>BSYR01000064.1:2435364-3044205 GCA_030270665.1 Hibiscus trionum | reverse complement strand
AACGGCTATTTCTTAATGGTCTTTTAAATGACATATCGTACCGATACGCCCTCAAGCGTATCGATACGCTTAGGCTGGGAAGAGTCCAACGGCTAGTTTCTGAAGAAGAGCGTACCGATACGGGTCCTCGCGTATCGATACGGAAGGCTCTAGAACAACATTAAATATGGGAAATAAAATCTCCAACGGCTCCAATTCAATCCCAACGGCTAGTAACGGTTACAAACTCAAAGAGGAGTATAAAACGGACCTCCAAGCATCTAGTAATGGTGAATGCTTCAATTGTAATACAACATATGATCAAAATATGTCTTAGTGCTTAATTGTGAATTCTTTGTATAAACAAACACTAGTGAGCAAAAATTGTTAGAATTGCTCAAGTGTTTTAGGATAAGGTGAGAGCTTAATTGTGAAAACAAATACATATTAGAGGGAATTGAGTTTGCTTATTTTTATCTCTTTGTAAATAGGGTTTCATCAAGGCTTTGGGTAGAAAGGTTGATCGGTTTGTAAGGGTTTCCTCCTAAGCCTAGAAAAGGGGACGATTCAATAGTGGATTGATTGGAAATCCTTAGTGGGAAGCTAAGGTAGTGGATGTAGAACTTGGTTAGTAGGTTGAACCATTATAAATCATCTTGTCTTTATTCTTTTTAGCTTCCACACCTCTTACACCCAAAATCCCACTTCTCCACCACTTGGAAAGCAAGAACGGTTGAAGGAATCGAGCACCGTAAAACCCAACAAAGGGAGACGAGGAAAATGACTCATGTAGCTTTGGAAGATATCATTATGAGCTTTGCTAAATATTTAGCAAAGCTTCGACATGAAACAAGAAATTTTTTACAGGCTCCAACACAACAACAATCTTCATATTCATGTATGTCTTTAGAGGATCAAGTTAAAAGCCTTGCTAACTCTACTCATGAACTTCGACAAGAACCAAGGGAGACTAGGAAAATGACTCATGCACTTCAACATGAAATGGGGGAAAGCTATCCAAATTTGTGTAATCAAATTACTCAATTGACCATGTCAATTAATAAATTGGAGTCTCAAAGTTTTGAAGAATTACCTTCTCAACCTGAGGTAAATCCAAAAGAGAAATGTTATGAGATCTTGCTAATGAATGCAAAGGAAATCCCTTCGAAATCGAATCCCCCTAAGGAAGCCGAGAAGAGCAAGAGCGATGATGAAATCATGGTTTCATCTATACCGTCACAATTGATAATATTTAATCCTCCATCACCTATTTCATCTTATACACCATTACCTCTTTTTCCTAGCAGGTTAGCAAAACCAAAGGAGATGAGCATAATGAGATCTTGGATACAGTTAGAAAGGTGGAGGTTAACTTACCATTGTTGGATGATATCAAGAAAATTCTCGAGTATGCAATTTTTAAAGAATTGTGCATGAACATAAGTATGTTGAAAGAGGAGAGAAAGGTTCTCGATGTTTATCCAAAAGAAAGTATTGGGAAAGAGTGGGAACCAAAATTCGATGTAGTGGGAATTGGATGATCGAAACGTTCCATGATTATATCGAGCAAAACGACATTAAACAAATGCGCTATTGGGAGGCAACCCAAATGCTTCATTTTTATTTCTGCCTTTTATTTTGTTTTATTTAGTTTATTTTATTTTCATTTTTTGTGTTCTTGAACACTACAACAAAACAGGTTCTTAGCGGCATTTTTGGAGTAAACGCCACTAATTTTGGACATCTCGTGGCGTTTATATAAAAAATGCCACAACTAATAAAATTCGCGGTGCTTTATCTGGAAGCGCCGCAATTTTTATGTACTATTAGTGGTGTTTTATTGAAAATGCTGTTATAAACAAATAACGTGGTGTTTTATAGGAAGCGTCGTAATTGTTCAAAACTTTTAGTGACATTTTTGAAAAAACGCCGCAAATAATCATACTATAACGGCATTTTCTTTTCAAACACTGTGAAATCTCGTATTTATTTCTAAAAAGTACGTCGTTCTTTTTTTAATCACAAGCCTTATCTCTAATTTCCCAAATATTTCACGATCCTCTATTGCTACCCTTGCCTCTCTCCTCTCTGTCGTCTGATCTGTTGCTGCTGCTCGTGTCCCTCCTCCTCTCTGTCGACTGATCTGCTGTTACTCGTGCCCCCTCCTCTCTCAAAGCAATGGGTATGTTGTTGCTCTCCTTTCTAATCTTTTCCTCTCATTTTTTCTTAGTTTTAAAAAAATTAGTGACACAAACTTCTTCTCTTGGCTTTAGTTAGTGTTTATTTTATGAAATTTTGTGTGGGGGAAGGCAAACTATTGTGCTAGAGAGTACCTAGGGTTGGCCGTTGAAAGGGGAGGGAAACCATGGAAGTAGAGTCCTATAAATTTAAAAAAAAAAGCTTTGATAATTTTGAGAGAAAAACTGACAGAAATAAAATATGCTGAACAATGAACTAGTAAAGTCCCAAAATGGAAAATGCGCATGACAAAGTTTGAAATTGCTAGGTTTAATTTCATTTTTAAATTATATTCCTAAGTAGATCACTTGTGTGCATGTATAGTGAACCCTTAAATGTTGCTTGTCGCGACTGTTGTTGCGTTGTCACTACCTTTGCTCATCACCGAAGGTACTATCCTCCTCTCGAGTTTTTGCTTTACAATTAGGGTTGTTTTCTTTTGATTTGGTTTTTACAATTATGAGTTTTTACGATATTTTTTGTTTAATTTATCTTTTATGTTCTTCTAAATAGTTATGTGATTAGCATAGGATTCTTGGTGATAATTCTATTATAGTATAGAAGGTTTAGGGAATATTAGTTAAAAGTGATTTCTATTCTTGCAGAAGCTTGATTTAAGTATTTATTACACATTCTAAACTTATTTCAAAACACCCTTCAAAAAGACTAAAATTGTAGGAGTAGAAATACATTTGTGGGTACTGAGATGTATACATATATAATACTAAAACTTTATTTTGATTCCCTATTAATTCTCAGTTCACCATCCTAGCTCACTGTCCTTCCTAATGCCCTCGTCTTATCAGCCTTCCCCTTTTCAGATGTCGATTACTTTCTCTTAAGAACCTGTTTAAACAAAACAAATGCCTTTATACAATAATGGATATATCAAAAGCAATACATAATAATCATGGTTTGATATATATATATATATATATATATATATATATAATTTGAAGATCATTGAAAATGAAAAGAGAAAAAAATTGATCTTGATCGAAGTTGAGAGTTACCTCTCCCTTTTGCCTTTTCTTGTTTTTCTCTTGCTCAAAATTAAAATCCATAAAAAAATTGTATTTATTAGTCATATTTTTATGTATAAATTCAATTTTCAATCTTTATAAGGGAAAGTAATTGTTTTACCAAAAGTTGCTTCAGCTTTGCATTCTCTTGTTTGAGCTGATTCAACTCCAACTCCAATTCCATTGTGTATGCCTACAAAAAACAACACAAAAGATGCTATGCAAATTTATGTCAGATTTCATGTTTAATTATTGTATTAATCTACATATAAAATTAAATTAAATAAATTTATGAGACTACATAAAATTAGATGGTAGACAAGGTGAGTCTCTTTCCTCTGCCTCTGATGTTGATAATTTAAACCATCCTACAACAGTAGACAAGGTTGCTAGAAATCATATTATTTCAGCCCGAAATCGTTTTAGCTTTGTGCGGTTGCTCAACTTTGTAAGTGTAATTTTGGTTGTATATAAATTTTGACAATGTAATTCATATGTTCACTTGGTATTAGAATGAAAGGACTACTGTACAACACAACATCCCTCCTCCCCCAACTCACACAGACAGACACAAAAATACTTTACCCAAAGGCAACAGATTGAGGTCGATGGTAGAATTGAAATAGTGGAGTTGTTTGTATAAAGATAGAGAAGCCATATACATACTGAGGTGGATCGGTAGAATTGAAATAGAAACTAGTTGACTTATATTTTGTCATATATGCGTAACCTTTTCTTTCGTTTTCCCATTTTTGTTTTTTCAAGCTTATAGATTTAGAGTTGGATGCTATGTGTTCTCTAATATTTTGTGATGTTCTTAGGTATATAATGTATTGTTATCAGACAGCTTTGTTCTTTTCTGAATTTTCATTAAGGTTATCTATTTAGCCATGTATCTTCATCTCTTGTAGGCCACACTTAGATTAGCTCAACTGGATAGAGTAGCAGAACATTTATCCCGCAATGTCATGGAGCATCATGAAGTAATGGTTAAGTTTTTTAGTGAGATTTTTCATGTTTTGACATAGTATACATATATGCAAAAAGCACTTAGTTGTACGCTCTGGTTGACTACTTTGTTTACAAGCATTTGGTTGATTTCCGCAGGTCATTGAAATGATGAACATGCCACAAGGAGCTAAGAAGCGATGCTTACGTAGAACTCAGACTGGTCCATGGTGAAGGTGGAAGGGTTTGAACTTGTGATGACATGTGTGGCAAGTGTTTTATGCCAGTGTGTGTATATGTATAACTAGAAGTATACATGTTATGGGAAATTGTTAGAAAACTACAGATCTGCAGTTTTATGCCCGTGTGTGCATACGTATGCCTAGAAGTATGACTTCAACCTCATTTTGATTATTTTTGCTTTGTTTTTAGTTCCATCTCATGTATCATGCATTTCTCATCTATTTGTTTTTATACTAGGAAATGTATTTAATTTGTCCAGTCGGGTAAATCTTCAAAGTGGTGTCATAAGAACTTCATAAACTACCATGCGTGTGTATTTTTGTTTAGGCATGTTTTAGAATTTAAGATATAGTCCAGTTTCACTCTGATACATAATCATGTATGTATAGGCTTTACTTCTTTA
This sequence comes from Hibiscus trionum, assembly GCA_030270665.1. Lineage (NCBI taxonomy): Eukaryota > Viridiplantae > Streptophyta > Magnoliopsida > Malvales > Malvaceae > Hibiscus > Hibiscus trionum. Next base: position 3,039,372 of record BSYR01000064.1, on the reverse strand, counting down.
AATTTTTGTTGCATTTCTTAAATGTTTGATTTATTTTAATATTAGCTTTAATCTTTTACATATTTTTTTGGAAACATGGTCTTATTAGCGGTGTTTGTGAAGATAAACTCCACAAAAGGATAGTTATTAGCGGCGTTTTTAAACACAAACGCCACTAAAGAACATTTTTTCGCAACATTTTTAAATACAAATGTAACGCCCTCAACCCGACTTAGGAGTAAACTGAATTGAAGGGGGTTACGAACAAATAAAACGGACATGATGGTAGATAAAATAAGAGTTTAACGAATAAACGTTAGAAAACAAAAAAAAATTAAAATCTTTTATTTAGATTCCTTCACTAGAGTTCAAACTTTGAACTGACACTTACTCATTAATATGTATGTACATACTTAACACAAAATTCAAACATGTAAGACTTTCATGGAAAGGTTGTTCGGGAGAAACTAAAAGTACAATAAGCTTGACATCTAGATCACTACTCTCAAATGTATTTTATACTCAAGACAAAATAAGAAGTAACAAATTAAATAAAAGACTTATTACAATGACTTCATACTAAGTTATTATTAGAGGAAACAAGATAACCTAGTGGATTTCATAATTTGGAAGAATCTTACTAAACCAAACAGTAGCCAAGACGTTAGTCAATTCCTAACCTAACTTTATTCATTATATTAGTTCCAAAAACCGAAACACTAATTTCACAACTAAGAGTGTTCAGGTGAAATCCTCATAAGAGATTACACTGGGCTGTTGAATTATGAATATTAGAATCACCCTCTTAATACAATTTTAACCGATCAACCTATGTCTATTACAAGTAAATAATCTCGACCGAAAGTAAAAAAAATTGTTCTTTATCTTAGAAGGAGTTCTTCAATAATACTCAAAGCTTACTAAAGAGTCTTAATTATCCAATTTTATTTACAAGATACAAGAATATTTACAAGTCAAGGAAGCAACTCTCAAGCAATATGAACGTTCAAGAAGGTAGTTAACAAACAAAGAATTTGATTCTAACGGGATACATCTAATTCCATTTCTTATTCTATACTCAGTTTCTAATTTCATATCCTTGCCATATTAGTCATTATAAATCGGCCTTTTACTTAAGAAGTCACATTTAAAAACCTTAGAACCGTCTAAAAGGTCCTAGCTAACCATTAATCATACAAGTAATCACAATATTCTTGATTTCATCATTAGAATAAACTTAACATGATTCATCTCACAGGCATCAAAATAACTTCGTAAAGCAAGCAACCATAGATAAATAAATAAATATAGAGGCCCTCTTACAAATCAAAACACTTAATGAGCATTACTTAATAATACATATGTATACACAAAATGCTATTGATGCAAAATGACTACCCTCTAGACATGTGCCACCACTTAGGAGAAGATAAGAAATTACAAGTGTACTTCCTGATAATTGTGATCTCGTTCCAAGCTCGATTAAAAGAAAACGGAAGCATGAGTACTCTACAAGGAAGTGAAGTAAAGATTAAGCCGATGCCTAGTGAGATAGTTTAGAGCTAGGTAAGATATGAATTTATTAATTATCTTTCATTTTCCCAAAACAAATCTATTAGCCGAGTGACATTCCAAGCTTAGAATAGAGATAAGCTGTTTGAATCTTCCCCTGAACAAGCAAGAGTACGTATCACAAGATTTTCATGCACTAACTGCGTATAATTCGAACATTCATCTATATACAATCGCATAACATCCATACAAGGCATAATCATGTAAACTGCTCCAATTAAATCTATTTTTTTCACTTATCACTTAGGATGAGTCTACCACATGCGACGAACATTGATGAACACCACTAACGATGAACACCATTAATTTTTTTTAAATTTTAAAAATCTAAACGACTAAAATTATAATAAAAATTATCTCTTAAAAAAATAAAAACCAAATTTAATAATTACTTTATAATATTTTTTAATAAATTAGAATCAGATATACCCAATTCTCCTAAACCCTAACAAAATCATTCTCTTAAAAAAATAAAAATCAATTTATAATTTTTTAATAAATATAAGCCAAGCAAAATTTGAAAAGTCCTTCTTTCCCCTTCGATTATAGAAATGAATTTGTTAGGGATGACGGCGAGGGGCTGAGGCGGGGCCGGTAAAAATAATATGAGGGGTTGAATTTGTTAGGGTTTAGGTTTAGGAGAGTTGGTATATTTGATTCTAATTTATTAAAAATTATAAATTAATTTCTATTTTTTTAAGAGATTGATTTTGTTAGAGTTTAGGAGAATTGGGTATATTTTATTCTAACCTATTAAAAAATATTATAAAGTAATTATTAAATTTGATTTTTATTTTTTAAGAGATAATTTTAATTATAATTTTAATCCTTTAAATTTTTAAAATTTTAAAAAAAAATTAATGGTGTTCATTGTTAGTGGTGTTCATCAATATTCGCCGCCCGTTGTAGAATTTTCCTATCACTTAAGCCATAATTATATCTTGATAAAAAGGGTAATTAAGGGAGGTTCTACGGTACGGCGCCTAATATGCGGCTAATATACGGCGTAACCGGCTAGGGAGGTGACTGGTTAAAGATCATGTTTCCGGTAAAAGTTACCGATTATGTTGATCCGAATATCAATATAGTCGGTAGCACCGAATTTGTTGTTAAGTTGGAGCTGATGGGGACTCGGACATTTGGACTATAACAAAACCGGTAAAATTACCGGTTATGTTGATCCGAATTTCAATATATTCGGTAGCGCCTAATTTGTTGTTTATTTCGAAAGTATCCATACTTTATAAATCATTATCGAAACTTTTTGAACAACAATGTAACCGCGGTTGGAAAAAAATATCGAAAATATCGATATTTTTTTAAGAGCGTGCGCAAAAGAATCGGTACAATTAAAGATCATGTTTCCGGTAAAAGTTACCGATTATGTTGATCCGAATATCAATATATTCGGTAGCGCCGAATTTGTTGTTAAGTTGGAGCTGATGGGGACTCGGACATTTGGACTATAACAAAACCGGTAAAATTACCGGTTATGTTGATCCGAATTTCAATATATTCGGTAGCGCCTAATTTGTTGTTTATTTCGAAAGTATCCATACTTTATAAATCATTATCGAAACTTTTTGAACACCAATGTAACCGCGATTGGAAAAAAATATCGAAAATATCGATATTTTTTTAAGAGCGTGCGCAAAAGAATCGGTACAATTAAAAAAATTCTACATAACCGGTTACATTATTAATTCATATAATGTAACCGGTAAATCTTTACCGGATTTATTGTTTGGTGTCGAAAGAATCGACACAATTCATATTAATTCATAATGATATAACCGGTTAAAAGTATCTACTCTCCCACTCGCCTTTGTATTGCTTGCATTTACAGAAAACCTAAGAGAGGAGAGTATTTGAAATCGAGCCGATTTTGGTTGCATTTACAGAAAGCCTAATTTGTTGTATCAGAATCGAAAGGAAAGGTTTTGGGTTTGGGGACTTTGAAGTAAAAGGTATGTTGTCGAAACCCTAGTTTTTTGGTAATGTAGTATTGGGTAGTTGGGGATAATGTTTTGGGTTTAGTGATGTTGAAGTAAAATCGGAATTCGGATCGACTCCTCGATATAGGTCGAAATTGTGTAATTATATTTAGGAAAAAAAATATCGGAACTTTGTTCTGAAAACTTATCGGTAGAAATTAATAATGTCGGTAGAAATTATATATCGAAACTTTTGTCAGAAAACTGAAGCGAGCGAGATGGGTTCTAAGGATCATGAAGATGTTGTTCAAGATGAGACTGAAATGATTCAAATGGAGGCGGAGAGAGTAGATAGGGAGGAAAATCCGAAGAAACCAAAGGGTGGATTTCTGTACTTCTAGTAAGTAGAAATTGTGAAATGATTAATCTGTAAATTGTAATTGGATGAAAGTATTTAAGAACATTTAAACTTTCCTATCATGACAGTATTGAAGAATGTCAGAGGATGAGGGATTGTGGGACTTACACTGTCGGTTCTGTATGTAAATTGAAATTATAGTGAATATATTGGAGGTTGAATATTTTGATTGTTTATGGTTTATGCATAATTTGCAGGTGAGAGACGTGGTGGTGAAAAAATGGTACACGATGAGTGAAACTGAGAAACAACCATTCAACATGTTGTCCATAAATGCTAGAGAAAACTATGAGGCGAAGAAGAAGAAGAAGAAGGTATTCATTATAGTTGTAAATATTTTGATAAATGATATATAAAAACTCTGACATTATATGAATATTATTTACATAGGAAGTGTCGACTAGGTGTAGCATAAAACGAGTGCACCACATAGTAGAGGAGTTGAAAGCGAAGGATAAATCAAATCTGTTGGAAGAAATGGGGTTTGGATCTCTTATTGGGATTCAGGACCGACCAATTCGGAGGGAATTGTGTCGGTTGTTGATGGGAGATTTTGATTTGCAGAAGTGTGATGTGCGATACGGAGAATATTCATTTCATTTTAGTGTCCGAATTGTTGAAGCCGTATTGGGGCTACAAAATAAAGGCCAGAGTGTGGATGAAGTTATAAACAGGGAGGATTGGAAATTACTTGTGCAGAAGTATGGCCTAACGTCTAATGTGTCATTTGCTACACTTGAGGACGAAATAAAAAGTGGCAAGTATGAAGGGGATGATCTGAAGGCCCGGGTACTATTGTACATTGTCGGAGTATTCCTTTGTCCAACGGGTGATTCATCCCCGAGCAAGGATAGTATGAAGTTATTGTGCGACTCCGGGTTTAGAGGTGAATTAAATTGGGCTTCATATGTGTATGACAAATTAATTGATGCAATCAAGACTTTTCAAAAGTCCAAAAACCCCTCATACCTCAAAGGATGCATTGTTGTCTTAGAGGTAAACGAGTTGAATATTGGTATTGGTTTAGAAAACTTTGTAAGTAGTTATTATAGAAAATGATAAAGTTTATAGAAAATGCAGGTTGCATTGTATGATTTTTGGTCAGATTCTTCTTGTGTGCCGACATTCCGAAAAACCGGAGTGGCACGCATCACTGCCTGGGGCAAGGAAGAAGTTGTTCGAGTTATGGCAAAGTTAAAGTTGGAATTACCGAAAAAGAAGGTAAGGGTAATGCTCATATTGTTAGATTACTAAGGACTTAAAAAAGAAAGATGCTCTAATAATGTAGTTTATTTGTGAAGGTTGGCGAGGAGGAAGAGGAGGAAGAGGATGAAGAGGAGGAAGAGGAGAAGGTAGAATATAAGGTGAAAGTGAATGAAGGGGGAAGTAAAATTGACATATTGATTGCTGAGTTGGCGGAGGTTAAAAAACTCGTTTCTGATTGTTTGCAAAGACAATCCAGAATCGAACAGGCTATTGAGAGCTTAAAGGGGGAAGTAGGGGAAAAGTTTAATGGTGTTGTTAAAGAAGTGGTGGAATTGAGGGGTGAGTTAAAGGGGGTGATTGAAACGGTGGAAAAAAATTGGATGAGGGGATACATTTAAGTCCTGAAATAAACAAAAAGAGGAGTTATGTTGAGGCAAAATATGATGAACTTATAAAAAATGATGAAGAAAATGTAGAAGAATTGAGTAAGAGGGTGGAGGAAAATATAAGAGAGGTCCACCATGAAGATACGAGGACACCGGATCATGCAATACATGTAGAGCTCGATTCAGGGTGTCCTGCACCAAAGAAGCAGAAGACTAAAAAGGTAAAATGAAGAATACAAATGACACCCGTTTTGATTATTGTGTTGTGGCTAATATCTATTCATATATCGTAGGTTACAAAGGTGAAAATACCAAGTGGAATTGATGTCGTGGAGGCTGCGATGTGTGATTATGTATGGAATAGTGGATTGTTAGAACCATCGTAAGTTATATATATTGCTTTGCGAGTGATATTTAAATAAATGTGGGAAAAAATTAATACAAAAAATTGCTTCTATAGAGATGTTATCCTAGATTACAGGCTCGAACACGGCACAGTAGGCGACCTTGGCTGCTTAAAACCCGGGGAATGGCTAATAAGTCCGATTATTAATTTGAAAGGCTGGTTGTTGGGTTACGATTCGATGAGGAAAAGTTCAGCGAAGCGGAAGATTTGCTATCTACCATCCGAATTTGTGGTAAGTTACAGTTTTACACATTTTCGTGTCCAATTTGTTCATGGCTGGTCAATTAATAGAGATTGTTTTTAAAATGCAGACCGGGTTGATAATGGACGGTCAAAATGCGCCGAATCTTATAAGCTTCTTTTCTAGAACATTGATGGACCATAATAATTTCACCGATTGTGACATGGTAAGATATTTTTGCGTACATGTTGTTAAGTATGTAAATAATAACAATAAATGTTCTAATATCTTGTGTGACAATTGTTGTAGATCTTCATGCCAATAAACGATTCGAATAATCATTGGTGTCTCTTGGTGTTGGATATGGTTGATCGTGTAGCATCGTTTCTTGATAGTCTACATAGATCTCCCCGGCACAAGACTAGAGTGGAGCAAACCAAGAAAACAGTATGTGTCGATACATTTTGTAATTTATAATGCATAAATTCTTCGTAATCTAATTTTAATTTTTTTTGACGCAGTTGGAATGTTTACATAAATTTAGTGAGGACGAGGCGTTTTGTGCCCAATTTGGGAAGATTAAGGTACCACCGAGGGATTTAAAATTCGTGGTCCGTAAGACGAAGGTGCAACCGAACGGGTATGAAATTTGAGTATTTAATAAGTCAAAAAATTCATTGTGCTTATCTACTATTTGACATTTTGCGTCATTATAATAGACATGATTGCGGAATGTATGTGGTCATGTGGATGGAAGCTATTTCTGAAGGGAGGTCACCGGATGATTTGGTAAGTGGTCCGAAAAGGACTTTATTTTTAATAAATTTTGGCACTGACATTGACTCCTAATTTGAATGTAGGTTGTTGGGGATTTTGATCGTCCGAGAGTTTTAAACGATCTCGTAAATCACGATTGTAATATAAGGAGAGCGAAGTTCACAACTGCTTGCCTGGAACGTATGAAAACATAATTATGTTACCATAATTTTTCCCACTATGTAAATGATGATATCATAGTTAGTTTGTTGTAAATTATGTTAACATATTAGCTTCTTGAAAAAGTGTAGAGACATTCCGTATAAAAAATCCAGAAGAAATCAATACTTATTTTCCTTTATGATGCAATTGTCGATACTCTTGTAAAAATATCGAAACTTTTATACGAAATATATGTATCCTTAGAGTAACAATCCCCGACAAAATCGGAACTTTTTTTCCTTCATTATTAAATTATCGATAACTTTTGACACAGACGGACTGCCATAGCTTAATGGAATTAAAGTTTCGATACCTTTTCTGCCGCTATGAGTAAAAATATCGAAACTTTTATACGAAATATATGTATCCTTAGAGTAACAATCCACGACAAAATCGAAACTTTTTTTCCTTCATTATCAAATTATCGAAACTTTTTGACACATACGGACTGTCGTAGCTTACTGGAATTAAAGTTTCGATACCTTTTCTGCCGCTATGAGTAAAAATATCGAAACTTTTATACGAAATATATGTATCCTTAGAGTAACAATCCACGACAAAATCGAAACTTTTTTTCCTTCATTATCAAATTATCGAAACTTTTTTTCCTTCAAATATCAAATTATCGAAACTTTACCGTTTTCATTACTGAAAAAAACAATGTACCCAGAGACATGTCAATGTTTCCGGTAACCATTAAATCGGAAATATAGGCGGGATTTCTATTTAAACCAGCACTAAACTTAAAGGATTTCATCGAAACTATTGCAAAGAACTCTTCAACTCCAACGACGATTACCACCGTTCAGAGAAATTGCACCGTTCAACCTGGGTAAACTCAACACCGACGAGGACGATTTGTACGATCATATTTACAGGTTAGTAAAAGTGACTGATTTTGCGTACTTTAGGGTTAGGGTGTTGCACGATTTTGGAGTAACCGTTCCTCTTCTGCATATAACAGTTGTAATGGCACCCAAAAAAGGGGTACCCATAAAAGGGGCACTCAAACGGAAGAGAGGTTCTGCTGCCAAGATAAAGACATCTTCGAAATCAAGGTCTGCTGGTCAAGTAAGTTCAAGTTCTTCTGAAGAAAATATGTCTTTTGAATCGCAAAACTTTAGAAGCACCGATGAGAAACTTACATATGATAGCAATTTCAAAACGAGGAAGATTCGTCCAGAACGTGTTATTGACTTGGACTTCTTCTTCGATGAGAAAAACAAATTTGGGTTTAAAGAAACATTTACAAATTGGGGCTGGCTTGAACTGCTTGGTGTAGAACCAAAATATTACCCCAATCTGATTAGAGTTTTCTACAGTAATGCAAAATTAGACCTCCAGCCTAGTACGGGAAAAATATTAGGAATTACGACTCATGTCATGGGTAAGGAGATATATATAGATGCGTCATCTATTGCTGCTGGTATAGGAGTGAAGAATGTAGGAGATTCCGATGAACATGTTTTAGAACCTACCATGAAACGTGTTGATCGGAATAGTCCCATTAACCTTGGTGCGGAGGGCAGATTGTTCCACCTTCTTGTCACTTGGTTTCTTCGGCCGTCCGGTGGGAAATTTTCACAAATTCGAGATACTGATTACTGGTGGTTGTCTAAATATGAATCAAGAACCGCTCCAAACATAGCAAAACTGATATATGAGACAATTCTACATATAGTGAAGAAGGGTGCTTCCATTACAACCTCACTACCATATGGATGCATAATTTGCCATATATTGAGGAAGGAAGGAGTGGAATTCAATCTTGACTACCCTCTTCGACTATCCCGGAAGATCGACATGATTACCTTGACAAAAGCGGGATATGATTTTATTGAAAACGTCGGTTGGATAAACAAATGTGTAATTCGAGCGGAACAAGGCAACGACCAAGACAGTTGAAGCAGAACCCCACGCGCGGATGCAAGAAGATGAGATCGAAGGGGTGATTACCATGAAGTCAGTGATGGCTTACATGGTTCATTTCCGCGAGCATATGGATGCTCGTTTTGGCGATATTAATGACCAAATAGGAAAAATGCGAGCAGATATTTCCTCACTTCGTGCTGACTTCTCCAACTTCCGTAATCAATGGCTTCAAAGCAAATACAAACCCATAGGTAAAATAACCCTTTAAATTTACTATTCACATTCGGTTATTTGACTATTGACATGCTTATAACAGAAGTGGAGAATCCAGTTGTGCATGAAGAGGATGATACGGTGCCTGAAGAGGAGAATGATGAAGAGGTACACAGTTCAGATGATGATGACAGTGAAGACCCCAACAGATATATGATTTCTGTAACACAGAACAAAAAACTTGTCATTTTTGATGTCAACGGAGTCCTTGCATATTATACAAAACAAACTCCCAGAGGTAATTAAATGTCTGCAAATTTGTTTACGGCTATAAAGAAAACAATTATGTTGAATTTCTTTTCATGTTGTAGATGTTATACTGAGGCCAGGTGTAGAAGAATTTATGCAATTTTGTTTAGAGAATTTTGTTGTTGGAATATGGTCATCGAAGTTGAGGTAAGCACCGTTATGATTAAAATTGTTAACATTTTACGTTGACCTCTTAAATAATTTGAAGTTTATCGTGGTAATTGTTCACGATTGCAGGCATAACATTGACCTTGCTCTTAACAAACTACCCGTACAATATGAACGATATTTTTTCATCTGGGTAAGATGCTTCTTATTTGGCACTGACATTGAATTTGTTATGATTCTTACAAATTTGTGCTTTACAATTTACTATAAACAGGATCAATCAAAGTGCAAAGAGGAAGAGGAATACACCTTCTGCAAAGACTTGCATCAAGTTTGGAATGAGTATCCTCAATTCAAAGAGGAGAATACACTGTTGGTGGATGATTCTACCGAGAAAATGAGGCATAATCCAGTGAGTAATATTTTTGACATTCAATTTATTAATAACGTAATATGCTATTATTTTGTTAATTTATGTTTTCTGTATAGGAATACAGCTACATATGTCCGCATCCCTATAACCAATCATCTTGCAACGACAATGCGTTAGGTATGACAGTTACATATGTGACTTATTCCATTGGTTTATTTATATATTGAAGATGTTGACAGTCTGCTAATTTGGCTTATTTTTATATATCCACAGAAAAGGGCGGAAGCATCCGAGAATTTTTCGAAAAGTTGGCGAATGACCATAGTACTGTACCCGAATTTGTTAAAAATAACCCTTTAGACATTTGAATGTTATATCATATTGTTGTATGCATGGGCGGAGCCACCAAGGGGATTGGGGTGTTTGATGACACCCCAAAATTTTTTGGAAATCGTATTTTTCTATATAATTTGTATATGAACAAATTGAAAATTATATAATTCACACCTATTTATAAATAAAATGACACCTCTTTATAAAAAAATTAACCCCTCTTAAATACCGTTCAAAAAATGACACCCCTTAGAAAAAATTCTGCCTCCGCCCCTGGTTGTATGTAGTCACAATGTCTGTTAATCGGTACTTGCTGTATTCCAAATGTCCTCCTTGCCCTGAGACATAAACAAGTGATTGATATTAAAATTAACCATAAACAAACAATTGAAGACAATATGTTGTAGAATAGATAAAGTAACTTACATTACAAGACTCATCTCCGGGGCCGTAGGACCATTCCGCATCGTTGTCAAAAAAGTCACTCGAGGTAGGTTGTGTACAAGAATCCAGACCCAGCTTTAATTTAGGACACGTTACTCTGTTATGTCCCTCAATGTTGTAGAAAGAGCATTGCCTACTTTTCTTCTGGACCATCTTCATTTGGACTACTTTTCTCTTTCCTGTTCTTCGTTTAGGGTCGCCAACGCGAACTCCATTATCAACATTTCGTCGTTTACTTGAATCTTTCAAACCGAACGAGTGTTCAAATTCGGCAGTTAGTCTTTTCATCTCATCTATTGCGGTTATGAAAGATGCATCTGTCTTTGATGCAAAGTAGCATAAACGACTTGACGTTGCACGTAGGGCCGCGAACCGTGCCATTTGCATAGCTTCATGTGCTACATTGAAGTCAAGGAAACTTGGTGCAGCAGCCTTCGCCTCCTTGGTCCATCGAGTTAGAATCAACGACTTTGGAATACATGTGTAATCCAAGTGCTTCAGAACATGCAGTTGATGGGAACATGGAATTCCTACTGTCTCAAATTTCCTACACGAGCATGTGACGGATTCCGAGACAACATCAACAGATACGTCAAATCTAATGTTCTTTTCCTTGTACTTTGACAGAACAAAATGCATACACTCATCTGATAAGGACTGAATTTGTTCGTCAATCCGGTACAAGGTCTCCTCTTGAAGTTCTTCTTGGAAGATACCAAATGATGCTCGCGTATAAATTTCACCACCATTGCTTTCTAGGTCTTTGAGTTTAGTGATCTGGAAGGGCGTTGTCTGCGAACTTAAGCAATCTGCTTGCAACTCGTTGATACGAATTTTACCAATAGTTTGTTCAATTGTACGAACTACGTCTACATATGTCTTCTTCTGTATCAGGGCACGTCCGAGTGCAGCATTCAAGGACTCGCATCTTTGTGTGGATCGCAAATTCGCAAAGAAATGACCCGTTTGATATACTTGAGCCCATAAGTTCCGAGTATTTCCCTTCTCTATCACCCATGGATGGTTTTCGACGTTGAATTCGGAAATCACCCTAGACCATTCACTATCAAATTCGCTGGTTGTCCACCACGAACTCATACATCTATTAAATGATGTGCTAAATTTGCTGTCAGCAATGTTAGCTTGTACATTGCGAGATAGATGCCAGGAACATAATCTGTGCTTCGCATAAGGGAAAACACATTTTATAGCCCTCTGCATTGCCCTATCCCCATCTGTCACAACTGAAAGAGGCGCTTTATTCATCATGGCTTGTAGAAAATTTCGCAGCACCCACTCGAACGATTGAGTCGTTTCGTCAGCTATGATCGCAGTAGCAAATACTATTGTGCTATGGTGATGATTGACACCGACAATAGGCATAATTGGTCGTGCATAGTAATTACCTTTGTAAGTTGTGTCGAACGCAATAACATCACCGAAGCAAGTGTAATCTGATCTCGATGTTGAATCAGCCCAAATAAGATGCTGCAATGCCCCTGATTCATCTGTGGAGTATGTCATAAAAAACCCCGGATCATCTTCTTTCTTGTAATCAAAGTAAGCAATGAGTGCATTCACATCCCCATTGACAAGCTCCTTTGCTTTACCTCTATCAAGTGCATTATACAGGTCTTTACTAGTAAATCCAACATTATGAAATCCCCCTGCCTGATTCATGAAATATTTCATTACCTTTGATGTACCTACACCAACATCTTTCAACGCTGTTGCCTCAGCCACATCAGCCTCAGTCACACCTCTATTTGAACGCATAAATGGTGTCATAAAAGGTGTGCACAATGCATGATTATGTTCGTGGAAAGACTTACTTATAACCCACTGATCTTTTGTTGTTGTTGCTGTGACAACGATTTTGGCCTTGCATCCTGTTCGTGTGAGTGGCGTATGAGATCGTTGACGATTAACAGTTTCGACTTTCGTACACCTAAACCCTTCTTTTGAACAACAAAATTCATGTGTCTTCACATTCCCTTCGCCATCCAGCCGTGTTGTTCCTCGACGTGCACTAAAACCATGTTTTATTGCGTATGCCTTGTAAAAATTCCATGCTTCCTCACGTGAAGAAAAGAGCTGACCTACCAACCGTTCCGAATCATCAACGGTCAACTGTTTGTCTTGCAAATTCCCGCTACCATTAACATCGTTGGATGGAGTACCTTCCATTTTCTTAAACACGATTTTTTTGAAGTGGTCCAACCTTTTCCTGTAAATGACTTCTGTTGTCGTTGTGTTGCTTTCATTTTCAGGTAGTAAATTCGGTAGGTTGTGGTGGTTGATGGTTGTTGAAAGCATTAAGAGCATTTATTTCTTCCTTCCTACAAAGTTAACGTGCAATAAATTGTAGTCTATTATCGATACAATTTCCCCGCCTACTGAAAAAGTTTCGATCCTGTTGTAAAATTCCATGATCCGTTACCAAATCTGCGCAAAAATATCGATTCTTCCTATCCTTCACGATAAAATATATCGATACTTTCAGAAACAATGAATTCTCATAGGTTGCTGTAACTAAAGTTTCGATACAATTATTCCCCTTTCTGAAAATGTTTCGATACTTTTGTTAAATTCCATGATACGTTACCGAATCTGCTCGAAAATATCGATTCTTTCTGTCCTTCACGATAACAATTATCGATACTTTCAGGCACACAGGATTATCCGAGGTTACTGGAACTAAAGTTTCGATACATTTTTCCAACGTACTTAAAATGTTTCGATCCTGTTGTAAAATTCCATCATAACAACACGAGTCTGATCGATACTTTCTGTCGGTTACTATAAAATTATTGATACTTTCAGGCACAAAGGATTCTCTGAATTTACTTATTAAAGAATACATGTTGAAAGTTTTCTTAAATGAAATGCGAATTAAAGTTTTCATTCCACTTAAATTTACTTATGTGGTGTTTTTCCTTCCTATAAATACCCACGAATTCCACCATCATTTACTCATTCCAAATTCTCTCTAAACACCAAATCTTTTGCTCACCTTATGGCAAAATTTCAGGCAACATTTCATTTTCTCGATACTCATTTTCAGTCAACAATCACCGCCAAAATGTCACTGAAAGATTTAATACAGTTGACAACAATCGAGGTTAGTAAACACGGCGACAAACATATTTCTTCCATGGAATGTCGAATCCCAACACCGTCAGCAAACGAAACGCACTACGTTATGAAGCTTACGAACGAAACAGACGTTCGTAACATGTATGACCGCCTCAATTCCGTCGGAGCTACAGACGTCGATTTACATGTTAAGTTTGACGACGTCAACGCCGGCGAAGGTAGTTCGTCTGCACCCGTACAACCTGATCCGAACATTGAACACGCACAGTCTTCACTGGATGTTGATGCGGCTGCGGACGAGCTGCAACTTTTTATGTACAGGCATCGACAAAGAAAACAACAGCTGATCGAAGAACTAAACCTAAGTTCAGACGTGTCCACTGACTACGATGATTCAGATTAACAATAAACTTCTGAAATTATCTTCCAATTATGTTATATGACGTCTTATTTCATCCTTTATCCCTTACTTGTCCACTGCCTCCAAATAAAGTTTCGATAATTATTCCCCCTTTCTGAAAATGTTTCGATACTATTGTAAAATTACATGCTACGTTAGCAATTATGGTCGAAATTTTCGATACTTTAATCCTACTTGCAAACAATTATCAATACTTTTAATTCACATATGGATCCCAATTGCATACTGGAACAACAGTTTCGATACGATTTACACACTATTAATAAAAAAAACCCGATACTTTTGAGAGAAGATCAATGTTTCCGGTTCGAATATCGTTCGAAAATATCGATGCTTTTACAAAAATATCGATAATTAACAATAACTTAAGGCTTGCCATAGCTTAATGGGAACAAGATTTTCGATACTTTTTTCCATGTTTTAATGTAATTATCGATACGTTTGCAAAAACATTAATGTTTCCGGTATATTTTTACTGTATTCTTTATTCATTACATCAATGTATCCGGTTTATTATTACCGTTTTCATTATACACTTCTACAACTTTGCATTCCAGTGTTATGTCATTTAACTTGTATCACATGCACCGTTTACTGCTCATCCTGTATAAAGCTGAAACCCATTATCCCCGGAACGAATCTGATTCTTCATTTTCAGTATCGTGTCTTTTCACTTGTATCACGCATGCACCCTTCATGACCCTCATTTATTGGGTAGTTCTCCTAGTTCTACTCATTTATTTCTATAACCCCGGGAAACGAGGAAAAGAACGAATCTGATTCTACCTTTTCATTTTCGCGTCTTTCTAACGTATCACATGCACCGTTCTGTTCATGTACCTTCTCCTCATTTATTTCTATAACCCGGGAAATGAAGAGAACGAACGAATCTCTGCCTTTTCAGTCTCAAGCATTATCACTTTCCCTCCCAATCGGAATTTGCCTATAAATTAACAACTCCTCTATTTACTCTTCACAACATCTTCAAATTAATCTACTAAACCCTTTCCTTTACTTTTATAATCAGTTCTCTTTCACAATCTTCTATTCTACAATGAGTTCAAGAAGAAGTTTGGGTAAAAATCCTCAGCCTTTGGCAAAGAGGAAGATTGATTTTGAGACATCATCAAACAGTGATGATGATTTCTATATTGATTCAGATTCTGATAATGACGAACAACTAAGCCACGAGGCTTTGAAATCCAGCAAATGCTTCAGGAGTTTCTTCGAGGCCTTCGATCGAATGCACTCTGTCAACGACCCTACTACGAAATGGCTGTGTCCAGCATGCCACGGAGGTCCTGGTGCCTTCAAGTCGTTTGGTGGCCTTCAGTCCCTACTCACCCATGCAAAAACCAAAGGAAGAGAAAAGATGAAAATTCATCGCCTCCTGAGTCAGATGTTGGAGGAGGAATTGCGAAGAAGGGGTACTTCGGCCACTCCTCAACCTCAACGTCAAGCTTCAGGCCAATGGAGTGGTCTGATTAATGATGCTGCTATTGTCTCCCCCCCCCCCCGCCTTCAAGCAACCAGGAACCTCATCACCAAATACTCTGGCCACCCATGGTGATGATTATGAACACACAGCTTCATAGAGATGGAGATGGGAAGGTAGTTATATAACTTCTCTGAATTATGTTTTCATTAATATTATATTTTAATACTTAACTTGTTTTTTAATTTTTCTGCTTGCTTCAGTGGATTGGTATGGGAAACCAACAGCTTCTCGACCATTTCAGTTCCTATGGTGCTGTTGCCAGGGCTCGCCATTCATACGGTCCACAAGGCCATCGTGGGATGAGCCTTCTGATTTTTGAGAGCACGGCAAGAGGTTATCTAGATGCTCAGCGTCTGCATAACCAGTTTGCTGCCCAAGGTTTCGGGTTAGATGCTTGGCAACGTCATGCTCCATCCCCTCCTTCCAGCCAGCGCCAACTATATGGTTACATGGCTGAAAAAGAAGACATACACATCTTCAACCGCCATCTCCAAGGTTAGAATTCTCTATCATTTTCTTCTTTTTATTAATAACAAGATACACTTCTGCTCATACTTATGCAAAAAAAAATTTGTTCATTAGGCAACCAAAAGGTCAAGTTTGAGATGCGACCATATGCACAGATGGTTGGACAGCAAGCTGGTGCTGGAACAAGTTCCATGGGTGGCAGGGGGACTTGAAGGGAGGAGTCTTTTTTTTCTTCTCAATTTCTTTTTTTCTTTCCGTTGCCGTCTAATTTGTTGTTAATCTTTTGCTTTTGTAATCTTTTTCCTTCATTCTAATTCATATAAACGATTTAATAGAAGTATCCATAATTTTTATAAATTTTCCATACTTTTTCGAAAGTATTCATACCTCTGATAGAAGTATCCAAACATTTGATATAAGTATTCATACTTTGCCTGCAAGTAAAAGAAAGTATACATACTTCTAATAAACGTATCGAAACATTTAATATAACTATCCATATGTTTTATTTAAGTATCCATACTATCGACCCACAATTGAACCAGTTCCAATGTTTTTATTAAAATATCGATAATTTTGTATAAGGTATCGATTCTTATTGGCTACCTATTATGTTATCCTACTACCGGATATATTGATAACAAGTTTCGTTAAACTTTTCAAAAGTATGGATACTTTCGAAATCAACATTTCCGGTACCGCTTACCGAATACATTATAACAAATTAGACGCTACCGGTTTTTTATGTCTGACCGTTAACTTCAAATTACCGGTTACCATTATTTATTCATTTTTTTACTGTTTTTTACCGGATACATCATTTCATATCAACATATCCGGTACCGCTTTACCGAATACATTATATACCTTATCATGTTTCCGGTAACGCCGTATATTAGCCGTATATTAGGCGGCCGCATGCTAGAAAAATCCAGTAATTAATCACCAAAAGATCACTCATTAACTCTTGACTCATTGTTTTATAGTAGGCCAGACCTTCTATCCTTCCTTGACATGTCAAGTAACTATTTAGACTTATCTTCATTTAGGCTAAATTAACCGATGAATTACAAATTAACACATAACATGAATCTTTCCTTATTCTCAAAGTTATTATCATAGTCATATTGTTTATTAAGTTCCCAGTTAATTAAAGGGTTTCCTTAATGAATCAATTAAAACATGTATTTCTCAAACTTACAACTTTCCTAATTAAAACAACGTAGAAATAGGTTGGTTACCAACTCTTTAGTACCTATGATTAATTTTATTATCGAATTTAATATGTAGTTGCTTGCCATTAAGCATAACATTTTAAATATTCAAAACTTTCATTTCGTACATCGAAATTTCAAACCGTTTACATCGTTGGAAAGCTGACTCAATTATCTTTTTAACCATATAAGCTTTATATTTTTATTTTCTATGAATTAATACAGAATTTAGTAACAAGTACGCTCAATTCTGCCACCGGGTAGATTACACTGTCTCTATAGAATCTTCTCTATAAACTACTATATAGTTCGAAATTCAGTTTCGTTTGTTTTAAATGAAACTAGACAGGATAAGATTTCCAACCATATAATTTATAGCTTCCCATTCAACTAATACAATTTATAGTATATTTTCAAAGTTACCACTAATATAGATTGTCAGAACAGTTAGCTGTCTAAATTCTGACCTTTCTATACTCAAAAATTCATATCTTTTGATATACAATTCGAAATCGTTCACTGTTTTTTGCAAAAGAAACTAGATTCATATAAGGTTCTTTACGCATAAATTTTATTCTCTAAATATATCTATAGAATTTCTAGTGTTTTACTGAACTTACTGCCCAGTATAGAATTTCTGGGCAGATTTCAATATCTAAGCAATTTCCCATATTTTCTTTCAAACTAGCATAAAATCCAAATAAGCATTCGATCTAGCATGAGTTATAACCTTTATTTCATTACAAGCAAGCATTCGATCTAGCATGAATTATAACCTTTCTTTCATTACAAGCAAGCATTCGATCTAGCATGAATTATAACATTTCTTTCACTACAAGAAAGCATTCGATCTAGCATGAATTATAACCTTTCTTTCATTACAAGAAAGCATTCGATATAGCATGATTTATAACCTTTCTTTCATTACAAGCAAGCATTCGATCTAAAATGAATTATAACCTTTCTTTCACTACAAGCAAGCACTCAATCTAGCATGAATTATAACCTTTCTTTCACTACAAGCATGCATTCGATCTAGCATGAATTATAACCTTTCTTTCATTACAAGCAAGCATTCGATCTAGCATGAATTATAACATTTCTTTCACTACAAGCAAGCATTCGATCTAGCATGAATTATAGCCTTTCATTCATTACAAGCAAGCATTCGATCTAGCATGAAATCGAAACTCAAGATATTTATTCAATTTATTTCTTAGCAGATGAAGTTAATCCAAGCAATTTTCCAAGTCTATCCATTTGTCATTTCTAATAGAACATAGTTCTAACTTTAACTAGGGACATTTAGTCCTTCCTAAAGCAAGGGATTGAAATCCATTACATATCAAGGGAATATGCATTCCAAATTCTCATTTTAACGTCAAGATTCATTAACATACATTTTAAGTTGTCATGAGCCTTGATTATCAAGTTACTAGACATTCGAATCCACTATAAGTTGTAACAACAAGGGTACACATAGTACAAAAACAAGGGTACACAAAGTACCAATTTATTCTATTAATGAACAAGGATACCAACCGTACCAAAAGATAAGGGATCGTAGTCCAAACTAGCGAGCTCGACGGACTCTATGGCGTGCCAACTGTGTCTAAACTAACTTGAATCAAGGGTTGTGTTTATGAAATTATTTCCTTTTTAAATCAAGAAGCATTAAATGTCTTATATCATTAATGTAGTTCATACAATTCACATCCAAAACTAGTTTCAAGTTAACTAGAGTTGTGTAACAAGAACAAATGTCTTAACTAGCTTGAGCTTGCCCCCAAGATACCAACCTCAATTAGCATTCAATCACACTTTAATCAATTCAATTTGCAATACAATATTCTTTATTGAAATTCATTAATTAACTATAATTGGATAATCTCATTCATATGTTTAATCTAGGTTACACTTACTTGTCTTCATACAAAATCTTACCAAAACAAGCTTATACTTTCAAGTATAAGTATAACCCTTGATGAATAATATGATTTTCAAATCAATATCAAGCCAGAAGTACTTTCAACGGAAGTACGTACCTTTTTCAAAGCTTAATCTTACATGCTCCTCTAGTTATATAATCTAATAGGATTAATTGAAACAACAACCAAGGTACTAGGAATAGTTTTTATTCTATTCAAAACTCTAAACTACTCTCAGCTTTTTATCTCGAAGTTACGGGATACCTGAATTCCCCCTCATATCTTGTATATAGTTGAATCCCTTGTTAGCACTTTCTTGGTCTAAAAAATTACAAGAAAAGTGATTTGTATATTAGAATCATTCTTAGGCCCAGCTAGTGGCAGGAGCAACCTGAGCACTTGCTCAGGGCCTCCACTATAATGGGGCCTCACTATAATATGCAGAAGTTTAGTGATTAGCTGCCATCCTTTAATCACTAGATATATGGAAATATATTTCTAAATGGGGATTTGTTTCTATTAATTGAAAGTTGAGAAATAAATTACAAACGGGATAAGCTGTATGGGCCCAATTTTTAATATAATATCGTTTTAAGGCCACTCTTAATATTTTCAATCATTAAACGGTGCAGAAATTTAGTGATTGAAATATGTTTATAAGTAATTTTTTAAAGGGTTGTATTATAAAACTTAATGAAAACAAACGTTGTTATGTTTAAATTAGAAAAGAAATAATTCGGCATTTTATATTGCCCAGTTCTCTCTCTGGCTTTTATGATCTCTGGCTATTGCCAAGTTCTCTCTCTAGCTTTTGCCCAGTTTTTGCGTTGTCTTTTTCTGATCTCTGGCTATTGCCCAATGTTTTCTTGGTTTGGTTGTTTGTCTGGTAATGGCTACGATGGATGATGTACTGGCTGAACTCACTCTTGATGAGGAGGAGGAAGAACAGGAACTTGCAATAGTTCCTGAACAGAATGATGCCCCGATTTCTTTTGAGTTCTGCTTCGTGGGTTCGTTTCTCACTTCGAGTCAGATCCATTTTCAATCCATGAAGGCGACTTTGGCCAACGTCTGGCATCTGAGAGGTGGCATTGCAATTACGGATTTGGGTGATGGGCGATATCTTTTTCGTCTTTTTAATTCGATAGATGCAGATCGGATTGAGATAGAGGGATTGTGGTACATTAATCTTCACCTTTTAATCTTTCATAGATTAAAGGATGGGGAAGATCCGGTTACAGTTCAGTTGAAAACGGTTGATTTTTGGGTTTTGATTAATGATGTTCCAAGTGGCTTCATCTCGGAATCAGTTGCAAAACAGCTTGGAGATTTCATTGGTACTTTCCTAGATTATAATTCATCAGCTATAATGTTGGGACTCAAGGGTTGTATGAGAATTCGTGTTCGTATTCCAATTTTAAAATCCCTTAAGCGTCGTAAGAAATTACTTTTTCCCACATGTGGTACTGTTTTCATTTCTTTTCAGTATGAGAAACTAAGGTTATTCTGTTTTCGCTGCGGCAAGTTAGGCCATGGTGAAGGTTTTTGCCCTTTGCGTGTTCGTCAAATACATTAGGAGGATCTATTTCCTTGGGATGCGTCGAGCACATGGTTGCGGGAGGAGGATGGGGGTGTATCCCATCTTTCAGGGCATAATTCGTGCAACCTTTTAAGGAGAGATAAGTCAGCCGAAAATCTTGCACCTGCATCCAATTTGTCCGCTGTTAATGGGGGCTCTTCCTTATCTCAAAAAGGCAAGTCGGTTTTGCCAGGCACTTTACCTTCCAGAGTGTCGGTGCCAAAGGCTTTTGGATTGGGCCCATTGATTTCTACCCCGTTGGGCTCACCTCCTTTTGATATATATATGGTCCATGCGGAAGAGGACACTCTGGTATATTCTTCTGATGGTCTCAAGTGTCCGCGTAAGGTATTTGTTACCTCTATCTCTGATAATGTGGGGGCTTCCCACTCAAACATTGCTAATACACCGGCTGGCCTGGACAATCAGGCCCGCCGGGATCAATGAAACTCGTAAGCTGGAATGTTCGGGGCTTGGGGAAGTCTCGAACAGTTAGACATCTCCGGGATTGTTTGCAAGATGTTAACCCGTCTGTAGTTTTTTTGATTGAAACAAAGCTGCAGTATGATGCTATGTTAAAAGTTCGTAAGAAGTGTGGTTTTCCGAATGGAATTGATGTTGGTTCTCGTGGAAGAAGTGGTGGGCTATGCTTGGCTTGGCGTAATGATTGTCAGATTACTCTCTGTTCATTTTCTGATCGGCACATTGACTTCATGATTTCTGATGATGGGGTGGGGCAGTCGTGGCGTTGTACAGGTTTTTATGGTGCGCTTGAGGAACAAAATCGTCGAGAATCATGGAATCTCATCCGACAGTTAAACGATAGTCCTAATGTTCCCTGGTTGGTTATTGGAGATTTTAATGAGCTATTATTTTCCTTTGAAAAATTAGGCGGGCGTACCCGTAGTCAACGTCAGATGTCCGATTTTCGGGAGGCGCTGGAGGATTGTTCGCTTGCTGATATTGGATATAAGGGCCGATGGTATACTTGGGAGAATGGGAAATTTACAGTGACTAATATCCGCGAAAGGCTTGATAGGGGTGTTGCAAATGCAGCTTGGTGGTCTCTCTTCCCTGATTTTACGTTGTCGCATTTATCACATTCAATCTCGGATCATTGCCCTTTGTTGTTGGCAACCTATCTGCGTTCGGTTCCTCGTGCTCATTGGCATTTCAAGTTTGAGGCAACATGGTTATTGGAAGACTCATGTGAGAGCGAAGTCAGGAAACTTTGGGATACTTCTACGGGACTGGTTCCAGAGCGTCTCCGATTTGTTGGCAAGGGTTTGGATGTTTGGTTCCGTAAACTTAGAGCTAGTAGAAAAGTCTCTAAGAAAAATTTAGCTCAACGACTTGAGGTTCTTGCTGGTATGTATCCGTCGGACGAGTCTTTGGAAGAAATTATGGAAGTAAAGTTGGCTCTTAATTTGGAAGTAGACAAATCAGAATTGTAAAGGAACAACGGGCTCGGGCCAATTGACTCTGTAACGGTGATAAGAACATTGCTTGTTTTCATCGTCATGCATCACAACAGAAGCGAATTAATCGTATTTCGGCTCTCGTTAATGACCAAGGTGTTCGTTGTTCTTCTCCGAAGTCTTTGGAGAGTACGGCTCGTAAGTATTTTCAAACGTTGTTTACCGCGGGTGGGGTGGCTGACTATGCACACATTTTGGAGGGTATTTCTCCTAAGGTCTCGGCAGAATCTAATCTATTTCTGCTGCGTCCCTACACTGTTGAGGAAGTGCTTCATGCGGTTAGAGCGATAAGCCCGTTGAAGGCTGCGGGTGAGGATGGGCTTGGAGCAATATTTTATCAACGGTTTTGGCATATACTAGGTGAAGAGGTTGCCCACTACTGTATTAGTGTCTTATCGGGTGAGGTGGCTATGACAGATATTAATCGAACCTATATCGTCCTAATCCCTAAAATTCCTAATCCGACATAGATGAGTCATTTCAGGCCAATAAGTTTATGTAATGTGCTCTACAAGATTGTTTCGAAGGTAATTGCTAATCGATTACAAAGCTTACTTCCGAGTTGTATTGATGAGGCCTAGAGTGCCTTTGTCCCGGGTCATTTAATTTCGGATAATATTATGATTGCCTATGAAGTCCTTCATTTCTTTTAGAGGAAAAGGTTGGGTCGGTCGGGGCATTTTACTTTGAAGCTTGACATGTCCAAGGCATATGATCGTGTGGAGTGGGAGTTCGTCATCCAAGTTTTGCATAAACTGGGCTTCGATCCGACATGGGTTGATCATATTTTTATGTGTATGTCTTCGGTTTCCTATTCTGTGGTCCTCAATGGAGAGGTGGGTGAATGTTTTTTGCCATCTAGGGGCCTTCGGCAAGGTGATCCTCTCATTCCTTTTCTATTTCTTATTTGTAGTGAGGGCCTTTTAGCTTTACTAAGGCAAGGGAATTTGGTGGGTCATGTAAAGGGTTTCCGACTCAACAGATACGCCCTCATTGTGACCCATTTGTTATTTGCGGACGATAGTATTATTTTTGGGGATGCATCGGTTAACGGGGCACTTCATCTTAAGCTTATTCTCCAAGAGTATAGTGCGTGTTCGGGGCAAGCTATTAACTTTGACAAATCTGGGCTTTTCTTTTCCAATAATGTTTGTGATGCGGATAGGACTGATGTCCAAAATGTGCTATCAATTGGTCACTCATCCTCGATAGAAAAGTATTTAGGGCTTCCATCGTTGGTGGGCAGGAATAGACGACATGCTTTCATGAATCTGTATGATAAAGTTCAATCTCGTGTCTCCAATTGGTGTGTCTTCCCTCTCTCGCAAGGTGGTAAAGAGTTCTTCATCAACTCTGTATTGCAGGCCATCCCGGTTTACGCTATGGGTGTTTTTCTTCTCCCTAAAACTCTTTGTCATAATCTTGAGAATGCTATGGCTAAATTTTGGTGGCAACGCTCTCATAATAAACGAGGGATACATTGGTGTAATTGGGAATTTTTATGTCGGCCCAAGGAGGATGGGGGATTGGGCTTTCGAGATTTGTCGAAGTTCAACATTGCCTTACTAGCCAAACAAGCTTGGCGTCTTCTTTCTAACTCCGCATCGCTGGTAGGACGCATCTTTAAGGCTAAATACCACTCGAATACATCCTTTATGCAGTCTCGGTTCGGATCTCAGCCTTCACTCATTTGGAGAAGTATCTGGAGTGCAAGGGGCTTGATCGAAAGGGGTACTCGATGGAAAGTAGGGAATGGCCGTTCCATATCAATTTGGAACGACTGATAGCTGCCATGCCCCTCTTCTTGTCGTTTGGATTCCCCCAGTGGCCGGTCTGCACTGGGTTTCTAATTTGTTTAATCAGAGTGAGCAGTCTTGGAATGAAGAGCTCATCCACAATTCGTTTCTTCATAGGGAGGCATTGCAAATTCTTTCTATTCTATATTTCAGGTTATCCTCAGAGTGACTGTTTAGTTTGGAGTGGAGAGAAAATCGGTCTTTATACAGTTCGTAGCGGGTATAGACTTTTGTTGGATTCGTTTGATACTCGTCCAGTAGAAGCCTCGCTCTATAAGAAGCTATGGTCCATCCAATGCCTAAAGAAGGTTCGCTTACAGGTTTGGCGTTTTATATGTAATTTTATGCCTACTAGATATTGTGTCTATAATCGTCGTATCGCCTCTAGTCCTATATGCCCAATTTGTAACCTTGAGCCTGAAATTACTGAGCACGTGCTACGGGACTGTCTAAATGCCTCTCTAGTTTGGAATGAGTTAGGTTTCGTATGGCCTACAACAGTGTTGTCTCTATCCTTCAAAGAGTGGCTATCGTGGGTCTTTGTCTCTATCCTTCAAAATGTAACTTGAAGATGAGATTAATCCAACTCTCCATGTTCTGTCCCTCTAATTTTTTTATTGATTCTCTCTTCCATGTTTCAATCTAACATGAAAGAGGGAGGAAGACAATGGTTCCGTCTTGCCATGCTTACCCCAATAATCCAAAAGGATTTAGCTCTACATGACATGTGTAATAACCGCATCTTAATTTAAGTTTAACAATCAAACATGATGTTTTGCATTTTATTCGGTTTAACCCCTTTTTAAAAGTAGTCACTTATTTACCTTTCTTAAAGAAGTATTCATGGACCATATTTGTACTTTCAATATACATAGAACAAATATTTGATATAGGATTCGAATTAACATTATTCTCCTAAACTCGGTTTTGGGGTGTTACAAGAAACGCCGCTATAGAACAGGAGTTTTGCTGCGTTTGTCCACAAGCGCCGCTATATCCCATAACTTATAGATGTGTATTGATAATCAAACGTCGCTATATATCTTTACATGTTGCGGCGATTTCTGCTCACAAACGTCGCAAACTATTGCGACGTTGGTTTCAGCGGCACCTCTTGCGGCGCTTTCCTTAGCCCCGGGAGTGTTTTTAGATGCGCTTAAAATGTCGTTATAGGGCCAAAAAACGGCAAAGACATGTTTTGCTGCAGTGGAATAAGTTCAATTTTTCTGGCAGAAGATTAATTTTTATAAGACGTAGCCACGTTTTACTTCCAAAAACCTTCTAATTTTGTTGTTGCAAATGCATTTAAAAAATTGACTTCTTCACTTCATTTTGTTTTCTTGAGATATTTGGGTTCATAACTTTCAGTATTGTGCAGTTTCACCTCTTTGTCCACCATCACCTTGAACCATCTCAGTCCGGCTTGCTCACACAACAGGGGAGTTTTCTTTTCTTTTAAACTATTTTGTGAGTATTCTATTTTGATATACATTGAGGACAATGTAGTGTTTAGGTGGGGGGAGATATTCCATACATGATTTTATTTGCTAGATTGCTTTCATTTAAGTTTGTGAAAAAAATCAATTTTTTCGCTTTCTTTTTAAAAACTATGTTTTAGTGCTTGGATTTTGGTGTACTTTAACTCGTATATGTTAATTTTTCCTTTGAAACATTGAGCCTCTGTTCAATATCTTGGAATATCTTGTAAGTTTTGGATACATCTTGGTTTGAATTATAATGCATGAAAGTGATGAACATGACTACTGTTTTCTTAAAATTTTAATGACATCTCATTGGTTTGTTAGTTGACAAATGCACAGGACTTGATGCCAATTACACACTTTGGTGAGACTTTGAGCCTAAGAGCAATTCATTATATCTTTCTCAATTTTCTTTTTGTTGAGTGTGTCTGATAGCTATGCTATTACCTCTATATTTATGCCTCTTTGCTATAGCAATTGCTTGTTTTCAAGTGCATTACATTGCATGTAGGCTGCAGTTTTAGTATATTATGGGTGCTTTTTAATTTATTGCTCGTGTGGAGTTGGTGCTGCGAGAAAGGTAGTTTTGGTTGTTTGTGTGCAGGATGACAGAGCAGAATGCGATGAGAGAAGCAAGGAACAAAATGCTATAGCAAAGGAGGAGAAAGAAGGCTAGCTGGCGCACGAAAGTACAAATGCGTGAAGTGCAGAAAAGGACGCCCGACACTGTCAGAAAGCTTTATGCAGCAACCGCACTCCATACGCAGGCCGTCCTTTTTGTCCCCTGGTGGACAGAGCTTGTCGGAGGATATTCTTTGGGATCCCCAAAGAGATACCAAGGCACCAAAACCCTAGAAGACCACCCCCCACTATATAAAGGCTTCATCTCTTCAAAGGCAAAAGAATAGGGGAGGAGGAAAGAAAGGAAAGTGTGCACAAGGAAGCACAACAAGAGGGGAGAAGCACTTCATCGTTGACCAGACTTGGTTTCCTTCATCGAGGAGCTCGAGGAATGGCCTCGCCGTCCTCTTATGAGGTGGTGAGCCTAAGGCGGTCATGGCAGTCCATTGGCGAACTGGGAGTTTTTCTTTCCTTTTTGCTATAGCATTCATTTATCTGGAGGGTTGTATGATGATGATATGTTTGATTATTGCCCAGCCATGAACTGTTTTAGTTGGCGTGGGTTTTTTTGGATGATACATTGTTTATTTTCTTAATTTCATGTTAATGTTTACTGTTCTCTCTTGATCTTTGCTTTGTTTGCGTTGTGCTTAATTTCCTAACGTTGTAAGAGCTTAGGGTTGTCAATGCTTTGAGATATAGGCCCTACCTTAAGCGCCTTCGAGAGTTGGTCTTTCTTTAGGAACAGGCTAGGGTTGTAAGAGATTAGGGATGTTAGTACCTCGAGAGACAGGCCATTCCTTATGATGCCTTCGAAAGATGGTCGTTCCCTAAGTACAGATGGGGGTAGTGATTAAGAGAGTAAGCCTTAGCCAATAGTGACAGTTAGAGTAGTGTGTGACAACCTTCAAGAGAGGTTTATTGCTTTAGCATTAGCTAGGGGGAGTGATCGAAAGAACTAGCCTTAGATCTTCATAAACAATGGGGTAACCACCAAGGGGGAGGACTCCAACCTACCTTAGAGATAAGTGATAGGTTTAAACAGCTAAGAGGGATAAAGATTAGGAGAGTTAAGTGTTTATAGTTAAGCCAAGAGGTATTGTTGTAGCATTTTAGTCTCCCAGCCTTCTTGCTAGAGATAATTTAGGAGCAGCCTAAGTAAATCTCGTTGAGCATAGTATAGAGAACTAGGATTCGTTAGCAGTGTTAAGAGACTTCAGAGGGTCATCCTTCAGGAGCTAGCCACCCATTCTGTAGAGAGCTTCGTATCCGAGAGAGAACCTATCTGTCAATTGATTATCTCTTCTCTGTTTGCTTGTTTTGCTACAACATTTTTTCCATCCTTCAATTTGCCTCAACATACTCACATTACAATTTGGTTACTATAGCAATTTGGAAACGAAACTGTGTTCACCTCCAATCCCTATGGAGACGATACTCACTCATCACTTTATTACTCGTTCGACGTGTATACTTGCACCATTTGCGTATCATTTATAATGTTGCAAGATCGCGCAACAAGTTTTTGGCGCTGTTGCCGGGGATTGGAAATTGGTTGTTCACATTTTTTATTTTCATTTTGCTTTCTATTTCCACATTGTAAATATTCACTTGTTTTGTTTTTCTTTTCAGGTATTTTTCTAGTTTATGACCAGAAGAAGAAGACCAAGGGGACCTATTCAGACCATTGTTCCAGAAGCTGATCATTTATTTCGTTTGAGAAGACATGATTAAGCAAAAGCTAGAATCATGGAACCGGCACCTGTCAACGCAGATGCTATGACAAATGGTCAGGAAGAAGCAGCTCGACCACGAGCTATTAGGGATCATTTAACTCTTAGTCTGGATGATCTCCATCCCGGAATAGTAGCTCCAGACATTCAGGCAGCCCAGTTCGAACTTAAACCCGTCATGTTCAACATGTTGAGCAACATTGGACAGTATGGTGGCTTGCCTCATGAAGATGCTAGACAGCATATCCGTGCTTTCTTGGGTGTTTTTGATTCTTTCAATCAACAAGGGGTGCATGAGGATGTGTCAAAATTAAAGCTATTTCCATATTTGTTAAGAGATCATGCTAGAGCATGGCTAAATGGGGTGCCAGCCGGATCAATTCAAAGTTGGATCGATTTATGCAAGAATTTTTTGCTATGGCATAGTCCGTCAGTAGCGAACACTCAGTTGAGAAATGATATCGCTTCCTTTCGTCAGTCTGATGACGAATCTATGTATGAATGTTGGGACTGATTTAAGGGAATGTTGAGGAAATGCTCTAACCATGGGTATCATGAGTGGACCCAAGTGGTTATATTTTATAATGGTGTCAATGCGCCCACAAGGATGTTGATAGATGCTTCAGCAAATGGGACACTGTTGGACAAGTCACCAGAAGAAGCAGTTGATATCCTCGACAAGGTAGCCAACAACGATTATCAGTTCCCAACAACAAGGGTTGGAACAGGGAGAAGAAATCAAGCTGCCAAGGGGAGTGAAGTTGACAACTCAATACTGAACCAGTTGGCCAACATCACAGATTTACTAAAGAATCTACAACGTTCCAACGAAGTGAAAGAAGTTAAGGTAGTAAGGTCATACCTAAGATGTGATGGCAACCATCACCTTAATGATTGCCCTAATAATCCAGAATCTTCCAACTATGTGAGAAACTACAACCATAGTAACAACAACCCTTATTCTAACTCCTACAACCCAGGATGGAGTTAGCACTTAAACCTGAGTTGGGATAATCAGGGGCACGGCAACATTTCGGCCAATCAAATGTCACAGCAAAATTCGTAAGAGGTACACCATTCCCGCCAGAATAAGCCATGGCAAAATCAAAAGGGAGCAGCACCTTCATCAAGCAGTCCATTGGAGTCTACTTTTAAGGAGTTCATGGCTATGACAAAGGACTTCATGGGAACCACTAAAGTGGTGCTACATGATCAAGCAGCACACATAAAAAATCAGGGAGCCCTTCTACAAAGTCATAGTGCATCCTTACGAGCTTTAGAAACTCAAGTGGGTCAAATAGCTCAAACATTGCACGTGCGACCACAAGGCAGACTGCTCAGTGACACTTAAGCCACTAAGCGCCATGGAAAGGAACAATGTAGTGCAATCACACTAAGGAGTGGCACGGAGATTAACCAAGGTGATAAGTTTGGGGTGGAGAGAAGGACGAAGCCCAACCCAGCTTACTGCCACAGCAAGAAAATCTTCAGGAACCACAACAAGGAGAAGGAATAAAGGAGGAAGGCAAGGCCAAAAGACCAATCAGGGAAGGACCAGTGTTTGTTATAGAAAAAGACACTGCCTCACGAGCTACAGCAGATCTAGCTAAGCCACCTCCACTATTCTCTCAAAGACTCAAAAAGAAGCAAGAAGATCTCCAATTTGGAAGGGATATCAATACAAAGAAGAGAAAGGTAGAAAAGCACGAGACAGTTGCTATAGCAAAGGAATGCTACTACATTTGGAGAAAACTCCCACCAAAAAGAAAAGACCCATGAAGCTTTATTATCCATTCCTCTATTGGAAATGAGTTCGTTGGAAGAGCATTGTATGATTCGGGATCGGGTGTGAACCAGATGACTAAATCCATATTTCAGAAACTAGGGTTAAGGGATGTTAAGACTACTAAGGTTGCGCTACAGCTTGCTGATCACTCTGAAGTCCGACCAGAAGGAAAAATTGAAGATGTTGTATTAAAAGTGGATCGTTTTTCTTTTCCAGTCGATTTTTTGATCCTGGATTACGAGGAAGACAGTGATGCTCCTATTATTCTTGGAAGGCCATTTTTAGCTACGGGTCGAGCCTTGATTGACTGTGAGAAGGGTAAATTCACAATGATAGTGGATGAAGAGACAATCACCATCAACATACACAACACCCTTCATGATAGGTCAATGGAAGATAGGCACTACAATGCTATAGCATGGGATGAGCTACAAGAACTTTGCTGTAGCAAAAAAATTCAGAAGAAAGCCTTTGAAGGACCAGTTCAAGAGGAAGAATTTGAGGACCTGACCAAGGAAGGGAACCCAGATGCTGAAAATCACTCAAATGAGGTAGGGCTAGCCACATCTCACCTCAGCCTTCCTGACCCTTGATAGTACGCCTCCTAAACTTTTTCTTTTTGCTTTAGCATTTTCAATAAATAGTAGTTAGTTCGCTTTTGTGTGTTTTTAGCTTTGTTCTTATCTTTTGTTTGTCATTTCTTGTAATTTATTATCCTGCAAATTCTGTATCATAGTACATGTCCTCTGTAGTGTTAATCAGTCATGCAGCTGGTACATCAAAAAGGGGTTTATTTTATTGGTTGATAAAGGAAATCAGAGTTTGTAGGGAACACAATTTATCTTGACTTGGGAGTTGGAACGACATAGGAAAAGGAGGGGAACAAAAAGGGCATTATAAAAAGGGGGAATTAATAGTGAAAATATTTGAAGATTAAACCCTAGCCACACATAACCTAGTTCTCTCTCCTACTTTTTCTTTAAGCAATTAAGAGCCCTTTTTCTCTTTCCTGACAAAAGACGGCTCCCATCAACCTCAAACCTCTCTCCTCATTAAGAAGAGTCAGTGGTTAGCCATTTCCCAAGGAAACCTCCCACACGTCTTCCCCCACTCTCCACTCAAACCGTCCTCACGCTTCATCTTCTTCACTCAACCAAAAACCATTCACCTTTTCTTTTTCTTTTCTTCCCACAAAAACATTTGTTCCCTAAAAGACCAAAAGACTTACCTTCAAGCCACCAACCATGGTTCGCTACAAAAATGTCTTTGGTGCGTCATCAAGTTTGCAGAACCCACCGGCCGTCAAGATCAAACTTTTCTACGACGAAGTAGCTCGAGAGAGATGGCTAAACCTAAGAGATATAAAACTACTGCCAGTGCAAGGTCTCCGATTCCCCGAGAAAGATGAGGAGAACTTCGAATCAGCCCTTCTAGATGTCATAGCCAAGCACGACTAGAGGAAGCTAGCTGAGCATCCCCAAAACATATATGTTCCATTGGTGAAGGAATTTTATGCGCATTTGACGAGCCCAACACAGTCAAGCGTCCACGTTCAAGGAGAAAAAGTGAAATTCACTGTTGCAGTAGTGAACAAATTCTATGGCCTGAAGAATGTGGTGGATGAGCATGGAAGCTTTGTTGATGGGCTAGATGACAAGGCCCATGAAGAAATCGTGAAAGAATTATGCTTTCGAGGGACAGAGCTTAACTAGAACACCATGACAGTTGAGAGAGGGAGACTAAAGCCTAAAGTGAAATTATGGAATCATCTACTCCGAACTAGATTGATGCCAACATTGCACACAACTACGGTACACCTATCTCGTTTGCTGATTATTCACTTCATAATTAATGGGCGAAAAATTGATGTAGGGAAACTGGTGGTGGATGAGGTCTACGTGTACCTCAAGAGGAGCAAGAGCCCTCTAATCTTCTCAAATTTGATAATTGCCTTTGCCGAAGGAAGGAAGTTTTTGAAAACCTGGCCAAGGACGAACAAATGGAGGGCAAAAGGGGTTAACACCTGCCCAAATTCCTCAGCTGAAGGGATTTGATGAGGATGCTCCAAACGAGACCCTGGAAGGAGGAGCCAAGAGCTTTGCTGCAGCAAGGACCGCAGCATTGGTTGCTAAAGCAACCCACCTAGCCACAGAGCTTCACAGTCTTAAGGTGAAGCTGAGCACCTATTTCAAATATGCCAACCAGAGGGATGTGCCCATCTCACAATGCTTCTCCGAGGTCTTGCCAGGAATAGCAATTCCATTCCCCCCATTTCCAAAGGAACTCCTCATCACTCCTGAGCCTCAAGACCAAAATGCTGCAACAAGCACGCCCCGACCACCAGCCCATAAAAGGAAGTTGACGACTAGGAAGAAAGTCAACCTGATACCAGCCCATGAACCAGACACTCGAGACCCATCAGCTCAAGAAGAACAGACCCCTGCTCAAAAGTCATGACAAATTGATCCTGCTTTCACACCCACTGGGAAGAGAACACGAAGCAACAAAAAGTCTGCTACAGCAACATCACAGCCACCTGAACCGCAAAGGAAGCCAGCCACCACTTTGAGTGACGATAATCAGCCTATGGCTGAGGCAGCCCCCTACCACTGGACTCAACCCCGTTGTGCCACCATCTGAGGATGCTACGGCATCCCAGCCAAAACGTTATAAACGCACAACAGGGCGCACCGTCAAACCAACCGATCCAGCCCCTGCTCAATCTGACGACAGTGCGACCTCAACAATTCTGATGACGCACAACGACCACTCCACAGACGACACAAGTGACAATTGACCTCAACACCCATGAGGTACAAATTTTTTTTTTAGTTTTCGTTCTTTTTAGTTTATTTTTGCATCAGCATTTTGCATAACATTTTTTCTTTTCATGCATCGCGGACGACGCATCTCCAAGTTTGGGGGTGTTTCGCCTTCGCTTAGTTTAGGACCATAGAATTTGCATCGTAAGACTAGACAAAAGTTTTGCTATGGCATTCTGTTTAGCTAAGAAGAAATATGCAAATGTGTTGATGATGATCATTTGAAAATTCAATAGGCCTGAACTTAAAATTTTACGACAGCATGAGACTTAAAGAACTATCTTAGGAGTGAGTTTGCTATAGAAAATAATCCTATACACAAATTGCTTTCTTTCTCTGCTTGGTAGGTTTAGAAAAACGTTTTAGGAAGGACTTTAGTATTGCCTTGCATGAAAGAATGAAAAATGAGCTTAAAAGAAAATATACTCCCCTGTGCCTAAAACAGGAATTTGAATAAATGATATAGCATAACTGTTGAAGGACACTCCGTTGTGCAGTCTTTAGGCCTTACTATTCAAAAAAAGACAAAATAAATAAGTAGGCAATGAAAAGCACATGAGTGAATGAAAGTTGTCACGGGATGACTCTACCTACTAGCTTGGGGGTGAGAGCTATGCTCCCTACTCATCTAGAGTTAAGGACGGTAGGTGTGATGAGCTGACACCCTTCGTAACAGTACCTTTTGCATTTTTGAGGAAGTCTTTGTTAATTAAAAAATTCATTGCTAAGGCATTCTTATTGAGCTTCCTTGAAAATTTTTCTTCACCTATCATGCATAGCTCAAAAGTAATCTTACACACACACTCACTAGAAGCTTGCTCTTAAGAGAAATTCTTGCCAGTCTCAAATAAATGTTGTTGATATTGAATGCCTATCTTTTTCTGAAAGCTGAAACACTTCCGTAGCATTTATTCCTCGTTAAATCTTTGCCATAGCATCCCTTTTGTTTATTTTTACTCATTGCTTAAGGACAAGCAATAGCTTAAGTTTGGGGTGTAATAGCTATGCTATTTTCTCTATATTTATGCCTCTTTGCTACAGCTATTGCTTGTTTTCAAGTGCATTACATTGCATGTAAGCTGCATTTTTAGTATATTATGGGTGCTTTTAATTTATTGCTCGTGTGGAGTTGGTGCTACAAGAAAGGTAGTTTCGGCTGTTTGTGTGCTGGATGACAGAGCAGAATGAGAGGAGAGAAGCAAGGAACAAAATGGTATAGCAAAGGAGGAGAAAGAAGGCTAGCTGGCGTACGAAAGTACAATCGCGTGAAGTGCAGAAAAGGACGTCCGACACTGTCAGACAGCTTTATACAGCAACCGCACTCCATATGCAGACTGTCCTTTTTGTCCCCTAGTGAACAGAGCTTGTCAGAGGATATTCGTTGGGATCCCCAAAGAGATACCAAGGCACCAAAACCCTAGAAGACCACCCCCCACTATATAAAGGCTTCATCTCTTCAAAGGAAAAAGAAGAGGGGAGGAGGAAAGAAAGGAAAGTGTGCACAAGAAAGCACAACAAGAGGGGAGAAGCACTTCATCGTTGACCAGACTTGGTGTCCTTCATCGGGGAGCTCGAGGCGTGGCCTCGCCGTCCTCTTATGAGGCGGTGATCCTAAGGCGGTCATGGCAGTCCATTGGCGAACTGGGAGTTTTTCTTTCCTTTTTGCTATAGCATTCATTTATCTAGAGGGTTGTATGATGATGATACGTTTGATTATTGCCCAGCCATGAACTGTTTTAGATGGCGTGGGTTTTGTTGGATGATACACTGTTTATTTTCTTAATTTCATGTTAATGTTTACTGTTCTCTCTTGATCTTTGCTTTGTTTGCGTTGTGCTTAATTTCCTAACGTTGTAAGAGCTTAGTGTTGTTAGTGCTTTGAGATATAGGCCCTACCTTAAGCGCCTTCGAGAGTTAGCCTTTCTTTAGGAACAATCTAGGGTTGTAAGAGATTAGGGATGTTAGTGCCTCGAGAGATAGGCCATTCCTTAGTATGCCTTCGAAAGATGGTCGTTCCCTAGGTACAGATGGGGGTAGTGATTAAAAGAGTAAGCCTTAGCCAATAGTGACAGTTATAGTAGTGTGTGACAACCTTCCAGAGAGGGTCATTGCTTTAGCATTAGCTGGGGGGAGTGATCGAAAGAACTAGCCTTAGATCTTCATAAACAATGGAGTAACCACCAAGGGGGAGTACTCCAACCTACCTTAGAGATAAGTGATAGGTTTAAACGGCTAAGAGGGATAAAGATTAGGAGAGTTAAGTGTTTAGAGTTAAGCCGAGAGGTATTGCTGTAGCATTTTAGTCTCCCAGCCTTCTTGCTAGAGATAGTTTAGGAGCAGTCTAAGTAAATCCCGTCGAGCATAGTATAGAGAACTAGGATTCGTTAGCAGTGTTAAGAAACTTTAGAGGGTCATCCTTCAGGAGCTAGCCATCCATTCCGTAGAGAGCTTCGTATCCGAGAGAGGACCTATCTGTCAATTGATTATCTCTTCTCTGTTTGCTTGTTTTGCTACAACATTTTTCCCATCCTTCATTCTGCCTCAGCATACTCACATTACAATTTGGTTACTATAGCAATTTGGAAACGAAATATTCTTCACCTCCAATCCCTGTGGAGACGATACTCACTCATCACTTTATTACTCGTTCGATGTGTATACTTGCACCATTTGCGTATCATTTATAGTATTGCAAGACAGCGCAACAGTGTCGAACTTAGCGTGTTTATTCTAAAACTTTCTTGTGGATGCATTTTGAGATCACATTTTTGAATTGATGCTTTAAAGATGATAAAGGTAATTAGGTTTAACCTATTTTCTTTGACTTTTTAAAAAAAAAAACCTACCCAAGCAAGATAACATAGTTTGGAGAGCTTAGATAAGGATTTACTAATTATGAGCTATCATCTAGCCTACACAAGCTAGAGTTCTTAGGTCACCTATCTCAAGGTATCGTTAAGCTTACAACAAGTCTTACATGCTTCCACAAAGCTTGCCATACTCGAGGTCACATAGCCTATCGAGATACTCGAGATCACACATCCCGTCGAGTTTAATAAATATCGTACCCTGATCACCCAGCCATCGGGTACATAAGCTATCATTTCTAGCATACGTAAATACATCATCTACATAGAGGCCGAAGTAACCCTACTTTACCCATGCTCACACAATTTTCGGGTTACATGTGTTCACACAGTCGTCGGGTTAAAGGGACCGTATCCAAAACTTCATTGCCACAGATATGTCCTAGACATACTTGGATCACATTAGCCATAAGTAGCTTTCACCTGAGGTCACTCAGCCAATAAGGTTTTTTGAGCTCACACAGCTCATCGAGTTTATTACCTTATTCTGATCATCATAGCTACAAATGGGTTTCTAACTGCACCTAGATCACTCAGCCCGTGGGTACGTCGAATGTACTTGTGCACACAGCCTGAAGTACGCATCCCCTTATATAAGTATTGTAGTATTGACTCTAGGAAATCCAGATTCCTTTTCATCAAATATAAGACAATACATGCTCCCTAAGGCTGTAAATGAACCGAACGTTCAGTGAACCGTTCGTGAACCGTTCGGCGGAAAGTCGTTTATGTTTGTTTATTTATTAAACGAACGAACATGAACAAGATTTTTTGTTCATTTAATTAAATGAACGAACATGAACAAAGGGCTTGTTCGCTCATTTATGTTCATGAACATTCGGTAATTTGTTCATTTATGTTCATTTATGTTCGTTTGTTTATGTTCATTTATGTTCGTTCGTTTGTGTTCGTTTATGTTTGTTTGTTTATATTCATTTAAGTTTATTCACATATGTTTAGGGGTATTCGGTTAAACTGAACTAACCGACCGAACCAAAACAAAATTGGTTAATCTATTAGATAAATTTAGGTTTCGGTTAATATATAAGAGTTTTTCAAATTTGAATTATCGATTGATTTGGTTTAAAATCGGTTAATTAACTAAATTAATCGAACTAACCCAAAATATTAAATATTTAACACATTATATATGTTCGTTTGTGTTCGTTTATGTTCTTTTGTGTTTGTTTGTGTTCGATTAGGTTCGTTTGTGTTCGTTTATCATTTAAATGAACGAACATGAACGAACACGAACAAGCTACATTCCTTAATGAATGAACATGAACAAGAAATTTTGTGCTTGTTTATGTTCGTGTTCGTTCATTTGTTCGGTTAAAATTAAATGAACGAACATGAACACATCCTCATTCGTGTTCGTTCGGTTCGTTTACATACCTAATGCTCCCCGAGGATTCAAACACCTCAACAAGAGGTAAGTGGCACCAAGCCAAGCCATTAAAAATGCCCCAAGGCATAACACTATAAATCGTGGTCATCTCGATTCATCACTTACCAAGTTATTACATGTTATTCTCATTCACGAGGGTTAAAACTTGTTTTCTCACTTTTACTATGTATTTTTCCACATTAGAAGCCCATTGGGCCTTAATCCTTGAATTATAAGTCATTCGAACTCAAAACGTAATTTCTGGGCAATTTGCCTAGTGGGTATCGATACACACTTGAGGGTATCAATACGCCCCTCTAGGTACCGATACCTAGACTATGCGTATCAATACATATGTTATGTTCAAAAAGAGGTTAAACCAACACCCAGTACGGGTACACGGAGCCGTGTACCGATACCGATATGCCCCCAAGTGTACCAGTACACAATTTAGTACTAGAATTTGAGTAAGACATGGGGTGTCGATACCCACCTTAGGCGTACCGATACGCCCTACTAAAAATGCATGTGTTCATCAAATATAATACAGGGTATCGATACGGGCTCCCCGTATACCGATACTGAATCCCAAAAATAGCTTCCAAGGCTCGGGAAATCACTTCCCAAGCCCCCAAAACGTAACCTTTAACCCCTTAACTTAATCATACATATCATGGGAGTTGATTAGAGTGGTTTTCTACCCTTTTACACTCTATTATCATTTAATCCAGATTTCACCAGTAACAAGGCTTTAAGCTACCACACACCCAACTTAGCAACAATAAACCACAATATCAAGCAAGACAATAATTTTATGATCTCCAAGAAGAGTGGGAGTTAGATATGTACTGACCTTTAGCAAAAAATCCCGAATTTAAGCTCCTTAGCAACACCCTTCAACTTTCTCTCTTAACCCAAACTTGGTAAAACCCTCAAACACTACATTCTTCCCATACAAACATGAAAACCTGACAATACTTGCGATAATAGATTGGGGTGGGCTTAGCTACGAAAATACAACCTTAAAACCAAGGGGAAGCTTCTTTCAAGCCTTGGATACCAAAAACCCATTAATGGAAAACTCACTTTCTTGAGAAGAGGAGACCACTTTCATGAAGATCTTGGAATGGTGATTAATTTCTCCTTCAATCATAAACCCCAAAATCAACTCTTGGTAGGTAAAGATTTGAGATTTGGTATAGAAACCCAATCTTAGAGAATTAGAAAATGGTACAGGAGAAAAGAAGTGAAAAGATGAAGGGAAATGGGTGACCTCACCATGCCCCCTCATTCCCATGTATAAAACACGGGCCATAAAGCGGTGATCAACCCTTTATTTTAAAATGGGGTCAAATTACAACATAAGCCTCAAGGTTTTCCCTTCTTTCCAAAAAGGTCACCTACCAAGCCTAAACAACTCAATTCTCATCCAAACAAGACCAAACTTGGCCCATAGGGTCTAATTATTCAATCCAACACGAAGGTCCATAACCTAGGTCAACACCCATATTTAGAAATTTGGTTCGTCACAACTCTCCCCTCCTAGAAAGAAATTTATTCCTCGAAACTTAAACGAAGGGATGAGATGCCATCATCTCAGATTTCAACTAATTTTCATCTCACAACATTTACTTTGGTTCCAAAATTCCTCTACAAAACTTCCTTCGTCAAAGCTCATAACAATGGACTCATTGACAGACATCTTATGAATTCCAATGATTCATTTTTCAACAATCAAACAACACTCACCTTGAACCTTAAAGTAAATCAACAAAGGTAACCTTAACCAATACTGTCCAAGTATCAACCCAGAAAACTCACTTCAGGTGAGTATCATCTCGGATAACAATCCTTTAGAGCATCATCTGCGGTTCAAAAATCTTGAACTCAAATCTCATATGTGTGTAGAACGCGACACCTTTTCAAAGGTATTCAACTAGGAACACTTCTTTGTCCATTATCAACACCATGACCAGACGTTTCCATGAACAAGCAAACTCTAATAAACGAACTTTACATCAATATATCTTGAATTAACAACCATACTTTCATGACTTGGCCTACCAAGACGGTAGGATCTCTCTATACTTGAACTCACCCCAACTCAAACGAAAGCTAACTCACGATCATGTGATTTCACTACTCAAGCCACTTGATTCCAAACAAAACCGTTGTCGCTTACGAGCTCTTACTAGAGATCAAAACTCACCCTACAATCCTCGAAGATCTGACATTCTCTCCGAACCCAACCACTTAATCCCAACTAACAGTTGTACTGAAACTCTAACAAGCCCTCAAGGGTTTTCCAATGGTTCTTCCAACAAGATCTGTTTCAACACAAGAATCACGGTTCCACATAACCATATCTTTTAAACCACACTTCCACTGCGCTACCTTGATAATATTCTCATTGTTTTACCATACATGTAGACAATCCATCTCAAAAACTCGGTAGAGCAAACACTCGAATCATCAAACTCAAGATTAAAACGGCACACTCGTAAGCCCAAACCACTTCACGACATGTCCTTAGAGTCCAAACATCACATCAGGCACAAGCTTTATCGCGACTCTCCTTTTTACTTTCAACTTGCGATACTGAAATTTTGAACGATCATACGGAAACCTCAAAACTCTTCAACCAATTATTAAATCATCAATAATGAGAAACGGGTAATGGCCTTTCACAGTAACACATCGTCTTAAAACATCTAACGCTATTACTCTTTGTCATACCAACACAGGCATGTCCCAAGGTGAACCACTTGGCGATGACACTCGTATCTACTCACTTGCACAAATAAGTTCCCAATCAAGAGGTATGGTTGGTGCCATACTACAAGGCAGTAGACACTAACATTGAACTCGACATTACCTCAATCGTGGGGTTCTAATACATGATCAAGATGTAAGCCAGTCCATTCCTCAAAGAGCACTCTAACATCCTCTTAACTGTCCGTAACTCTAAAGCTTCTGACTCTCAACTCTCGTATCTGTAACATGGGCTACAAACATATTGCAACCTACAAGACTCTCTTTGAATAAACATCACAAGAACACAACCTTCACGCTAGAGAGGCAATGATTCGTTGCGTCCATTACCAACAACTTAGTTCATCTCGAACCCCAAAACTTCGAGACTCTCGCTCAAGAAACAAGGCATACATCAAACTCACACGACCAACCTACACCAAGGGTAACATCTACCAACTAGGGTGAGAGTAAATCTAACAGGCCTACGAGGACTACTGCTCTCAATCCCTGCTTACCACCCACACTAAGAATATTACGTACAATAACTTACAAAACTTAAAAACTAATCAATCCAACATCAACCTCTATAGCTTACCACAATACTTAACCAAAACCATCATATGAATGAGAGGTCAAATTTCCACCAATGCAACAACTAAAACCAAAACAAACACATGTACCTGACATATCATTGGTGGCAAAGCTGTTATCTCTAGCTTGAACGATAGACTGTCTAGCAACAGCTTAAGTGTTGACTCTGGCGGTGGATCCCACAACACCTCCACCCTGATATCCAGACGTTTCCTTAGCACCGACTCTAGTAAAACTCTGACCATGCCGAGAAAGAGTCAACCTCTGAGGCTAATATGGTGTACCATCATCCATAACTGGGTAGTCTTTCGCCATATGACCTGGTGCCCGACACCTATAGTAAACTCTTCGAAGCAAAAAGCACACTTCCAGATGATGTTGACCATAATGCTCACAAGCCGGTGGAAGCGACACTCTGGCTAAACCATCGATACTCCCCTCTGGAGCAGAAATCAATGAACCCCTACAAACCCTCGGTCTGGATCCCCAACCGTCCCTGGAAAGTTGATATAAAGCAATTCTCTTTGTATCCCTCGAAGTAGAGAACCCCCTAGACGGAGCCTGAGAAGGACCTGTGATGTCGTGATTCCCCACAACATGGCCTCTATAGTCTTCAAATTGACTCAGTGTCAAGACTTGAAGTCGTTCAAGTGCCTTCGACCTATTGGCTAACTCATAAAATGTCCCAAGTGAACTCGTTGTCACATGCATCTAAAGTTCAACCTTTAATCCATGTTTGAACCTCTTACACATCAACTCCTCAGTGGTAACTAACTCTAGGGCATAACGGCTCAACCGTAGAAAATCTTGTTCATACTCAAACACAGTCTGATCTCCCTAAACAAGAAGTAAGAATTGATCTCTCATCTCATCTATATGAACCTCACTGATGTACTTTTTCCTGAACTCATCCAAGAAGAAATCCATGTCAGAAGTGCAGGTTATATCCCTAACTCAATAGTCTCCCACCACTCATGTGTGTTGCCCTTAAGAAGGGGGAGAATGTAATCGAGGTCATCCTCTAGACTCCCTCTCATCTGTCTTAGATTCCTCTAAGTGTCTCCTAACCATTGATCGGCCTTGATCAAGTCATCCTTACCCAAACCTTCGAAATCTTTTGGCCCAAAATGGTGAAGCATCTCAACAAGGGTCTTGCAAGGCTTCTCAGTTTTCGTCAGGATAGCTTCCACCACCTGCAAGAGATCGGAGGTAATATCATGGAGGTGGTTCAGCCCTTCACTTCTAGTACCTCTCGGAAGGCTTGTGTCCCCAACATCCGGGACAGACTCCTTATCAAAGTCTTCAGCTTGAGAGACATTACTCTCCGTACGACTTTCCTGATCGCATTTGGCATTACCCGTCATTGATCATTTTTCTAAAAACACAAGAAAACAAGGCAGTGTTATCATGATTCATGTCTCGGAAGAGTACAACTTAAATTTAGGGGCTTGTATTCACTAGACACCTTACCACAACCTCTATAACACCTGGGGTTTCCCGGAACCGACTAAATCTAAGGTCTGATACCATTAAATGTAACACCCCCATCCAGACCCAAATCCAAAGCACTACATTCGAGTCACCCAAAATTCGACCCATCAAAATTTCCAATTTAAAACCATAACTTTAGCCTTTTCCAAAATATCAAATCATCCATAATTCATATAATTTAATAAGCATTTAAATAAGTTTACAAAATAAGAGCTCCAAGTTTAAAACACCGTATATCAAAATAATATTTCAAATGGAGTTACAGAAACAAAAATGGTAAGGTCTTGTGAATACATTAGCCCAAACAAAAATAACAAGTATTGTACTCTAAAGCGAACATAGTGCTCAAATGGAGTTAAAGAAACAACAATGGTAAGCTATCATCTAACCTACACAAGCTAGAGTTCTTAGGTCGCATATCTCAAGGTATCGTTAAGCTTACAATAAGTCTTGCTTGATTCCACAAAGCTTGCCACACTGGAGGTAACATAGTCAATCGAGATACTCGAGCTCACACAACCCATCATGTTTAATACATATCGTACCCTGATCACTCAGCCATCGAGTACATCAGCTATCATCTATAGCATCTACACAGCATACATAAATATATTCATACATCATCTATATAAAGGTCGATGAAGCCCTACTTTACGCGTGCTCACGCAGTCGTCGGGTTAAAGGGATCGTATCCAGATCACCATAGCCACGGGTACATCCTAGACATACCTTGATCACATTACCCACAAGTAGTTTTTACTTGAGGTCACTCATCCAATCAGGTTTCTCGAGATCACTCAGCCCATCGAGTTTATTACCTTATCCGGATCACCA
This sequence comes from Hibiscus trionum, assembly GCA_030270665.1. Lineage (NCBI taxonomy): Eukaryota > Viridiplantae > Streptophyta > Magnoliopsida > Malvales > Malvaceae > Hibiscus > Hibiscus trionum. The sequence goes on along the minus strand of BSYR01000064.1, from coordinate 2,996,815 downwards.
TACCCATGAATAGGTTTCTAACCACACCCAGATCACTCAGACCGTAGGTACATCAGATGTACTCTTTCACACAACCCGAAGTACGCTTCCCCTTATATAAGTATCATAGTACTAACTCTAGGACATCCGGATTCCTTTTCATCAAACATAAAACAATACATGCTCCCCAAGCATTCAAACACCTAACCAATAGGTAAGTGGCACCAAGCCAAGGCATAACACTAACCACCGTGGTCATCTCGATTCATCACTTACCAAGTTATTACACGTTATTCTCATTCACAAGGGTTAAAACTCAGTTTCATAGTTTTATTATTCATTTCTCCACATTAGAAGCCCATTGGACCTTAGTCCTCGAATTATAAGTCGTTCAAACTCAAAACGTAATTTCTAGGAAGATTGCCCAGTGGGTATCGATACCCACTTGAGGGTATCGATATGCCCCTATGGGTACCGATACCCAGACTATGCGTACCAATACATATTTCATGTGCAAAAGAAGTTTAAACCAATACCCAGTATCGGTATACGGAGCAGTGTACTGATACCGACACGCCCCCAAGCGTATTGGTACACAATTATGCTATTAGAATTTGAGTAAGGCATGGGGTATCGGTACCCTCCTTAGGCATACTGATACGCCCTTCTAAACACGCCTGTTATCATCAAATATAACACAAGGTATCAGTACGGGCTCCCCGTGTACTGATACTGAAGCCCAAAAATAGCTTCCAAGGATCGGGAAATCACTTCCCAAGCCCCCAAAATTTAATCTTTAACCCCCGTAACTTAATCATACTTCTTATGGGAGTTGATTAGAGTGGTTTGCTACCCTTTTTACACCCTATTATCATTTAATCCAGATTTCACCATTAAGAAGGGTTTAAACTACCAAATACCGAACTTAACAACAATGAACCACAATATCAAGCAAGGCAATCATTTTACGATCTTCAAGAAGACTATGAGTCATATATGTACTGACCTTTAGCAAGAAATCTCGAATTTAAGCTTCTAAGCAACACCCTTCAACTTTCTCTCTTGACCCAAGCTTGGAAGAACCTTCAAACACTACCTTCTTCCTATGCAAAAATGAAAATGGGACAATACTTGAAATAATAGCTTGGGGTGGGCTTAGCTACCAAACTACAACCTTAAAACCAAGGGAAAGCTTTTTACATGCCTTGAATACCAAAAACCAATAAATGACAAACTCATCTTCTTGAGAAGAAGAGACCACTTTCATGAAGCTCTTGGAATCCTGATTAATTTCTCCATCACTCATAAACCCCGGAGCCAACTCTTGGTAGGTAAATATTTGAGTTTTGGTATAGAAGCCCAAGCTTAGAGAAGGAGAAAATGTTGTAGGAGAAAAGAAGGGAAATGGGTGACCTCACCATGTCCCCTCATTCCCACGTATAAAACAATGGCTATGAAGGGTTGATCATCCCTTTATTTTAAAATGGGTTAAAATTACAATATAAGCCCCCAAGGTTTTCCCCACTTTCCAAAAAGGTCACCTACCAACCCCAAACAACTCAATTCTCATCCAAACAAGACTAAGGTTGGCCCAAAGGGTCTAATTATTCAATCCAAAACAAAGGTCCATAACCCGGGTCAACGCCCATATGTTGACTCAGAAATTTGGGTTGTTACAAAATTTAACTCATTTTTGTTTTCATTTTCTTATTTTACAACCAAACGTGTTTTCTTCAATGTTTTCTATTTTCTAAAAAAATGAAAACAACCTATATTCTATCTAAGCAAACAGACCTTTAGGTTTCAAAGATCAAATTCTATTGCAAACTTGAAAGGAAGGATTTGACTTTGAGAAATGAAATGTACAAAGAAGCATATGTTTTCTGAAAAAATAGGTTTGTTACAAAGTTTCTTTTAGTCCTAAAAATAAAATGGAAACAAATGTGAGATTGGATTTTTTGCTTAACCAATTCAGCGAGTAGTCTCAGTGAAAATGGTATGTTATTCATCCTACGAGATTGTGCCTTATCAAAACGTTAAGAAAAAATACGAACATAAACTATCTTTTTTAACTTTAAGACTATTAAAAAAAGTCTAGGCATCCTGTTGAGCTAAAGGTATCACACACATCTCAAGAGAACTAGGCAACCAAACACGAATAATGTTAACATCAAAAGCTTTAACTGGATAATGCACAAACTATTTAATTTGTTTAAAATATAAAGGGTAAACTAGTGGAATGGTCACTTATGTTTAGGGTTTGTACACTTTTGGTCACCAGTTTTCAAATTCGAACGTTATGTTCACTTAGATTTTCGTTGTGTAAACTTATGGTCACTCAAACGCTAATTTCCGTTAAGTTCCATTAGATGTGTGACGTGGAAGTTACAAAATTTTGTATGATAGCACATTTAACCCTTCATATTTACACAATCAATCAATTTAGTCCTAATTTTATCTTTTGGTTTGGAATAGTTGTAAGATTAGTCCTTAAGGTTTTATTACTTTTCAATTTTATCTTTAAACTTAAAAAATAAAAATAAATATTCTGACCTGTCAATTAATTAAAGTCTTATTTCATTTTTTATTTTATTTTTTCATTATTTTTCTCAACTTCTAGCCTTTGATTTTTTTTCATTTCAATATTCAAAACCCAGAAAAGCCGTGAAGACCAAGAACATGTTCACTTTGTTCTTCATAGTTGAACCCAAAAAGTCTCAGAAAATTAAAACAAATGATGAGTCTTTAACCACCTTTTCCAAAAAAACGAACCCAAGAATAAAGAACACTCGACCATTCATGTCTAGCATCGCCTTCATCCCCATTACACCTTAAAGGTTTCCCCAAACCAAACCCCAATACACCGAGACTATACTTACCGTCCCACGCGCCGTCTTTGGCAAAAGTATCGCCACCAAAGAAAGAAAAGTGGGTCAGGTCCCAACATCGTTTTGGAATAAGAAAAATAGGTGTTGAACTGAACTGGTCCTTGAGTTGAAAATTTTTTAGGAACTGAATATATGAAGCAATCTCCTTCCTCAACATGTAAATCGCAATCAAGTCTATAAAAATGCCCAAAGTAGAGAACCCTAATATCTGAAAATTTTCCAAAAATAAAAATCTAAACACAAATCCTCAATTACTAAAATTTAATTAACCCATTAAAGCAACGTCTCAGAAAAACACTAATTCTTCACTTAATTCATCTTCAAGATTAGATTAATTTTTGAAAATTTAAATAAGTTTATAACTTTCGTTGACATGTGATAGGCTATAGTTATTGCATCATTTAGGTAATGCGGCGAATGAGAGAAGCTGATCAGAAATCGAAAGGTGGGGATCAAATATGAAAAGAAAACGAATAATTGTGGTGATTTTGTGATTGGTTTAGAATGAAAGTGAAGGGGAAAGTGCAGGAGGAAAATGAGAATGAAGTTTTGAAAACAGAAAGGAAAAAAAGAAAGTTTAAGTACATAAAAAGAAGTCCTAACAATATTGGATTCAAAGAAGAAACAAGAATGAAGTAATCAGAAGAAAACAAAGAAAGAGTTGCAAAGAAATAACCTGAGAGGAAAGAGAAAAAAAAAAAGCAAAATTTTCTTTTGTATAATTTGTTGCTAATTGTATCCAGTAATAGGCTTTAGTAGGGGTGAGCGTTCGATCGAGTCGAGTCGAGTCAAAAAATTTCGAGTTATTCGAGTTGACGAGTCATATTTTACAACTCAAACTTTATTTGAAATTTTTTCGATTCGAGTCGAGTTTAAGAAATTCGAGTCGAGTCGAGTTTTCGAGTTTCTATAAAAAATTAATTGTAATTATTTATCATGTTATAGTAGGGTTTGATTCCAATTTAAACTCCTTTCTCTAATCATATAAGATATGCACATATATATTTTTTCACATGTGACAATATTTCTTCATATTTTTATATATCAGTATGTATATATCATAAAAAATAGAGGGACTCGTCTCGAACTTAAAAATAAATCTTCTAATTACTAAAAATTTCGAGTTATTCGAATTTCTATTTCACAACTCAAACTTTATTTGAAATTTTTTCGAGTTATTCGAGTTTATGAAATTTCGAGTCGAGTCAAGACGAGTCGAGTATTTTTACCTCGAATCGAGTCGAATTATTCGATTTTTTCGAGTCGAGTCGAGTTTTGCTCACTCCTAGGCTTTAACCTAGTGGTTGAGTGCATGTGTGCTATACATTTGCACTTAGGTTCGATTAGTCACAAATTTAACTTTTATAATTTATTTTCTTTCAAATAGATGGTGACACGTATCATCATCTGGTTGGAGAAAAAAATACTAAATTATTTTTAATATAAAGTAGGATCGAATTGAAAGAATTTCTACATAATGAGGCTAAAATTAATGATTTATTTTAAATTAGGACTAAATTAATTAAATGTGTAAATATGGAGGCTTAAATATGCTATTATATAAAATTTTGTAACTGTCACATCACCTATCTAACGGTACTTAACGAAAATTAGTGTTTGAGTGACCATAAGTTTACACTACGAAAACGTAAGTGACTATAACAGTCAAATTTAAAAATTAGTTATTAAAAGTGTACAGACCCTAAAGATAAGTGACAATTCCAATAGTTTACCCTCTATATTTAAACAAATTAAATACTTCGTGCATTATCCAGTTAATGCTTTTATGTTAACATTATTCGAGTTTGGTTGCCTAGTTCGCTTTAGATGTGTGTGATGCCTTTTGCTCAGCGGGATGCCTCGGCTTTTTTTTAATAGTCTTAAAGTTATAACAAAATAATTTATTTATGTTCTTTTTTTTTAATTTTTTGATAAGATATAATCTCGTAAGATGAATAGCATACCATTTTTCAATGGACTACTCGCTGAACTCAGATGCGTCGGCTTTTGAGTCTATTTGTTAATGCTGCTTTTGATGAATTTCTTTGTGCAGCAGAGTGTTGTTGTGTAATTCTTGTTTTTGAAACCATAATATCTCGTGGATTTTTCTTATTTTTAATGATAACGAGTTTCATGCTTAGCAAAAATTTTAAATAAACATGGTGGTTATTTTATTTGGTAAGTGTAGACCTTGCAAATTTGATTCGAGACTCGATAATCGAATTGATTTATTTGAACTGAAACTCAAAATCGACTCGGACATGATGACTCAAAAATTGATCTGAAATCGAAATCGAACCGAAATTGAACCGATTTTTAATTGAACCGAAATGGACTCGAACCGAATGGACCCGAACTGAAGACAACCCGAAATAAATAAAAGATATTAATAGAAATAAAGGAAGATGAGATATGAACAGCCGCACAACTCACCAAAAAGTCAAATATATTGACTTTATAAAGTTATATGCATGGTGTAAAAAACTGACCAACCTAAAAATTTGATTAAAACCAACAGATCTCCCATTAATCCGAACAGAAATTATCGAACCGAACCGAAATGACTCGAAGCACAATAAAACTGATCTAGAATCAAACTGAACCGAAACTAAATCTGAACCAAAATAACTAAAACCAAAATGACCCGAACCGATTAACTCGTTTGACTAGGCAAGTGTTCCGTCGGTCGCTAAGGAGAGATTGAGATTTGAAAGTTTCCCAACAGATACAATGACAAACCTTATAGTTGAAACTCGTAGATTAAAAGAAATATTTATTTCAACATCGTATATGATTTTCATCCTCAACATGTTACTAAACATATATAAGTCTCATTTTCAACCTTCACCTATGCAGATCTTTTTGGATCGGACATTTCAACCAACTCCATAGTTTCCCAACAGATACAATGACAAATCTTATAGTTGAAACTCGTAGAGTAAAAGAAATATTTATTTCAACATCGTATATGATTTCCATCCTCAACATATTACTAAACATATATAAGTCTCATTTTCAACCTTCACCTAAGCAAATCTTTTTGGATCCGACATTTCTACCAACTCCATAGTTTTTGTTGGAAAAACGTGAATATTGCATTTTGATCTCGACTTAAACCATATGGCATATGTTTATAGACGTTGAAATTTATGTCGTTTTTGTTGGCATTGGACGTGAATTCGAATCTGGAAAGCCATGTGAAAGTTGAACGAAACCGACAAACCAGTTCAACAGCATGGTTTGGAAGGAAGTAGGAACCAAAACAAAACTAATCAGCGGCGTGATTACGAAGTGAGTGGGTCAACAAACCACGGCCTCGAGATTGATTCCCAAAACAATAATTGCAGCACACAGCAGCGGGTTTAAATGTGTTAAGCGGATCTACCCATTAATTGGTCTAACAAGATGATTTGTTAGATTTTTTAAGTAAAAGTAGAGGTTCGAATTCTTTTACGTTCTGAATAGAAAAAAATAGTTAAAAGATTATCTCTATATTAAACTTCTGTAAAATTTAATTTGAATTAGTTGGTTAACGAGCCGATACTGATAATTAAATAAAAAAATCGCGTCATTGAAAAGTCGTTCCGTGTTATTCTTTTTATGACGTTTCCTCTCTTTTTCCGGGCTATGTTTTTTTTTTTTTCTTCTTTGTTCATTTGTAGAATAAATAATAAACTTCTTTTTCTGAAGATAATATCATTGAATTAAAAGCAACAAAAGAGAGCCCAAAATGGAACACGCACTCACTCAGCCTCATCCCAATCTTATCTGTGCGATTGCTTTCGATATTTAAGGCCAATTTGAAGTACTACTTTATTTCATTTAACTTTTGGTTTTTGGTGTTCCTTGACTTGGAACAATCAAAGTCCATTTCGAAATATATATATATATTCAAACAAATGCAACTTCATTGCTTTGTTATTTTAAAGTAGATGAGTCGCCATTAACATGTTACTATGTGATTAAAGAAACAAGCATTAACAAAATGTATTCATCATTTGGGTATTTTTTTATTCAGAAAGGCTCAGGCTGCCGGCCACTCTTAATTTATTAAAGACATTGTAAGATTGTCATAAGTTTATTTATTTATTTATAAATTACTTTATTACTGAATAAAAATATGAAAGCATTTATAACAGATAATGTATATATATTAATTGTTGCATTACTTAGATCTTAAATATTCATGTTAAAGAGGTTATCATGTATGCTAGCGCCTTATTAAAATTGCATTACTCCTATATCCATCTCTTCTAACCTTCTTTTCGTCTTCTTAACTCTTGTTTAGGCTTTGATTGGTTAGGTGCAAAAAGTGAAAGGGTTAAAGGAGGGGAGGAAAATAAAAAAAAAAATTGATTTTGAGTATGTTTGATAGGAAAGAAAAGTGGGAGGAAAGAGAACTAAAGAAATAATCATTTGAGGGGAAACTAAAAATTTATAAAGAAAGGGATAAGAATGATTAAAAATTTTGAGAGGGGCAAAATAAAATTTTAAAAAAATAAAAGATTACAACACTGATTTCACTTTTTTTTTCCTAAAGAAATAGTATAATATTAATGTTGAAAAAAAAAGATGGCAGGAGCTACCTCTCCCGTAAACCCGTGCAATGTTCAGCCCCTGCTCATGTGAAAAACAAATCATCTCAAAATTGAAAGAAAAATAAGAGAGTAAATGAGAGAGAGAGACGTGAGTCAATTCAAAATATGAGTCGTTCATAACTTCATTTTCATTCCTTTTAATTTGCAACTCCATCGAGTAATAAATAAAAATAAAATACAGTCCACTTTCAATTTTCTCACTATTCCTACCAAACACACCAATAAAAAAATTATTTTTTTATCTTTTTACTTTTTTATCCTTTTAATTTTTTATCATTCCAATTTTTCATCTTCTATACTTTAACTTAATTCCCAATTTGGTTCTTGTATTATTTCCCCCCACATTTTTGCCTCCTGTACTATCGTGTTATCCCATTGTTGGCGGTGTTAGAAAAAGACATGATGCGTCATGGGAAAACATTTATTAAAAAAAACTACAATTTTATGATTTTTTTCATTTTTATGAAATTACGAATTTTTATTTTTTAAAAATATATCAAATATAATTACAAATTAAAAAAAAAGTGTTCAAAAAAAAGTATCACAACTTCTGCGATGATCAATATGGTTCCTATTTTCTCGGAGCAAAATCGATTTGGGGTTGCTAACCCTAGTTCTGAAAGTTTCAACGTCGCAGGCGGCCAGCCGCCCGGAGGAGAGTTGTCGGTACCTTTATCGCCGTCTGGCCAAGGGTCTAACGAGCAGCAACTCCAGCGAGAAGGAGGAGAGGAGCAGGCGACGCCGATGGAGATTGGGGTTTTAGGGACAGCGAACCCTGGGGGCGACGGGAGTAACCCGGGGGTAGCAGGGGCAGTGGCAACGGACGGAGGAGTAGGCACTCTGGCGGTGGCTATCCCTGGCCCGAGCAAAGGGACATATGCGGCTATGGTGGCGAAGGAAGGTGCTATTGGCGGTCGACACAATACCGGTGTTGCTACGGATGGAATTCAGGTTTTAGAGTCGGACTTTTCTATTGACCGAAGTGGTTCGTTTCCACGCATAAAGTTCTCTGAGGGGGTACATGCATCGATCAATGAAAGCATGAAACTTGCCGTGATCGTCCGCTTGTTGGGAAGAACCATTGGATATAAAACTTTGTTGTCTCGAATACCTGGATTGTGGGCACCAACCGGTGATTATCATGTTGTTGATCTTGATAATAACTATTTTTTGGTGAATTTTGAATCAAGTGCGGATTATACTAGGGTATTATCGGCGGGACCGTGGACATTGTATGGAAGCTATCTAACTGTTCAGCCATGGTTGCGCTCTTTTTCGACGTCTCAGAAACATCCGTCACAAGTTATGGTATGGATTCGCCTCCCGGGGTTGCCTTACAAATATTATACTAAAGCTCTATTTAAGTTGATTGGTAGCATTATTGGTTCTGTTGTTCGGATTGATTATAACACGACAGCTGGGGAGCGGGGCAAGTTCGTTAGGCTTGCGGTGCTTGTGGATTTAAACAAACTATTACTACCGTGTATAGGGATTGATGGTTTTACGCAGAAACTGGAGTACGAGGGGCTGAATCAAATATGTTTTCACTGTGGGATTTATGGGCACTCGACTGATGTTTGTGGTCAGCGGAAAGGTGAGGAAGTGGATGCTGTGACAACGGTGGTGGCAGATAAGCCTGGAGAAGGTTTAGAGGGGGCTGATGGATCGGATAGCTTGTATGGTCCTTGGATGGTTGTGGACAATAAAAAGAGGAGGCCTAGGAGAGGTATAGGACAGCCGACTAGTGCCGGGGAACGTAATATGGGCGGATCACGTTTTGTGGTTTTGGATGATGATAATGGTGTTGTGAAGGGTGTGGGAGAAACGGCACAGGCGACGGGTCACAAGGGAGAGGTATCAGCGGAGGATGGTGCAAGGACTAGGCCACATGGAAAGGGTATTGCTGTTGCTTTGGGAAAAGATGGGTCGGAGTCGAGCAAAGGGGAGTTACCTAAGGCGAAACCGCGAGGGGTAACGCGGAGTCCGCTGAGTGATGTTTCAAATAAAGGGCCAACAAGTGAGGGAGGCGTTCAGGTTGTTGCGATGAATCTGCATGTGCCCATGCATGTGGAAAAGTATGCACCACGGTTGGCGCAGGAGACTCATAGAGCTGTGGTGATATCCGAAGGAGAGCAGGCCAAGAATTCTCATGGTAGTGAAAAGAAAGAGGTGGGTCGTGGGAAGAGTTTATTACCGGTGAAAGCGACTCTCAAGAGAGCTTCGAAACAGTCGAAGCGTGGCCAAAGTATGCGTACGCCGGCAAAACTGGTACTTGCAGAATGGGTTCAGAATTTGACCGAAGAATTGCAAGTGCTACAGGACTAAACTGTGCAGACTTCGACGGGGGCGGAGAGTGGAGCTGATGTACCTGTCGGAGATGTTGAGCGGCGACCTAATCCAGGTTTGTGCATAGTGCCGTCGGGTGCGGATGGTACCGTTATCGTAGGGACCAGTGACAAGGAGAATTCCCTTCCGTCTTGTTAAGGTTCGTTGGGTGGTTGTGTGTTATTATTTTTTAATGATTAATATTATGTTTTGGAATTGTCAGGGCGCGACGAGTTCGGATTTCGTCGACATTTTAGAAATTTTGTTCAGAAACATGATCCGAGGATTGTGTGTCTTGTTGAACCGAGAATCAGTGGTTTTCAGGCAGATAAAGTGATACGTAAGTTTAGGTTTGGAAAATCGTATCGTGTAGAGTGTCATGGCTTTAGCGGTGGAATTTGGGTCCTTTGGCGGGAGGAAGTAAAAGTTGAAATTTTGATTGTTTCGAATCAATTTGTTCACGGTAGGTTTTTTGATGAGTCTGTTAATCAGTGGATTCTGTTTACTGCGGTTTATGCTTCGCCGCATGTTTCTATGCGTAAATTGCTTTGGAATCAGTTGCTTCAGATACAATCTGAGGCGAGCCAGGCATGGGTATTAGGGGGTAATTTTAATAGCATTATTCGTAGAGAGGAAAGCTTTGGTAGTAGTTTAGGGGCATCGGGTATTAGCACTTTGTTTCATGATTTTATTTACACGGCATGTTTGATTGAAGTGGAGTACAGGAGGGATGATTTTACGTGGAGACGTGGAAGACTTTATAAGCGCCTTGATCGATGCTTGATAAATGATACTTGGCAGTAGTTATTTCCGTATAGTTTGGTTCTTCATCTGGACAGGTTGGGATCCGATCATTGTTCTTTACTTCTTCGGAATGAGGTTTGTCCTAGAGCGGATGACAATCGGCCCTTTCGTTTTCTGGCTGTATGGCAAGATCATCCGAATTTTGCTGAGCTTCTTGGAAATACTTGGAATCCGACGGATTCAGTGGTTGAGAACATAGCACGGTTTCAGGTGGCTGCGACAGAGTGGAATGTGGAGGTTTTTGGTCACATTGGTACTCGTAAAAGGAGATTGTTAGCGCGGTTAAGAGGGATTGATAAAGCTCTACGCCGTAAGTACTCGCAGTATTTGGTGGATCTAGAGAGCTTTTTGCGGGAGGAGTGGGAAGTTGTTTTGGAACAGGAGGAGAGCTTCTGGTTTCTGAAATCTCGTTGTCAGTGGGCTTTGCAGGGTGATCGGAACACAAAATATTTCCACGCTTCTACGGTTAGCCGGCGGAGAAGAAACTTGATTACCCGTTTGCGGGATGAGAGTGGTCGTTGGGTGGAGTTGCAGGAGGATCTTCAGAATCATGCAGTGGATTTTTTCAGTCGGTTGTTTACAAGTGGAGGTGTCGATACCTCAACTTTCTCGGTTCGAGGTAAATTCCTGGCTCTAGATTATGCTACTTTTAATTATCTGGATAGTTTTGTTTCCATGGATGAGGTTCGCAGGGCTGTCTTTCAGATGAGTGCGCTTAAGGCCCCAGGTAACGATGGTCTACATGCTCTTTTCTACAAGCGTAATTGGGACATAGTGGGGCCGGATATATGTCAGTTTGTGCAGGATATTTTTGCGGGGGCTGCTTTCCCGGATACGTTGAATGAAACTCTGTTAGTTCTGATTCCTAAAGTAAATTCGCCGGAGGGGATGCATCATTTTAGGCCGATCAGTTTATGCCAGGTGTTGTATAAAATTGTTACTAAGGTTGTGGTTAACAGGATCAAACCTTTTATATCGGAATGGGTGAGGGATAATCAGACTAGTTTTGTCCCTGGACGACTTATCTCAGATAACATAATCGTTGCACAGGAGGTAATTCACTCTATGCGTAGGAAGACTGGTGCTAAAGGGTGGATGGCGGTGAAAATTGACTTAGAGAAGGCTTATGACCGATTGGAGTGGGCTTTCATTGAGGATACGCTGTGTGATATTGGTTTGCCGAGTAACTTGCAGGAGTTGATTATGCGTTGCGTATCGTATGTGTCCACTAGTATCCTTTGGAATGGGGCGCGGACTCCGAGCTTTAGACCTTCTAGGGGGACACGTCAGGGTGACCCACTGTCCCCGTATCTTTTTGTGTTGTGTATGGAGAGACTCGGGCAACTTATTGAGAAGAATGTCGCGCAGTGAGCTTGGAAAGGTTTTCGGGTATCTAGGAATTGTCCTGTGATTTCGCACCTTATGTTTGCGGATGACATGGTGTTATTTGCGGAGGCTTCGCTAGAACAGATTGGGGTGGTTCATTCGGTTCTTGCTGAGTTCTGTAGTGCATCGGGTATGAAGGTTAGTATAACTAAAACTAATGTGTTTTTCTCGAAGAATGTCCTCATTCCTATCCGTCAGTCCATTTGTTTAGTATGTGGTTTCTTGGAGGTCTAGAACCTTGGAAAATATTTGGGGGTGCCTATGTTACATCGGGGAGTGACGAAAGATACTTATGATTTTTTAATTCAGAAGGTTAGAGATCGCTTAGAGGGTTGGAAGGCGCGGTATTTGTCTTTTGCAGGGATAATTGTTCTGGCTAAAGCAGTGCTATCGGCCATTCCGTCCTATTGTATGCAGACGACAAAAATTCCCAAGAATATCTGTGATACAATTGAAGGCATTATTCGCTCCTTTATATGGGGGAATTCGGGTATGCGAAGGGGAGTTCATCTTGTGAAATGGGAGGAGGTCGCATCCCCTATTGAGCATGGTGGCCTTGGGTTTAAATCATTGCAACATCAGAATGATGTTTTTTAATGAAAGTTGCGTATAATATGGTGGCGAAGACGGATCAGTTATGGGTTCGCTTCTTGCGTGCCAAATACAAGTGCTTCGACCGTATTCCAGACACGATTGCTAGGAGGAATAGTTCGGTTTTATGGAAAGGAATTAGTTCAGTATAGGATGATGTTCATACTGGTATTGTTTGGAATGTTGGAAATGGGGAAACGGTAGATTTTTGGAGTGATTGTTGGCTTGCGGATGTTGGACCGCTTGTGGGATGTTGTGCGCAAGAAGCATTACCCGTTGGCCCTACTACCGTGTGGGAGATGGTCAATGAGAGGGGGGAATGGAAGTGGGAGGAATTCCACGAGGTGTTGCCATGGACAGCAATCGAATGTATCGCGGCGGTTAAGCCGCCGGTGGCCTCTAATGGCCCTGATTGGTCGGGATGGAAGTGGAGCCGGAAACGCTGTTTCACAGTTAGATCCACGTTTGATACGCGGCAGCCAGTTAGGGAAGGGGTTGCAGACAAATTTTGGAAGATCATTCAAGCGTATAAGGGGCCCCCGAGAGTGCAAGCATTCCTTTGGTTACTTGGGAAGGGACGAATTCTGTGTAACGCGGAGAGAGTCCGACGTCATTTATCAGATTTATCAGCGTGTGCGTTGTGTGGAGCGGTTTGTGAAGACATTGACCATATTCTTCGGTTCTGTCCGATGGCGTTGTCAACATGGACATCGGTAGTCGATAACCATCGACTCCCGAAGTTCTTGTCACTGCCATTACATCATTGGCTATGGAGGAACTTACAGCAAAGTGGGGGTTGTATTTCGGCTGATCAAGATTGGGGGACGTTGTTTGGTGGGATTATTTGGACGCTTTGGCGGGTTCGGAACGAACGCGTGTTTGGAGGCTGGGATGTGCACGGTGATGGGGTATTGGCGCGTGCTAGGCATTTGGTGGATGGTGGACGTCGGGGGTTGTGCTCGATGCCCGGGCAGCAGCAGGTGAAGTGTGTGCAGGTGCCTGGTTCGCAGCAATGTCGTGCAATGAATCTACCGCTAAGACGCATGCTAGTGAGTGCACAGCAGGGCTGTAATACAACTGACTGACAGCCGGGTAGCTGCTCTCTGCAGCAACGTGTTGGCCAAATGCGGAAGTGGATGCCACCGCGTAGGGGGTGCGTGAAGGTTAATGTTGACGGAGGGTGATGTAACTTGACTGGAAAGGCTTCTTGCGGGGGGGGGGGGGGGGTTCGCGATTTTAAAGGTAGTTGGATCACCGGATTTACCAAGTTTATTGGTATATGTTCGAGTATTGAGGCGGAGCTTTGGGCGGTGTTTGAAGGAATTAAGTGTGCTATGGGTGTGGACGGAGTGAAAGTCGTGGTGGAGACGGACAATCTTGATGTGGTTCAAGTTCTATCAGATATATCTTCTCGTTTAATTTCGTCACCGTTGATTGATTCTATCTGAACTCTTGTGTCGATACATGGGGATGTGGTTTTTAGACATGTGTCTAGGGATGGTAATCGTGTGGCGGATGCTCTTGTAAAGTTGGCTTCGGAAGACTTGTTTGAGACTTGTATTTTTAGGCATGTTCCAGTGGAGGTGATCGAACTCCTGCGGGAGGATTGCTAGTAGTTTCTTGATTTTTATCGAGTGTTATTTGTAATGGGTTATCTATAGGTACTCTTTTCCCTCATTTAGGTTAGGAGGGTTTTTAATGAGGCCTATGATAATTCCTTTCTCCCACATTTATAAAAAAAAAAGTGTTCAAAACAAAAATTATGAACATTAGAGTTCTTTTTAGAACTCTTACGATTTTTGTTTAAAATTTTATACATATTTTGAGATTTCCTTGTGCTTTATTGGGTGAGCAAAACTCGACTCGGTTGGTTCTGACTCGACTCGAAATTAAACAAATTCGATTTGACTCAAAAAAAATTTAAATAAAGTTTAAGTTATAAAATAAAATTTTAAATAACTCGAATGTTTTAGTAATTAGTTGATTGATTTTTAGTTTGAGTCGAGTCCCTTAATTTTTCCTTATATATATATAATATGAAGATATATATGCTGCATATAAAAATATATGATGAAATATATATGTATATCTTATATGATTAGAGAAAGGCGTTTAAATTATAATCAAACTATACTATAACATGATAAATGATTACAATTAAATTTATATAAGAACTCGAAAACTCGACTCAACTTGACTCGAACTTGAATAGAATTTTATAAACTCGATTGGAATCGAAAAAAATTCAAATAAAGTTTGAGTTGTGAAATATGACGCGTCAACTTGAATAACTCGAAATTTTTTGATTTGACTCGACTCGGTTGAACACTCACCTGTATGTTTTATTACTCTAATCTTTTTTTTTCTAACGATAACGAGATTAAGACAAAATGAAAAAAACAAGTGTATAACTCGTAGGGGTGTGCATTTCGGATATCTGAAATTTTTGGATAGATAATTTAACTATCTGTATCCGATTTGAAAAATCGGATCCAATTTTTCGGATATCTGATATTGAAATCCGAATATTAGAATTTATGACTTGATTTAAGTATTTTTTTTTAATTTGACGGTCCTATCATGAAAATTTTTTGTTTTCGAATATAACAATCAACAAAATATTGAATATAACAATATATGTATTTATGGAAATTTCAATTTTTCATATATAACAAGTAAAAATATCGAATATAACAAGATTCATATCTATAAAAAAAAATTGAATTTTCAGATTTTGGATAATCGGATATCCGATCTGAATGTGAAATAACTATCTATATCGGATTCAAAAGTTTTGGATATGCTGGTGTAATTACAAGGTAGTATATGTTCAATTTTCTTAACCATTTAATAATGCACACACAAAGTGTACACATGGTGCTCGAATTCGGGTCACTTTAATTCAATACATCATCCTTTACCACTAGAATCACTCCACATGTTCAAAGGTAATTAACTTTTAAGTCTACTGTAAGTTATGACAAAAAAACAAGTACCGAGTTAATTTACTATATATAAATTAAAGGGAAGCGTATATTTATTAAATGAAAAAAGTTGAGGGTCATACTCGAAATCTGATAGAACATTGACAGTTCCAAATCAAAGTATAGAATAATAATAATAGGGTTTTTATAAATTGCAACAGATTCTTTTTTAAACAATTTTTATTTAAGTGAAGAGAAATTTGCTCATAATAAATTTGAACTCATAACTTAAAAGAAAGAAAAAAATATCAACCGAAAGCTTTAATTATTTGTTTTAGAGATTGATTGACTCCTTACAGATTTATTTTATTATATGAATGAATGCATCTAAGCATTAATGCTGAATTACAGAAGAACATGGCATTATCAATGTGTTAAATCATCCACTTGTTACATTATTGAGTGTGGACACTGCATGCACTTAATAAATTGCTGACGCTTCGTGCACTTAATATGTTTTTGGGTGTTGACGCTGCATGCACAACGCGGGTAAATAAAGTACTCTATGAAAGACTAAATTTGAGGCCGAGTTTCCGTCACGTTTTCTGGCTCTAGACTCTTCTATATATTTTGTATTTGTATTCATCATCACATTGCAGCTGGATCTCTAACTCAATTCTCTCATCTCCTTGAACCCAGATTTTGTTGCTACACAAGTTTTGTTTGGCAATGACGACTGGTGAAAAGACTGTGCAAAGGTATGCAAATTCCATTACTTAAGGTTTTGTAGTGACATTTCCTAAGCGCAGTTTTAGCAACCTTTTGCTGCTAACTGCAATGCACCCTTTATGATTCCACAAAATGTTTTATCGAGGACAACCATCTTGCAATGTCAATCTAATTGTCCTAATTCTATCCCCTGTTTGAACTCAGTAAGGCGTCTATTCCTGATCTTGCTCCTTTGGAAGCAGTACTGTTTGATATTGATGGAACTCTATGTGACTCGGATCCTCTCCACTATATCGCCTTTTGCGAGATGTTCGCAGAGGTATTGGTTGAATCTCTTCCCTTTCATTTATTAGCTCAACCTGTTTTGTAATTGCAAATCTGTTTCAGCAGATTGGTATGGAAGTTCCGGATGATGAATTCTTGAGCAAAAATATTGCTGGGAAGCACAATGATGATATTGCTGCTATTCTCTTCCCTGATGATATACCAAAGGGCATGAAGTTCATGAAAGATGCTGAAGAAAGGTTTCGCAGGTAAAAAAACTAAATGCTCCCAACTCCCAACTTATGGAAGTTTATTCTTTGTTTGGTTGTGTGGATGAAACAGGTTGGCCTCGGAAAACTTGGCATCGATAAAGGGTCTCTACAGATTAACGAAATGGATCCAAGATCGTGGGTTGAAGCGAGCTGCTGTTACTAATGCTCCAAAACAGAATGCTGAACTCATGATCTCCAAACTCGGCCTCCAAGATTTTTTTGATGCTGTTATTGTAGCAAGTGATTGCGAGCGAGCCAAACCCTATCCAGACCCTTACTTGAAGGCGCTTCAACTACTCCAGGTCTCAAAGGATCACACCTTTGTTTGTGAGGTATGTAATGTATGCTTTGGTTTCGACATAAACATGTCACAAATCTGAACATGGTTTTCGGAATTCGGATTGTGCAGGACTCTTTACCAGGGATACGAGCAGGAGTTGCAGCTGGGCTGCCTGTTGTGGGGTTAACTACAACCTACCCTGAAAATCTGCTTATGGAAGCTAATCCTACAATTCTCATCAAGGATTATGAGGACCCAAAGTTATGGGACTACTTAGGGCAGCTTGATAACAAAACAGAAGAGCTTCTAGAAAAACACCCGCTCCAATTCCCAAGCAATTTAGGATATCCAAATTGTAAGCGTGAAGAACAAGAAACCCTACTTTTAGATTTTGAAAACCAGCCGGATACAAACTTCGTGAGGCAGACGAAGGCTTTCGTTCAAGAAACCAAAAACAAAGAGTTTCAATTAATAAATAACTGTGTTTAATTTCAACATGATCTCCCTTAAACCAAGATCTCTAATGTCATCGTGCCATCATCGTCATTTTTCTTAAGTTTTAAGTGTTGGAGTATGTTCATATGATATGATTGTAATAAATATTTATTTTCATGTATTAATGAAAAAATATTATCTTGTAATCACAACATACAATTCAAAAATATTATACTAATTATTATTGTAAAAACATTTGAACTTAATTTTTATAGTTATACAAATGTTTTTTTGTTACATTATGGTGTGATTTTATGGTAGTATTTGTTCTTTTCTCTTAGCCCTTTGAAAAAGAACACATATCGTGCAGACAAACTGCTCGAACCCGGGTCTCTTAGAGAGAACAACACTCCATTTACTCGGGACAGATGCATGATTTTATGTTAGGGGGCGAACTTATAAAATTTTATGGGGGAGTGAAAATAGTTTTTCAATAAAAAAAATACATAGAAAATTTCTAAAAGGTCTCTAAATCATATACCGATTTTAAATTTTCAGGGGACGACCGCCCCCTCTAATACACTTTTGAATTTAAATTCATTTACTTAAAAAAAATATAGTTCGATTGACATTGTCGTTGGTACAATATACATGTGAACATGGGATTGAGCATGCTTAAACGCTCAATATTCTCTAATTTATTGGCGGAGATGAGTCTGGATAGTATAGACATTGTACACTGAATGGTAGAAAAATTATATTTTACATTAATATAATAAACATAAGGCTTAAGGGATACTTTTTTCCATGTAATAATCTCAAATCAATTTTCCATGGTTGTCCCTCATTTTTAATTTCATCAATTAGGCCTCAAACTCCTGAATTACATTAATCTTTCCCTTTGAATGTTACTAACTAACAAAATCGTTATAACCAGTCATCCTTTGCCACGTTAAACACTTCGTCGTTAAATAATTAACAATGTCTGAGTTAACATGCCCATATGTTATTTCCTTTAATAAATTAATGTCCTCAAATAAGATTATGATGGGTCAAATTTGATGACATGACAATGCAGTTGACGCTAATTTTTTTTAAATATGTGTAATTTTAAAATAATTAATTAATTCTAAAACTCTCCATTGTTATTATTAAGTCATCAAAATTGACTTGTCATCATTGACATGGCAAGACATTTGACGATAACGACTAATGTGGAAGCAAATAGCGGCAACATGTACAAAATTTAACGGTTTATTGGTACCTATGAATACTAACCGCCACATGTCAGGACCATATGGTCCGCGGCGAAGGAACAAGACTACGAGCAGTATAACACAAAAGACATTCGACGATCGACGAAGTAACACATGAGATCGTTGCAAACCACAACGCATGATGTAACCCCTAGACCCGCCTATGCGATACAACAGATCCTAGGAAGTCACATTAGGGTCACAAGAGCGATCCACAGTAAAAATACACATAAAATATTTTTTCCTCAAATACTTATTAAACTGCAAAATCACTTCTGTTTAAAATGCCATTTCAGAAAAGTCATTTAAATACATAACAAAAATTTCAGAAAGTGTTTTACAAACACTATCGTAAAACAATACATGACATACATGCCCACTAACTATACAATACCATACTCCAGAGGTAACGCCGAGAGAACTCCGAACACTGATGTCAAACATTATATCATGATATATTCTTTTAACATGCGATGGTAAAAACAACGTGAGCTTGGAAAAGCTCAGTAATACAGAACTACCAAAAGATGCTATAAGCTCATGCAGATATATGGTAGGCATAACATTTTCATGATGTTCCAAGTAGTAACAGTCTTCATTTCCTTTTCGCTATTTCAGGGTAACGTTACGCTTGAGAATAACGGTACTTGTTCTTTATTCAATCATCGAGTAACAAACATGAATTATACAAGCCGATAGATTACGGAGGTGAAAACAAAGAGTTTAGTGTCTAATGTGTTCCAACAATGCAGATCATACAAGCATAAATACATACCAGTCATATCATAAGAACACATAACAATTCAATGCAAAAGTTCAAGTACATACAAGGGTTTACTAGTAACTACCCTCCAACCTTACACCAATATACAGTCCCCCATAACTGCATCCATAAGGACTTACCCTAGGCCCGATGGGCATATGTGCCACCTAAGGGGCTGCCTTAGGTCCACAAGGATTTACTCGTGCTAAGGCATCGAAACCTACCAAATGGGAGGCCTTGAGTCCATAAGGATTTACCAGCTGATCAGGGCTGTACCAACAGAGACTTCATAACATAACCTAACAGTATACCCCAGATAACAATCGGTATTCAGATTTCAGACATGAGCAACATAATACATATGGCAGACATACTCCATTCGAGGCATCAGAAACAGAAGTTCATGCTCTTTAGACACATATATGGGCATACCATTGAGTAGACGATATCATCATTCATCATGCAAACAGAGTGTACCATCATAGGTCAAGCTAACAAATTATACTATTACTTACATCAGGCAGACAACTAATATTATCACAGATCAAATAACCACATAGCACAATCATATAATAGTATACAGATCAAGCGGACTTACAACGAGTAAGCAGAAGATGTTATCAGATGTCTAGCTCATCATTTCCTCAAGCATATCATCGTTCATAATTAAGTCATTAGATTGTTTCCTAACATGTAATAATCATACAACACATTCAACTGAATGTAGCACACATGAAACACACTAGATGGAACAGTTTATTTTTTTTTGAAGATACTTGGTATTTACGAAAGGGGATACATTGAACTTTTGACAATTTGGACAAATTTCAAAAACGAGATCCCTATTAAAGAGGGTTCGTACTAACGATTCAAACCAGATATTCAAGAATTGATACATCAAGATCTTAGAGAGTTCAGATATATCATGAGTGATTCAGTCATTTAAGCCTACAAGGGCATTATGGTCATTTTGTCATACAAGGGCATTATGGTAATTTATACCAACAAGGCATAAACAGAGACTCAGGAATTCCATTTGTCCATCAGGATTCCAACCAAGCATTCAGGAATTTCTAAATCAAGATCTTTCACGATATCAGATACATTCAAGGCTATTTTGATTACTTTGGTCAACGAAGGCATTCTGGTCATTTAACTATCAGGGGTGATTTTTGTCTGGACATTGAGCCTTAGCCGGTGATGGGTGTGTGTATTCCTAGTGCATGCTTCATAAATGAGGAGACATAAAAAATCCTTGGTATGTGCTTCATAAATGTATATCGAGAGGCGAATAGTTCTAGCGAACGCATTGGCGAAGGGTGGCATTGAATGTAATTCTTGGTTCTATAGTTAACCGAGTGCAATTGGAATATGACTGTTGCTGATTTTGTGCATGATTTGTTGGGGCTTTGGAGTGGATTATGTTGCTGATTGTGGGCACGAATTGTCGACACTGCCGCATAAGTTATTGTGCACTAAGAAATTAGGAGATAGAAGAGCTAACCGACTCAGGGAGTTGGTGTAGCACTAGTGGTCAGTCTTAGGTCCTCTATAGTGGATGTGTTGGGTCCGTCGGGTTTCCAACAATAGGTATCAGAGTGGGCGGTCTGGGACCGTTACCAGTTGAGAAAATTTCGGTAAGCATTGGACGCTTACATTGGTTGGTGTTGCATCACGGTGCTAAGTGGAGACTCTGCCGGAACACAATCAGAGACTGTGAAGCTATTGGTTCAGAACCAAGCTTAGTGGACGCCATGCATCAGTTATCATGACAGACTTTGAAAGCACAAGCAACAGGATTCAGAAGCTCAATGACCACAACTACGGTTATTAGGAGACATGTATAGAGTTATACCTACAAGGTCAGGACTTGTGGGAGATAGTCGCCGACACCGACACAACTCCTCCACTGAGGGAGAATGCCGAAGCCTTGAGAAAATGGAAGATCAAGGCTGGGAAGGCATATATTAAATACCACAATCGAGGAGGACCTATTGGAGCATATTCGTGATGAAAAGACACCAAAGGCAGCTTGGGAAACTTTGGCAAAATTATTTTCAAAGAAGAATGAAGCACACCTCCAACTCTTGGAAAATGAGCTCACGTGTATCTCACAAGGAAACTTATCTATTGGTCAGTATTTCACCAATGTAAAACCTATTTGTCTTGAGATATCTCAACTTGCACCAGAAGAAAAGGTGAGTGAGGCAAGGATGAAAAGGATTCTCATCCATGGCCTAAGACCTGAGTATAATGCATTTATAGTCGGTGAAAGGGGATGACCTACTCAACCATCCTTAGTAGAGCTAGAGAACATGTTGGCTAATCAGGAGGCATTAGCCAAACAGATGAGCAAAGTAATTATAAAAGACAAAGAGGAGGCACTCTTCTCCAGTAAGAAAAAAAAGGTATGTCACGAAGACAAGGTGTGACGATGGAAAGAAGGACACAAGGAGACAAGCTCCATCCAAAAGAAAGAAGTAACACTCTAGGGGGAGCTTGGAGTGGAAAAGAAGTTTATCACCAGAAGTACGAAGAGAACGACAGAAGTCAAAGTGGTGAATGCTTCAATTGTGGAAGAAATGTCCACTTTGCTCGAGATTGCAGATCGCCCAAGAGAAAGACTTTCCAAGGAAACATGGCCACCACAAAAGAGAAAGAAAGTGAGGTAATGTTGGATGCTTCCATCAATGAGGAAGAATGGGAAGTAGAAGATGTACTTTTTATTAAAGAAGATTTAATAGAAGACATGAAGGAACCATCCCTTGTAGCAATAACAGACTCAAAGATAGACTACACGGATGAAGAAGAGTTCGAAGAAGACATGGAGAAACCAGCTCTTGCAACAAACATGAAGTCAAAAATTGATTACGAGAAGGATTGGATCGTCGATTCTCGATGCTCCAATGATGAGAGATGTTGTGATCCAACCAATTGCAAGTGCTACACTTCATGGAATGTGGTGTTTGATGAAGCTTCTTCTTGGTGGTCACCTCAGAAGATCGAGCTTCCAAAATCTCATGACCTCGAAGAACTTTTAGAAGATAATAAAGAAAGTAAAGATCAAGCATCAGATCCAAGTGAAGAAAGAGAAATCTCACCCTCAAAAGATAAAAGTCTATATAAGACAGTTGTATATCAACCTACATCTAAAGAGCTTCGTCCAAGCCAAATGGAAGTCAACGAGCTTCGCAAATAAATGTTGGGAGCCTTAAATGAGGCTACAGGTAAGTGTTGACAACAATGTGAGACCTTTTCAAGTGAAATTATTATACTTAAAGAAGAGAACAAAGTTCTAAGGGAAGAGCTTAAGATGGTATGTGGGGAATTTGAAAATATGAAAGAGGAGATGATGCTTCTTAGAAAGGCTCTAGCTCATGATGGGAGAGCTACCCCACCCTTCCAAATTCCAACTTCTAAAAGGGTAGAGGTTTCTAAATTCAAGTCTTATAAAGGGACGAGGAGCGCGAAGGATCTAGAAAACTTATCGCGGATCTTGGAACAATACATCCAAGCTACAAACATCATGGAGGATGCTAAGAAGATCAACCATGCCTTACTTTATTTGGAAGATGTTGCATTGCTCTGGTTGTGGCGTAAACATAGTAAAATGAAGAAGGAGGATTGCACCATTACTATGTGGGAGTAATTCAAATGGGAGCTAAAAGGTCAATTCTATCCCAAGAATGTAGAGAATAAGAGATCCAAGCAAAAAGAGAACAAATGCCATTATGAGGGAGGAAAGAAATCACACAAAAAGTGAAGATTGAAGCTAGATTATAAGGAAAAGCTTTGAAAGGACAAAGAGAAGACAAAGGAGAAAGAGAGCAAGCTACTCGGAAATGAGGAGAAACGAGAATGAGATATTTGTATATCCTCAACTCTATCAAGTTCAATATTGAAGTACCTATGCCAAAAAAGAAAGAAGTGTCGTTCAAGCTAGTGAAGATTGGAGGACATTTAATATGCACCTTAGTTGACATTAGAGCAACAAACAAGTTCGTCAATGAGATCCTTGAAAAAGAGAGCAAGACTATGCCAATAAAGACATATGAACAAGTTATAGATATATTTACGAGGAGTCTGAGTAAACCAAAGTCTCAGGAAGTTCTCAGAATGATCTGCAAGTCATTTGTGGAGAGAAGTCATTGAGGGGGAGTGTTAAAGAAGCCACCGACTTTCTCCACTCTTCTAGAATCATCCCTAAACTAATAAAGTAATATAAGCCTTAAACCGACTTAAGAATATTTAACATATAAAAACGGGGCCATGTAAACCGACTTACTACGCCTATATATATAGGCCTTTGCAATTGCTAGAATTGTGTGTGAAGTTGAGTAGGGGCAAGTGAGTGAGGTAGTGTGGTACAAGTTGAGGTGTGTAAGTGATGTGGGTGTGTGTAAGTGAGTAAAGAAGCAAGGGTACGTGGGTGTAGAGAAATTAATTAATGAGGCATGTGTTTGTAATTTATTTTGTGTATCAATAAAAGTGTTGTTTACCCTTGTAATTAGAAGTTTCCCATTTGAGTCTTAATTTATGTATTTCTTAGTGCACTTGAGCTGGTTACTATATGGTCGGCCATGCCGCCTGAATAATATGGTCGGCGCTGCTGCCTGAATAGTATATGGTCGGTTATACCGCCTAAATGGTGTATGGTCGGCACTGCCACCTAAGTTATTGTGCACTAAGAAATTAGGAGATAGAAAGGTGTAATACCCATATTTTTTCCGGGTACCCATATATATTAGTATTTCGATATAAATAAAACCAAATAATAATAAATAATGAGCCCAATAATAAAAGTCAAATAAAGTAGTTTCCCTTTCACATCCTAAATGCTAAAAAGCCCATTATAAAGTCCAAAATTCTTTTATATTCGGTTTCCCACCAATTTTAATCAAAGAAACACAAAACTCAACCTATTTCTCAGATTCCTGCCCAAATTAAGCCACGTGGCGGTCCCCTATTTGTCTATATGCCTTTCACGAGGATTAAAACTACTGCTGACATCATCCTCGCTAGCCACTATAAAACCCTACAGAGAGAGAAAAGTCAAAAATTAATGACAAATGATTAAAAAGCTAATAAAGATAATAAATATATTAAATAATGGGAGGAGAGAGAGGGTACCTCGAGAACTGAACCATCTAGAAGCTGAAACGTCGCCGCTGTGGAGCTAGAGCGTCGCCGGGAGTCTGTCGAAGCTGAGAATTGTCACCGAAATTGGAAATGAAACCGTCGTTTTCACGGCTAACGAGGTAAAACTCCTCTGATTTACTTCAAATAACTGTAAAACAAAGCAAAATAATTTGTTTTAGTATAAAGAAAAACGAAAATAAATTGAAAGAGGAAAAACAAAGTCGTAAAGCCGTTGAAAAATAAGAGAGGAAGTAAGAAAGTTCATTCGCGGTGGTCGGAGCTTAGGTCGTTATGGCTGGAGTAGATCAAAATGAAAGGCGGAGTCGAAAATGAGTGGCTTTGGTCTCGAGTAGATAGTTTTAGGTGGAGAAGATAGGTGATTTGGTCGAATCGGGTACTAGATTAGGATTTAGGTTAAAAAATGAGTTTTTTAGGAATTTTTAGGTTTCTGGCATGGTGGCCTGAAATCGCTTGGTGGCGACGCACGGAGGTTGGAGAATGGTTAACGACGGTTGGAGTTTCAGCGGTGACCAGAGTGGGGAAGAAGACGATCGGTGACCGGCGTCGCCTCCGGCGGCTGAGAAATAGATTGAAGAATGTTTGGGTGGTAACCGAGGATCAAACGAGTAAAGGAAGGAAAGTTCATGTGGCGTTCATAATTTTTTTATTTTGATCTTCAAAAACAAGAAATGAATGAAGAATTAGGGTTTTGTGGATTAAACATGAAAAACAGATGAATTATGGAAGAACAAGGGTGGATTTTAGGGTTTTGATCTGAAATTGAAGGGGAAAATCTGAGAAGAAGTGTTCGAATTTAGAGGATTTTCGGGATAGAGAGAGAGAGAAGAGAGAGAGAGTGGGATGAGAAATAACCGAGCTGACTTGGTTTTGGGGGTTTTATAACCCGGGTGAAACGGTGCCGTTTTAGGCACCGAGTTTGGGCTAACTCGCGTCGGCGGTTCGGGTCGAATCTCTTGACCCGCGCCCTTCTTCTGGAGTTTCACGCTTTGGGCATTCAATTTTGTGAACAGTTTGATTCAGTCCTTAATTCGATGAATTTGAGCTCTATAGTTTGCGTTCTCTTTCAATTTAGTCCCCTTTTCAGCTTTAATCTAATTATTTAATTGTTTAATTATTCATATATTTGTTTGCATACTTTAAATTGAGCATGTAATTTTATTAATTAGATAATTTGGTCACCTAGTATATCAAGATTAGAGCCTTTTACGACTAAGCTCTTAAATTAAATTTAATTAATTTGATAGGTGAGATCATTATAAAAAAATAAATGAGTATTAAATGAACAGTTTATTACTCTAATTTGCTTAGTGTCTAATTGCAATGAGATGTCAATCAAGGGAGTATTTTACTGAAATATTTAATATGTCATTTGAACTTAGAAAATGATATTCACATAATTAGATTAATTAAGTTGGAATTAAGCACACATAAATAGAATCACAAATAATTAGAAATATTATTGATTTAGGGCTTAATATGGGTAGTGCCCAATTATTTGTGTGTTATCTCATAAACCCCAAAATTTAATAATATTTATAGTATCTTTAATTAATTAAATTAATGAAGCTTTAATTAAGTTTTACTTAAAATGAACAACAAAATAATTGGACATGCATTAAACCTTTTGTGTTGAGATGCATTTTGAATATGAATTGAAGTGTCCTAATGTATTTGGACGTTTCAAAACTTATGTTCGTCCAAAATGTATTTTCTTACAAAAAGATATTCCCAATCGAAATTGAATCCGTTTAACAATTAAATGATTTAATTAAATTCAGAATAATTTGCGAAATGTCAAAATGCCATGTGGAATTAATAAGGTACCGATAACGGGTGTTGTAGGGGTTCTAACTCTTCCCTACACGTAACCGACTCCCAAACTCAAATTTTACGAAAAAAATCTTTGGTCTGTTTTTATAGTGTTCGGTCTACCAAAGTGACCGGTGGCGACTCTAAAAAGATTTTTAAGCAAATAAAGAAAATTTGATTAAAATAGGAAAAACCCCAAATTTCAAGATCAAATTAAAATGAGAAACCTCAATTTCCAAAACCTAATCGTCATGCTATTTTTTCACAAATGGGTTTTAAAAAAACAGTCGCGACAAAAGGCTAACCGACTTAAAGAGTTGGTGTAGCACTAGTGGTCAGTCTTAGGTCCTCTATAGTGAGTGTGTTGGGTCCGTCGGGTTTCTAATAATATATATATTATAGTGAGATAGATTTACTGTTATTATTGTAGCTAGCGCACAATCTTGTTGCATTCTTGTTAATATGAATGTTTTTGGAGAAATTATTATATGGTCCCGGACCACCACGTCATTCATGGTCCCTATCTACTAAAAATAAGTCATATAATTTTTTTTCCATGTCATTATTTTATTTATAATCAACTTCTATGTAACCACCCACTCTCTATTTACATGGCTTAAAATGATGAAGATTCATCCTTGGAAAAAATGACATGGAAAAAACAAATTATGTGGCTGATTTTTAGTGGATAGAGACCATGGATGACGTGGTGGTCCGGGACCATGTAATAATTTTTCATGTTTTTGGATGCACTATCAAATAGTTGGTAAATGTATGAAAGGCATCTTTCCAATTTCGGTAGCCATCTTTGCTCATGAGAAACACAATCATTTCGAAGGAAATTGTTAGGTCTACTTTAACTAATTAGTTCAGGATCATTTTGTCAGGTAATAGAATTATAAAAGAGTAAACTATTTAAATAATCATTCGACTTTTAAAATGTTAGCGTTTTGATCATCAAAAACAAAATCATTTCTATTTCGTTATTCAACTTTGCAGCACACAGGTATTTTGGTCATCCAATCGTCAAACTTCTAATGACACTTAATATTTTTGTCACCCAATTTTTAGACATTCATATTTTGGTCCCCATTTTTTAAATATTTTTGTTATTAAACAATTAAATTACTTAATAAATAATGACGTGTCATTGACCAAATATAATCTACTTTAACCCATCAAAGTTATATCTTACTGATGTAAGTATTCATTAAATAGCTTGTTTTAATTTTAATTAATGATATTAAACTGAGAAATTTTTACGTCAACAAAATGATTTCTGTATCATTGAAACCTAAGTTATATCTAACCTATGCTGATCTAAGATATTTTGGGAGGATAAGAAGTGATCTATAATTACTATGTTTGATTTATGAAAAATTTAAGAGTTTTAGATATATTTGTTTTATATCTACTGTGATCTCCGCCAAATAACTCCACTGCATCGCACCTCTCCACTCACCATGCTATCCCGAAGTGACCTTCTGGAACTACCCCTTGATCATACTTACCGAACACTAGTCAAGGGGGCCTTCAGAGTGGGACATACCAAAGATCTTCAAAGTGGCCTAATTTCAAAGCTATGTTGACTTCAACAAGAAAAAAAACGTCAAGTTCACTGACCCACCAACTAAGCTTATCGACTGGCAAGCCGGACAACTCTACCCTATCCATCATATTTAGCGAGGACTAGACTTGACATCATTGTCAAATATCTCCAAAGGTCAACCAGACCCACTTCTATTCGGACAAAAATTCTTTATTCCTTTTCGGTGCCTCTTTTCATGCTCTAACAGTAAAAAAATCAAATTCTAAGCCTAATCCTAAATTTTAAATTATAAACTTTAAACCCTAAACACTAAAAAATGACACTCTACCTATAATTCCCTAACCCTAAACATTAACCTTAACCCTAAACTTATTTTTTTAATGTTAAACATAAAAAGAGACACCGAAAAAGGACAGAAGATTTCTATTCCTTCTCTTCTTTTTAATCTACATCATCTCGATAACTACGACTCTCCACCCTCACCACCCTAGGTGAATTGCCTGAAAGTCCACCATCATCACCTTATTCAAATCATCAACAAATGGTGTAGTGAGTGAAGAAAACCTTTGTACTGAGTGAATCAATAATGATAAAATCCCAAAGAAAATATCCCTATTTTATAGCCACACATATTTTCTCTCACCATTGGTGGCGAAGTGAACGATAGATCACGACCCAAATACGTTGTACCTCAAACCCCAAGTGAAATGGCTAGAAAATACAACTGGAAGGAGGGAGAAACCATTGCTTATTGGTATAGGAATGATAAGAAAGGAGGAAGGAAATATGAGACAACAATCTAGAGGAAATAGCTTTAGATTGCACCAAGTTTCCTAACGCAAGGGCAACAACGGTATCACAACACACATAATGTAACACCCTAGACTCGACTCAAAAGATTTGGTGGATCTAAAGAGTTATATTCAAATAACAAGAGCAATCAAAATACCAAAATCCTTAACTATGAAAGAATTTAAAACATAAACTGAATAGAAGCATTTTTTTTAAAGGTAAATACAAGCATTTTAAATCATAAAAGTAAAATATTTACAAAACTATAGGTTTCCAAATATAAAAGTCTTTTACTCAAGACCAGTTTACAAATTTGATTTACTGACTCAAATATGAGTACACAATACTATGACATACATGCCCTCTAAATGAATAACGACAATACTCTGTGAGTGGTGCTGCTGGAACTCCCAAATGTAATGTCGATGTCCTCCTCGAACGCGATCCAAGTCTACTAATCTACGAATGGAAACAATTCGAATGCAAAACTTTACAATCTCAATGGCACATTTCTACTATAGTACACTTCATGCATTTTATTAATGTAAGCATGTAAGATAAGTATAAGAAAGGCATAAAGGTGGCAAATTTATCCATATTCCATTTCTAGTCTAATCATACTAAAAAAACATGATTCTAAAATTCATCGCATCAATCCAAGTTATAATCAACATCAATCAATGCAAACAATACTTACACACAATACCCGAGATCACATGAGATCAAGTATAATCGCGAATGTACCTAGATCACCCAACATCAAGTACAGCGCAAATATACTCGAGATCACACATCATCGAGTGTACCGTACCAGGATCACACAACATTGAGAACTACGAATGTTATTCGGGATCACACAACATCGAGTACACATCAAATTATTATACTACAACATTTAAGAATAGAGTATCCGGATCCCACGACTCTCACAACCAAATCAAATGCTTCCAAGGCATACAAGCAACAAATAATAATAATAATATCATACTAGGGTTGTTATACAACAAATATCTTCACTAAAAAAGTACCGAGTCATTAATACATTATTGGAAGTACTTAATCGTAATTTGTGTATTGATAACTTATCTCTTCCAAGTCATTTACAAATCCATTCGAGTCATTTCCCACAATTTTACAACTTCTCCATAGTTTTGCTACATAAGATGTATAGACCTGCCCAGACATATAGAGATTAGAGACATTTATTGAGGTATCAAAACCTTACTCATGGTTTCTAAATCTTTTTAGCTTCAATGTTTCAAAAAAATAAGAAACTCTTGACTTTCTTTTATTACCTCACCTGTTTTGTACTTACTAGACCAATTTTGGGATTTCATTTTCAATAATATTTATCTGTTTCAGCAGATTCCGAATGATGGATTCTTGAGAAAAAATATTGCTGGGAAGCAAAATGATGATATTGCTGCTATTCTCTTCCCTGATGATATAAAAAGCGGATGAAGTTCATGAAAGTTGCAGAAGCAAAGTTTCGTAGGTGAAAAACTAAAAACGATTGATCCATTTTGCAAACTATTGAAGTTTACAGTTTGATATATACTAATTCTTCGTCTGATTGCCTGGATGAAAACAGGTTGGCCTTGGAAAACTTGCCATCGATAAAGGGTCTATACAAATTAACGAAATGGATCGAAGAGAGCTGTTGTGACTAATGCTGCGAAACAGAGTACTGAAGCCATGATCTCCAAGATTTTTTTGATGTTGTTATTGTAGGAAGTGATTGCGAACGTGCCAAACCCTATCCAAACAAAAGAGAAGACGTTCTAGAAAAACATCCGCCCCAATTTAGGATATCAAGTACTGTTGAATGAAGCAATGATGCTGATGACTATGGAACTACATGAAGCTGCATTCTACAGCATTGTGACCGATGCTGTTAGGCTCATGCTGTTAGGTGGTTACAAAGCTGGTATAGCTGTTAGGCTGAGTTTGTTATGTAGTTAGAGCTAATGGAGCTTGTGTATAAATAGCATGTATTGCATTGTGTATAATCAAGTTAGCTTTACTCTTCTTCTAATTCAATAAAATTTCAGTCTTCTTCTATTCTTTAGTTTTCTTAATATGGTATCTTTCGCCATTGGTCTTGGAGACTTTCTTCCGCTTGCGTTTCAAACTTCTGTCTTCTGTTAAGTCTTTTCTTCTTCTTGGAGCTTTCTGGTAAAGGTTTCAATGCCTGAAACCAGTTCTGAAGAGTTGTCAGCTGGTGCCAAGATGTTCACCAATAAACGGATAAGCATAGTCTTGGATGAGATGAATTTCCTGTTGTGGAAACAACAGGTCTTGCTGACTGTGAGAAGTCACAAACTTGAGAAGTTGCTGACGGGTGCACTCAAGCCTCCTCCAGAGATGGTGGCTAGAACTGATGGTCAGATGGTGGCCAATGATGATTATGAAAATTTCGTTGTACAAGATAGTGCGTTGGCTTCATGGTTGTATCCACGGTCAGTTCTAGTTTGTTGCCTGAGTTTGTGGGTGCAGAGACAGCAGCCTCTGTGTGGAGTACTGTGTTGCAATTCTTTGCAAACAAATCCACGACGACAGCTATGAGTCTTCATTGCAAGCTGCGTGCGTTTCGCAAAGGTGAAGATACGATGCGTGTATATCTCACCAAGATTAAGGAAGTGTGTGATGCGTTGGCTGCGTGTGGAAGTTCAGTGACCAATCTTGAACAAATTGCGACTATCTTGAATGGGTTACCAGCAGAATATCAACCCTTCATGGCGGTTATCACAGCAAGCAAAGATCCTTTTACGTTGGATGGAGTCAAGAGAGTGTTAATTGATGCTGAGTCGCAGATCAAAGGTTTTCAAACTCAGGCTCAGTTACCTCTGCTTGCTAATATTGCTCATATGCATAAAGATGGCAAGGAATCATTATCGTGTGATGATAAGGGTCGATTGCAACAATCTCAAGTTGTTCAGAGCTGTAGTCATAATCAGCAGCATTGTAATTATGGCTCACAATTTGGAGGTCGTTCTGGTGGACGGGGTCGTGGTCGTGTGAAGCTGCAATGTCAATTGTGTGGAAAAAATGGGCACTCAGTTGATCGATGCTGGCAAAGGTTTAATCAAAACTTTGCTGGGGTTCTTGCTGACAATGGGGATGGTAGTGGACGTGATGATCAGTTTAGTGCTCATGTGAGCTCTCTTGAAAATTCGACTTGCTTAACATGTTGCAGGGGTTCTTCTGATTCTCTTCCAGACTCCAACAGTAGCAACACGCTTGGTTCTGGCAGTTGGGTGGTTGATTCTGGAGCGACAAATCATGTGACCCCGGATGCAAGCAAGGTGGTGCATGGGACAGATTACAGTGGCCCTGGTAAGCTTGTTGTGGGCAATGGGGATGCTTTACTTATTGCTAAAGTTGGCCAATCATTTTTTAATACTCCTTCACGTGTGTTGTTAGTTAAAGATTTATTTCATGTTCCTTCTTTAACCAAGAACTTACTTTCTGTATCAAAGTTTGCTAGAGACAACCTTGTATACTTTGAATTTCATGCCCACAAGTGCTTGGTTCGTGAAGAGGGAAGTGGTGCAGTTTTGTTAGAAGGGAAAGAAGCTGGTGGACTCTATGAGTTTGATGGTTCGCAGCAAGTTGGTAGTTTACAGCAGTGTCGAGGCTTGGATTCATGTACTCAAGTCAATTTGGCTAGTGCGCAACTCGCTTCTACGAGCTATGATTTGTGGCACAGGAGACTCGGGCATCCTGCTCATAGCTCTCTTGTGCAAGCTTGTAAAACTCTTGACATTGTATTTTCTTCTGAAAGTAATAAAAATTCAGCTGTTTGTGTACCTTGTAGAATGGGCAAGAGCCATTGTTTACCGTTTAATGAGTCTACAACAACTTATGATAGGCCATTTAAGCTTGTCTTCTCTGATTTATGGGGGCCATCACATGTAGTCTCAGCTGATGGTTTTAAATATTACATTTCATTCGTGGATGCCAAGACTCGATTTTGTTGGTTGTATATGTTAAAATCGAAAGACCAAGCTGTTCATGCTTTTCAGCTCTTTCATGCTCTTGTTAAGAACCAGTTTAATACAACAGTTAAGGAGTTTCAAACTGATTGGGGCGGCGAGTATAGGGGTTTATCGGATATACTACAGGTGAATGGCATCAAGCATAGGTTGACATGCCCTCATACGTTACAGCAAAACGGCGTCGTAGAGAGGAAGCATCGTCATATCATAGAGTTAGCTTTGGTTCTCATGGCTCAGGCGTCTCTACCTTTTCGTTTTTGGTTATTTGCTGTAACAACTGCTGTTCATTTGATTAATAGGTTGCCCTCGACAGTGTTGGGTGGCAAGTCACCTTTTGAAATGCTTCATGGCAAGGTTCCTGACTACAGTTTTCTCCGAGTATTTGGAAGCAGATGTTTCCCACATTTGCGGGCTTACAATAATCATAAACTAGATTATCGTTCTCAGCCCTGTGTGTTTTTGGGTTACAGTAGCTCTCATAGAGGTTATCAATGTTTGTCTGCTGATGGTCGTGTGTTTATTTCCAGGCACGTGATCTTTGATGAGGGATGTTTCCCGTTTGCTGATGGCTTTCAGCAACGAGGGGCTGTTTCACAAAGGAGCTGGAATACTTCTCCTGGAAAGCTTTCTGTTGTTCCAGGTGCAGAGAAGGTATGTTGCAAGGTTGGTACTGAGTTGAATGCATCCTATGGGTCGGGTTCCTCTGTGCGTGCAGATGTTCCACTGCCTGCGAATAATGTTTCTGCTGAAGAAGTTTCAGGTGTTGTGGGTGATGGTACGGTCCCTCTTGGTTCGCCTGTTACGTCCGTGCATGGAGAAGCCACTGACATCATGTATGGTGCTGATTCGAGTCCTATGTCCCCTGTTGCTCAAGAGGTTGAGAACCCTGGTGAGTTGGGTATTGGTCAGCAACATGAAGTTAATACGTTTGGTCAGCAATATTCTGAGGTTGAGGTGGAAGCTGTTCATCATCAGTCGAGTCCTGGTCGTTGTTTGGTGAATGAAGATGGTCCCTTGGATACAGCAGGTGACTTGGTGGGATCTGTTGATACTGTGAGGGACGTTGGGTCTACGTTGGGTCGTCATTCATGACAACGAGGAGCAGTTATGGTATTTTTAAGCCCAAGGTATATGTGGCTATGAGCTCTGAAGAAGAAACTGAGCCTAGCACGATTCAACAGGCTCTTCACTCTGATAATTGGACTCAAGCAGTATTAGCTGAGTATGGTGCACTTGAAAAAAATGGCACTTGGGAAGTGGTTAGCTTGCCTGCAGAAAGGTCGACAGTGGGTTGCAAGTGGCTCTTTCGCATCAAACGCAACGCAGATGGCTCGGTTCAACGCTATAAGGCCCGGTTGATGGCCAAGGGTTACTCGCAAGTGCCTGGCCAGGACTTCAGGGATACCTTTAGCCCTGTGGTTAAACCAACAACAGTAAATGTTATATTATCCCTTGCAGTAACTAACAAATGGGTTTTGCGGCAGGTTGATGTGAACAATGCGTTCTTGCATGGTGATCTTCAAGAGGAAGTCTTCATGGATCAACCACCTGGGTTTGAGAAAGTTGCTGAAGATGGAACTCAGTTGGTGTGCAAGTTGAAGAAGGCGTTGTATGGGCTTCGCCAGGCACCCAGAAACTGGTACTATAAGCTTAGAGATCACCTAGTGTTATGGGGTTTAGAGGGTCCAGGGCTGATGCTTCATTGTTTACACGAGATAACAATGGTGTTGTTACGTATGTGCTTGTATACGTGGACGACATTATTGTCACAGGGCCATCTACAGCTGCTATTGATGATGTTGTTCAACAACTGAGTGACAAGTTCTCCCTAAAGGATCTTGGTGAACTCAGTTTCTTTTTGGGTATTGAAGTTCGACGCAATGGTGATGCATTAGTTTTGAGTCAAAAGAAGTATTTAATGGAGTTACTTGTCAAAGCTGGAATGCAGGGTGCAACATCAACCCCGACTCCCATGGTGGCTGCACCTAAGTTGAGCCAGGACACTGCTGGTAGTCCATGAACAAATGCCACTGAGTACAGGAGTTTGGTGGGTGCCTTGCTCTATGCTTGTCATACGCGTCCTGACATTGCATATAGTGTTCATAAATTGGCCCAGTTTATGCATTCACCATGTGAGCAACATATGGTTGCAGTAAAACGTGTGCTTCGTTATTTGAATGGCACACTGGATTTTGGTCTTGTGTTCACTCCTCAGCATGGGCCATGTCAGCTGGTGGCCTTCACTGATGCAGACTGGGGGGGAAATCTTGATGATCGACGATCTATATCTGGGAATTGTGTGTTCCTTGGCAACAATTTGTTACTGTGGAACTCCAGAAAACAGAAGACCGTATCTCGATCCACTACTGAGGCGGAGTATCGTGGGCTTGCGGATGTTGCTTCAGAGGTCACCTGGCTACAAGCGTTGCTCGAAGATATGAAGGTGGTAATGGATGTTGTTCCTGTGGTATGGAGTGATAACACAGGTGCCATTGCCATGAGTGCAAATCCTGTTTTTCATTCCAAGACTAAACACATTGAACTTGATGTTCACTTCGTTAGAGAGAAAGTTGCTGCTGGAAAACTTGTTGTGAACTATGTTCCTGCTGCCTATCAAGTGGCAGATGGTTTCACTAAGCCATTGTCCAGAGAGTATTTCACTGAGTTTCGACATAAACTTGGTGTTTTATCAGCTTCTGAAGTTGAAGTTGGAAAGAGTAGGAAGCATGTTGAATGAAGCAATGATGCTGATGACTATGGAACTACATGAAGCTGCATTCTACAGCATTGTGACCGATGCTGTTAGGCTCATGCTGTTAGGTGGTTACAAAGCTGGTATAGCTGTTAGGCTGAGTTTGTTATGTAGTTAGAGCTAATGGAGCTTGTGTATAAATAGCATGTATTGCATTGTGTATAATCAAGTTAGCTTTACTCTTCTTCTAATTCAATAAAATTCCAGTCTTCTTCTATTCTTTAGTTTTCTTAATAAGTACCAACTTCATTCATTCAAGAAACCAGAAACAAAGAATTTTGATTAATAAATATGTTTAATTTCAACATAATCTTCCTTAATCCAACATCTATACTTTCATCGTGCCATCATCGTCATTTCTTAAATTTTAAGTGTTGGAGTACGTTCATACGATATGATTGTAATAATTTTTTTTATCATGTTTTATTGATAAGTACAATTTCATTTTATATTAAGATTTTCTTCGGATTAATAAATATATAATATATTTTTAATTACATCAAACAATTCAAATGAATTCTAATCACGTCTGACAATTAAAAATGTACTAATTATTATTGTGAAATGGGAAAAATTTTGAACTTAATTTTTATAGTTATACAAACGTTTTTTGTTTACATTTTTTGATCAATCAATATGATTTTAATAGAAAGAAAACAAATTAAAAACCAACTCATACATGCCTCATTTAAAAAAAACCTCCCTAAGCCTAAATGAAGGAAAAAAGAGTAAATCACGAGAGTAGTGTGAAATGAAACAGAACACCAATACCACGAACACAAAAAAATAGCGGCCCAAAAAAACACAAGTGAAACATCAAGCCAAACCCCTAACAAATCAATAACCATGCTCCCAAAGGACCAGACACGCCACTTCACATACCAGTAAAATAGCCCCCAAGTCGATCATGTTACTTTCCAAACAAAACAACACATTATTAACACTACAGTAAAACATGTTTTTAGCGGTGTTTATTTTGCTCTATAACGGCATTTTTAAGCATCGATAAAAATCCTTCTGGTGTTAGAAAATATGCCGCAAGAAGTGCCGCTAGATCTAACGCCGCAATAATTAGTGGAGTTTGTGAGCAAAAAACGCAACAAAAGGCCGAGTTGTACAGTGGCATTTGTCACTGCAAACGCCGTTATATGCATTGTCTTTAGTGGCATTTGTTCCTCCAAACGCCTTTATATACCTTGTCTTTAGATGTGTTTGCTGGAAAAAATGGTACTATATACACTGTCTTTAGAGGCGTTTGTTCCTTCAAACGCCGCTATATACCTTGTCTTCAATGGTGTTTGTTCTGTCAAACGCCGCTATATACCATATCTTTAGTGGTGTTTTCCCCTCCAAACGCCGCTATTAACTATGTAAGCATTCACCCAAATCTTTCCGCTTATTAAATAGCTCGGTGATCTATACAGTCGCATTTAGTCTTTAGCGGCATTTTGCCCAAAACGCCACTAAAGTACGCGTCTTTGGATGCGTTTGTCCAAAAATGCCACTAAAGTAGGTGTCTTTAGCGGCGTTTTCCCAAAAAACGCCACTAAATTACATGTCTTTATAGGTGTTTCCCTAAAAACGCCACTAAAGTACATGTCTTTAGCGGCGTTTTTGGGAAAACGCCACCATATATCAGTCTATAGCGGCGTTTACTCAAAAACAGCCGCTAAAACTTGTTTTGATGTGGTGTAACCAAGAAAACCAAACAATAGCTAAACACACACCAAACACTAGCAATTAGGTAAGCATACAAAACCAAGTCACACGCTCTTCCCCACTCTTGGCCAAAGTATCCCTTAAAGCATTTGCCTATCTAAGAATATTACTAAAACAAACATTCAACATCTGTAACGACCCAATTTTCGGGTTAGAATTTTGGGTTTTGGATCCGAGTCTTGAATATTTTAATTTAGGGGAGTAAATTGAAGAACAAAAAACGGGTGACTCAATTTAAGAAGAATTGGTGACTAAAATGTAAAAGGATTGAAGTTTGGTGCCTAAAGTGTAAAGTTTCAAAAGGTCCAATGATCAGTGTGATTTTGCCCATTTTTCTTTTGATGGCAACAAATCGAGTAAAAGTCTAAATGATTGCGTGCTGGGTAGAGTGAGATTAGAAAAATAATTAAAATGGGGAGATGATATTTTATTGCGAGAGAGGAAAAGCATGTTGAAACTCCGGTTGATTAGTTTCTCACTGAAAATCTTGTTATGGTAAGCCCTTGTTTAGGTTGATCTATGTATCAAGTAGGTGATCCCGCTATTGTTCTGATTTATTGTAGAGAATTAGTGAATAGTAAAAATGCTTATTAGTGGTTCATAAGAAATATTTGGAAACCGTAGGTGCCATGATTGATCATATTAGAATTATGCTTAGCTTATAATCTTGGAAGGTTGATTACAATATCATTAGGTAGTTTTGTATTACTGGACTCTCAAGCTCAAGATATTATTCATCACCGCAGTTAAATAGGTTTGAACATTGTGTGTAACACCCTAATTTTGGGACTAGATGTTAACCGAGAAGATTAGACGATTCAGGAGAACCGAGTTAGTTTCAGGATTTATTTTGGAATAAATATTTTTGAGAATGATAAAAATATGGAAAAATGTTCTAAAATTTTCTTTTAATATATAAATGATTTTGGTGAAATTAATTTTGGAAAATGAGTTTTGGAGATTTGACATTTTGGGACTAGTGACCAAAAATGTAAAATTGTAAAACTGTTTTTGGTGACTGCTTTGTAAAAGGGTCAAAACTTTGAATCTTTAAGGAACTATTATACCTAAATATTTTTATCAAAATTTTCTCTTAATTGGATTAATTCTAAAGTGTTTTAATTAAAGGATTAAAATGGATTTTAATAAAAAGAATGTAGTTATTCTTAAAAGCAAATTTGGCGTAACTTTTCTCTCCTAAGATTTCTCTCAAAATCTCTTCAGCCAAACACTTATTTTTCAGGAAATATTTGAGGTAGTGATCTTGTTTTCTTAAACTAATGATTCCTAATAAATTTCTTATCTTGTTTTTAGAAAATCTCATTGATTTCCATTGTTTTTCAAGAGTGAAATCATCCAATTGAGAGGGATTTCAATCATTGGAGGTGAGGTTCGTTCCTCTCCTTTAATGAATGATTTTTTTACTGAAATTCCCAAGTTCTTGACCCTTTACATATGTTTTCTAATGAGTTTTGGTGATTTAATTGTGGAAAT
Organism: Hibiscus trionum; assembly: GCA_030270665.1. NCBI lineage: Eukaryota > Viridiplantae > Streptophyta > Magnoliopsida > Malvales > Malvaceae > Hibiscus > Hibiscus trionum. The sequence continues at coordinate 2,958,048 of BSYR01000064.1, read as the reverse complement.
TTGGTTTAATTGAGATTTAATTGGTGAAATTGAGTTAGATTCATTTTGGATCTATTTTGATGTGTTCTTGATCAGATTAGAACATGATACTGATGTTTTATAATGTAAATAAGTTGATTTTAACATTGGAATCCTGAAACTAGGTGAATCTCTAAATTTCTTGGTTGCTAGAATTGGGTTTTTGAGGCGTTGTGGGGTGATTAAAGAATGCTATAGGTATACGGATGATATTAGGGTGTTTTTAAGTGTTAATTGATGTTGATGTGTTTTTCGAATCGTTTGGTTATGACTGGGTTTGATTAGAGTGGTGTTTGTAGATGTTTTCAGTTGTTTTGGGGGGGAGTTTGATGAAGTTTTGGGAAGCGAAGTTGTGGATTGTTTTGCTGGGATTTTTGGATGCTAAGTGAGGCATTAAACCTCTAGTTTTATGTGGATAAAACAAGGAAGGATAATCCAGAAGCATGAGGTGAAGTTTTAGAAGCATCGTACGCTTGATTTTCGCATCGGCGTGGATGCTTTGCGTAGTCGGTGACTAGAAACGAGTTTTTAAGCTTTAAAAAGATTTGAAAGTGTTTATGGGAGGTTTAGTTTAAGCTTGAAACACTTAACTAAGCTCAGAAGTGAGTAAAGGGTTCTTTTGCTCTCATTTTCGGTTTCATAAATGTAAATCTCAGGCAAATGTTTTAATGTTGTTTACCTACTATTATATGCATGATTAGCTTTGAAAGAGTTTGCAAATAATCTTATGTTGATGTTATTTGAGAATGAGAAATGATTTGTGAAAGGTTTTTGAGAAAGCTAAAATACATGTTTAATGTATTGAAATTTGATTTGATTTGATTTGATACATATGAAAAAGAATGAGGTAACTTGGATTATAGTATATATTAGCAAGTGACTAGTGTTCTAATGTTATCGGATATAGTTGGCTAGACATAGGGTTTAAAGTGCACTGTAATAAGTCACCTCATGTTGTTGAGGGGTGAAGAGTAAACCATTCTCCAACATGAGTACCCCGCCAGTTGAGGGACGAAGAGTAATCCATGCTCCCGTCGTCTGGATGTATACATTGACCGTTGAGTGGCAAAGAGTAAGCCATGCTCTGGTTAACCGTTAAGGGGTGAAGAGTAAGCCATGCTCCGGTTGAGAATGTATGTTAAGTAGGAAGAGTAACCACCTGGGAAATCCGTGTATCCGATATATGTGTATTTGTAACGAAAGAATCTGATTTTGGGTCACTTTAATGCCAATATATGAGATGATGTATCATGAAAAATGGTTGTGTTTTGTATAATGAGAGTTATACATGTTTTCTCTTTAAGCATTGCTTTGGTTGGTTAAGCATGTTAAAGCTTAAATTGAGGTTAGCATACAAGTATGCTAGAGATTTATGATACTTGTTTGACAATGGTTTTATGCATAGTTTTGAATTGGATTGAGAAGCATGAGATGTTTTGGGATGATGTTTAAACACATATTTTTACCAAAATGGTTTTAATGCATTAATGAGTGTTTTCTTTGAGCATCCCTCACTAAACATTTATGCTTACGATCTCTTTTCTCATCCATGTAGAAAAGTAGGTGGTCGAGGCAGCTAGCAAGCAACGAAGAGAGTCGAGTGCTAAGTTTTACTCAAGTTTAGTTTTGTAAGTATTGTAGTAATAAAAGGCAATACGACAAAGTCGTATTAGGAGGGTTATTTGCTGAACTCCATGTTTGTGCAAGTTTATATTGTTGTTGTAGACTTGTTAATAACCTTTCTTGATTGGTTTTTGATTGGTTGTGCTTTCTAGCATCTTTATGGAATGGCTTAGGGAGCATGCCTTTAGATTCATGTATGAAATATGATGCCATGTTATGGTCCTCTTCTTGTGATGTTTTATTGTGCTTAGATCTTAAGAATTGACGAATACATGTTTGGGATATGTTGGAATGAGTTTAGACCGTTAAAAGCATGAAAAACTAGCAATTTGGGGCATTATGTGTTCAGGTGTTTTGGTACGCATGAACTTGTACCGGAACAGGTGTGCCTGAAATTACTTGGCGTTTCGATACGCGGGCAACCGTTTCGGTACGAGTTTAGGCAAAATTGGCATGCGTTTCGGTACACCAAGTAGTGTTTCGTTATGTGTTTGAGCTACTGGAATCTGGGTTTTTGGAAATGAATAACTGTACCGATACACTTGCCCGTGTACCGATATGGCCAGCAGTTAAGTTGTTTAAAGTGAAGTTTGGAGTTTGAAATTCTTCCATTTTGGTCCTTGTTTGTTATGAAAGCAATTGTATGAGTTTGGATGGTTGTTTTGAGCTGAAATGTATTATAGAAGCATTAAACTTGAATAATTTAGAATTGGTAACTTAAGATTTGTCTAAGTCCTTATAATTTCCCAATTTTTCAATTTGGTCCCTGAATGATCGTATTTGCAATTGAATGCCTTATCGATGTCCAATTTGTATGAGTTTCGATCCGCTGCCAGCATATACATTGTAGGTTAATTAATTGCATCTAGATAAGATAAAAGGAAAAAAATAAACATAATTTTTGTAACCTTTTCTTGGGTTTGCTTCGACAAACTCAATGTAGCTCGTTCGATTTGATCGGGCGTCTAGGCCGGGTCGAGGGGGTTACATTTAATGGTATCAGAGCCATGTTTACGATAGTTGGGAGAGGTAAGTTGTGATGGTTAATCATTGTTGGAACTTGCACAGTGATTTGTGATATTTGAAATGTTGTTATTGGTTGATTATATATTGTTTAATGTGCATGGTGTTTGATGATATGCCAATATGCTGAAATATGCAATGTTGGGGTAAACTTGGGGGTTCACATTGCCTTATTATTACAATTGAGAAATGATTTTTTGTTTTGAAAAGTGAGCATCTTGGATTCTTGCTTCAAGTTGGCCTAATTATTGTGTTTTGTTGTATTATCATGCCTTAGATTCATATTTTGGAAAATGGGATCGAGGAGAAAACTGAGATCGGGCACGAATGTTGCTGCCATTAGGCATGGGAATCAAGGGAATGATATTTCTCTTGAGGGTTTGCCACCTCCTCCGCCTAATCCACCCGAGGGTAGAGAGTAAGTACCTCCAGTTTCGAATGGGCCGGTGCTGGGTGATATGACAACTTTGATTCAGGTGATGACTAGAGCGTTTCAAGCTGTTGTTGCTGGAATGCATGTGTCGGCGCCTGCTGCTGGGCAATCTGGATTGTCATTAGAACACTTGCGTAGTTTAGGAGGAGTCGAGTTTAGAGGCTTGACACCTGAAGCATCCGAGGAGTGGATGGCAAGCACAGATCACATTTTGAATCAAATAGGGTGTAATGATGCCCGTAAGTTGGGTTTTTCTGTATCATTGCTGCAAGGAGACGCGTATATCTGATGGACTACTACGATTGCGGGCATGGAGCCCGGAGATGTGACTTGGGAATTCTTCCAAGCTGCTTTTAAGAAGAAGTATCTAGGAGTTAGATACTTGGATGAGAAAAAGCGTAAGTTTATGGCTTTAGTTCAAGACAATATGTCTGTAACTGAGTACGAGGTACCATTTGTACGGTTGAGTCAGTATGCTCCTGAACTGGTACCGGATGAGAGAGGCATCGTTGTGACCGATTTCATTACGGGTTGGTACAAAATGTTAAGACCTTTATATTGGCTTCTGACTACACCGATTTTGATGTGTTGGTCACACGGGCTAAGGACATAGAACATAATCTGGCTTTGTCTTCGCGTTCGAGTCACTCGAATAACTCGTTAAAATTTCGAGTTTGATTCGAGTCTAAATTTTAGAATTTCGAATAACCAAAAATTCAAACTTATAAAAATACATTGTTTCATTTTAAGCCTTAGTACTTTAACCTTCCCTGGTCCTTTCCTTCTTCAGCTATTCAAATTTCATTGTTCCCAAACTCCACCACTTTTTTCCTCCCAAAAAATGAAACAACTAATTCACCATCACCACCGGTCCCAATCTGTCATGTTTTTTTCTTCACAACTAATCTGCACTCTATTTTTACAGTTGACTGATGAAACGGTGGTTTGTCGTTGAGAAAAAGAATTTAGTTTAAAATGGCAAGGGGATCACAATCGATATATCTTTTGCATATTCCAGAAGATGAAAGAATTCCCAAACTGCAAGCAACAACTTAGGGGTATTTTTTAAAATTATAAGAGTTTCCGATTTACTTCTAATTCGAGTTTAAAGATTTATTCCATATTTTATTACATGTTAATTTAAAATTATCGAATGTATATTATTATTCAAAAAGATTATCTAATTCATATTAAAATTAAAGTCTCTTAACTACGATACAAGTGTATTTCTTTTATTGAATTTTTTTTGATAGACATGCTGTAAACTTTAGTTTACACTTTATTATTTTTAGGAGTTGGGGGTTTAATTTAGTGTTTAGAGTTTATGAATTTCGAGTTTAATTTAGTTTATGAAATTCTAAACACTAGCATTAAAAGAGAATTGAAAAGAAACATTGTGTACGTCCATTTTACCGTGTATTATTAGGAATTTGGAACTACGAGTACTATAATATTATAAATAATTATAGTTAATTTTTTTAAGAAACTCAATTCGACTCGACTCGAATTTCCTAAACTCGACTCGAAAAAGTTTCAAATAACGTTTGAATGATAAAACATGATGCGTCAACTCGACTAACTTGAAATTTTTTGACTCGACTCGATCCAATGCTCAGCCTTAGCTGTGGTAGGCGTCATTTCGGTGAGTGTTGGGGAGCTTCTGGTACATGTTAGAATTGTGGTTCACGGGATCATTTGAGGCGCGACTGTTTTGCAGTTGCTTAGGGATGGACATGCTTCTGCACCACAAAGAGGCTATGGGCGCGGTCGTGGCAACTTTCAGCGAATGGAGGAAGGCCAACAAGTTGTTGCTCAAACCATTGTTGTTCAACTAGAAGGTGGTGGTCCTGCGAGGATGTACACACATCGCGAGGGATGTTAGTCAACTTGCGACCCCTTTTTGGATGAGATTCAGGCATTTATGGGTCCACATGTCTTCTTGACACTTGTCTCGCTGTCAATTAGCTTTCCAACAGATCTTGAAACGCCTCAATCGGACATCTTGAACTCAAGATACGTCTATTTGAGCAAAGACAACGCATGTAGAAATTCCTATACGGGATTAATACGAGATTTTTAGATAATTACGATTTTTCAAGATTTTATTTGATTATTTGTAATTTAAATCAATATAGGATTTTGCAATATCTATTAGGATTAGATTTATTTAATTAGGATTTTATTTTCAATATTTATTTATTATTAGAAGTTACTTATGTAATTAGGAGATAAGATTTCAACATTTATTTATTGTATTTAATTCCTTAAGTTTACTAGTATTAGAACTTTTCCAAGGCTTATATAAGAAGGCTTCAACCACATTGTAATTCAGATTTGAATGGTTAAAAAAAGTTCTCTTTTGAGTTCAGACTTGCAAGAAGTATAACTTGTGTTCTTTATTTAAGAAGTGATTCTTCAAGTTCGTCAGAATTTGTTGTTGATATTCACACTCCTGCTTGCCTAGGTAACTGTGTCTAGGAGGGTGGGTTAGAGCCGCTTGAGGTTGCTTGCTTGGTTAATTGCGATCAAGAGGGTGTTGAGGACAATTTATCCATTTATCTTCCATCTCCATCGTCATCGCCTATCTTCAGCCATCTTTTCACCGATCCAGCATTCTCCATCAACATTCGTGCCAACATCCTTATCCGCTTCTGCAAGGTCAACGTTCGCATATACGGGACTGTGTTTGTATCACATTTGCTTGATATACCTGTAGAAGAGTTAGATGTGGGTATGTATGTAACTAGTTCTTTTGGTGAGACGATTGTGGCTAGAAGGATGTTTAGGAGGTGTCTGTTGACAGTTTAAGGTCATGTGTTTGTCGTTGTTTTGATGGAGTTGTCGTTCTTTGGTTTTGATGTAATCTTGGGTATAGATTGGTTGACCGGGCATATAGTTGTGGTTGATTTTGAAAATAAGTGAGTTTCTTTGAGGCTTGTGGATGATTATGAAGTGGTAGTTGTAGGCGATAATGTGAAATTCTTGTCAAATATTGTCTCGGCCCTAGAAGCGAGCCGTATGATGGATTCTGGTTGTCAGGCATTCCTAGCTTATGTTATGAATCTAGGATCAAAGGAGGTGTGTGTTCAGGATATCCGTACATTATGTGAATTTCTGGGTGTTTTTCTGGAGGAATTGTCGGGTTTGCCACCGAATAGGGAAGTCGAGTTTGGCATTGATTTATATGCGGGTACCGTTCCAACATCCATTGCTCCGTATCGTATGGCACCAAAGGAGCTGAAGAAATTAAAGAAGCAACTTCAGAAGTTGCTTGATCGAGGGTTTATTAGGCCTAGTGTTTCGCCGTGGGGTGCACCGGTGTTGTTTGTAAAGAAGAAGGATGGCACGATGCGAATGTGTATTGATTATCAGCAACTGAACAAGTTGACAATTAAGAATAAGTATCCTTTGCCCAGAATTGATGATTTGTTCGATCAGTTTAGAGGTGCCTCAGTGTTCTCTAAAATTTATCTAAGGTCTTGATACTATCAATTACAGGTAAAAGATGTGGACATGCCTAAGACAGCTTTTTGTACGAGATACATGCATTACGAGTTCTTGGTGATGCCATTTGGGTTGACCAATGAACCTGTTGTATTCATGGATATGATGAATCGATTATTTCATGAATTTTTGGATCAGTTTGTTGTTGTGTTTATTGATGACATCCTTGTGTACTCTCGTACCGAGAAAGATCATGATAGACATTTGCAAATTGTGCTTCAGACGTTGTTGGATAATCAGTTGTATGCCAAGTTAAGCAAGTGCGAGTTTTAGCTTAGAGAAGTTTTTTTTCTTGGACATGTTGTGTTAGTCGAAGGAATTCAGGTTGATCCGCATAAGATTAAGGCAGTAATGGGTTGAAAGTCACCTAAGATTGTGTCGGAGGTTTATAGTTTTCTTGGGTTGGTTGGTTATTACCGTCAGTTTGTAGATGGTTTCTCGAAGATCGCTGCTCTGTTAACCAAATTGTTGCAAAAGAACATTCGTTTTAAGTGGACGGAAGATAGACAACGGGCTTTCGAGAAACTGAATGAGGCTTTGACACAAGCTCCAATCTTGATTCAACCTGAGTCGGGTAAGGAGTTTGTTGTTTATAGCGATGCGTACTACGTGAGCCTGGGTTATGTGTTGATTCAAGGAGGAAAAATTGTGGCTTATGCATCTAGGTAGTTGAAGGTGCACGAGCGCAATTATCCTACTCATGATCTTGAGTTTGCCGCAGTTTTGTTTGCATTGAAAATTTGGAGGCATTATCTTTATGGCGAGAAGTGCGTTGTGTTCACGGATCATAAGAGTTTGAAGTATTTGATGACGCAAAAGGTTTTGAATCTTAGGCAACGTAGGTGGTTGAAATTGCTTAAGGATTATGATTTGACAATTGAATATCATTCGGGTAAGGCTAATGTGGTAGCCTATGCCTTGAGTAGAAAAGTGGCGGTGGAGTAAAGGACGATGTTTGCACAGTTAAGTGTGACACGAGATGGGGGTTTGTTAGCCGAATTGCAAGTGAAACCTTATTTGTCACATTTGATAAAGGACAAGCAACCTTATGATAAGGAGTTGGTTCAGCATGTTAAGGATATCATGGATGGAAATCTGACAGATTTTCATTTTAATGATGATGGAGTGTTGTGTTTCAAGGATCGAATAATGGTGCCTAATGATGTTGAGTTGAGGCGTACTATTCTGACCGAAGCGCATAGTCATCCTTTTGCTATGCATCCCGATAGTACCAAGATGTATCGAGGTTTGAAGGAAGAGTACTATTTGGTTGAGTTAAAGAAAGATGTGGCGGAGTTCGTTGCTAAATGCACGGTATGTCAACGTGTTAAGGCTGAGCATCAGTTTCCTTCTGGGTTGTTGCAACCGTTGAGAATACTAGAATGGAAATGGGAAAGGATCAACATGGATTTTGTGTCTGGGTTACCGTTGACACCGACTAAAAAGGATTCCATTTGGGTGATTGTTGATTGGTTTACGAAGTGTGCACATTTTGTTCTGGTGTATACGACTTATACCTTAGATAAATTGACGGATTTGTATATTGCGGAGATAGTACGTTTGCACGGGGTGCCTAAGTCGATAGTTTCATATAGATCCACGATTTACCGCAAGGTTTTGGGAGTGTTTGCATCGAGCTTTAGGAACAAGGCTTAATTTCAGTACTTCGTATCATCCTCAAACGGATGGCCAATCTGAGCGTGTGATCCAGATTTTGGAGGATATGTTGAGATGTTGTACCATTGAGTTCCAAGGAACATGGGAGAAACATTTACCTTTGTTAGAGTTTTCTTACAATAATAGTTACCAAGCTAGTATACTAATGGCACCGTATGAGGCTTTGTATACTAGGAAGTGTCGTACGCCTTTATGTTAGGTTGGAGTTGGAGAAAAGCATGTTTCTTTACTGAATGTTTTGAAAGACACAAATGAGAAGGTGAAACTTGTTTGTGATCGCTTGAAAGCGACCTCAGATCATCAAAAATCCTACTCGAATTTGAAGCATAGAAAGATTGAATATGATGTTGGTAACTGCGTGTTCTTGAAGGTGTCACCTTGGAAGAAGGTGATGCAGTTTGGACATAAAAGAAAGCTTAGTCTGAGATTTATTGGACCATATGAGGTTGTGGAGCGTGTAGGTCATGTGGCTTATCGGTTGAGGTTGCCTCCTGAGTTGGACAAGATTCATGATGTGTTTCATGTGTCGATGTTACGGAAGTATCGGTCGGATCCATCACATGTTATGCTGGCGGAGGGGATTGAGTTGCAACCAAATCTATCTTATGATGAAGAACTTGTGAAGATCCTTGATTATAACAGTAAAGTTCTTTGTGGCAAGACAATTGATCTTGTGAAGGTGTTGTGGTGGCATCGTGGAGTTGAGGAGGCCACATGGGAAAGCAAGGCGAATAAGATGAAATAATTTCTGTATCTTTTTCCATCAGGTAAATTTTGAGGACGAAATTTCTTAAGTGGGTGAGAGTTGTAATGCCCCGATTTTGGGCCTAGATTTTAGTCGGGAGGATTATACGGTTCGGGAGAACCAGATTAGTGATTCGTGTTAGTTTCAGGATTTAATTTGGAATAAATATTTTTGAGAATGATAAAAATATGGGAAATGTTCTAAAATCTTCGTTTAATATATAAATGATTTTGGTGAAATCAATTTTGGAAAATGAGTTTTGGAGATTTGACATTTTGGGACTAGTGACCAAAATGTAAAACTGTTTTGGTAACTATTTTGTAAAAAGGGTCAAAATTTTGAATCTTTAAGGAGCTAATATAACTAAATGTTTTTATCAGATTTTTCTCTCAATTAGATTAGTTCTAAAGTGTTTTAATTAAAGGATTAAAAGAGATTTTAATAAAAGAAGGTAGTTATTCTTAAAAGCAAATTTGACGTAACATTTCTCTCCTAAGTTTTATCTCAAAATATCTTCAACCAAACAATTATTTTCCAGCAAAGATTTGAGCTAATGGTCTTTTTTTCTTAAACTAATGATTCCTAATAGATTTCTTAACTTGTTTTTACAAAATCTCATTGATTTCCTTTGTTTTTCAAGAGTAAAATCATCCAATTGAGAGGTATTTCAATCATTTGAGGTGAGGTTCCTTCTTCTCCTTTAATGAATGGTTCTTTACTAAAATTCTAAAGTTCTTGATCCTTTACATATGTTTTCTAATGGGTTTTGGTGATTTAATTGTGGGAAATTTGGTTTAATTGGTGAAATTGAGTTAGGTTCGTTTTGGATCTGTTTTGCTGGGTTCTTGATCAGATTAGAACATGATACTGATGTTTTATCATGTTAATAAGTTGGTTTTAACATTGGAATCCCGAAACTATGTGAATCTCTAAATTTCTTGGTCGCTAGAATTGAGTTTTTGAGGCATTGTGGGTGATTAATGAATGCTTGAGGTATAAGAATGATATTAGGGTGTTTTTAAGTATTTTTTGATGTTGATGTGTTGCTTGAATTGTTTGGTTATGGCTGGGTTTGATTAGAGTGGTCTTTGTTGATGTTTTCGATTGTTTGGGGGGGGGGGAGTTTGATGAAGATTAGGGAAGCAAAGTTGAGGATTGTTGTTGCTAGGATTTTTTGATGCTAAGTGAGGCATTAATCCTCTGGTTTTATGTGGATAAACCAGGGGAGGATAATCCGAAAGCATGAGGTGAATTTTTGGAAGCATCGAACGCTTGATTTTTGTATCGGCGTGGACGCTTTGCATAGTCGATGAGTGGAAACCAGTTTTAAAGCTTTAAAAAGATTTGAAAGTGTTTATGGGGGTTTATTTTAAGCTTGAAACACTTAACTAAGCTCGGATGTAAGTAAAGGGTTTGCTCGCTCTTATTTTCGGTTTCATAAATATGAATCTCATGCAAATGTTTTAATGTTGTTTACCAACTGTTATATGCATGATTATCTTTGAAAGAGTTTGCAATTGAGCTTATGTTGATGTTATTTGAGAATGAGAAATGATTTGTGAAAGGTTTTTGAGAAAGCTAAAATACATGTTTAATGTATTGAGATTTGATTTGATTGAATGCATATGAAAAACAGTGAGGTAACTTGGCTTGTGGTATATATTGGCAAGTGACTAGTGTTCTAATGTTATCGGATATAGTTGGCTAGCCATAGGGTTTAAAGTTCCCTATAATAAGTTGCCTCATGTTGTCGAGGGGTGAAGAGTAAACCATTCTCCAACATGAGTACCTTGACAGTTGAGGGGCGAAGAGTATGCCATGCTCTCGTCGTGTGGATGTACACATTGACCGTTGAGGGGTGAAGAGTAAGCCATGCTCTGGTTAACCGTTAAGGGGCGAAGAGTAAGTCATGCTCCGGTTGAGAATGTATGTTAAGTGGGAAGAGTAACCACTTGGGAAATCCCTTTATCCGATGTATGTGTATTTGTAACAGAAGAATCTGATTTTGGGTCACTTTAATGCGAATATATGAGATGATGTATCATGGAAAATGGTTATGTTTTATATAATGAGATTGATACATGTTTTCTCTTTAAGCTTTGCTTTGGCTGGTTAAGCATGTTAAGGCTTAAATTGAGGTTAGCATACGAGTATGCTAGAGATTTATGATACTTGTTTGACAATGGTTTTATGCATAGTTTTGAATTAGATTGAGAAGCATGAGATGTTTTGGTATGATGTTTAAACAAATATTTTTACCAAAATGGTTTTAATGCATTGATGTGTGTTTTCTTTGAGCATCACTCACTAAGCATTTATGCTTACGCTCTCTTTTCTCATAAATGTAGAGAAGTAGGTGTGTAATACCCCAAAGTTTACCTAGTATAATGTTACCCTTTGAATGCAAATCTTTTTTTATTCTTAATTGTAAATCAAGATTTATACAAGATATTAGGACCAAATTGGAGTAATTAGGAAGTGGATAGCCATTTTAGAAAGGGGCCAGTATCGAATGATTTCACAATTGTGGGTTTGCATGCAAAACTATCATTTGATCAAGGATTCACACACTTGGCAAACTCAAGAGTAAGCGAGGTGGAGGGGTTCGGTCATGAGAGTGTAAAATTAAGGAGATGTTCATCTTCTTTCCTTTTTGTTTTAACCGAATATGGAAGCTAGTGAGAGAGAGACACACAAACAACTTGTTAGAATAAGCTTGTTGGAGTTTCGATCTTGAGGAATTTGTTGAATGCTATTGTGAGGTTTGCTTAGAAGGTAAGATCGATTAATCCTCTCCTTTTTAGCTAGATGCAAGCTTGAAATTTTAAGTAGTATATTGTCTTCATGGATTGGTAATTTTAGATTTGAATATATGTTTACTTATTTTTATTTTAAGCTATAGACAATATGTATCTTGTTAGTGTAATGCTTTGGATTGATTGGTGTCATGTTGGGTGTAATTATAATGCTTGTCCATTTTGAAATGCTCTTTAACCGAAAACTTCTTGAAGGAAAACAAATTAGGGGCTGTTATGAGATCCTTGTGAAATTGGAAAAAGAAAGAAAGAAGGGAATGTTTTAAAGCTGTTTTGAATGAGTATATTAGGGAAGGGTCTGTTTTCAAGACTACTTTGGAGACCTTAGAGGACTTTTTTGATACATATGTGTGTGCCTAAGTATAATTGGACTGTTTTGTAATGAAATTAGGTTGTTTTAAAGCTGTTTGTTAAAGGTTAAAAACAGGGGATTGTTTGGTAAAATGTAAAATGATTGTTTTGTAATGAAATGAGGATGTTTTAAGACGATCTGCAAAGTTAAGGAGCTTGTTTTGAATTAATAAAATTGTTTTGGGGCTGTTGTAACAAATCTGGAAACCAGGGTCAGTTTTGCAAAAGTTGAGGGGGTTGATTTGAGTTGGTAGAGACTGTTTTGAATTGTAATTGAGTGTATAAGAAATAGAAACTGTCTTGGACGCATAGGTGGTATTAGTGGACTTTTGTGTGTGCAAATGTGTATAAGAATATGCTTGTCATGTTTTGTGTATACATGAATATATAGTGCATTGTTTTGGACATGTAAATGTGTGTGTATATGGCCTTGAATTGTTTTGAATGCACATGAACATATCAAGGACTGTTTTTGTAACACCCCAAAATTTCCCTAATTTGAAAAATCCCTAAGTTTGAAATCCCCAATTCGGAACCCTAGAATTTGGGAATTTATAAACCGAAAACCCTAATTTATTTAAAGGAGTGAATTGATTAGACTCAGAATTTGTAGTGCAATTTTTGAATTTCGGTGACCATTTTGAGTAAAGAACAAAGTTATGTGGCCACTTTGTAAACCCTACTTAATTCAATGGCTTATCTTGGGTTTTACCCATTAAATTAGGTTTTTAAACCATGTTTTCTGGTTTTGGGCAACCAGCAGCCGCTCACTCTCTCTCTCGATAATCTTTCCTTTCTCTCTCTCGGTTTTCTCCCTCACCCCTCCCCTTTGTTCTCCGACGAAGCTCCGGTCAAGCCCAAGCCGCCGTCCGTTCGTCGATCGGAGACCGTCACTGTGCTCGGGTTCTCTTCGCGATTAAAGCTCAGGCCTCGTTTTCCCCTTATCATTGGTCGTTCGCCTGGAAACGGTAAGAAACCTTTCGGTTTCCTTGCACCGCCGTCCGCACCGCCCCTCCCCTTGTCGAATCAGAGTCTGGGTAAGCTTTAAAGCCATGTTTTCGGTTATGTTTTGGTGATTTCGAGTTATGGGTTGGTGTTGATCCCGTTTTCCCTTTGTTTTCTAGTCGAGAATGAACATGTTGGTCACTGTTGGAGGCACCAGCAAGTTGCATTGTTCATGTCGACTCTGTCGAGTCTTTCCGTCGTGTTTGGTGGCACCGTCACCATGTCTTATCGTCGTTAAACCTTTCGTTGTCGTTCGCCATTTTCTTGTCACTGCTTTGCTCCGATCGTGTGTGGCGGGTTGCCACCGTCCTTACCGTTCTCTGCCGCCATGTGCACCGTGACAAGCTGCCGCCGGTGAAGGTCTGTAAACCCTAGTGTTAAAGGGATGGAACCCTTGTGTTGGGCCATCAGTGGGGTTATGGGTATGGGAGACAAATCAAAAGTGGGCTTTGTGTAAGTGAGGAGCCCAGTTTGATCTTAGTGAGAATGTTGGTTTGTGTGAGCCCAGATCTGAATCAGTGAACCGAACCAGCTTTGATATGAACCCGAACTGGATAAGTAATTGAACCGGATTTGAACCGCGTCTAACTGAACCATCAGGTTGAACCGAATCAGTTTTGTGAACAATGAACCGGACCGGACCTTAACCCGTTTGACCGATTTTGACTTGTTGACCCTTTGACTAGACAATTGACTTTGATTCTTTGACTCATTTGACCAGTTTGACCTTTGACTCTTGAATAGTTGACTGGAAGTTGACCAGATTTGACCATCGACCGTCAGAGTTGACTTTGACTTTGACCTGAGTTGACCAAGAGTTGACTTTTTTAGACATCCTTCCTTTTAACCTTTCTCGACGTCCTGAGTTCGTATCCGCTGCCCGGTTTGCCTAATTAGTTTCCGAAAGCTTAGTTTTGCTTATTTAAAGTATTGTTATTGGAATATAGTAAGTGATGATTTCAGAATCTGATTCGAAATATTCTCGTGTTCAGGTGCCGACTTTGGGACCGTTGGGTTACCTCCAGTTGTTCAGACCGATCGTGCACGTTCTTCGAGGTCTTCACGTGAGTATATCTTAGTTCAGTTTTCAGTGTTTTAGTCGGTGGCTTAGTGTTAGTAATAAATACTAATATAGTATTCATACCTCGTAGGTCCTGATTCAGCTAGATCTGAGCGTAAGACGCGCTTTTCTCGGCATTAGAGCTTCTGTTGCTTAAGGTGTGTCTCTTCCTATTTTATAAACTTATGTGTTTCTTTCTGTGCTATAAATTTTATGTGCTTTTCTGGATTAATATAAGTAAATGTTTTGTACATTTTGTGTGCATACTCTGTTGTGATTGGGTGAATGTTTTCAGACATCATGCATAACATGTCATACTGTGATTTAAGTGAAATATCAGATTTTCGGAATCGTAAAACATCGGATTTATAGTATTGTGCAACTTGAATTTTCATGATTCAAGTTTCAGATCAGACTCGGATTTTAAAATCTGCATCATATCATTGTGGGTATATGGTTTGGAATTTGTTCGGGGAAGTTCAGTGGTTTCAACCTTCGGGTTGAATTCTGCTTCGGATTAGTGGTTTCACCCTTTGGGGTTGAATTCCGCTTCGGATCAGTGGTTCCACCCTTCGGGGTGAGTTCCACTTCGGATGGTGATGGTGGAGAAAGTAGGTTCTGGGGAACCTTACTTTTCGGTGTATCGGAGATGGGTACTATGATTTATGTGCATCAGACATCATATCATCATGATTCGGTTTTGTTGTGTTTTCAGAAAAGTCTTTATCAGAAAATAAAATACTGTTTTGTTTTGTTTTCGGTTGCACTTTAGAGACACACTAAGCTCTTTAGCTTACACCCTTTAGTTTTTACTTTTTTTTCAGATATCTCAGACTCTTTTAGGCGACTCGGTACTAGAAGCTTCTCGCATTTTACTCGGATATTTTTATAATTCAGTATGAACTCTCTTTTAATTATTTCAGACTACCGTTTTGAAATATTTTAGAACATTTGTGTAATTCGGACATTGAGACTGTTTAATGTTTTTATTTTGGGTATTACTAAATGCATGTATTTATAAGGTTATTTTCAGAAATTTAACCAAATATCGGAATAATGTTTAAACGACTACATTTTATAATAATGGTACCTTATTGAGTTTATTTTCTTTTAATAATAATGTTTTTTTAATTAAGTAAACTTAAAAGGTGTTACTTGAGGGATAAGTTTTCAAACACGACTTCCTAGATTCGGCCCATTTCTTTTGGGCCGGGTTTCGGGGGTTACAGTTTTGACATATATAAGCATACATACAAAGTGAATATGTTGTTTTGAGTGAAAATATATGTATGCAAGAGAAATTGAATAGTATTTAAGAGTTGTTCTAATGTATGAATATGTTTTGTGATATTAGACCAAGGAGAAGTTAAAGGACTAATTACGAAAGTGGATCGAATAGTGGAAAAGCAAAAGGAGGATCGTGATTCGTGATCAAAATTAACTCGGAATAAATTGTGAGTGTAGTTTAAGTATTGGGATAGGCTAGAAACCTTTCGGAGCTTCTTTTGGTGTCTTATTATACTATTTTATATTCGTGTAAGATATGCATAAATAAGCTTCGAAGGAGGATCAAGGTAAGTGCTTAATTAATAAGTTCACACGATGTGCTATACTTAATTGATTACATGCTTTTGATGAAAACAAGTCTTACTTGTGTAAGATTGATTAAAACCCTTGCTATGCTTTCATGACATTCGAATGTGGTAGGATAGTGGATGTATGATATAATAGAAAACTATATATGTGGTAAAATGTGTCTATTCTGAAAGGAACAACACAATGGTTTGTATAATAATTTGACTAAGGAGTTTTGCCCACTTTGCCTTGATTTGATAATATCGAATTAAAAACAATGTTATGTTATGAATAAGCTTTACTTTTGTAAGAATAAGAATTTGAAGCTATGCTCACCTTATTAAGTAACAAGATATGTCTAATTGATAACATACATGTTGAAAGTAATCCGGGCTTTGATGTCATGCGATCAAAGAAGGATTCAATGAGAAGTTCACATGAGGTGAAATCATGCCCAAATTGAAAAAAGGTAATAAGTCTATTGATAGGTTGTTCTAATGAAGAGCCATGCTCATTCTGAATTTGCTATGAAAATAAAATGATATGTTACTTGACTTCACGGACATGATTCTAAGCTCAATCATGATTTGATAAGATAAGAATTTGTGAAGAGCCTTGGTCTTAAGTCGGTCTTAGGTATAGTTCGCATGCCATAGAGTCCATAAAGCTCAATTTTGGGATGGACTACGGTCCTGGACTATGGACCTTATTTGGCGACAGTAGGAGGGGAGTTTTGTGGTCACTTGGTGACAGTAGGAGGGATTGACCGGTACGACGAGTACCATTTCATTTGGCAACAGTTGGTTGAGGATTCGTGTACCTAGGCTGATACTTGATTCTCAAGGCTATGTTAATACAAGATAATGAAAGTTTACAACCCAATTAATGAACAAATTTTATAACTTATAAGACAAGCAAAAACTTTATTCTTGAGTTGTTATGTTAGATGACTTCCTGGATAAGTAATTATCAAATGATATGTCATGATTCTAATATGATATGTATTATAACTACAGTGATAAGTAAACCATGTATATGATATGTTATGCTTGTTATCTTATATGAAAAGTGACTATGTTATGAAGTACTATGCTTGATCATGTAAATAATAAGTATACATGATCAAGAGATACTAATCTTAATAACCAATATGACAAGATATAATAATTGCTCATAAAATATTGTAATTTCTTTTAGACAAGGAAGAGATGTTATTCGAATGATATGGGTAAGACAACTAATTACTTGATTGAATTTTGGTGAAGCTATAGTCTTGAGCTAACAATATGTCTTAATTTGTACCAAGTGATAAGTGTGTTTTGGTAATATTAATTCATTGATGCATAAATATATATGCTAATCTGGTTCTCTTGGCTACTAATTATTGAATAATGTTTTCTTGTGATTAATTCCTTAAACAAGTTTGAAGATTTGGGTAGCTTTCATGTCAAGTAAGGATAAGTATATCATACATCAATACTTATGGTTTATAATTCGAATTGGTTACATTATGTAAATGTCAATGTGTTTTGAATCTTAATCAAGTACTATATAAGATTAAGTACTTAATTTATCATTATGCTTGAGTGAATATTGGACACTCAAGAGAAATTGACTCGATCCTAACTATTATTGGTTGAAAATAATTAGTTTGGATTTGTATACACTTTATTGCTTGTACACTCACTACCTCACTAAGTAATTACTTACTTAGCCCTTCTGGGTAATATTTCAGGTTAAATCCTGTGATCCTTCTGCCTCAGAGCTCGATCAAGATTACACGTACCGAAGCGATTGCTTTGTAAGCACTTTGGTAAAACTCCTAGTAGGGTAGCAGTTCATGAGTTTTGTATATAGATAATTGATAATTATTTGAGATTGATGCATGTGAGCATCCGATCTTGGTTTGATAATATGTCTAAATGGCCTTTAATGATTGTGGTTGTTGAGTAGAAAAATTTGGATTTGAATGTTTGATTAGGAAAGATTTAAGATTATGATTAAGCGAATGAGACCTTTATGATACACACAAGACTAAAACATATACCAAGATGGTATTATACGATAAGTTGTGTGCTAAATAAATTAATGATAATATGGATTCTTGTTTATTCGAATGGTCTTGGGAGCAATATTACGCTATATCCATATCATATGGTTTGTGTAGTTGTTGGAGTAGTTAGGTATTCTATAATGACTTTCGAATCATTGTTTGTGAACTAGGTAAAAAGGTGTTGATGATCCAGTAATCACTTATCGGCTAAAATATACTAGGCTTAATGTAGTTAGAATCATTGAAGAGTAACTCATGTTTTGGTAACAATGAAATGAACTAGAGATGTTTTGCGCATCTAATCATTAAATTGCTCAGACTAGATATAAGAGTTTAAAGGACCGCTTGGTTGTTAAGTCATGAATAAAAGTGTTTAAATGTTTAAATGATTACCTAGGTTAAGATTTGGTGAGGCTAGAATGGTTGATTGTGGTTATGACTTATTAGTAGTGTTCAAAAGCTTGTTTAATGCATAAGTTAAGTAGACAACTATTGAATGAATGCTTGAGAATTAAACCATGTGAATTTATTAACCGAATGCTTAATTGTAAATAGGTTAAACAAGGTTTAATAAAAGACCATAAATCAAAGATGGTTCTTGTAAAGGTGGTGTCTAGTAATGTTTGCTTAATCGTGATTATAATTTATTAGCCTTAGGTTAATCTCAAACTTAAAATTTACATCTTGTTCATGAGCCTAGTCAAATGAATAATGTGGTCAGGCTAAAGTACTCAACTCAATAAGATAACCTTGGTTGTAATGGTATATTCGAATGATGTAATTCCTATTCACCCTCAATTGAGTTTTTTTAGCATTAACATTAATGCAAGTCTTTTAGATATAAAAAATGTTATAATTAAAGGCTTAAGTTAATTCTTGTTGATCAGTGTATTCATATTATCTTTCATACATGTAAGTTAGGTTTCTTGTTTGAAAGTAACACTTTCTAATTCGGATTGCTCCTAAATCGGGTTAAAGGTGTGTAGAGCGTTTGGGTGTTCTCTATTTATGAGCGCATGTGCACACTCCTGTCAAGTTATAGTATAAAAGATATCGTCTCCCACAGGGATTGGACAGCTTGATTCGAGTTGTAAGTCCTGAACAAGAGAAGTAAATGTACAATTAAATTGGATGTTGAGGAAGAAAGTAAAATACACCAAACTCCACTCACTGATTTCGTTTCGCAAGCTTGCCGAAACGCCGATCAAGCCTCCGGATCGACTCCAAAGGTGTCCGAAGATGTCTCCCCTGTTTTTAACATATCAAAGCAGAGGATTAATGCATCATCATGCATTAGAATCTTTAGCCATCACACCTAAACTCGCTGCTCTACCTAAAACCAACATTTCGGCTACCAAACACAACCGAAATCACCTCCAAACTCTTCCAAAACTTAACACAGCCAAGATTCATCACTTCTAACCATTTCTAAACATCAATTAACATCCAAAATGAACCTAAACTCGTCCTTATACCTGCAGCTATAATAGAACACCAAGATCACCTCAAAAACCACCATTTTCATAAGCAAAAACTTAGAAAACACAACCTATTCGGGATTGCATGGATAAAACCTCATTTACACATTATTAGATATCCAAAATACATTTAAAAATCATCTCAAAACAGAGCCTAAACAATCACAACGAAATTCTTCAAGATTTCTTCCAAATCTTGAGTTTTAAGCCAAAATCAAGTTCCTATCATTAAAACCATTTATAAAACTTAAATTAAGGATTGATAACTTAGGAATTTCAGTAAAGAACTGAGTATTTAGAGGAGAAGAACAATCTTACCTCTAAATGGTGATTTCTCCTTGATTTGAGCAAATCCAATGAGGAAATCAAAAGGATTTGATGCAAGATGGATTAGGAACTAATTGATGATAGAAATCTCATCAATTGAAGTGAAGATCAATGAAAAAGTTGTTGGAGAAAAGTGTTTGGATGATGGAATTTTAAGAGAAAAAGAAATGAGAAAATTTTAGGAAAAGGTAGTTATGATTTTTCCAAAAGGTAGTTTCTCTTCTCTTCTAATTAATTAAAATATTAATTAATTCACTCAAATTAAGGAAAAATCTGGAGAAATCATTTTTGGGTATATTAGCTCCTTAAAGATTCAAAGTTTCAATCCTTACAAAATAGTCACCACTAAACTTTTCAAAAATCACATTTTAGTCACTACACCGAAATGTAGTATTTCCAAACCTTATTTTGTAAAATTGACTTCACCACTCTCTTATATATATTAAAAGAGATTTTTTAGATATTTTTCCATATTTTTAAAGCATCTCAAACTAGGCTTTCCCTTAAACCTCCTTTTATATTCGAACCGTAAATCAGACCGGTCCGGTTCAGACGCTAAACTTCCAAGCCCAAAATTGGGGTGTTACAACTCTCCCCCCTTAAGAAATTTCGTCCTCGAAATTTACCTGGAGGAAAAAGGTACGGAAACTGTTTCAACATATCATCCTTTCTTTCCCACGTGGCTTCCTCAACACCACGATGCCTCCACAACACCTTAACCAATTCAATGGTCTTGCCCCGAAGAACTTTACTGTCCGAATCCAGAATTTCAACCGGCTCCTCATCATAGGTCAAGTCTGGATTCAACTCCACTTCCTCCACAGGCATAACATGCGAAGGATCCGATCTATACCTCCGAAGCATAGAGACATGAAACACATCATGAATCTTTTCCAACTCTTGCGGTAACCTCAGCTTGTACGCAATAGGACCCACACGTTCAATCACCTCGTATGGTCCAATGTACCGAGGGCTCAACTTACCCTTCCGGCCAAACCTCATCACCTTCTTCCAAGGCGAAACCTTCAAGAACACACGATCACCTACCGCAAACTCAATCTCCTTACGCTTCAAATCCGCATAAGACTTCTGTCTATCAGAAGCTGCCTTCAATCGCTCACAAATGAGCTTCACCTTCTCGGTGGTTCCTTTCAACAAAGCCGCCATTGAAACCAACTTCTGACCCGTTTCAGCCCAGCAAAGAGGAGTTCTGCACTTCCTCACGTACAAGGCTTCATAAGGTGCCATTTGAATACTTGCCTGGTAGCTATTGTTATAAGAAAACTCCACCAAAGGCAAATGCTTCTCCCAAGAACCTTGAAACTCAATCACACAGCACCTCAACATATCTTCCAGCACTTGGATAACACGCTCAGACTGTCCATCCGACTGTGGATGATAAGAAGTACTGAAATTCAACCGTGTACCCAAAGCTTGATGCAAACACTCCCAGAAACGCGATGTAAACCTCGGATCTCTATCCTACACTATAGACTTTGGCACACCATGCAGTCGCACAATCTCAGCAATGTACAACTCTGCAAGCTTGTCCAAGGTATACGTAGTGTGCACAGGTAAGAAATGCGCACACTTCATAAGGCGATCCACAATCACCCACACCGAATTCTTTTTTGATGGTGACAAAGGCAAACCAGACACAAAGTCCATGGTAATCCTTTCCCACTTCCACTCAGGAATCCTCAACGGTTGCAACAACCCAGAAGGAAACTGATGTTCAGCCTTAACCCGCTGACAAACCATGCACTTACTCACGTACTCCGCAACATCTTTCTTCAAACCCACCCAATAGTACTCATCCTTAAGATCACGATACATCTTAGTACTACCAGGGTGTATAGCAAAATGACTACTATGAGCTTCCGTCAGAATAGTACGCCTCAACTCAGCATCATTCGGCACTACTATTCGACTCCCAAAACATAGAACCCCATCATCATTAAAACATAAATCCGATGGTCTATCCTCATCAATATCCTGAACATGTGGCACCAAATAATCATCCAACAACTGATTATCCTTTATCAATTGAACCAAAGATGGTTTCACTTGCAATTCAGCCACAAGACCCCATCTTGTGAAATGCTCAAGCTGGCAAACATAGCCCTCAACTCCACTGCCACTTTTTTACTCAAGGCATCCGCTACAACATTAGCTTTTCCTGGATGGTACTCGATCGTCAGATCGTAATCTTTAAGCAACTCCACCCAACGTCGTTGCCTAAGATTCAACTCTTTCTGAGACATCAGATACTTCAAACTTTTGTGATCCGTGTATACAGTACACTTCTCACCATACAAGTAATGTCTCCAAATTTTCAAAGCAAATACCACCGCAGCTAACTCAATATCATGCGTAGGATAATTGCGCTCATGCATCTTCAACTGACGCGATGCATAAGCCACCACCTTACTCTCCTGCATCAACACACATCCCAAACGCACATAGGATGCGTCGCTGTACACCACAAACTCTTTCCCTGATTCAGGTTGAACCAAGATAGGAGCTTGTGTCAAAGCTGTCTTAAGCTTCTCAAAAGCCTGTTGTCTTGCCTCTGTCCACTCATAATTGACATCCTTCTGCAACAACTTCGTTAAAGGTGCAGCAATCTTTGAAAATCCATCCACAAACCTCCGGTAGTATCCTGCCAACCCAAGGAAACTACGGACTTCATGAACAGACTTAGGAGGCTTCCAATTCATCACCGCCTCAATCTTCTGAGGATCAACACGTATCCCCTCAGCAGAAACCACATGACCAAGGAAAACAACTTCCCTAAGCCAGAATTCGCACTTGCTCAGCTTAGCATAAAGCTGATTCTCCAATAGCGCCTGCAACACAATCCGCAAATGCCCTTCATGCTCTTCCTCAGTACGAGAGTACACAAGGATATCATCAATGAACACCACAACAAACTTGTCCAAGTATTCATGGAACACTCTATTCATCATGTCCATAAAAGCTGCAGGAGCATTCGTCAAACCAAACGGCATCACAAGGAACTCATAATGCCCGTACCTCGTTCTGAAGGCTGTTTTTGGCACACCCACATCCTTCACCGTAAGTTGATAATAACCTGACCTTAAGTCAATCTTAGAGAACACAGCCGCTCCCCGAAACTGATCAAAAAGATCATCAATCCTCGGCAAAGGATACCGATTCTTGATAGTCAACTTGTTCAGCTGACGATAATCGATGCACATTCTCATAGTGTCATCCTTCTTCTTCACAAATAAGACCGGTGCACCCCAAGGTGACACACTCGGCCGAATGAAACCACGATCAAGCAACTCCTGAAGTGGCGTCTTCAGCTCCTTCAACTCCTTAGGTGCCATTCGATAAGGAGTAATGGACACTGGAGTTGAGTTTTCATACAACTCAATCCCAAACTCCACCTCTCGACTAGGAGGCAATCCAGATAACTCCTCCGGAAACACACCAGTAAACTCTCGTACAGTCCTGATATCTTGAACTCGCAACTCCTTAGAGCTAGGATTCATCACAAAGGACAGATAAGCCTCACAACCTTGCCTCAGCATTCGGCTTGCTTCCAAGGAAGACACCACATTGGCAAGAAACTTCACATTCTCACCAACCCCCACCACCTCATAATCATCCGCAAGCTTCAACGAAACTCGCTTACTCTCAAAATCCACTATAGCTCGATGTTCAACAAGCCAATCCATACCAAGGATTACATCAAAACCATAGAATGGCAATTCCATGAGATCAACAAGAAAAACATGGTTTTGCACTTCCAAGGGGCATCTTCTATACAACTTACGTGTCACAACAGTCTCACCAAAGGAACTAGTTACACGCATACCAACATCCAAAGATTCAACAGGTAAACCAAGAAATTGAGCATGTTCACGCAATATGTATGAGTGTGTAGATCCAGAATCAATCAAGGAAAGTAATGATAAGGATTGCAAAGTAAAAGTACCTGCGATCACATCCGTATCAATTCTCCCCTCACGCTGAGCATACACTCGAGCCTGGCCACCACCCTCAGGTTAAACAGCCACCACATGTGCCACATTCCTCCCACCATCATCTCTACGCTGGAAGTTACCACGACCGCGCCCATGACCTCTCTATGGTGCAACTACCCCAGGAGTGCGTCCCTGACCACCACCGGCCAACAAAGAACACTCCCTCCTCATGTGGTCTGTCGAACCACGATTCCAGCATGAATTACCGGTCACTGTTACCAGAGCCTGAACCTCCCTCACTGCTCGAGGACAATCTCGCCTCATATGGCCACGAGATCCACACGTCCAGCACGTGTTCTGATTAGCTTTCAACTTGTCTCCCTGAACAGGCGCACCATGTCCTCCACCACCACGCCTAGCAGAAGACTGATACCTCTTATCACGTCCTCTCTTGTTCCGTCCACCACCGAAACTATAATCAGCAGCTCTTTTGCCTGAGCTAGAACCAGCACCTCTAGAAGATAAACCCAAGTTCTGCTCAATGTCCTTCGCTCTACTAACAAGCACATCAAAATCTGTGTACTCAGCAGCAAGCATGAAAGTCTTCACGTCTGTCACCAAACCATAACAGAAACGTTCACACCTCTCCCGCTAATCAGGGATTAGCTCAGGTGCGTACTGGCTAAGGCGGACAAACTGGATCTCAAACTCAGCCACCGTCATGCTTCCTTGCACAAGAGACATGAATTCTCTTTTCTTTTCATCTAGGTATCGCACGCCTAGATACTTCCGCTTGAACGCGTTCAAACAGAACGTCCAAGTCACATCATTTTCCTCCATTCTGGAGACAATGGTCGTCCACCACGTATACGCATCATCATGCACCAGAGATACCACACAACCCAACTTCTGCACATTGTTGCAGTTCATTTGCCCCAAAATTCTCTTGGTGCTTTCCAACCAAGATTCAGAACCTTCAGGAGTTAAACCTCTGAACTCAGTCCCTCCCAGATTGCGAAGACGTTCCAAAGGTAATCTCACGTTAGCATCACCCTGATGCGCAGCTCCGTGAGCTCCAGCTACTACTGCCTAAAAGGCTCCGGCAATAGCCTGAATCAACACAGTTATGTCAGGAGTAGCTTGCCCCTGCATACCTTCAGGTCCAGCGACCCCAGCACCAACACCAACACCAGCATTATCACCTCCAGCACCATCACCGTCGGGTGGTCCACCACCAGGGGGAGGAGGTAAATCCACAACATTATCAGCGTTTTCCTCATTCTCATTCTGAGCCATAGCTCTCGTATTCATCCTCGTCTCTCTACGAGGCCCCATTTATAAAAACAATGCACTGACACAAATGCAATAAACATAATTAGGCTCAACAAGGTAAGTAATCCAAGAACACAAGCTCGTTTTCCAAAAACAATTCCTTTCATTAGTTTTGATATGGCAATGGGTTCCCCTAACATGCTTCAACACAGCATAACATCACAATTGCAACCATACATCACAATTCAATCAATCACACTTTCACCCAAAAGGCATATCATGAAAATACGCATACATTAACCACACAAAAAATCTCAAAGATACGAGAACTAAGCTCCGATACCACCAAATGTAACCCCCTTAGCCCGGCCTAGACGGTTGACCCGAACTACGAAGATTACACGGGGAAAACCAAAGTCAACCTGAAAGTCAACCTTGATTAACGACACTTTCTTTTCTTTTTAATCTTGTCTAGATGCACATTAACCCTAGGCGAACACTTGAGAAACATTTACGTATAAAGCACGACAATCAGATTCAAATAAGGGACTCAATTGCACAAAATACAAATATTAGGGACCAAAATGTAAATTCTGAAAATTAGAAGGTCTTAACTGATTTTCAAGTTACCAATATGAAATTAGCCATATTACATGCCTCCATGTCAAATTTCACTTTACTTGGACTTCTCGAACTCATACAATTGCAATTACATCATTCGGGACTAAAGCGTAAAGCTTGCAAACCTTTACACCATTCAAATCAGTGCCCAACGGTCACCTGTTTCGAAACGGTGTTGACCATTCCGAAACACGGGTTCGTTTCGAGACTTGCTTCGAAATAGGGCTTGACAGTAGCCAAAACGTTTTGGAACAGCCTCCAGCCGTTTCGAAACACGAAGGCCATTACAGGCCCCCATTTCGAAACACTGGTGCCCGTTCCGATACGGTTTGCCCAGAAGCTGCAGATTTTGATGGTTTTTCATACTTTAAACCATTCAAACACATCCTATTAACTTCCTAACCATGCAAACAAGTCATCATACATATATAGTACATGTTTGCAACTTCTAAACACATTCATGGCATCAAACATTAAACATCACATGTCTATAGGCATGCATCCTAATAACCAAAACCAAACAACCATCCAAACTCCAAAACAAGCATCAAAAGGCCAATTACAAATCCAAAACATCAAAAGCATCATGCCACAAACTAGGGAGTCCAAAACATCTCCCAAAAACACACTTTAGGTTCCCATTGCCAAATTACCAAAACTAATAGTGTATGAAAACATCACCATACATGAGCTTAGTTTCCCTTGGACTCTTAGCTTCCTTGTTGCCCTCAAACACTTTAATTGTCTGCATTATTGGTACAAAAGAGAGAGCATAAGCACAATAGCTTAGTGAGACATGTTCTAAAGAAAACAACACAATAATGCCTTTTTAGAAAACACTTTCAACAAGCTTAAAAACACAAGCTTAACTCTTTTCATGCAACCTTGCATACTTTACAAGCATTTCATGCTTCATTAAATCAATTCAACATATTGGCTTTCAAGTGATAATTCATACTCTTTTACAACACAAAACACTATCGGATACGCGGATTACAAGCGTTGTCCCACACGCTTCATACACACTACCGAACAACATAAGGTGGAGTTTACGGTACAATCACAACCCCTCAACACCCGTGATGGAGTTTACGGTACAATCACAACCACTCCACATCACTCATCGGTAGTTGTATAACTTCCTAACGAGAGTACGGAACACATAACACAAGGTCCATACACGGACTTTTAACCACCGTTGTGACCTTAACAAGATCCACACACGGACTTTTAACCACCGTTGTGATCTTACCTCTCTCGTTAGGATACTTGGATTGAGTTTTCGGTACAATCACAACCCCTCAACATCCAAGGCGACTTTATTCACGGTGCACCCAATCCTATAGCCGACTAACTATATCCGATTCAAGTACTTTAAAACCATTACATCACTTGCCAATATACATCATTTACCATCAACAATTCACTGTTTTAAAACATTAATCAAAGCCATTAAACATCATGCATCACTATGCATCAAAACCACATTAACAATATGTTAAACCAAGGATCTCTTACCTTGAGCATCCTTCATTACATGGCTTTCAAAACCAGCATTAACCATGCTAAAACATGCTTTCAAAACAGAATTTAAACATGCAAATCATAACCAATGCATTCAACCACCTCATGGCTCATTCAAGGAAGTTTCTCCGAAAACTTACACTTGAGCTTAGTTAAGTTGCTTAGACTTAAACTAAGCTCCCAAAACCTTCAAACAATTGTTCCAAAGCTGGAAACCAAACTCCACTCACCGATTCCGTTTCACAAGCTTGCCGAAACGTCGATCAAGCCTCTGGATCGACTCCAAAGGTGTCCGAAGATGTCTCCCCTGTTTTTAACACATCAAAGCAGAGGATTAATGCATCATCATGCATTAGAATCTTCAGCCATCACACCTAAACTCGCTGCTCTACCTAAAACCAACATTTCGGCTACCAAACACAACCGAAATCACCTCCAAAGTCTTCCAAAACTTAATCCAGCCAAGATCCATCACTTCTAACCATTTCTAAACATCAATTAACATCCAAAATGAACCTAAACTCGTCCTTATACCTCCAGCTATAACAGAACACCAAGATCACCTCAAAACCCACCATTTTCATAAGCAAAAACTTAGAAAACACAACCTATTCGGGATTGCATTGATAAAACCTCATTTACACATAATTAGATATCCAAAATACATTTAAAAATCATCTCAAAATAGAGCCCAAACAATCACAACGAAATTCTTCAAGATTTCTTCAAAATCTTGAGTTTTAAGCCAAAATCAAGTTCCTATCATTAAAACCATTTATAAAACTTAAATTAAGGATTGATAACTTGGGAATTTCAGTAAAGAACTGAGTATTTAGAGGAGAAGAACAATCTTACCTCTAAATGGTGATTTCTCCTTGATTTGAACAAATTTTCTTGAAAATCCAATGAGGAAATCAAAAGGATTTGATGCAAGATGGATTAGGAACTAATTGATGATAGAAATCTCATCAATTGAAGTGAAGATCAATGAAAAAGTTGCTGGAGAAAAGTGTTTGGAAGATGGAATTTTAAGAGAAAGAAATGAGAAAATTTTAGGAAAAGGTAGTTATGATTTTTCCAAAAGGTAGTTTCTCTTCTCTTCAAATTAATTAAAACATTAATTAATTCACTCAAATTAAGGAAAAATCTGGAGAAATCATTTTTGGTATATTAGCTCCTTAAAGATTCAAAGTTTCAATCCTTATAAAACAGTCACCACTAAACTTTTCAAAAATCACATTTTAGTCACTACACTGAAATGTAGTATTTCCAAACCTTATTTTGTAAAATTGACTTCACCACTCTCTTATATATATTAAAAGAGAATTTTTAGATATTTTTCCATATTTTTAAAGCATCCCGAACTAGGCTTTCCCTAAAACCTCCTTTTATATTCGAACCGTAAATCAGACCGGTCCGGTTCAGACGCTAAACTTCCAAGCCCAAAATTGGGGTGTTAAAAAGAAGAAAAATAAGGAAAAAACAAAGAAGAAAAAAACTAGAAATTGGTTGAGGGTTGGGATGAGGCTTGAGTCTTTGCTTCTAAGGAGGAAGAGGATGTTTGGATGATTAGGCGGCGGCCGACAGATGTCCTGGCAGCAGATTTGGCAGGGGAGACCTTGGTTGTTCGTGGCGGCTGGACTCTTTTTGGAGTGGGACGAGGTTCTTCTTGAGGTTCAGCAAGAAGAGCGGCAAGAGGTGCTTCGCTCTCTTCTGAATCTGTCTTGTCATCCACAGGCTCGGCAGCTATGATGTGCCGCTTCCTCTTCCTAGTACCTTCTTTTGTTGGTGTTGTCGAAGGGTCTATTGCCATTGGGATGGCTGCTACAACTGCTGCTGGTGGTGGTGCTGGTGCTTGCGGCTGCTACTCAATCTCCTCTGATAAGGAAGTGTTTGTCACTGTTGCTGCTATGCATGCATGTGAATGATGTTGCTGATGCATCTCGGGGGAGTCTGCCACCTTGTTGGAAGCGGAGGTGGCTGAGTATGACGGATAGTGTGTCGAAGATGGCATCTGGCGGCGGAAGGCGGCATGGTGGGCAGCGGCGGCTGATGACGTTCCTTAATCTGGGGCAGCTGCGGCAGCTAAATCTGTAGGGTAGGGTGGCAAGGTGGGGTCGTCATCAGTGAACTTCTGAAGGAGATAAGCCACAAAGGCTTCTTGAACATCCACCACATATTTCATGAAAGTCAGCTGCTGCTGCTCGATGCGCTTGTTGCTGTCCATAAGGGTGCGCAGCAGCGTGAGGACTTTGTTGTTTGGGGTAGCTTCAATACTGTCGGGGGCGGCTGGAGTGGCAGAGGGCTGGCTTGGAGTTATGGGCTCTCTCTTCTGGGCCTGCATCATTTTCAGGGGGCTTTTCTGGTCCACCCTTCCTTTGTTGTTGTCATCTCATCTTTGGGGTCGGTCGAGACATTGAAATTGGCGCAAAGGTCGGTGATGAGTGACAGAAAGTACAACCTGCCCTTCGTCTTCCGGAAGCAGGTGTGGATCTCCTTGCATATTGTAGAGTGTTTAGGTGTTCTCCTTTTATGAGTGCAAGTGCACACTCTTGTCAAGTTATAGTATAAAAGATATCGTCTCCCACAAGGATTGGAGCAGTTCCTATGAATGGTTTCCTGCACAAAGATTTAATAATTGTGCCATTAAATCTTAAGATGTGGAAATATAAAAACACAAATAAAGATAAAGATAGTGATGGGAGGAATGATAGGGAGAGATTGGGCGATAAGCTGGGTAAGACAAGTGCAGCTTAGTAGCCTGTGGACTGCATTTCAAGGTCTTGAGTATGTTTTACGCTGCAATGAATTGCTGCTGCGGCAGGTAAGGTGGGCGGAAAACTACGACCTTGTCACACGATCGCAGCAGGTCACTACCATGGCAGAGGTGTGTACTGCCTCGGCATCTGGAAAGGAAAGAAGTCCTGGCGACAAATCTGGCAGACATTCCAAGTTCGTCATGATAGTCTACATTGATCCCTCCTATTTCTAGGTTAGCATGCTTGAGATTTCTTAACTTGAGGACTGGTGTAGAACCAAATTAGACAACTCGGTTGGTGATCCCTTTTAGCCGTTGAAACTTGTGGACTAGTGTGGAACCAAGTTAGTCACGCCTTTGTGAGTTGTGACCGTGCTTAACCCTTTCGTGAGCCTTGCACTTTCGTGACTGACAAATGGATTTTCTCTTTAATTGACTGGTGTGGACTAATTGAACGAAAAAGAATCATAGATTAAGCAAACTCAAAACTATACAACCGTTTGTTGAGTGTGCAAAAGTTCTATATTTTACCCCTTATTTAACCCATATTTCTGCTGCATTCAAGCATAATTCATTGCATTTAGGTAAAATTTCACATATACATCACAATTAGATAAAACAACACAATTGCTACTGATTTTGGTCATTTTTGCAGGTAGCTGCTGTGGCAGACTCATGAGAGCAAAGGAGCAGAGATAGAACACAGGATTGGAGTCGAGAAGTAAGATGCTGTCGTGGCCACTGCCGCAGCAGCCATGACGACATTGTTAGTAAAGGGAAAAGTGAAGTGGAGCTCGACAGATAGAGGAATTCAAGTCGGTCTGTCGTGGATCACTCCTATATTTTTCTGAGCCCTGGGGCAGAATGAAGGTCAAGCCCAAAGTCCAAGGAAGAAACCCAAAGTAAGAAAAAAGGACGAATTAAAGGCATATACTCAGAAGATTTAATCTCCAATAGAGTTGTACTTTAATTTAAACTTGTATTCTTGCCATATTAGAAAACTTGGACCCAAGGCCTATATAAAGGCATGTAATTCGACCTAGGGAAGGATATCTCATCTCTAGCCGTCTTCCCCAAAACCCTCTTTGTTTTCCCCCTCTCATCATGTTCTAAACGTCCCCTAGGGCTAAGGGTTGATTCTGTAAAGTAGTTACAAGGATTGTACTGTTTTGGGAATTTTCTGTTCAATGAAATAAAACTTCAAGTTTGCTTATTCTAGTTTCAACATCTTGCAAGAATATCAGGAGATCATTGTAAGATTATCCATTTACTTAATATCGAGATTGTTAAGTATACAAAAGGAGTAAGTGCTGGTTCTCCAATTTATGGTTGAACTATCTCGGACCTAGGGATATGACGAGGTTAAGTGGCTAAGGAAGAATTCAACAACATTGGTGTTCACCCTTCGATTCACGCCGGGAGGTATCATCCAAGTAGTGTTCATCAACATCACTTGGGCCTAGGGATAGGACAAGCCATAGCAGGGATTCTTTCTAAGCTTGAAGTGCAGAGTTGTGTGATCGCTTTCGCGACAACAACAAACTTCTGCCGCGACAGGTGCTGCCGCGACAGGGATGATGACAGAACATGAATTTCTCTTCAGTGCAACACCTGCACTACCAAGCAAATCAATACCGGCCTATCTCTTAACCCTGAATCTTTTATCTTTTATATTCATTATTTTCCAATATTACCTTCCAAACAATTTAAACTCTTTCTCTCTCTCTCTCGTGTAGAATTTACAGGATAAAGCTATTTTCAGTCCCTGTGGAGACGATATCCGATATTCCAAGTATAACTTTACTACTTGCGTCGTGTACACTTGCACTACATTGCGATAGGACTTTTGACATGCAACAAGTTTTTGGCGTCGTTGCCGGGGACTGGCAACATATCTTTACCCCTATTTTACTGCACTTTTTAATTTTAATTTTATTTTTATTGATATTTTTTACCCTGTGCTTTTCACAAGGTCTGTTGTTTGCTTATGCACAAATCTAGACAAGGCAAAGAACCTGAGTACAAACTAGACCCTGAAATTGAACGTACGTGCAACCTCAAGAACCGAGTCCGCCTCTTGATAGGAAGAAACGACTATCTCGAGGAACAATTAGAAGCAATGCATAACGGGGTAAATAATGAGCAGAAGAATGCTGAAGATCCTCCCCTAGATGACCAGAATGGACGGCCTGCCGTTGCCGTGGCCGCACGACAGTCCTGCCGTGACTACATGATCAATGATCATGTGGAACTGGAGACCACCTTGCCAGACGTGGAAGCTGAGAATTTCGAGCTGAAACCTTTTATGTTCAGCATGATAAATTCCGCTGGCCAGTTTAGTGGTGCTGCAACAGAGGATGCCTGAGAACACCTGAAAACGTTCCAAGAAATCTGTGGATCGTTTAGATTACCAGGAATAAATCCGGAAATACTGAGGCTCCGGTTATTTCCTCATTCACTGAGAGACAGAGCTAAAACTTGGTGGAATAAACTAATGTCGGGTTCAATACGAACTTGGGCAGATCTCTCTCGTGAATTTTTGTCTCGTTTTAACCATTCTCACTTTTCTGAGCGATTGCGTAATGAAATTGCTACTTTTCAACAGGAAGATTACGAACCAATGCACGAGGCATGGGACAGGTTTACAACTCTTCTAAGGAACTGCCCGATGCATGGATTCCCCGTGTGGAATCAAGTCTTTAAATTATACAATGCTGCCAACACACACACTCGCATGAGAATAGATTCAGCAGCAAACGGACTGTTGCTGGATAAAGATCCAGACGAAGCAAAGGTGGTGTTGAAAAACTTAGCAAAGAATGACGAGCAATTCCCTACATCAAGGAGAGGTAAACGAGGGATAACTGTAAAGGATTATGAAACTGACAATTCCCTGAAATAACAGGTTGCTTACCTCACAAAGGCGGTGGAAAATCTGTTACAAAAAGATTCTAAACTTGTCTATTCCGCAGAAGAGGTATGTGAAACTTGCAATGGGAACCACAGTTCAGAAGACTGCCCGTTACAGTTGGAAGAGGAGATGTACGTTGGAAATTACAATAAGCCAAGAAATTAGGATTCCAACAACTACAATCCCAACTGGAGGAAAGATCCCAAGTTCTCCTGGAGCAATCCAAATAACGCACTGAATCCTCAGGTGCAGAACAACCAAAACCAAAGGGCACCCAGAATCCTGTCACGGCAGCAACCACATCAGCAGCCTCAACAGCAGCTGGTAGCCGCAGCTAGTATACTGGAGCAAACATTGGCCACATCCATGTCACATACAGGAGCTTACATGGAAAACATGGATCACTTTGTCAAGAAAACTGAGTCATTCATGGACAAGACAAAGATGAGAATGACTAACCATGAGGCCACCCTGAAATCACTAGAGACATGGATGGGCCATATTTCCCAGCATATTAAGCCAAGGCAAAACGGAGGATTCCCTAGTGATACTGAGGTCACTAGAAATCCCACACATGAGCAGTGTAAAGCAATTACAACTAGGTGTGGGAAAAAACTGCAAGGGCCGGAGATGAGAACCGTACCAATTGAGGAACCGACCCTAGATACCCCTGCCGTGAACACTGCCCCGGTAGAAGAAGAGCAACCTGCTGTCGACACACCTGTCACGGCAGCAGAAGGGACAAAGGAGCAAGAAAATAATGCTGAAGAACATAAGCCTCCTTAGATCCGAATACCATGTGAAGGACGCCTTGAAGACTACTGTCCTCCACCTCCTTTTCCACGGCGGTTACAAAAACAGAAACAAGAGTACCAGCTCAAAATGATTTATGATATTTTTAAGCAGATGCACATTAATATACCGCTGTTAGAGGCCATCAAGCAGATGCCTGATTATGCAAAATTTCACAAGGATGCTATGTCAAAAAGATCTAGACTTGGGGAATTTGAAACGGTAATAATGACAGAAGGATGCATGACTATCTTGCACAGGCATCCACCCTAGAAGAAGAAGGATCCTGGGAGCTTCATCATACCGTGCGTAGTTGGTGACAAATTCGTGGGTAAGGCACTTTGTGATCTAGGTGCTAGCATAAATTTAATGCCAAAATTTGTGTTTCAGAAATTAGGCATTGGACGAGCACGACCCACGACAGTCATGCTGCAGCTGGCAGACCGCTCTTACGTATAACCAGAAGGGAAGATCGAAGATATTCTGGTAAGAGTGGATAAATTTATTTTTCCTGGTGACTTTCTTCTGTTAGAATGTGAAGCAGATGAAAACGCACCAATCATGTAACCCCCTAAACCCGGCCCAGAAGAAATGGGCCGAATCTAGAAAGTAGCAATTAGAAACTTGTCCTTCAAGAAACAATTTAGGTTAAAATATTTTGTAATTCAAAAGAACCGATTAAATAAGTAAAACTAAACAAATATTCCGATTAAAATAAAACCCAATCTTTTTAACGATGTTCCGATAATTAATTAAAAAAATTGAAAGTAACTTCATAGATGCATGCATTTAATAAAACCCAAAAAATCTTCATACCAATTTCTAGACAGAAACAGAGAGCTTCGTGATTCTTCTTCTTCGCTGTTGTGGAAAAAGTTTTTTTTTCTTTTCAAAGAAGGAAAAAAAGGAAAGATCTTCTGCAGTAGCGTTTGAGTTTTAGAGAAGAAGAAGAAGACGGAGATGGCTCGCTCTTTCTCTAACGCTAAGCTTTTCTCTGCTTTCATCGTCGATGGAATCTCTAACGTTATCTCCAGACGAGGATATGCGGCGGCATCACAAGGGGTTGTGTCGAGTGGAATAAGAGGAGGAGCAGGTAGGAGCGCGGCGGCGGTGAAGGAAGAGATAGCAGGAGGAGCTAAAGAGAAGGTTTCATGGGTACCCGACCCGGTTACCGGATGCTACAGACCCGAGAACTCTGCCAAGGATATCGACGTGGCCGAGCTCAGAGCTATGCTGTTGAAGAAGAACTAAATAAACAAAGAAAAACACAAAACACATTTGCCACAGCAAATATAATCCTTGATGTCCTAAAACAGAGATATTTCCTTGCCTGGGAATTTCTCGTAGCTTGCTCCTCTGTCCTTTGTCGACGAAATAGAATTTATGATGTAATATTTCTTTTTTTCAAAAAAAAATAAAACCCAAATTAAAAACAATTCCAATGTCCATATTACACAAATATCCCAAACAATATTAAAATAATAATTCTGAGGTAATAGAAAGGTTCGTACTGAATAATTTATCTGAATAAACAAAAGATGCTCCAAGTACCGATCGCCTAAAAAGTCTGAGATATCTGAAAAGTAAAAACTAATGGGTGTAAGCTAAAGAGCTTAGTGTGTCTCTAAAGTGCAACCGAAAACAAAACAAAACAAAACAAAACAATATTTTATTTTCTGATAAAGACTTTTCTAAAAACACAACAAAACTGAATCATGATGATATAATGTCTGATGCACATGAATCATAGTACCCATCTCCGATACACCGAAAAGTAAGGTTCCCCATAACCTACTTTCTCCAACGTCACCATCCGAAGTGGAACTCAGTTCAGAGGGTGGAACCACTGATCCGAAGCGGAATTCAACCCGAAGGGTGAAACCACTGAACTTCCCCGAACAAATCTCAAACCATATACCCACAACGATATGATGCAAATTTTAAAATCCGAGTCTGATCCGAAACTTGAATCATGAAAATTCAAGTTGCACAATACTATAAATCCGATGTCTTACGATTCCGAAAAACTGATATTTCAAAATTTGGTAAGTCTGATTTCTCATTTAAATCACAATATGATATGTTATGTATGATTTTTGAAAACATTCACCCAATGACAACAGAGTATGCACACAAAATGTACGAAACATTTACTTATATTAATACCAGAAGAATCACATAAAATTTATAGCACAGAAAGAAACACACAAGTTTATAAAACAGGAAGAGACACACCTTTAAGCAACATAAGCTCTAATGCCGAGAAAAACGCGTCTCACGCTCAGGTCTAGCTGAATCAGGACCTACGAAGGTATGAATACTATATTAGTATTTATTACAAACACTAAGCCACCGACTAAAACATTAAGAACTAAACTGAAGATGTACTCACGTGAAGATCTCGAAGAACGTGTACGGTCAGTCTGAACAACTAGTGGTAACCCAACAGTCTCAAGGTTAGCACTTGAACACGAGAACATTACGAATTAGATTCTGAAATTATAACTTATCATATTCCAATAACAATTACTTAAAGATAACAAAACAGAGCTTTCAGGATCTAATTTGACAAAACGGGCAGCGGATACGGACTCAGGACGTTGAGAAAGGTTAAGATGAACGTTTTCTGAAAAAGTCAACTCTTGGTCAACTCTGGTCAAAGTCAAAATGGTCAAAGTCAAAGTCAAATTGGTCAAAGTCAAAATGGTCAAAGTCAACGGGTCAACGGTAAATGTTGATTGGACAGGTCAAAGTCAACTTGGTCAAACTGATACTGGTCAAAGGGTTAAACTTCCACAAGTCAAACTATTTCGGTCAACTCTGGTCAAGATTATCAAAAAGGTCATATCCGGTTCACTGGTCCATGGCTCGACCGGTTCATATATCGGTTCAGTTTATTGGGTCCTTTAATTTTTGGTTCAACACTTAAACACACACAATCTGGGCCTCAAGATATGGTTCAAACCCAGCCATGCACACACACAACTCACGGTCCCAACACCATACCCAAACTACACCCCCCATACTCACACAACCCACAACCCACACAAAAATCCCACGGTTGGGCTCAACCAACATCACCCAGCCCAACATCACAACACACGCAGCCAATCTCTCTCAAACCTAGCATCCGATATGGGGCTAGGGTTTCGGCACTCAAAACGGCGGCGGCACTGCTCTGACAAGGACGACAGAATCTAACGGCGACAACGGTGACTCACCGCGATGCACAAGACGGGAACCATGACGACACAATAACGCGACGATGGCATAAGAGAACGGCAAGGACGAACGATATCGGCGGTGGCGGTTCATCGACATTACCCCCGATGACACCAAAATGTCATTTTCGGCCAAAACACAAATGGAATCTGAATCAAAACACAACTCAGAACTCAAAATCATTGATTAAAAGCCAAAACTTGAATTTCAACTTACCCAAAGACACACACGGAAAGGAGAGGGGCAGAGCTCACGATGGAGGGAGGATGGCGGCACGAACGGCGGAGGAACGGGCGGAGCAAGGGAAAATGAATGTTTTTTCCCTCGGTTCAAAACAGACAACAATGATGGAGGAGACGACGGCGGAGCACAACGGCGCAAGGGGGAGTCGACTGGTTTTCTTACCGAACTCTCGCTAATTGTGACGGAATGAACGATCAAATGGTTGGGGTTTCCTTGAAATAATGTAGGAAGCCGAACGATGTTGTCAAATCGACAAACGGACGGCCACAAGGCCTTGGTCGGAGTTCAATCGGAACAAAAGAGAGGGTGAGGGAGAGATAACGTGAGAAAAAGAAAAGAGAACGGCTACTGGTTGTCCAAAACCAGAAAACTTGGTTTAAATACCTAATTTAATGGGTAAAACCCAAGAGAAGCCATTGAACTAATTAGGGTTTACAAAGTGGCCACATAACTTTGTTCTTTACTCAAAATGGTCGCCAAAATTCAAAAATTGAACTACAAATTCTGAGTCTAATCAATTTACTCCTTTAATTAAATTAGGGTTTTCGGTTTATAAATTCCAAAATTTTAGGGTTCCGAATCAGGGATTTCAAAATTAGGGATTATTCAAATTAAGGAAATTTTGGGGTGTTACAACTCTCCCTCCCTTAAAAGAAATTTCGTCCTTGAAATTTCCAGACTTAACAACAAATCTCATAACCAACCGAAACATATATACTTTCCCATTTCAAATTCATGATCTATCATAACCGAAAATACTGAAATATAGAACTGAAAATAGAACTGAAACATATTAAAATGTTCCTTCCATGTCATCATATATCATCATATCCAACACGAGCTCCGGTTCGATGTACTAAACCTGGACGTCTAATCTCGGATCTAGTTGATCAACCACTCTGAGTATGTCTACCTATATTAGTCGTACCAAAAGCAACTAACCTAAGATGTCGTCTACCTCGATGAGGTGCTTGAACTGACGCATGTGTCTGACTCTGAACGGATGAACCAGTAGTTGAACGTGGACAATTCTTTAAGTAGTGATCCTGAGAACCACATCTGAAACACGTTCTATTCATCAATCTGCACTCTCTGTTATGCTTTTTATTGCAAAAATCACATACAGAAATAGGCCGACGAACTTTTGAACTACCCTGGCCGCCAGACGAAACTGTCGATACTACAGGTCTTACATTCTGATAACTCTGAGGAACAAACTAATATCCCTAGGCCTCTTTCCAAACGAGCTGACAAAACTTGGTTGTACAAATGTGTCAGGTTGCTTCCCGACTTGATCAAATTCTAAAGTTCCACTTTTTCCATTTGTGAAATTTATCCTCTCGAAAGTTTTACCTCGATCAACCATGTCGCTGAATACTTTATCATGATGTGTTGCAACATCTCTTTGAATCGGTAGTCGAAGTTCCTTAAAAAAGTCACACTTATCTTTCTCAGTCACAACTAACTCAGAAGCATACTTGACCAACCTCCGAAATTTTATCTCATAATCATTTACTGACT
Source organism: Hibiscus trionum (assembly GCA_030270665.1). Lineage (NCBI taxonomy): Eukaryota > Viridiplantae > Streptophyta > Magnoliopsida > Malvales > Malvaceae > Hibiscus > Hibiscus trionum. The sequence continues at coordinate 2,919,543 of BSYR01000064.1, read as the reverse complement.
TGTTATTCTGTTTCAAATTCATAAAGTAATCTTAACACTTCGCTACGAGCTCGGCTCCTACATATTGATCAGTGTTCTCAATATCAAGTGAGTTATCACTTCTGATCTGATATCCTCCTAACGAATGGTTCTCATCAACATGTAACTTATTCTGAATTTCTGCTTGCCCAACAGAAGGTGGGTGATCACTACCAAAAACAGTAGTACAGCCTCGGTCACGACCTCGAACAAACGATAGATTAAGACTCCTACACAGTGGCATAAAGAACTATATACCAAAAGCTAATAACCTAGAGACAGAATCGGTACTGAAGTCTCAGATTTAAAACACATTGAAAAACGTTGAAGTTAAAATCACAGAATACCATAGTATTTTTTTAGGAAATTCTCATCCGTCCCAAAATATTTTATATGCATGCAGAAGTCGAAAAACATTTTGAAAACAACTATTGTGAGCCTCACAGTCCGAGGGTTGAACCTAGGCTCTGATACCACTAAATGTAACCCCTAAACATGGCCCAGAAGAAATGGGCCGAATCTAGAAAGCAGCAATTAGAAACTTGTCCCTCAAGAATCAATTTAGGTTAAAATATTTTGTAATTCAAAAGAACCGATTAAATAAGTAAAACTAAAAGAATATTCCGATTAAAATAAAACCCAATCTTTTTAACGATGTTCCGATAATTAATTAAAAAATTCGAAAGTAACTTCATAGATGCATGCATTTAATAAAACCCAAATTAAAAACAATTCCAATGTCCATATTACACAAATATCCCAAACAATATTAAAATAATAATTCTGAGGTAATAGAAAGGTTCGTACTGAATAATTTATCTGAATAAACAAAAGATGCTCCAAGTACCGATCGCCTAAAAAGTCTGAGATATCTGAAAAGTAAAAACTAATGGGTGTAAGCTAAAGAGCTTAGTGTGTCTCTAAAGTGCAACCGAAAACAAAACAAAACAAAAAAGTATTTTATTTTCTGATAAAGACTTTTCTAAAAACACAACAAAACTGAATCATGATGATATGATGTCTGATGCACATGAATCATAGTACCCATCTCCGATACACCGAAAAGTAAGGTTCCCCAGAACCTACTTTCTCCAACGTCAACATCCGAAGTGGAACTCAGCCCGGAGGGTGGAACCACTGATCTGAAGCAGAATTCAACCCGAAAGGTGAAGCCACTGAACTTCCCCGAACAAATCTCAAACCATATACCCACAATGATATGATGCAAATTTTAAAATCCGAGTCTGATTCGAAACTTGAATCATGAAAATTCAAGTTGCACAATACTATAAATCCGATGTCTTACGATTCCGAAAATCTGATATTTCACAATTTGGTAAGTCTGATTTCTCATTTAAATCACAGTATGACATGTTATGTATGATTTCTGAAAACATTCACCCAATGACAACAGAGTATGCACACAAAATGTACGAAACATTTACTTATATTAATACCAGAAGAATCACATAAAATTTATAGCACAGAAAGAAACACACAAGTTTATAAAACAGGAAGAGACACACCTTTAAGCAACAGAAGCTCTAATGCCGAGAAAAACGCGTCTCAAGCTCAAGTCTAGCTGAATCAGGACCTACGAATGTATGAATACTATGTTAGTATTTATTACTAACACTAAGCCACCGACTAAAACATTAAGAACTAAACTGAAGATATACTCACGTGAAGATCTCGAAGAATGTGTACGGTCAGTCTGAACAACTGGAGGTAACCCAACTTCAAGGTTGGCACCTGAACACGAGAACATTTCGAATTAGATTCTGAAATTATAACTTATCATATTCCAATAACAATTACTTAAAGATAACAAAACGGAGCTTTCAGGATCTAATTTGACAAAACGGGCAGGGGATACGGACTCAGGACGTCGAGAAAGGTTAAGATGAACGTTTTCTGAAAAAGTCAACTCTGGTCAAAGTCAAAGCCAAACTGGTCAAAGTCAAACTGGTCAAATTCAACGGGTTAACGGTCAATGTTGATTGGACAGGTCAAAGTAAACTTGGTCAAACTGATACTGGTCAAAGGGTCAAACTTCCACAAGTCAAACTATTTCAGTCAACTCTCGTCAAGATTATCAAAAAGGTCATATCCGGTTCACTGGTCCATGGCTCGATCGGTTCACATATCGGTTCAGTTTATTGGGTACTTTAATTTTTGGTTCAACACTTAAACAAACACAATTCGGGCCTCATGATATGGTTCAAACCCAGCCATGCACACACACAACTCACGGGCCCAACACCATACCCAAACTACACCCCCCACACTCACACAACCCACAACCCACACAAAAATCCCACGGTTGGGCTCAACCAACATCACCCAGCCTAACATCACAACACACGCAGCCCATCTCTCTCAAACCTAGCATCCGATATGGGGCTAGGGTTTTGGCACACAAAACGGCGGCGACACTGCTCCGACAAGGACGACAGAATATAACGTCGACAACGGTGACTCACTGCGATGCACAAGACGGGAACCATGACGACACAATAACGCGACGATGGCATAACAGAATGGCAAGGACGAACGATATCGGCGGTGGCGGTTCGCCGGCATTACCCCTGAAGACACCAAAATGTCATTTTCGGCCAAAACACAAATGGAATCTGAATCAAAACACAACTCAGAACTCAAAATCATTGATTAAAAGCCAAAACTTGAATTTCCGACTTACCCAAAGACACACACGGAAAGGAGAGGGGCAGAGCTCATGACGGAGGGAGGATGGCGGCACGAACGGCGGAGGAACAGACGGAGCAAGGGAAAATGAATGGTTTTTCCCTCGGTTCAAAACAGACAACAATGATGGAGGAGACGACGGCGGAGCACAACGGCGCAAGGGGGAGTCGACTGGTTTTCTTACCGAACTCTCGCTAATGGTGGCGGAAAGAACGATCCAATGGTTGGGGTTTCCTTGCGATAATGTAGGAAGCTGAACGATGTTGTCAGATCGACAAACGGACGGCCACAAGGCGTTGGTCGGAGTTCAATCGGAACAAAAGAGAGGGTGAGGGAGAGATAACGTGAGAAAAAGAAAAGAGAACGGCTACTGGTTGTCCAAAACCAGAAAACTTGGTTTAAATACCTAATTTAATGGGTAAAACCCAAGAGAAGCCATTAAACTAATTAGGGTTTACAAAGTTACCACATAACTTTGTTCTTTACTCAAAATGGTCACCAAAATTCAAAAATTGAACTACAAATTCCGAGTCTAATCAATTTACTCCTTTAATTAAATTAGGGTTTTTCGGTTTATAAATTCCCAAATTTTAGGGTTTCGAATCGGGGATTTTTCAAATTAAGGAAATTTTTGGGTGTTACAAATCATCCTGGGGCGACCCTTCCTAGCCACAGGCAGATCTGTGATTGATTAGATAAAGGAGAACTAACAATGAGAGTAAATGATTAAGAAATCAAACTCAATGTTCTCCAAGCAATCAAACATGCTGATGAAGAAGAAGAGTGCAAGGCCATTACTGAAGTAATCCTTGACCAACCCTGCATCAGGTCGAGCTGCCATGACATAAAATTTGGTCACTGCCACAGCAGTCATCTAGAAGACTGTCACGACAGCAACGACGACAGTGACTCCTCCGATTCAGACATATCCGACACTGAAGGTCATGAGGAGGTAAATTGGATAAGCAATCATCCATGTATGTTATTCGAGCCCCTAAATTATACCTCGAATGAACACATAATCCAAAAGCCTCCAGTTGAAGAACCACATGTTTTAGATCTTAAGCCCCTACCAGGGCAGCTTAAATATGTTTTTCTTGGTTTAAATGATACGTTTCCCGTAATCATATCTTCCAAGTTAATGCAGAAACAGGGACAACGATTAACTGGAATGCTGCAGCAGCATAAGAAGGCTATTGGATGGACGATAGTTGATATCCAAGGCATCAGCCCGGCATTATGCATGCACAAGATTCTCTTGGAGGATGATCATAAGCCGACTATCGATGCTCAGAGACGCTTAAACGACGCTATGCGAGAAGTGGTGAGAAAAGAAATTATCAAATGGCTTGACGTCGGAATCATATACGCCATCTCGGATAGTAAGTGGGTAAGCCCGGTGCAGTGCGTACCCAAAAAGGGAGGAATAACCGTGGTGACCAACGAAGAGAACTAACTAATCCCAACCAGGACTGTGACCGGTTGGAGGGTTTGTATGGATTACCGGAAGCTTAACAAAGCTACCCGGAAGAACCATTTTCCCCTACCTTTTATTGATCAAATGCTTGATAGATTAGCGGGGAAACCTTACTATTGTTTTCTTGATGGTTACTCAGCTTATAATCAGATAGCGATTGCACCAGAGGATCAAGAGAAAACTACCTTCACATGCCCATACGGCACTTATGCTTTTCGGAGAATGTCATTTGGACTCTACAATGCACCAACAACCTTCCAAAGGTCATGATGGCGATATTCTCCGACATGGTGGAGGACGTCCTAGAAATTTTCATAGACAAATTTTCCGTCTTTGGAGACAGTTTTGAAGGTTGTTTAGGCAACCTACAGAAGGTGCTTGAAAGATGCGAAGAAGCGAACTTGGTCTTAAACTAGGAAAATGCCACTTCATGGTGGATGAAGGGATAGTCCTAGGCTACAAGGTAAGCTGCCGCGACATAGAGGTGGACAGAGAAAAAATAGAAGTCATCGAAAAGCTGCCGCCACCCACCACAGTCAAAGGGATTCAGAGTTTCTTAGGGCATGCTGGGTTTTATCGACGATTTATTACCAATTTCTTGAAGATTACCAAGCCCTTATGCCACTTATTACAGCAGAATCGCCCCTTTGACTTTAATACTGAATGTACTGAGGCATTCAAAATTCTGAAGGAGAAGCTGGTAACAGCCCCTATCGCACAGCCACCAGACTGGAGTTTGCCATTCGAGATAATGTGTGATGCCAGTGACTATGCTGTCGGGGCAGCACTAGGGCAGAGGAAGGATAAGCTCTTCCATGTGATTTATTATGCCAGCAAAACACTGAATAATGCCCAAGTGAACTACACCACAACAGAAAATGAACTATTAGCAGCGGTGTTCTCAATCGACAAGTTTCGTCCATACATACTTGGAACGAAGGTGGTGGTCCATACAGACCATTCAGCACTGAAGTATCTGTTCACGAAAAAAGGACGCAAAACTGAGACTGATACGTTGGATTCTGCTGCTGCAAGAGTTTGACATTGACATCAAGGATAAAAAGGGGACAGAAAATCAAGTAGCAGACCACTTGTCGAGATTAGAGATGGGAAAGAGTCTACCGACGGATAGGACCAACATATTGGAGACCTTCCCGAACGAACAACTGTTTGCTGCCACCAGCGCCACCGCAACAGCCATGGTGGCAGGTAAGTTTTCTGAACTTCCTTGGTACGCTGATTTTGTTAATTACATTGTTAGCAGAGTACTACCTCCTGAACTTAATTACCAAGCAAGAAAGAGGCTCCAAAATGATGCAAAATATTATTATTGGGACGAACCTCTTCTTTTCAAACATTGTGTAGATCAAATTATCAGGAAATGCGTACCACAAGATGAACATGAAGCTGTGCTTCATCACTGCAATGATTCCCCATATGGAGGACACCTAGGTGGAAACAAAATCGCTGCCAAGGTTTTGCAATCTGGTCTCTATTGGCCCACATTGTTCAAGGATGCACAAGCCTTCTACAAAAGCTGTGACAAATGCAAAAGGACTGGGAACATCTCGAGAAGGCATGAGATGCCACTGTAGAACATTTTAGAAGTCGAAATATTCGATGTATGGGGAATCAATTTCATGGGACCGTTCCCAGCATCTTGTGGGAACCTTTACATCCTACTAGCAGTGGATTATGTGTCCAAGTGGGTAGAAGCGATCGCCACTCAGAAAAATGATGCCAAAACTATTCAGAGATTTCTGCACAAGAATATTTTCTCCAGATTTGGCATTCCTAAGGCGATCATCAGTGACGAAGGGAGACATTTTGATACTAGGGTAATTGCTGATGCCTTTAGAAAATACGGAGTAAAGCACCGGATTGCAACATCATATCACCCTCAAACCAATGGACAGGCCGAAATATCCAACCGAGAAGTAAAGAACATACTTGAGAAGATGGTTAAACCTACTCGAAAAGATTGGTCTTTACACCTCAATGATACAATCTGGGCCGATAGAACAGCATTCAAAACACCATTGTGAATGTCACCCTACATGCTTATATATGGGAAAACATGTCACTTACATGTTGAGATAGAGCACAGAGCTTACTGGCTATCAAGGCAGTAAATATGGACTTGGAGAAGGCAGGACAAAAGAGGCTACTAGACTTGAATGAAATTGAAGAAATTCGAGCAATGGCCTACGACAATGCTAGGATATACAAAGATAAAACCAAAAGGTGGCACGACAGGAAACTGGTGCCACGACAGTTCTGCCCAGGGCAGCAGGTGTTGTTGTTTAATTCTAGGTTAAAACTTTTCCCAGGAAAGCTTAAATCTAGATGGTCTGGCCTTTTCCAAGTTGTCCAGGTTTTCCCCCATGGTGCCATTACAATCAAATCCTTAAAGGACGGGCACCAATTCAAAGTCAACGGACAGAGACTAAAGCATTATCAGGGGACTGAAGCCCCAAGGATGCAGGAAGTAGTTACTTTAGGAGATGCCCCTCAAGGCATCCCTAATTTAACTTAGTATTTTATTTTATTTTATTTATTTATTAAGAATTTTGATTTAATTATTCTATTTTAGGAATTAATATTTTGTTTTATTTATTTTTAGGAAACAAAGGAAACAGGCCAAGGAGAAGGAATGAACAAGCCCACCATAGCCATAGCAGCCCAAAAAGCCCAACAAACGAATCTGTCGCCACATCCTGTCAACAGCTGTCGCGACAGACACGGAAAATACAGCCTGTCATCAAGCTGTCACGACAGACACGCAAACGCGTAATAGACGCGCAGTAGACACGGAAACGCGTGACAGACGCGTCAGAAAACGCGTAACAACTGGCCCTGTTATTCGCGCCTGCCGTTACAGATCCAACGGGCATAAAATCACCCATCTATATAAACCCCCATTCACTATTCATTTATCACCTCATTCTCATTTTCTACACTTGTTTCCTCTGTTTGAGATCTTTAAAATTTTTCTTACATTTTCCACATTCCTTGCAACATGACTAGCAGACAAACCCGTCGAAGTGCTGCCTCAAGTTCTGCCGCAACAGTCAGCACCCCCAGCCATAACGTCATTCCAGACCGTTTCGCCTCCACCGACTCCGCCACGAGATACCATAGCTCCTTCAAGAAGAGGGACATGTGGGAGGAAGGAGGGTTTCTCTACACCGAAGCCACGGGAGACCTAGGGATTGAAAGCTTTATAGCAAGAAAGATCCACGCCCTCAAATGGCAGCAGTTTGCTGTCCAACCGGAAGAGATGAACATCACGCTCGTCAAGGAATTCTATGTTGTCGTCGACAGCAAAGACACTACGATAGTGGCAGTTCGAGGTAAACAGCTTTCCTTCGAGCCTTCTTACATCAACATCCTCTACGGCCTATATGTGAGTAAGAAGGAGGACTCCCACAAGAGATTCGCCAATAGTTTGTCGCCGGCAGACTACGACGCGGTAATGGTAGAGCTCACCGAGGAAGGGACAGAATGGAACACCGACCCAAAACACTGATGGACGGTGAAGAGAATTTAGTTGACTCCAGAAGCCAAACTATGGAATCACTTTGTGAATAAGCACATCATGTCATCCTTCCACAACACTACCGTCGACAGACCAAGGTTAGCCCTTGTACATTCAATTTTAAATGAAAGATCGATAAATGTCGGCCGCTACATACGAGAGGGAATTCTTTAATGTGCCCTCCGACCATCGGGGCCCCTTGTCTTCCCATACCTCATCACCGCCATATGTCGGGGCCACAACGTACCGGAAATTCTTGAAGACGTAAAAGTCCGAGGGAAAGGGTGGACGGAGCGAAACATCTTCAGCCTGCTGGAACTGAAAGCTGCCACCCCACTGTCCTACTTCAACCCCTCTACCACGGCAGAGTAAACAACAGGCCCCATCTCCGCCGAACCTGCCGCAGCAGAACAGCAGCCAACGGCAGCAACTTCACCATCAGACACCTCTACCCAGATGTTGTCGATACTTAAAAGAATGGAGGAAAGGCAGCTCAGACTGATGAGCTACATGAGGGATTTCACGGCAGCAAAGGTAAATTTTATTCATACTGATTTAAATTTTACACATGTACCGTTCCCCTCCTTCCCAGAACAGTTATTTGCTGCCCCAATACCTACTCATACCCCTGCTGTGAGCCCTAAAACTTCGTCTGCTGCCTCTACACCTACACCGGCCACGACAGCAGAAGGCGGCAGCCAAACTGCCACTGCCAGAGGCGAGAAAAGAAAGAAGCCCCTGTCGGAACTTAACGAAGACTATTTTGAAGGGTTCTCCTCCTCATGCGTCTGGCAGGATTCTGACAGAGAGCCCTCTGTTGCCCGAAACCTCTCCAAGGACTTCACGCCAATAAAAAGGCAGAAGCTCAACGAGGCTGGTGAAGGACCCTCTGGCCAGGGCAGATCTGCCAGCAGCAGCAGCAGCTCCGACGATGAGGTAGAGGTACTGGAAAAGCCCCCACACATCTCACCAACCCGTGTCCAGCCACCGAGGGAAGCAAAGAAGAAGACAACCTCTTCCTCTCCCAGCACACTGCCGGCCCCTTCCATGAAAGTCACTACCCGCCGGCAGCTCCAGATCAGCAGCAGCGACGATGACAGCTCCTCAACTTAAGTTTCTATCTTATAGTTTGTTGTCCTGCTGTTTTATTTATTTTGTTATGTATTCTGTTTTTCTTTTCTTTATTTTCCATATTGTCATGCATTTAGGGCAATGCAACCCTCGAGTTTGGGGTGGCATCCCTCCAGTAATGAAGTGTTAGTTGTGTCTTAAATCTGTGTCTAAGTATTAGTTATTATTTAGTTTATTTTTGTGAAAAAAAATAATTTGGCTTAAGTCTTTGAACTGAACTTATCTGCCGCGACATACTCTGTCGTGGCAGTGCCTTTAGGACGTTTTTAGGAACTATTTAGAGTCTTGCTATAGTTTTGATCTTTAAAACACCCTTTGTGACTCTTATATGTTGTCTAGACTTCTCTTTGTAAACTAGAGTATGAAAGCTTAACCACTTGAGTTGCCCCTAGAGGTGCCTAACACTGGCTCTAGGAAATGAAAATAAGAAAAGGAAACGTAGACTCAATACCCCTAGAGGTGCCTAATACCGGCTCTAGGAAGTTAACTAGAGGTGCCCAAAAATAGGCTCTAGTCAACTCAAAATAAGAAAAACACCGAGTCTAATTCAGAAAAAACTAAAGGAGCCTAAGAATTGCCTCCAAGAAAAGGAAATTTGGCATAAAAATTCAAGTAAGTAGCTCAACTGTTCTAGTAAACTAAAGGAGTCTAGGCACATATTTGTTCACAAAACATGCACACACTACACAAGACCTATAGCATGATTCCGAATAAATCTAGAAACATCTGACAAGGTATTACTCGTGATAGGGCATGTGTGGTAGGTAATGAAAAGTTCATTGAATTAAGCCAAACCAAAAAGATTTTAAATTTAATTAGGTCATATTTGCTTGAGGAAAAGCAAGAACTTGAGTTTGGGGGTGTGTTGAGTGTGCAAAAGTTCTATATTTTACCCCCTTATTTAACCCATATTTTTGTTGCATTCAAGCATAATTCATTGCATTTAGGTAAAATTTCACATATACATCACAATTAGATAAAATAGCACAGTTGCTATTGATTTTGGTCATTTTTGCAGGTAGTTGCTGTGGCAGACTCAGGACAACAAAGAAGCAGAGCTGGAACACAAGATTGGAGTCGAGAAGCAAGATGCTGTCGTGGCCACTGCCGCAGCAGCCATGACGACAGCATTAGTAAAGGGAAAAGTGAAGTGGAGCTCGACATATAGAGGAATTCAAGCCGGTCTGTCGTGGATCACTCCTATATTTTTCTGAGCCCTGGGGCAGAATGAAGGTCAAGCCCAAAGTCCAAGGAAGAAACCCAAAGAAGAAAAAAGGACGAATTAAAGGCATATACTCATAAGATTTAATCTCCAATAGTGTTGTACTTTAATTTAAACTTGTATTCTTGCCATATTAGAAAACTTGGACACAAGGCCTATATAAAGGCATGTAATTTGACCTAGGGAAGGATATCTCATCTCTAGTCGTCCTCCCTAAAACCCTTGTCATTTCCCCCCTCTCATCATGTTCTAAATGTCCCCTAGGGCTAAGGGTTGATTCTGTAAAGTAGTTGCAAGGATTGTACTGTTTTAGGAATTTTCTGTTCAATGAAATAAAACTTCAAGTTTGCTTATTCTAGTTTCAACATCTTAAAAGAGTATCGGGAGATCATTGTAAGATTATCCATTTACTTAATATCAGGAGAGTTAAGTATACGAAAGGAGTAAGTGCTAGTTCTCCAGTTTATGGTTAAACTATCTCGGACCTAGGGATAGGATGAGGTTAAGTGGCTAAGGAAGAATTCAACAACATTGGTGTTCACCCTTCGATTCACGCCAGGAGGTATCATCCAAGTAGTGTTCATCAACAGCACTTGGGCCTAGGGATAGGACAAGTCATAGCAGGGATTCTTGCCAAGCTTGAAGTGCAGAGTTATGTGATCGCTGACGCGACAACAACAGACTTCTGCCGCGACAGGTGCTGCCGCGACAGGGACGATGATATAACATGAATTTCTCTTCAGTGCAACACCTGCACTACCAAGCAAATCAATACCGGCCTATCTCTTAACCCTGAATCTTTTATCTTTTATATGTATTATTTTCCACTATTACCTTCCAAACAATTTAAACTCTTTCTCTCTCTCGTGCAGAATTTACAGGATAAAGCTATTTCCAGTCCCTGTGGAGACGATATTTGATACTCCAAGTATCACTTTACTACTTGTGTCGTGTACACTTGCACTACATTGCGAGAGGACTTTTGACACGCAACACAGTTTCCACAAATTACTTTACAAACACGCACCTAAACCCTAGAAGAGTTGGGCAGCGACCCCTAACACTCCAACCTATCTAGCAAACCCCTCATCTTCACTCTCATCGGCAGTTGTCATTGATCTCTCGCGAACAGCCTTTTTCCCTCTACGAGATATGCCCCTATACCCTTACATACATTGGGTATATATAGGGCTCTTGACCTAAGTTGAGTCCTCCTTAAAGTAGAAGTTCTAAAAGTAAATTGCATTAAATACAGACTCATTTATGCTTTAAATACAGACTCTTTGGACGTTGCCTTCTTCAGCAAGTAAGGATAAGTGCTCCCACTTATCGATCTTGAATTAACTTTACCGGCTACTGCAGGCTTCAGGAAGCTGCAAGACTGGGCTCATTGGGCTTAGGAGATTGTCCTCTTGAAATCGCAACCCATCTTGGCTAAGTCGGTGTAACTCCTGCCCAGGCGGCTCTTGGCGGCAATACTGCTTCGGCAGCGTCCTTGGCGACATCTTAAGTTGCTTCAGTACAGCTCCTCTGGTTCCAGCTTTCTTGCCTTGTCCTCTCCTCTCCTCTACTTTCCTAGCTATAGCACTTGAAAACATGAACTAAACTAAAACAATAACTTTTCTTCACCAATCATAAGATATTCGATAAAAGCCTTGTAAAAGAGAAGATGTTGTTATAATGCTTGCAATGCACCTAAATATGTCTAAATGAGCTCAAGAATAGCAATACTAAGGGTAGGAATGTGTACAAAAAATAGAACTTATGGACACTCTACACACCCCCAAACTCGAACTATTGCTTGTTGATAACTGCATAAATATTCTTGTTTTCATACCTTTTTGCTATAGCATTTGCTTGTTCTTGAGTTCATACCATAGCATTTAGGTTGCATTTTCTTCTTCTAGGTGCATCTTTATCTTTGCTGGTTATTGGTCCATCTTGAGGGATACTGCTCGGAGGGTTGGTTTTTGGGTTTGTGATGTGCAGGAAAGGAGTCATGAGAGAAAGCTGTTGTCGAAAATTGCTATAGCATGATGGAAGTGGATATTGGCCAGCACGTGAGATACACGTGAACATGCAGAAAAGGACGATCTGACATGTGCAGCAACCGGTACGCACCTGCAGACTGTCCTCTTTGTCCCCTCGTAGCAGACCTTGTCGATGGATATTCCTTGGGATTATCAAGGCATCTTTAGGGCACCAAAACCTAGAAGCCTCCACTATAAAAAGGGGAGAGAAGCTTGAAAAAAGAGAGGGAGATAGTGTGTTGCAAAAAAGAGGCGGAAGAGAGAGAAAAGGAGTGAGAAGTTTTCACCTTCATCTTCTCCAGCTTGGTGTCCTCCATAGTTGAAGCTCCAAGGAGTGGCCTCACCGGCCTCGAGAGAGGCGGTGAGCCTAAGACAGTCGGCCAGTCCATGGCAGAGAGGGAGTTCACCTTTCTTTCTATCGCTATAGCAATTTATTTTCATATCTTTATATTTGGTGATGTTATCGCAATGATACGTTGAATGATATTGCCCAGCCACGAACTATTTTAGGTGGCTTGGGTTTGATGGATGATTTTATTTTGAGTACTTTTTAATGCATGCTATGGCTTTTTCAGTGTTTATCATGATTCTATGCTTTGCTTATGCATTTCTCATTTCCTTAAAGCTGTAAGAGCTTAGGGTTGTAAGTGCTTTGAGAGATAGGCCCTACCTTAAGCGCCTTCGAGAGTTGGACGTTCTTTAAGTGTATGTTGGGGTTAGTAATCGAGAGAGCTAGCCTTAGAACCTTTATAAGCAATGGAGTGATTGTTGAGAGGCAGACTCTAACCTACCTTATAGATAAGTGATAGGTTTCAAGGGCTAAAAAGGATAGTTCGTGAAGGGTAGGGGAGTGTTAAGAGTTTACGCCGAGAGGTATGGCTGTAGACTTTTTGACTCCCAGTTTCCTAGCTAGAGATAGTTTAGGAGCACTCTTAGTTAATCTTGCCTAGCATAGAAGATAGCTGAAGAGCCTTAGTATCGTTAAGAAGCTTGAGTTAGGTTGTCCATCATTCCCAGTCAGTCATTCCGTAGTGAGTTTCGCATACGAAAGGGGACATGTTCATCATATTGTTATTTCATCTTTCTCTGCATTGTTTTGCTTCATCATTATTTTACATCATCTCTTTTACTATAGCCTTGTCATCTATAAAAAGTTCAATCTTTATTGTTACATCAACTGTGAATACCTCCAATCCCTGTGGAGACGATACTCACTCATCACTTTATTACTTGTTCGAAGTGTATACTTGCACCATTTGCGTATCATTTACAGTACTGCAAGATCACGTAACACTTTTCCTCGAGCAATGCAACCTAACTAGTAAATCTGCCCTTAGCACAAACTTAATAGAATGTTAGCTTTTAACTTGATTTCCTGCTTCAAGGCCATGGCACCTACATAATGTTAGTGATAGAGAATGACATAAAATAACTTAGATTAATTTCTCCTAATGCCAGTGCAGTGTGTGTAGGTCTGTGTTCATGCTAAACATGCTGAAGTCACCAAGTTAACAAAGTATGCCTAAAATAATTAAATCTCTTAAAAGGATACAAGTTGCTGCCTTGGCAGCACAGTTGGGCACTTTTGTTTTCTCTTTCTGATCATGGCTTTAAGGGCTTCAGCTCATCACAACTATTTTTCGGGTTTGAAGCTAAGATTGGTGCACTCTACGAAACTCTGAACCCCTTGAATAGAGTCATCCCCTGAAGACTTTCATTCACTCTTGCTAATTTGTCCGTCACTTGGTTTAGATTCATGGACTTTGATAGCAGCAGAGTGTCCTTGCTCATGATCCTTCCTAGAGTCTGTTTTGGGCACCTCTAGGGTCTTTATTCTTCCTAGAGCCTGTTTCGGGCACCTCTAGGGTCTTTATTCTTCCTAGAGCCTGTTTCGGGCACCTCTAGGTTTTTCATCAATTTTTGTTGTGCTGCCCTGTGCTGCCGTGGCGGCAAACCTGTATTTAATCAAGAAACTTTTATTAAGTAAGGCAGGCAGTGTTAAACCTAGAATTTAAGCAAAATTTTAGCATTTAACAGACAAGTGTAAAGATAATTGGCAGAAAGAAAAAATTTCTAAGTATTTTTTCATGCTTCTTCCAAAAGTTAGGTTATTTTTTTTTAGAATGGTGCGAATATAAGTAATCGGCTAAGCTATCATAGGCACGCGTTTTGAACTAAAGATTCTATTTCATTAAGTGCTAGGGGCAAAATTTACATATCTAAATGCTATGAACCTAAAACAAAGAGGACTAATTCCCCCCCAAACTCAAGGTTGGCATTGTCCTCAATGCCTCTACAAAACAAAAACTAAAAACATAAAAAAGAAAAGTATAAACAGAGAAATAAAATATAAAACATAAAAATTAAAAAGAAAGGAAAAAACGGTGCTATAAACTAGGGGAGTTCCCCTCTGTTGCTGCCGCGTCAGAGGAAGATTCTGAGGAGGCAGACAGGACGAGGCGGCGCATAGAAGATGGTTTGTCTGCTGGGCTCTTCTTCTTGCTACGCGGCGGCTGGATGCGGCTGGGGGTGGGCTTCTTGGTTTGTCTGTCAACTTCTCCACCAAGGGGGTTTGCTGCTGGCCGCTCTCCCTTCCTTGCTACATCGGCCGATTCATCTTCAAAAGAGTCTGATATCTCCATGTCTGAGTAGCTGGGGTCCTTGGTAGCATTGGCTTTGGCTATTGGGGAGGCAGTAGTGGTCTCCTCTTCCTTCTCTGATTCGGAGGAGGAGGTGAGGCCGTAGGGCTGCATGAAGGTCAATGAGGTTCTTCTTTTGGGGCGATAGTGTGGACCCTCGCTGTTATCGGCGGCAAGAGCAGCAGTTGGTCGTGGAGTGATGAGGACTGGTTTGGATGCTGCTAGCTCCGCTGGAAAGACGGGCAACCGTGGTCCGGCGTCCTAGTATTTGTCCAGCAGGTAGGCCACAAAGGCCTCCTGCACATCTGCTACATAATTGGTGAAAATCACCTGCTTGTGCTCGATCCGCTGGCAGCTTTCCACTAGGCTGCACAGTAGGGGAATTACGGCAGACTTAAGAGCAGCATCAATACTTCTCGCTGCGGCTGGGGTGGCGGCAGCTTGGGACGTCGGCTGGGCGGTGGAGGGTGTTTCTGGCTCTACACTGTGCATCATCTGTTGTCGTGTCCTTCTCGTCCATCCTTCCTTGGCAGGAAGAATTCTATCTCTTGGGCGCAGCGGCACATTAAAATTGGCGCATAGGCTAGAAATGAGTGCAGGGAAGAAGAGTGGACCTTTGGTAGATGGTTTCTCCGCGTGGGCATAAATTTCTTTGATTATTACCTCGCCCATGTTGATTTGCCGCCCCTTCATTATACTACAGATAAGGGCGAGCCGCGGCCCGTTTACATTGGATCCGTGCGTGGTTGGCATCAGGCGGCGCTGGACAAAATAGCTCCAAAGTGCTGCCTCCGGCAGCAAATCTCGGCGGTTGACTGACCCGTTGTTCTTGCCTGGCAGCCATTTTGTTTTTGGCTTGTAGAGCTCTTTCTTGTTTTGGTTGTAGTCAGGCCCCGTCAAGTATGATTCCCACTCCCCGTGCGGGTTGCCACTGATCTATATGCTGTAGAAGTTGTTGATCCTGTCAGTAGTGAACTTTACACCTTCTCCCCGAACGTAGACAAACGGACTCTCCGGGTTCGTCCGGTGGGCATAGAACTCTCGCACGTGGCTGCTGTTAATTCCCTTTGGTTTCCATACGAATTGATCCCAGCCTATGTTGTGAATCCTCTCGAAGAGGGAGGGTTCCAACCCAAAGTTCCCATTAGATTGAGTGTAGTGGAATCCCATCTCTTCCCATAGTTGCCTTTCTCTGTAAAATTTGTTGTTGATCTCCTCGACAGCAGGTTTCAAGAACCTCTTGTATTGGGTTTTGGGGGTGGCGGCGGGGTTCTGTGATGAAGCCATAATCTGTGGGATGGTTGTTTTCCTAAAGAAAGTGAAAGAAAATAAATCAAAGAAACCTTGGAAGCAAAGACTGTATAAAAGATTCAGAGTAAAAGAGAGAGCAAAGTGAAGAATGGGGTGGGAGAATAGTTGGCCTTATATAGTTGATTCTCTCCACTGCCTTGGCGGGCATGCTATCAACAGGCAGCAATTATTGCAGCGCAAATAACGGGGTTCTAGCTGTTACGCAGATATCTGTTCCGCTCGCTGGGGAAAATATAGTCGTTGCGACTAGCTGTTATGAAGCCACTAGCCGTTATGCTCATCTGCTTTGGGCTGCCTTGGCCGCTAGTTGGGCCTCTCCTTTAATCTTTCCTCTTTCTTGGTCCTTCCTTCCTTCCTAACCTGAAATAAAATAATTACTAGAACTAAAAATTAAATCTAATTGTAATACTTAAAAATTAAAATTAGAATAAAAATAATAAATAGGTTATGTTAGGCTGCACTTTTCCCAAGCATAACCCTTCCCTGAGGGTCTTTATGTTTGACTTTTTCGTCTGGGCATGTCCTTCCCCTCCTCAGGTGGGTGTTGCTGCCAACCTTGCTGCCCTGGCGAGACATACACCAAGAAAACAAAGAGGCTTTTTTTCTTTTTTTTGAACGAATAAATAAAAAGAGATTTAATGTGCAAAAACTAAATAGAAGTGCATAAATTCTAATGTAGTTGTTGTTGCCAATCCCCGGCAACAACGCCAAAAACTTGTAGAGCATTTAGGTGTTCTCCTTTTATGAGCGCAAGTGCACACTCTTGAAAAGTTATAGTATAAAAGATATCGTCTCCCACAGGGATTGGAGCAGCTCCTATGAATGGTTTCCTGCACAAAGATTTAATAAATGCGCCATTAAATCTCAAGATGCGAAAATATAAAAACACAAATAAAGATAAAGATAGTGATGAGAGGAATGATATGGAGAGATTGGGCGATAAGGTGGGTAAGACAAGTTTAGCTTAGTAGCATGTGGACTGCATTGCAAGGTCTTGAGTGTGTTTCGCGCTGCAATGAATTGTTGCCGCATCGGGTAAGGTGGGTGGCAAACTACGACCTTGTCACACGATCGCAGTAGGTCACTACCATGGCAGGGGTGTGTACTGCCTTGGCAGGTGCCACGGAAAGAAGTCATCGCGGCAAATCTGGCAGACATTCCAAGTTCGGCAAGATAGTCAACAGTGATCCCTCATATTTCTAGGTTAGGATGCTCGAGATTGCTTAACTTGAGGACTAATGTGGAACCAAATTAGACAACTCGGTTGGTGATCCCTTTTACCCACTGAAACTTGTGGACTAGTGTGGAACCAAGTTAGTCACACCTTTGTGAGTTGTGACCGTGCTTAACCCTTTCGTGAGCCTTGCACTTTCGTGCCTGAAAAATGGATTTTCTCTTCAATTGACTGGTGTGGACTAATTGAACGAACAAGAAGCATAGATTAAGCAAACTCAGAACTTTATTGAAAACAACTTAAAACTCTACAACTGTTTCCACAAATTACTTTACAAACACGCACCTAAACCCTAGTAGAGTTAGGCTGCGACCCCCAACACTCCAACCTGTCTAGCTAACCCCCCCATCTTCACTATCATCGGCAGTTGTCGTTGATCTCTCGCGATAAGCCTTTTTCCCTCTACGAGATATGCCTCTATACCCTTACATACATTGGGTATATGTAGGGCTCTTGACCTAAGTTGAGTCCTCCTTGAAGTAGGAGTTCTAAAAGTAAATTGCATTAAATACATACTCATTTATGCTTTAAATACAGACTCTTTGGGAGTTGTCTTCTTCAGCAAGTAAGGATAAGTGCTCCCACTTATCGATCTCGAATTAACTCTACCGGCTGCTGCAGGCTTCGGGAAGCTGCAAGACTAGGGTCATTGGGCTTAGGAGATTGTCCTCTTGAAATCGCAACCTATCTTGGCTAAGTCGGTGTAACTCCTGCCTAGGCGGCTCTTGGCGGCAATTTTGCTTCGGCAGTGTCCTTGGCGGCATCTTGAGCTGCTTCAGTACAGCTCCTCTGGTTTCAGCTTTCTTGCCTTGTCCTCTCCTCTCCTCTACTTTCCTAGCTATAGCACCTGAAAATATGAACTAAACTAAAACAGTAACTTTTCTTCACCAATCATAAGATATTCGATAAAAGCATGGTAAAAGAGAAGATGATGTTATAATGCATGCAATGCACCTAAATATGTCTAAATGAGCTCAAGAATAGCAATAATAAGGGTAGGAATGTGTACAAAATATAGAACTTATGGACACTCTACACATATAATCCCCCCTACATTGATGGGCCAGTTCATCATGATGTTGTGGATTAGGGTGAGGCGCGCCCGATCGACAGTAGAGTTGTGGGAGGTGGGCAGCAGATGCCTTTTGATAAATGTGTTCCACAGCATAGCCTTGGGCAGTAAGTGGCAGCGTTGGACAGACCCTACATACTTTCCTACCAACCACGGTGTGTTGGGCTTGCACAGCTTGGCCTTGAGTTTCTCATAATCGGCAGCCGTCAGTGACTGCCTCCACTCCTCGTGAGGGTTGTCGTTCATATCCAGGCCATAGAAACTATTGATTACGGAAGCATTGAGCTTGATAGGTTCCCCTCGGACGAACACAAACGGCATCTCAGGGTGGGGATGGTGGGCATAGAACTCCCTGACCATGGTGATGTTTGCTATCTCCGGCTGCCGTGTGAATATTTCCCATCCCTTGCAGTGGATGGTTTCGAACATATTTGGTTTTTGGCCAAGATCTCATGTATGCCTTGCATAGTGAAAGCCTTGCTCCTCCCATATGGCCTATTTTGTGAACTAGGTTCGATATCTCTTTTCATCTTCGCAGGAGAAGAAGCGTTGGAAGGTGGGTTTGGGTGCCGATGTTGAAGCCATGTGAGACGGTTGAAGTTTACTGAAACTTGAAAGAAAATAAAGTGAGAGCATTGGATGCAAGAATAAGATAGCAAGAAGGTGAAAGTAAAGTAAATGAATGAAGTGAGAAGGGTTTAAATAGAGGTTGTCGAGCGGTGTCGTGACAACATTAAATGTCTAACGATCTAGTTATCTCAAGCACGTTACAGGATGACTGCCCATTGTTTTTGTAGCCGTTGGTAGCTATCCGTTAGCGGGCAACTAGTCGTTACGCGTTTTTTGCGCTGGGCTGTTTTGGCGGGATGGTAGGCGTGCTCCTTGCTGGGTCTTTTTCTTGATCCGACTATTTTATTCCTAGTCCTGAAATACTAAATAAATATAATTAAATATTAAAATAAATTCTAAAAATTAAAAAATTGGAAATTAATCTAATCCTAATAAAAATAAATTGTAATAAATTAAACTCTAATCCTAATGCATAAAATAAAAATAAAGAAAGTAAAAAAATTAAGTTATGTTGGGAGTGCATTTGGGTGCATCTCCCATACATAACCACTTCCTGAGGTAGTTTGGCTTGTCCTTCCCTCCTGTGGGGTCCTCTTGTTCCTTCAGGTGATATGCTGCTAGGTCTTTCAGCCTACCCTTGGGTTTGTCGCGACAGCTGCTGCCTTGGCCTGTCTCTATGCTGATTTTGGCAGCCTTAGCATCTGGGCATCTTTCCTTTTCTTTTTCTGAGGGTTGTAACACATTTAACCTTATGCTCTGGTTGTCTGCCCTCATGGTCATCTCTCCATGTTCCACATCTATTAACGTTCTGCCTGTGGCCAAGAATGGTCGCCCAAGGATGATAGGGGCTTTTTCATCAGCCTCATAGCCTAAGATGGGGAAATTAGCTGGAAGAATAAGGTTGCCCACTTTCACAAGGATGTTTCGATCTTTCCCTCCGGTTGTACAAAAGAATGATCGGCAAGTTTCAGCATGACAGAGGTAGGTTTGGCTGGCCCAATTCCTAATTTATCGAAGACTGCCTTAGGCATTAAGTTGATGCTAGCTCCCAAGTCGCACAGAGCTTTTGTTTCGTGCTTTCTACCTATCCTACATGGAATAACAAAGCTGCCTGGGTCTGTTTGCTTGGGCGACAATTTGTTGTGCAGCATTGACATGTACTCCTCTATTATAGAAACTATTTCGAACTCCCTAATCCTCTTCCTTTTAGAAACCATGTCTCTGAGGTATTTGGCATGGTTGGGCATATTCTGAATGGCTTCTATTAGAGGGATGTTTATGTGCACCTGCTTTAGAATATCCAAGAATCTCCTGAACTGGTGCTCTTGCTTCTGTTGCTTAAGCCTCTGGGGGAAAGGTGCTGGTAGACGGATGTCCTCTATACGCTCCTTGTATGGGAACTTTATCTGTGGAGGATCATCTGCTTCAAGACTGCTGTCTTGTTTAGCTGCCGAGGCGGCTAGTGTTGATGCTGCCGCGGCAGGCTGTTATTTTTGTGTTGGCTATGTTTCTGGTTGCTTTTCTACCCTGGGTTCATCCAATTGCTTCCCACTTCAGGTAGTTATGGCTTTGCACTGCTCATAAGTGGGCTTGGCTGCTACCTTTGTACTGGTGGATGTTGCTCCCATTATTCTGCTACTGAAGATCTTCGTGAACTGCCCAAATTGGGTCTCCAAGTTCTTTATAGCAGCCTCTCAGTTGTTCATCTTCGTCCTGTCCATGAAAGACTCAGTTTTATCAATAAATTTATTAGTGCGAACAATAAAGTCACTAATTCTAGACAAAAAAGTATGAAGAGTTGCTTCTAGTGATTTATTGTTTTGCTTCTGCTGAGCCTGTTGTCTGAGCAGGTTTTGCTGGTAGCCTCCCTATTGCTGTTGTGGATTGGCAGCAGTCTTGGGATTGCTCCAGGAGAAGTTGGGATGGTTCTTCCATCCAGGGTTGTACGTGTTCTGGGCAGGCCTGTTGTTCCTCCCGTATCTTCCCATAAGTTGGCAGATGTGGTGCATTCAGGGGAATCGTGGTTGCCTCCACACTCATCACGGAATCGCTTCACAGCCTTGGCCTTAGAGACTTTCCCAGCGGGTTTCATTATGCTCATAACCAGCTCTGTCAACTTATCGAGGCGGGCATTGACAGATTCTGAGGCTTCTACCTCGTTCACAGTAGCTGGCCGCCTAATGCCGCCTCGATGGGCTGTTGGGTATTTGTAGTCGTTATTGGCGGCTTGGTTCAGGATACGTAGTGCCTCCTCTGGTGGTCTGTCGAGGATGATTCCATTGGCTGAGGCATCAATCATCATCTGTGTTGGGTAGTTCACCCTGTTATAGAACATTGATACTTGTGTCCAAGCCGGGAAACCATGTAGCGGGCAGTTGTTCAGCATCTGTTGGTACCACTCCCATGCTTCATACATCGGCTCGTCATCCCCTTGTCGGAAGGTTGTTATTTTGTTTTGCAGTCTATCTGTGACATTGGATGGGTTGAAATGGTCTAGAAAATCCTTACACAGCTTTGTCCATGAGTTGAATGATCCTGCCGGCTGGTTATTTAACCACTTTTTTGCCCTATCCCTTAGTGAATAGGGAATAATCTCAGCCTCAGTACGTCTTGATGGACCCCGTGTATTTTTAATGCTATGCAAATGTCCAGGAATCCTCTTAAGTGCTGTCGAGCATCTTCTATGGCAGTCCCTCCAAATTGCCCTAACGTGTGGATCATGTTAAACATAACGAGCTTCAGCTTGAAGTGATTCACCCCAATCTCAGGTTCTGTCACATTCAGATCGAACCCTCTAAAGTCATGTTCCAGATAATCCCTGGTGATTCGAACATATTGTGGCTGCCTGTGCGGAAGAGAGGGTTGCTGCCTTGGTGGATCTTGTTGTTCTCAGGGCGGCGGGTCTTGCTGTCCATCCCTGTCGTTCACATCATTGTTGGCAGGGTTGTCGTTCTCCATGTTTGCCTTTGCTTTTTTTTCTTTTTCTTCTTTAGATTTCCCCAGGGCTACTCTGATTTCCTTCTTGAGCTCTTTTTCTCTCCATTCGATATCGTCGTAATAAAGGATTTCTCCTTTTGGGTTTGCCCTGGTCATACACTAGCAAAGGAAACCGTAAAATTCTTCTTCTTTTTTGATTAAAAATAAAAATAAAAATAAAGTAGAATGTAAAGAAATATAAGTGCAGAAATTATGATCGCAAGTGCACACTCCTGTCAAGTTATAGTATAAAAGATATCGTCTCCCATAGGGATTGCACAGCTTGATTCGAGTTGTAAGTCCTGCACAAGAAAAGTAAATGCACAATTAAATTGGATGTTGAGGAAGAAAGTAAAATAAAAACACAAGTAATTGAAAATGAAGTGATCAGATTGATAGAGAGGGCATGGTTATGTTGTTATTTAGTGTGAAATTGCGTTGAATAAGACAAGTCGTTTTGCGCTGCCAGACTCTGCTGCCTCGGCGGTAGATGGCAGGTAGACTGCTGAGATCCTCTCACTGCCTCGGCAGGGGAATGGAATTGTGTCTCGGCGGCAAACTCGGCAGAACTACAAGGCTCGGCAGAACGCTTCGAAAGTGACTCTACTTATGTCTAAGTCAGAGTGATGTTGATGCCCACTGCAGATAATACTAGTCGCGGCGTGAATCGTGCAAAAACATCAATGTTGATTCGTCCTCTTTTAGCCGCCTTAAACTCTTAACCTATGTCTAGGCCGGATTGATCGCACCTTCTATAGATGAAATCGTACTTACTCCTTTCGTGAGTTCGACTCTCTCGATACCGAGCAAATGGATAGAATTCAACTAATCTTTCGCCTTAATTGAAAACTATGAAGAACATGGAATAAGTAAACCTTGTAATTTTATTTGCAAAAACAAACTTGAAATCCTAAACAACTATTCTCACAACTAATTACAACATAACCCAAACCCAAGGAGAAATTTAGAACATGTCGGCGGCAAGAAAACCTAAACTATGCCTAAGGAAAACCTAAGCTCTTCTGAATTAGAGTTATAATGGGTATATATAGGCATTAGCTAGGTCTAGTTTTTCTTGAAGTACAAGTCTTCAAAGTATCTTTTTACATTAAATGTGACTTTAAACTCTGACTTCTTTGAGTTGAATGTGGACTTTATCACATTTCCTTGCTCCGCAAGTAATCTCGAGATTCTCCTTCGGCGGCTCTACCCACTGCTACAGACATCGAAAAATTGAGTGGACAGCATCGATAGAATCAAGATTTTCTGCTCTACAGATCGCACTCCGGTTCTCCAACTCCATAATCTTCTGTCTTGGGCGGCAAGGTGGGTGGCGGCAGCTACTCGGTAGCTGATGTCTCTGTCTGAAACTACATTAGTACAACTTGTTGGTTTGCTGCTCAGCATCACGTCCTCGGCTCCTCTTTCCCTTTGTCAGCCTCTAGTACCTAAAACTAAACTAAGCTAAAACAGTATCTTTTCTTCACCAAATAACAGATAGTCTAGAAAAACATAGCAAAGTAAAGAAATACTGTAAAATGCAATGCATGGTCCTAATTATGCCTAAAATGTACTCAAAAACAGCAATAATATGAGATGGAATGTGCATGAAATAAAGAACTTGTGGACACTTTACAGGGTGTTACAAGGTGGTCGAGGCAGCTAGCACGCAAGGAAGAGAGCCAAGTGCTAAGTTTTACTCAAGTATGGTTTTGAAAGTTTTGTAGTAATAAAAGGCAATGTGACCAAGTCGTATTGGGAGGGTTATTTGTTGAAATCCATGTTTGTGCAAGTTTATATTGTTGATGTATACTTGTTAATAACCTTTCTTGATTGGTTTTTGATTGGTTGTGCATTCTAGCCTCTTTATGGAATGGCTTATGGAGCACGCCTTTAGATTCATGTATGAAATATGATGCCATGTTGTGGTCCTGTTCTTGTGATGTTTTATTGTGCTTAGATCTTAAGAATTGATGAATACATGTTTGGGATATGTTGGAATGAGTTTGGACCCTTAATAGCATGAAAACCAGCAATTTGGGGCATTATGTGTTCAGGTGTTTCGGT
Organism: Hibiscus trionum; assembly: GCA_030270665.1. Taxonomy (NCBI): domain Eukaryota; kingdom Viridiplantae; phylum Streptophyta; class Magnoliopsida; order Malvales; family Malvaceae; genus Hibiscus; species Hibiscus trionum. The sequence goes on along the minus strand of BSYR01000064.1, from coordinate 2,895,552 downwards.
ACGCATGAACCTGTACTGAAACAGGTGTGCCTCAAATGCCTTGGCGTTTTGATACGCGGAAAATCGTTTCGGTACGGGTTTAGGCAAAATTGGCATGCATTTCTATACAACCAGCAGTTAAGTTGGTTAAAGTGAGGTTTGGAGTTTGAAACTCTTTCATTTTGGTCCTTGTTTGTTATGAATGCAATTGTATGAGTTTCGATGGTCGTTTTGAGCTGAAATCTATTATGGATGAATGAAAGTTGAATAATTTAAAATTGGTAACTTAAGATTTGTCTAAGTCCTTATAATTTCCCAATTTTGCAATTTGGTCCCTGAATGATCGTATTTTCAAATGAATGCCTTATCAGTGTCTGATTTGTATGACTTTCGATCCGTTGTTGGCATGTACACTGCAGGTTAATTAATTGCATCTAGATAAGATAAAATGAAAAATAGACATAATTTGAGTAACCTTTTCTTAGGTTTTCTTCGACAAACTCAATGTAGCTCGTTTGGTTCGGTCGGGCGTATAGGTCGGGTGGACAGGGTTACATTTTACAGATATCGACATCAGTACTTGGAGTTCCAACGACATTCCTTTTAGAGTACAATACAATGTAGTTAGGGGGCATGTAGGTCACGTCTTGCATTTATATTTGAGTTTGAATTTCAGTTTTGATAATTGGTTTCTGAATCTTGATTTTGATTAGTTGTAAATATTTTGAATAAACGTATTTGTTGGGCTCGAATTGATAAACTGAATATGCTAAGAGGGGGTGAATTGGCCTTTGAGTGAAATTGGTGGAAGGAATAGGAAATTAAAATTTTGCACGATGATTTTTAGTGGTTCGACTTCTAAACCAATTCTACCTCCACTATCTTAGCTTCCCCGCTAAGGATTTTCCACAAATTCACTAATTTGTCTTTCCTTTTTCAAGACTTAAGGAGATAACCTTTACACGACCTCAAAGCTTATACCCCAAAGTTTTGAGACACACTCTCTTAAGAGAATAAAAATTAAGCAAACGAGGAAAACATCACAAGGTAAAATTTTTGCAAATTTAAGCTCTCGCCCAAAACCTAACACTTGAGAAAATATAACAATTAAGCTCATAAGTGTATTCTAATGAAAAATATATATATACTTTACAAGCACAAAACACTTTCTCTATACATGAATGTTGGCAATGATGTTTCTTGTTATTCCATGGGTGCTTGAAGAGGTCTTTTAAATCCTCTAATGGCTTCATGAGTGTTTCTAGTTGTTCGGGGTTGTTAAGAGCCGTTGGGGACTTTATTTCCAGCATTAAATGAAGTTCTGCAACCTTTGGAGTCGGTACGCGTCTATCGATACCTGTCTTAAAGAAGAAAGAGTCGTTATAGCACTTTTGCACTGGGTACCAGTACCTGATACTTTCGTATCGGTACAAGACCACTCGTATCGGTACAGACTAGGCCATATCGGTAAGAAGTTTAGCTAATGGAAAATCTGAAAACTTAGGGAACAAAGGACGTATCGTGAGGAGCAAATGGTACCGTTACGGTTGTCTGGGTATCGATACCGAGGAAAGGGTATCCGTACTCAAAGCCTATTTTTGACACTCGAGCTATTTTGAAATCATTTAAACATGCCAAAAACCCTTTGAAAGCTTTTCAAACATATTTTTCAAGTTAATGGACTTTTGAAATATTTTTGCAAATTAGTTTAAATTCAAAAAAAATCATTTAAATTATATCAAAAATCAAATATGTCAACAATATTTTTATTAAATATATGTCTTTATAGTTTTTAAATGGTATAACGAAATTTAATTTATATGGATTTTGATGTTGGGCCGTTCATGTGATTTGAATGTGACTTCTCAGATCGGGTCGGTCATCCGTACCTGTCTAGGGTGTTACATTTAGTGGTATAAGAGCTTTAGGTTGAGTCTTTTATGGGTAGATCGATCGATCACCTTTCGTAAGGTGCCTAATGAATACATGCTCATAAATTATAAACGTACTCTTCCAAGCTGGAACTATGATGTCGCTTCCTTCTTGTTTTGAATGCTTTGAATTGTTGAGTTCGCTAGGACTTGATGTTTTGTTGGATAAGATTTCTTTTCGGTACTCGTTTGAGATTACATACTTACACTTAGTAACAATCTTGATGAGAATTATTGTCTTGGAAGGTTCGATGTGATTGCGACATGAATTGGCTTCTTGAGTATGATATGCATTTGGACTGTTAAGTAAAGTGATTAAAGACTTGAAAGTTCGATGGATTAATGTGATTTTTGCAGATGTGACCTTAAGAAAGGTAGACCGAAGTGAGATTTTCTTGACTTCTGTGGAGAACACCGAGATTCCAGAGTTAATGTTATGGGAAAGTGCAAGCAATTCGAGATGTTATAAAGGTGTTTTTGAGGTAATTGTATGTGTTACCATAGAATAAAGAATTTGAATTCAAGATCAAGGTTTTGCTGAGTTTGACGTCGGTGTTCGTCTTTCGTTAGCGAATGACTCCGGCTGAACTTGAGATCTAGTTCCAAGTATTTCTTGGACGAGGCCTTATACTCCTTCGTATATCGTCTGAAATTCAGAACGCTTGTTCGTTCGTATTGGAAATTGATGAACTGGTGCAAGTACTTTTGTTAGCTCAACGAAGTGATCGTGGTAGAAAAGTGTTCACTTCTAAAAATGCACGATTGGTTCGCTCTATTGGAAAGTGTTTGTAGGAATTATAAGTTTGATTCAATTCTAAGATATTGCTTTGTTTGAATTGTTAGACGTTAATGTTCCTAAGATGATTTTTGGAATGAGGTACGCTCATGATGAGGACTTATTAGCCAAGGCGAGTTGGATTAAACAAATAAAGGTGTTTGAATTCAAGCTTCTGGTTGAAGCTGTTAAGGTTTAGTGATTTTATGTTCATCCTAGATTTAAGACTTGTGTTTCCCAGATTTCTTGATAGAATGATGGTCATCTTGGAAAATTTTACTCGATTCTTTACTTGGATTGGTCGTTCGGGACCCAAGACTGTTGTTTCCTAGTGTTATAATAGAATTGTCATCTTGGGAGATATTTATGATTTTTTATTCAAATTGGTTGTACGAGTTTGATGAACATGTAAATTATCGTTGGAATTCGGTATTTCATCAGTGTATCAACTTGTAAGAAGGTTCTATGATATGGATGTTTTTCAATTTGGTATGTGCCTCAGGTTACCATCTATGAAGGTCTTGTATTAAGATCGGAGTAGGCGAGTAGCGCAACGAAAGCTAGTTCGGATTTAGAAAATGATGAAACTTATATATTTCAATTTGTTTGGTTAAGGTAAATTCGAGGATGAAATTTCTATTAGGAGGGAAGAGTTGTAACGACCCGATTTCTCGGTTAGAACTTCGGGTTTTGGATCCTGGTCTTGAATATATTAAATTGGGGGACTAAATTGGAAGAACTCAAAACATTTTTGAATCAATTTAAGAGGAATTGGTGAGTAAAATGTAAAGGGATTGAAGTTTGGTGGCTAAATTGTAAAGTTTCAAAGGTTCCAATGATCAATTGTGTGATTTGCCCATTTTTCTTTTAAAGGCAGTAAATTGGCTAAAAGTTTGCGTATTGGGTAGAGTGAGATGAGAAAAATAATTAAAGGGGAGAGATGATATTTTAGTGAGTGAAAGAGAAAGCATGTTGGAACTCTTGTTGGTGGCCATCCGTGTCGCCGTGGCTCTCACTATCGGCGTCATTGTCACCAGCTCGTCAAGGTGAGTCGCCTAATGTTCGTTGATCCACCATTTGCTGGGGGTGAGAGGAAACAAACTTTGGAAGTTGCAAATCGCCAGGATAGGCCTCTCTACACTGCGAGATGACCACACCATTGGAATCAATCGGCATCAGAACAGTCGGTCTAGAGCTTCATCATCGTTTTTCGGCCATTGGTTTGCTCCAACCATGTGTCTCCGCCTGCGCGTAGGTTTGCTCCAACAGCAGTAAGGCAGCAAACGCACTGCACTGCACCACTACAGCTGTTGACTAGGTACATGACCAGACCGTTCACCATTGATTGTTGATCGTGGACCTAGTTGACCGGCGTTGACTATCTTTTGGATACACTACTTGGGGGGTTTCGATGTCCTGAATCTATTTTTACAGCCCGTTTCGCCAAATTTAAAACCGCTAAGTTGTTTTTGCACGGTTAAAGTTGAGAACTAGTGTAGTGAATAATTATGTTGCGGTAATTAATGAATATTCATGTTGCTATACTTATGAGGAAATATTGGGACATAGAATATTGGATCGAGAGGGTTCGTAGATGTGTGTCGAAGGCCGAACGTTGTAGCTTAGAGTTGAGGTAATACTTTACGACCTCTGGTATGTTATATGATTACTTGTTGGTTTATTGTTGATGTGTGAATTTATATGATTTATTCATGCGACTATGATTAATTGGTTCAAGGTTCGAAACGAATAAGGTACATAAAAAATTAAACTAATTAAGATTAATTAGACTCGATAAATGAATAGGATTACTCGTATGAATTCCTAAGTTTAGTGATTGAGGAAACATGGTTATCCTCGAAACCTTGAACCATGATTATTTTACTTAAAAGACAAATGTATTAAATACCTGAAGGTATTAAATGAAGAAATTCCCATGATGTGTAAATAACTAAAAAAACCCTTGGAAGTTGATATGATCTAGAAAGTCCTATTTGACCTAATAAAACGTCCGAGTCACTTCGTTGACTTCCCGAATTGTTTAGAATAGCTTGATAACATGTTTCTAGCTTTCATGAATATGAGATAGCCAAATCACCTCGACTTCTGATTAACTTTTTGAAGATGAAATTTTGAGAATGCCCTGATGATTAAAATGACCGGAACGCCCTTGAGCACTAAAGTGATGGAAAGGCCTTGTTGGACAAAGCTAGAAAATATCAGTGAAGCCTAAATGACTATTATACCCCTAATACTAGCAAGGTTCGACTTCTATACCTCAATCACTCATGATGCTGCTACAAGTTTGAAAGAAAGCCATACGAAGACATGTTCAACTGTTCAGTGGAAGTCTTGTGAAGATTAGTTGTTTAACTATGGGATGGACACTATATTAAGGGAAGACTACAAGAGAGTGTACCTGTCCGAGTACTTGGTAAGTGGCCTCATTTATGGGATATGTTTAGTTTGATAAGACTCGGAAGCCTGATAACTAATTAGTAATCTTAAAGACTGCAAATTACCGACTTACCATTGTTGGGAAAAATTAATAAATTTCCCTTAAAAGTCAAATGATTGTATGCCAAAATTAGTGGAACCCTACCGATATGCGAAATATCCAGAATGCCTTGGTGGAGCAGTTAGTTACCGAACCACTTGTAGAAGATCCCCGTTTCCAGAGTTTATTTGGAAATGCCAGTAAACTAGTGTACCCATTTCTTGTATTTTCCGAAGTACCTTGATTACTGATTTCAAGAAGTGACGTGTGACTAGTTATGCCTAACTACAGTACTAAACGATGATATTAGGATATTCAAACGTAAGTTCGGTACTCATACCTCAAATACCAATGGTTAAGTACTGATACTCTCATATTTAGAAATCATGGTTTAGTGTCTTCAGAGGTTCACAATACCGCCTAAGTAGTTAATTAAATTACAACAGTGAATAATTGGCTATGCTACTCAAGTGTTTAACCAAGTAAGTATTCATGATTCTTGTTTAGATGTGGTAAGTAACCACATTATCGATTCATGATATTTGTATAGATGTTTGATAAGTCTGAGTGACTTACAATTATAGGTTTTAGTAATTGTACGTATGTGCCAACTATCTTGAATGTGTACTTGCGTGGTACGAGATACCATCGTAATGTATTAGCACGAACATCTCATTATTTGGATGATTATATTTTGTTGTAGTACATTAGCACCGACATATTATTATTCGGACGAATATGTCTTGCGGTAACACTCCAATAACGACATCTTGTTCATGTATACCGATGACATCATGCTTTTAGCACTACTATATATTACACTATATGCATATATGCGAATTATGTATCCCGCTTGGTACATTTCTTGATTTGTAGTCTTGATTAGTTCATGACTGAAAATCTTGTTATGGTAAGCCCTTGTTTAGATTGATCTATGCATCAAGTAGGTTAACCCGCTAATGTTATGATTTATTGTTGAGAATTGGTGAATAGCAAAATGCTTATTCTTAAGTGGTTCGTAAGAAATATTTGCAAATCGTAGGTCCCCTGGTTGATCATATTAGAATTATGCTTTGCCTATATATCTGATGGGTTGATTATAGTATCTTTAGGTAGTTATATATTGGTGGGCTCTCAAGTTCATGCTATTATTCATCCTCTCAGGTAAGTAGTTTTGAACATTGTGCGGATAACAACATCAGTACTTGGAGTTCCAACGACATTGCTTGTAGAGTACTGTACAATGTAGTTAGGAGACATGTAGGTCATGTCTTTTATTTATATTTAAGTTTGAGTTCCGATTTCGTTAATTGGTTTTTGAATCTTAATTTAGGTCATCTGTAAATGTCTCGAGTGAACATGTTTTTATTAAAGATTTATCTTTATATTTTTAAATGGTATAACTTAATTTAATTTATATGGATTTTTTATGTTGGGTCGCTCACGTGAGCCGAATGTAACTCCTCATATTGGGTCGGGTCATCCGTACCAGTCTAGAGCATTTCATCATTCGTCTACAAGCGACATTAATACATTTGAACCAATGACTATGCTTCCAAGGTCGACAGTCATTATACAAAATCCAAGCAATGGCCACAATCGAGTCTAACTCAATGATAATCGATGAAACATTCTTCCAACAAGAATTAAGCAAAATATCTTGTTAGGCTTGATAGACTCGATTTCCTTTAACCGTTATGGATTGTCAAGTGGTGAAGAAGTTGGATTTTTGGGTGATTGAGGTGAGGAAGCTAAAAGATAAAAGACACAATAATTTGGAATGGTTCAGCCTTCTAACAAGCCCCTACATCCACTACCTTAGCTTCCCACTAAGGATTTCACAACCAATTCACTAATTGATTCGTCCCCTATTCTAGGCTTGGGAGGAAACCCTTAGAACAATCAAAGCTTTCTAACCCAAAGCTTGATCAAACCCTCTCTACAAGTGATAAAGATAAGCAAATTAAAATCCTTCTTACAAGGTTGATGTTTGCACACTAAAGCACTCACCCAAACCTAAACACTTGAGTAAAATTTAACAATTTTGGCTCACAAGTGTTGTCTATACAAAGAATGAATAATTTAAGCCCTAAGACAAATTTACCATCATATAGTTGTTGAAAATTGAAGCATTAGTCTTCCCTTGATGCTTGGAGGTCCCTTTTATACTCCCAATTGTGTTTATACCCGTTGAGGACCGTTGGGGTTGAATTAGAGTCGTTGGAGACTTTATTTCCCACCATAAATACAGTTCTGCAACTACCCATATCGAAACGGTACCTACCTATTTCAAAACACGGCTAAAATAGAAAGAGTCGTTATGCGCATTAAAGAGTCCGTATCGAAACACATTGGGTCATATCGGAACGCCCGTATCGAAACGCCTAGTGTCGTATCGGAACAGCCTGCAATTCAAATAGTCGTTGGGAAATAGCCGTTAGGGTTATAGCCGTTGGGGTGTATGCCACGTGGGCGTATCAAAACACCAAAGGGTGTTTCAAAACAACACCAGTCTGTATCAAAACAGGTAACCCCTGTATCGAAACAGGTTTTGGCAATTTCAAAACGTATCTATACAGATTATGTTGTATTGAAACGTGTATATTAAAAACACTATTTTGGCTACTTTAAAACGTTTCAAACATTTCCAAAACCTTTTGAAACATCCTCAAACTTATTTCAAGTTGTTTTTGACTTAGAGAATATTTTAAATTCTTTTGAATTAAGTCCAAAACATTTTTCAATTATTATATCAAAACATATATTTCTACAATCTCACCCTTTTTGATATAATAAAACCAACTTGAAATTTTGTTTGGGATTCTCTCCCTTAGTATTTTAAAATTTTGAATAAGAGATTTTAAAATTTGAATGAAGTTAAAGCTCCCCTTATTCTCTTGAAGAATCAATTTTTCAAATTATTTCTCCCCTTTTTATTATATCAAAAAGAATTTAAAATACATTAGGCTCAAAATAACATATGAGGTTTATATAATTTTGAAACAATTAAAAACTTTTGGTTTTAAAATTGGCTCCCCCTTACTCAAAGCATCAAATATAGTTAGTCCAGCAATATGATAATCTAGTTGTAAAATAATAATCTAATTAAAAACAAAAGCAACTAGAAATTTTACCAACACTTGAACTTCAAGGGAGGATGTGAAGCCTTCCTTCTTCAAGTGTTCTTCCTTGTGTGTATGGAGCTCCCCCTCAAATTTGGACTTGTTGATCAATCTCCATCACACCTAACGTAAGACAATCAAGTAATTTTTGGTATCCAAATTGCTTTGGATCCATAGACGTTAGTGGCACAAAATGTAGTCCCCTTTGGAATCCATTTTTCAATTTCATCCTTTTTAGTTGAAGCGGTTAGTTCTTTTGGGACCTAAACACTTCTAAAACATTTTCCATTTATAAATCTAGGGGCACTAGATTGTCTAACATAAAAGTTTGATTTTCCAAAACTTTTTTTCTTTTCAAGCTCTTTGGAAATCAAATCTTTTTCCTTTTTAACTTTATGAAGCAAATTTTGTAAATCAACACATTTTTGCTCAAACTCATTGAGTTTTGCTTCAAGTTCAATTTTGGTTTTAGAAATCAAATCATTTTGAATTTTCAAATTTCTTATTTTTCAAAATGTGATTTTTAAACTCTAAAACCAAATCAACATAGGCATCTTGTAATTCATCAAAAGAATATGAACATGAGGTAGATGAATTAGAAGTTACCATCGAATCTTCTTCGATGGCCATAAGGCAAAGGTTGGCTTGTTCATCGTCGGTGGAGTCTTCATCACTCCATGTAGCCACATATGCCTTCTTCTTATGGCTTGAAGTGTTTGCCCTCTTCTTCTTCATTGATTCACGTTCGAATTCTTTCATTGCTTTCTTCATGAATGGGGCACAGTTCTTGAAGAAATGAACTATCTCTTCTTCTTCTTCTTCTTCCTCCTCTTCGCTTGTATCAACATGGTTGCACTTGGAGGATCTGAGAGCAATGGAATTGGCGTTGATGCCAAGCTCCATGATTTTCTTCTTCCCCATCTTCTTTATCTCTTCCTTCTTCTTCTCCTCTTTTCCTTTCTTCATAATTTCATGAGTGAGAAGAGACCCCACGAGTTCATCAATCTTTAAAGTCTTGAGATTCTTGGCTTCGATGATGGCGGTCTTCTTTGAATCCCATAACTCGGGAAGAGAGTAGATGAGTTTGTGGACAAGTTTGTCTTTTGAAATGATTTCTCCATAGCCTTTGAGGCCATTTGTGATGGTGGAGAATCTATCGAACATCTTTGTGATGTCTCCATCCGGTTCCATCTTGAAGTTCTCATACTTGTGGTTGAGAAGACTGATTTTGGTCTCCTTTACTTCGTTGGTTCCCTCGTATGTGACTTCAAGCTTGTCCCAAACTTCCTTGGCATCTTCACAAGAAAACAACTTCTCATAGATGTTGGGGCTAAATGCACAAAAGAGAATGTGCAAAGCCTTGCAATTAAGCTTCATCTTCTTACGATCATTCGCACTCCAATCCGCCTTACTTCGTTGTGGCACAAACAAACCATCTTCAACTATGTCCCAAAGCTTGTAATCCTTATATTTGATGAAGAACATCATTCTTGTCTTCCAAAAGGCATAGTTGGTTCCGTCAAAGAATGGTGGCTTGTCGATGGATTGCGACATTTGACTGGTTGATTGAATTGTTGTATCGAGCTTCCCAGATCGCCTCAATAGGATGTTAATCCCCTTCAATTCAGCCTCCCTCTGATACCAATTGTTAGAATTGATGGGCTCGATTTCCTTCAACCGTTATGGATTGCTAAGTTATGGAGAAGTTGGATTTTTGGGTGATTAAGGTGAGAAAGCTAAAAGATAAAAGACACAATAATTTAGAGTGGTTCGGCCTTCTAACAAGCACCTACATCCTCTCTATCTTAGCTTCCCACTAAGGATTTCACAACCAATTCACTAATTGACTCGTCCCCTTTTCTAGGCTTAGGAGAAAACACTTACAACGATCAAAGCTTTCTAACCCAAAGCTTGATCAAACCCTCTCTACAAGAGATAAAGATAAGCAAACTAAAATCCTTCTTACAAGGTTGATGTTTGCACACTAAAGCACTCACACAAACCTAAACACTTGAGCAAAATTTGACAATTTTGGCTCACAAGTGTTGTCTATACAAAGAAGGAATAATTTAAGCCTTAAGACAAATTTCTCATCATATAGTTGTTGAAACTTGAAGCATTAGTCTTCCCTTGATGCTTGGAGGTCCCTTTTATATTCCCAATTGAGTTTATAGCCGTTGAGGACTGTTGGGGTTGAATTAGAGTCGTTGAAAACTTTATTTCCCACCATAAATGAAGTTCTGCAACTACCCGTATCGAAACTGTACCTGCCTGTTTCGAAACACGACTAAAACATAAAGAGTCGTTATGCGCATTAAAGAGGCTGTATTGAAACACCTTGGGTCGTATCGGAACGTACGTATCGAAACGCCTAGTGTCGTATCGAAACAGCCTGCAATTCAAATAGTCGTTGGGAAATAGTCGTTGTGGGTATAGTCGTTGAGGTGTATGCCACGTGGGCGCAACGAAACACCAAAGGGTGTTTCGAAACAACACCTACCCGTATCGAAACGGGTTCTTGAAGTTTCAAAACGTATCGATATAGATTATGCCTGTATCAAAACGGGCACATTAAAAACAGTGGTTTGACTACTTAATAAACGTTTCAAACATTGCCAAAACCTTTTGAAACATCCCCAAACTTATTTTCAAGTTGTTTTTGACTTAGGGAATATTTTAAATTCTTTTCAATTAAGTCCAAAACATTTTTCAATTATTATATCAAAACATATATTTCTACATATCTAAAGCTCAATCAACCACTTGAAGTTCTGTCACATTTTTCAATTATTATATCAAGAAGAAATAATTTAAGCAAAGTACATCAAGGATATGCTCAAGGAGTTTGGCTTGGAGATTGCAAAGCCTCAAGCCACACCTATGAGCTCATCTATAAAGCTTGACAAGGATAAAGGAGGTAAGTGTGTTAACTCTAAGCTTTACCGTTCTATGATTGGATCATTGCTTTACCTTACCGCAAGTAGACCGGATATCTTGTTTAGTGTTTGCTTGTGTGCTAGGTTTCAAGCTAGTCCTAGAGAGTCTCACCTTATAGCCGTTAAGAGAATCTTTAGGTACCTTAGAGATACTCCTTGTTTAGGTCTTTGGTACCCTAGAGACTCCACCTTCAACCTTCATGCTTATTCAGATGCGAATTATGGGGGTTGTAAAATCGATAGGAAGAGTACTTCGGGAACTTGTCAATTCTTAGGTAGTATGCTCATATCTTGGTTCTCTAAGAAACAAAATAGTGTAGTCTTATCTACCATCGAAGCCGAGTACATATCCTTAGGGAGTTGTTGTGCTCAAGTCCTTTGGATGAAGCAACAACTCTTAGATTATGGTATTAAAGTTGAAACCATACCCCTTAAGTGTGATAACACTAGTGCCATATGTTTGACAAAAAAATCCCATCCAACACTCTAGAACCAAACATATAGAAATAAGGCATCATTTCATTAGAGATCATGTCCTTAAAGAAGATGTTGTTATAGAGTATGTTGACACCTTAAATCAATTAGCGGACATCTTTACAAAACCTTTAGATAAAGAGCGTTTTTGGTCCCTTAGGAGAGAGTTAGGTCTAACTAGCCTATCTTGACCATTTAGGACATCTTTTGTGCTTAAAATTGCTTGATCTTGTGAAATTGCATGTTTGTGTGTTGTAACTCTTGAAAATATCCATTCCTATAGCTAGGGGAGTATGGTTCTGTTAAAATATGCATAGAACTGCTCATTCATCATTTGCATTCCTTTAGGAGGTGTTAGAATCGAGCTTTTGGTTGTTCTTTAGGCCTAAAATGTATTTCTGGGCATAGGGTATCGATACGGCCCTACGCGTATCGATACGAGTACTTTATTAGCTTCCAGACTTCATTTTGCCTTAAACGGGTATCGATACGGTTAAACACGTTTCGATACGAGCTACAATCGTTTCGATAGGGATTGCATCCGCTTTGATACGATCCTTCAACGGGCATTTTTTATTGGAATTACGTTTTTACCCCCGTATCGATACACCCTCAGGCGTATCGATACGCGATTACGCAGACAGCTTTAATTTGGCATTTAAGAGTTCAACTTTTACCAAAATTAAAATTTCTCAAAACCCTAGCTGTTTTCAGCCTATAAATAGCCTCTCCCTCCCTCATATTTTCACACCACAACTCAAAATATCAAGAGGGTTTCAAAATCAAGCAAAGCTCTAAGGCTTTTTCATCAATTTGGTGCGAAGCTTTTTCTTCCATTCCTCTCGAATCAATATCAAGGTAAAACCATTTCTTTTTCTTTTAATTTTTCTTATTATTTTCGTTTTCAAACTTTTTTGTTTTGTTTTTATTTTTTGTCTTCCTAACCAAACTTGGTTTTAAAATTTCTTTTCAAAAGTTGGTTTTTAAAATTTTTTTAACCTTGATTCTTGGTTTTTCAATGAGTTGAATGAAGAAATCTTAATGCATACACTGTTTTCTCTAGTTCATGGCACCTTCTAGGAAGAGATCACGTCTTAATGAAACTGGTGAAGGATCAAATCCCGGAGATGGTGCTCGTCCAAATCTCACTCAAATCTATCAACAATCTTTTCAAACCACCGGAGCTCTCACCTATTTTTGTGAATTCCAAAACTATAAGATACGTCCGGAGAGGGTAATCTCTATTCCTTTTTTTAACTCGGAGCGATTCAAATTTGAATATCTACCTTTGCTCCAAGAGTGGAAGTTTATGGATTTTCTCGTTATTCCCGGTTTTTTCTTTCGCGTTTTGGTTTTAATCTTTTATGCTAATGCCAAATGTTGTGCCAATCAAGATGGTGTTGTTACGGCTGTTAGCTCTCATCTTATGGGTAAAAAGATCACTATATATGTTCAATCTATTTGTGATGTGTTCAAGTTGGAGGATGAAGGCTATAATGATGAGAATGCCCTTGGCCATGTTCTTAGTGGTTCCGTCACCGCCCTAAATGCTCAAGATCGAATCCTCCATTTGATGGTCTCTTGGTGGTTTAGGCCCTCGGGAGGGAAGTATTCTACTATCCGCCAAGTGGATGACTTTTGGATTCGTTGCTTCCGTGAGAGAAAACGTCTGAACCTTGCTCGTATCATGTTTGTGGAGATCGTCTATCTCGTGCAACATCGCCACACCACGCTTGTCACTTCCTTCACCTATGGTACGACCCTAAGCTATTTTTTCCAACAAAAGGAGATTGATTGCTCGCATGACTTCCCAACTCCCCTCACCGATCCTATCGATGAACGCTCTCTTGCAAGGGGTAAGTTCCATTACTTTAATGGTAATTGGTTACATCTATCCGAGCTCCCTAGTGAGGCCGCGGAACAATATGCTAATCCTCAAGTTGAACAAGTTCCTCAAGCTCCTCCTCCTCCACCTTCCATGGATTCTCTAATGACTTTTCTCAAAGAGCAATTCACGGGTTTGTGCACGGACATGGCTTCAGGGTTTATCACAATTGATACTCGTTTCACAAGCCTTGAAGAAAGGATGACGAATGTGGAGACTCAACTCACTTCTCTTGAAGGCGGTCATAACTCAATGAATATCTCTCTCACCGCTTTCCATGACGAGTGGCGTCAAACCTTGAGTAATGATGATCCAATTGAGGAAGATGATGAAGATGATGAAGAAGGCGATGGAGATGCATAGTAGCCTATCTTTGCATACCATGCATATCATCTAGGATATTTATTTTATGCACATTTGCTTCATGTTTTTAGGATTAAGTTTGAATTATTTTAAACATATGCTTTGATTTTCTGTTGTTTGGATTTTTAAGTTGATGTTATGCTTTATTTGAACTTAATGATATTTATGTTGCTTGCCTATTTATACATTTTGCCTACTTTATGCACTTTACAATATGTCTCAATTATTTTTGATCTAACAAAAAGGGGGGAGAGGGAAGCTCACAACACTTAAAATATTTTGATTTTCAACTTAAAAGTTACCTAGCTAATATTAAGAGGGGGTTATTTTACAAAGTTTTTCAAAGTGTCGAAAAATTTCAAGGTTTAGTTTTGTTATATCAAAAAGGGGGAGATTGTAAAACCTATGTTTGATTTTGAAATAATTAAATTTTTAAGGATTAAATTGAAAACTTGAAATTGATTTCTAAGTCCCTTTAATAATTTATAAATCACCAACACTTTAAAACTGATTTGAAAAACTCAAACTCTAAATATTTTCTAAGTGTTCCAAGGCCAAAGTATTGAAAACCGTCCAGGTGTATCGATACGCCTCCAGCCGTATCGATACCTTTTTTTATAAAGTTGGCTACTAGAAAGACGTGTTTCGATACGCTCTTAACCGTATCGAAACAGATTCAATCTGTATCGATACGCCCCTCTGCAAAAACTGAAGGAGTTTGAATGGTGTACCGATACGACTTAACCCGTATCGATACGGTTTTAATTGAATTTTTAATTCGAAGTGTTTTAAATGTTTTCGACCGTTGTTGTCAATCGTTAGGTAACTAACATTTAAAGTGGCAGTTGACCCGTATCGATATGGTAAACCCCCGTATCGAAACGGAGACTTCCAGTGAGCTAAGTTGAGAAAAAGGTATTGATACGGTCTCTTCCGTATCGAAACGCTCCCTGTCCCGTACCGATACGCTTACACGCGTTTCGATACGCCCTCTTTATTATGTACAACGACTCTTTCTGTTTTGAGACATGTATCGATACGGCTCCCTGTGTACCGATACGGATAGCTGCAGAAGTGCATTTATGATGGAAAGAAAGGCTCACAACGGCTATAATCAATTCTCTAACCACCCAAATGGCTAGAATTGATAGAGAATGTATAAATTGAAGCTCTTTGAAGACCAACAACAACTATTGCATCAAAGATAAACATCAAAGCAAAAATCCAACCTCAAGTGTGCCTATTTTTCAATTTCTTGTAAACCTCAAATTGAGTTGTATTCAATTCTTATTCTATCTTCAAATTTGGGTTGAGTGTTGTACTTCAAGGGACAAAATTGTATTTGAGAGATATATTTCTTGTCCAATTTCTTCTTTGTCTATTTGTGAGAGTTTGGTCAAATTTTGGGTAGAAAATTTGACCGGTTGTGTAAAAGTTACCTCCTAAGCCTTGAAAAGGGGAAGAACAAGTTAGTGAATTGTTGCAAATCCTTAGTGGTAGCTAAGGCAGTGGATGTAGAGTTCATTTGGAACTTGAACCATTCTAAAATTCTTTGTTCTTCATTTTTAATTGTCCATTCACTCCTTTAAAGTTTTAAAATCTCAATTCACCCCCTCTTGGTCTTGATCATTCAATCGATCCACTCAACATACCCGACCTGAAACCCATCTGATTACCTACTTTTACATCCCTAGCCAACACTAACGTTCTAAAAGTCAAAAGTAACCATTTATGTAGTTTACCAATCATGAAATGAATACTAATTGTAAGTACTACTTTATTTCATTTAGGTTTGGTCTGGGTGATCCTTATATTAGAACAATCAAGGGCCAATAAGAAGAAAAAAAAAAGTGTGTAATTATTTTCGCAATAAATGTACTTTATAAAATCGTATATTTTGAAAAGAAAAAACACATAGAACTTTACAGCTTTTGTGATTTTATATTGGATCATGTAACATGGTATATGGTTAAAAAAACTATTAACAAAATGTATTGATAACTCAGCTGCGAGTTCTCTCTCAACTCAGTCGTTTATTTCTTTTTCTTTATTTTGATTTAGTCGGTGATCGGGATAGCAGTCTTCGTGTTGGTCGTCGGTGTTTAATCTTTTCCATATTTTTATATCTCATTTTAATTTTAATTTTTCTCAATTTGTTTTTTTAGTTTTCAATAAAATTTAATGTTTTTTTGGTTATCTACTCTTTGCAAATTTTGTTGTGTTTGTTTTTCTCTACCTTTGTGGCAAGTCTTTTTTCTGTTTTTATGGCACGTCTCTGTCTTATGACACTTTTTTGAATACCTTTGCGGTCGCTTGATGCTAGTGTAGTGTTCCTCACAACGTTTGTTCTTAATTTGGGTTTGTCAGTGGTCTTGAATAGTTTGATCTCCTTTTGTGGTTGTTTGCTGATGTAATCAGAACTGTATAGCGGATTTGAGCCTATTGGAACCGACATGAAAGTTATTTATAGTTTTCTCGTGGAGGATTTCATCTAGTTAATGTTTTGACAACTCCCTAAAGGACTCTTCCAACAACAAACTTCAGAGATTTGCTTTGATACAAAGAAGAGGTGTCTGATTTGATCGAAGCAGCCTTTTAGTTTTCTTATTAGTTTTGTCTTTTTTTATTGTATTTTTTTTGATGTTTGAAACCTTTGAAAGGTCATATTCTTAATTTTTTGTTTATTAATAAAGCTGTCTAATATCAAATTTATAAAATATATTTATATTATCTTGTCTTATATAAATTCTAATTATAGTATAGAAATATAATACATCTCTTTCTAAATAAATAAAAATTATCTGTATACCGGGAAGAAGTGGCCAATTTGAGCGAATAATTTGCAGTTACTTATATATAGGATAAATTTATTATGTATTAATATTGAATATGATGCTAAACAACAGAAGTAAATTGAATATTGACGAATCATCGTAATATTATATATATTTGAAAGGAAATTCTTTAGAAGGAAACAGTTACAGCAGAGAATTAAGTTCAACAGGTAAATCAGTAAACCAGTTGTGAGGAGAAAACACAGTTAATGATCACATGGGTTTTTTATATATTCATAAAGGCTCGGATGTGAAAGCCAACTGCTAAGTGCTAACCACATAAGTGAAAATGGAGCATTAAATTCATTCAATTTCTGCATTGTACAACCCACTTAGAAAAAACAAAATTCGAGGCGGAGATCTGGTAACGTTTCGGATCTGGATTATTTCCTATATATATTCATCATCTTGGATCTCCAACTCCATACTCCCATCAGCACGAAACCGGGTTTTGTTAAAGTTTTTTTTTTTTTTTTTTGACAATGGCGGCTGGCGAAAACTCTGTGCAAAGGTTGGAAATCAGCAAGAAGTCTATTCCTGATCTTGCTCCTTTGGAAGCAGTACTCTTTGATATTGATGGAACTTTATGTGATTCGGATCCTCTCCACTATATCGCTTTTTGCGAAATGTTCGCAGAGGTATTTGTTGAATTTCTCCATTTTCTTTTATTAACTCTAATATGTTCTAACTCAGGAGGAAGTGAGGAACTGAACTGTTATCTTATTTTATTTCAATTTGTGTCGATTTCATGTTAATCTATTTCAGCAGATTGGTATGGAAGTTCCGGATGATGAATTCTTGAGCAAAAATATTGCTGGGAAGCACAATGATGATGTTGCTGCTATTCTCTTCCCTGATGATATACCAAAGGGCATGAAGTTCATGAAAGATGCTGAAGAAAGGTTTCGCAGGTAAAAAAACTAAATGCTCCCAACTCCCAACTTATGGAAGTTTATTCTTTGTTTGGTTGTGTGGATGAAACAGGTTGGCCTCGGAAAACTTGGCATCGATAAAGGGTCTCTACAGATTAACGAAATGGATCCAAGATCGTGGGTTGAAGCGAGCTGCTGTTACTAATGCTCCAAAACAGAATGCTGAACTCATGATCTCCAAACTCGGCCTCCAAGATTTTTTTGATGCTGTTATTGTAGCAAGTGATTGCGAGCGAGCCAAACCCTATCCAGACCCTTACTTGAAGGCGCTTCAACTACTCCAGGTCTCAAAGGATCACACCTTTGTTTGTGAGGTATGTAATGTATGCTTTGGTTTCGACATAAACATGTCACAAATCTGAACATGGTTTTCGGAATTCGGATTGTGCAGGACTCTTTACCAGGGATACGAGCAGGAGTTGCAGCTGGGCTGCCTGTTGTGGGGTTAACTACAACCTACCCTGAAAATCTGCTTATGGAAGCTAATCCTACAATTCTCATCAAGGATTATGAGGACCCAAAGTTATGGGACTACTTAGGGCAGCTTGATAACAAAACAGAAGAGCTTCTAGAAAAACACCCGCTCCAATTCCCAAGCAATTTAGGATATCCAAATTGTAAGCGTGAAGAACAAGAAACCCTACTTTTAGATTTTGAAAACCAGCCGGATACAAACTTCGTGAGGCAGACGAAGGCTTTCGTTCAAGAAACCAAAAACAAAGAGTTTCAATTAATAAATAACTGTGTTTAATTTCAACATGATCTCCCTTAAACCAAGATCTCTAATGTCATCGTGCCATCATCGTCATTTTTCTTAAGTTTTAAGTGTTGGAGTATGTTCTTATGATACGATTGTAATAAATATTTTTTACCATGTTCTATTACCGGATGCAATATTCAGACGTCTGTCTGTGGCGGATCTAGAAATTTAAGAATATGGTCTAAAATGTTTTTTTTCCTAAATGAGTAAGTAAAAATAAAATTTTCCTCTCTAGACTAAACAAAATCAAAAAAATTCAAAAAATAACACTAAATTAAACATATTTCTTTTAAAATATATCAAAAATAAGGATGCGGATGCACCTCACCAGAGTTGGGTGCATCCGTCACTGACTACTGTTGGATATACCACAAGTTATGTCTTAGAATTTACGTTGATCAAGATAAAATTTGTCACTCCTATATAATAAGAGTGATATTTCAAGACCCCTAATTAAATGTAGTTATAAATGTATCGATATGAGATACCATACACATTTGTACATCTTAATTTACTAAAATTTCAAAACAAAAAATTGAAACTATACCAGCGTGACAGTTTCCTATTTTACGTGATAAAAACTCTAATCATTAGTGAAACTATTTTGCAATTTAATGTCCTCTTCCCTTCTAGGCACCCAACAAGCATCAATGCATTCGGCTTGAGCCTAAATTATTAGATATATATATTTATCAAAGTAGGACAAAAATCCACCACTTCCTTTTTTTTTACATTTTTTTTCATGCCACGACACTAAAAAAAGTTAAATTCTAAGTCCTAATTTTAATTTTTATATTCTAAACCATAAATCAAAATTTTTAAAATATACTCAATCACTAATTCCCTAAACCTTAACTTTAAACTTTAATCTTTATCACCAAAACTTAAATTTTTATTGTAAAAGCATAAATAAGAGCACCAAAAAATTGAAAATTTCTATTCATCAAAGTATGAACATTTTTAATATAATTAATTTATTGCATGCAACTTCCCAAAAATATATTTAATGTTTCCAACTAATTTGATCATAGGGTGGGATCCAATAAGATAATATAATATTAACAAAAATATTAAAACTTTTTAATAATTTTCCTAAGCTTTGTTTTTCTCATCCTTTTCATGAGTTTCACGTTGGATTGGAGGGGAAGACTCTCAAAACCAATTTTCAATCTTACAAGGTAAGTAAATATTATTTAATAAAATTCCATATGCTTTCACCTTAATCTTTAATTCTTAATTTTCTTGTGATTTAATTGAGTAAAAATTCATTGATTTAGATTCCGACGATTTTTGAATAAATGATGTTCGGGTGGATGGAGATTATCCAAACCTATTGGGTTTTGTAAGAATTATGATGCTTATTGATAAGGATGAGTCTACCACGTGCGACGAACATCGATGAATACCACTAATGATGAACACCGATGAACACCATTAAATTAATTAATAAAGATTTAAAATATCAAGGACCCATCATACAATTAATAATTATTTTAAAAAATCAATTAAATTATTTTTTATATATATTAAAATTTTATTTTTTTAATAAGGGTAAACTATATATTTAGTACCTCACTTATTTCCGTATTTCTATTGAACCCTCATTATTTAAATATTATTTCAATTTGACCCTATTCTTTATAAAAAAATAATTTAACCCTTGACTTAAAACCCTAAACTATTAAACCTTAAACCCTTAAACTCTTAAACATATACCCTAAACCATATACCATTAAAAATAATTTCACCATCATCGATTCAATTCAATTCAATGAATCATTGAATTCTTTAAAAAATTTAATTAAATTATTTTTTATATATATCAAAATTAATTAAACTCGAATCTTCTAAAACCCATCGAAAATAAACCCGAGATTCTTTATTACACTCTGCTTAAAGGGTATGCCAATCACTCGTGGTTGCACGAAACTTTAATTATTATTTCATATTCCTTTCAAGAATCTTTCCTTGATATATGTCTTCGTATGCCATCTTTAGAATTTAGTAATTCAATAAACAAGGAAAAACCATGTTACTCGAGTAAGAACTCGAAGAAAGCAACACTTACAGAGTCTAACAAGATATTCGATGCTTTGAAATCTCGGTAAATGACTGGTTTCTCTGCTTCATGGAGATAGGCAAGACCTTTGGCAGCTCCGAGAGCAATTTTCATCCTTGTCCCCCACGGAAGAGAAACAGAATACCCTGCACCAAGGAAGATTGACATTACTTTCTGTTTCTGTTTCTGAAACGACGAGTGCTTGGCGCAGAGTGTAATAAAGAACCTCGGTTTTTTCTTCGATGGGTTCTAAGAGATTCGAGTTTAATTAATTTTGATATATATATAAAATAATTTAATTAATTTTTTTAAAGAATTCAACGATTCATTGAATTGAATTGAACCGATGATGGTGAAATTATTTTTAATAGTATATGGTTTAGGGTATATGTTTAAGAGTTTAAGGTTTAATAGTTTAGGGTTTTAGGTTAAGGGTTAAATTATTTTTTTATAAAGAATAGGGTCAAATTGAAATAATATTTAAATAATGAGGGTTCAATAGAAATACGGAAATAAGTGAGGTACTAAATATATAGTTTACCCTTATTAAAAAAATAAAATTTTAATATATATGAAAAATATTTTAATTGAATTTTTAAAATAATTATTAATTGTATAATGGATCCTTGAAATTTTAAATCTTTATTAATTAATTTAATGGTGTTCATCGGTGTTCATCATTAGTGGTGTTCATCGATGTTCGTCGCACGTTGTAGAATTTTCCTATTGATAATCTAAAATCGATTTGGAATTATTAATTTCGAAATTAATTAATTGTGTTAAATTGAGATAGGTGTTTTTGTGAAATTGTAGTAGAATTGTGTTCTAAAGGTTTCTATTGTCACTAGATTTTTACCCTATTGTATTTAATTATTATTATTATTATTATTATTATTATTATTATTATTATTATTAGTGCTTGTTAAATAAAAACCCAATAAAAATAATAAGGGTCTACTTTTATTAAATAAAAACCCATGTACACTGTTGGCCCAACTAACCCATTTCCCCCACATGCATGATTTAATGATCTAAATTAAACCAGCAAAAAGGAGGTGTGGGGAGCCACTCGCGCAGTCACGCGCTTGGCGCGTGCAATCCACGCACGTAGATTTGGCTTCCCTAGCTCCGATCAAAACCCCAGCCACGCCGGCAAACGCGGCGTTCGGCCGTTCCAGGGCCGTGGTGGAGTGCCGGAGGTCTCCTAGCCCACGCCAAGTTCATCCCGTGTCGCTGCCGTTCTTGCCACCGCCGATCGGACCTGCAAAAGAGGAAAAGTGGATTAAGCCCTAATTTGAATATGGAAAAAATCATCCATAGCTACTCAAATTCGAGCCAAATCCGAGTGCAATCTTCATTTGAGGAAGGTCAACCCCAAAATCTGATGAAAATCGAATAAAAAAATAAGGAAAGAAAGGGTGGAATCAATCATACTCGATTTAAAATAAAAATAATAGGCCATGATTATCAAGATCTCAGCCGAGATGGGAAAAATCATCCCAAATCACAACATATCGAATAAAAAAGGGAAGGTCAAATCTGAATCAAGAAAATATGGAAGGAAGATCAACCGAATTTTAGAGATTTGAATTCTGATTTTTTTTTTCTTGTAATTTTGGCAACCAAAAAGCTTATATAAACACCCTCTCCATCACTTGTAACACACACTGAAAATCACAAGATTCATACGAATAAACAAGGATTGAAAAGCATTTCACAGTATATTTGTACTCGAATTTTTGGGAATAAAATTCGATTCTTTTTCAGTATCGTATTCACCCTTTCCTTTTTTAATGTATGTTGCTTCAAATTTTATACATGTTGAAAACTCACTTTGATTTAATTCCGGATTGTTGATGAGTAGCCGAAATACTACCTTTCATTTGAATAAATATTTGGGTAAACTACATAAATGACCACCATACTATTGGTAAAGTCGCGATTTGACCACATTATTTTTTTCTAAGCAATTAAACCACCAAACTATTTAATTGGTTGCAATGTGACCACCAGCCGTTAGAAACTAACGAAAGGAGTGGCGTGGCAGTTAGTAAAATTGGTATAATTACATATTTAGTCCCTACTATTTGTATATTTTATCAATTTAGTCCTAATTTAATAAATAAAATAATTTAATTATTTAATTAGGCGGCAACATGTGTCGCCACCTTATTAGAGGATTTTATTTATATATTTTTGATTTAATAATTTTTATTTTGCTCATCCAATCAGGTGGTGACACGTGTCACCAGATTGGAAGAGCAAAATTAAAGCAAGAAACACTTTGTTTTTGATAGGATTCAAACCTAGGTTGGCAAGGTGGAGAATAAGCAGTTCTACCATTTGGACACTGTTATCTTTGTGATATATTGTACAAAATCTAATATATAGCCTAGTTTTTTGTTCATGCCAGGAAAAAAATAAGAAACAAGAAACAACCATTACTGCAAGCACCACTAGAGTGAAATTTGTGTAAGATATCTGATTCCTGCAGATTCACAATCCCAAATTCTTTACCAGAAATATCACCAACTTTCAAATCTTTTCCATTACACAACATGTTCCCTCTTTTTCTTGGCATCTAGAAAAAAAGGAGTAACGTGGTCAGCATTCATAACCAGTAATTATTTTCGGAAAAAAAAGTCAAGTCAGATAATGACATTCTTTTTGGTACAAAATACGGTTTCCATTTAAAATTTCACTTTATACATGTGTTTGTTTGACAGGAAAAAAAGGGAGAAAGATTTTGCAAAAAAATAATGAGGAACCTGCTGGGTTTTGTTGAAATGATAATGGTAATTTTAACTCAAGTTAGCAGCATTGGAGATAACCAAAGCAACAACGTCTAGTGGGGTTAACAAATATGTTCTTATTGTTTACTCTAATCTTCTCTCCAGCCTTGTTCTTTCCTCTTCCACGGGTACCTGGTATTTGTTTGTTTCAGCTTTTTTTTCCCGTGCTTTCTCACATTTGGATTATGAATTATGAGGTTTTTACAATAATGGTTGTTTCTTGTTTTTTTTATGGCATGAGTAAAAAACTAAGATATATATTAATTTTTGTACAATATATCACAAAGATAGCAGTGGCCTAATGGTAGAACTGCTTATCCTCCACCTTGCTAACCCGGGTTCGTATCTTATCAAAAGCATGCTGTTTCTTGCTTTAATTTTGCTCCTCCAATCTGGTGACACGTGTCACCACCTGATTGGAGGAGCAAAATAAAAATAATTAAATCAAAGATATATAAATAAAGTCATCCAATAAGGTGGCGACATGTGTCGCCGCCTAATTAAATAATTAAATTATTTTATTTATTAAAATTATGACTAAATTAATAAAATGTATAAATAGCAGGGACCAAATATGTAATTATACTAATTTTACTAACTGCCACGTCACTTCTTTCGTTAGTTTCTAACGGTCGGTGGTCACATTACAACCAATTAAATAGTTTGGTGGTTTAATTACTTAGAAAAAAAGTAAGGTGGTCAAATCGCGACTTTACCAATAATATGGTGGTCATTTATGTAGTTTACCCTAAATATTTTTGTTATCTATTTTTAAATAAAACCATCGCCGTTAGACGGCGGCCGACGCTGGTGGAAGGCTGCCAGCGCGGTGGTCTATTCCCGGTGTTCTTCATTCTTGAAGAACGCCAAGAACATTTGAGAGGATTTTGAAATTGGGTGTTTGATCCAAATTTTTCTAAAAGAAAAAAATAAAATTGTGTTTATAAAAAGTGGCTTTTATACCCAAAACATAGTGGGATAATTACCTCACTAAGCCCTTTCGCCCAACTTTTCTTTCTTCAGCAAAATACCACATTTTCAAGGTTTTCGAAATGGTCACTGTTTTTATTTAAAATTGGGTCTTAAGTTTCAATAGTTTTTAATTTGATCATTTTAGAACTTCTTTTTAATATGTTTTTAAACTTTTTTGGAAAGTTTCTTAATTAAGTTTTAATTTCCCTTTTTTTATTAAACCGACTCATACAATTTTTAAAGGTTCGCGGTTTATCTTTTATTTAATTACTTTCTTGTATATGTTTATCTGGGCATAATTTAATTTCTCGTTTATTTTTTTGAATTTTATTTATTTCTTTGCTTTCTTGTTTAATAATATAATAAATGCGGTGTCTTATCAAACAAAAATGATGGGTTAGCGCCAGCAGTGTTGGCGGTGATTGAAGTTCATTTTTCAAATGGTAGGACCGTTAAAATAGAATCATATTTAAAAATGGACAAATAAATCGAATTTTTCTTGAACTTGCAAATTCCGACATTAAAACATTTTGTAATTGACTGGGTACCAATTTTTTTGGGTGTTGTAGGGTGCTAATCCTTCCCTACGCGTAATCGACTCTCGAACCGATTTTCTTGTTTTCATAGACCAAAACCGTTGTTTTAATAAAATAAAATGTTTTATTAAAATGATCCATTTTAGGTGATCTAATCATACCTTTTAAAAAATTGGTGGCGACTCTGTGTTTTTTACGTCGGGCTTGAAAAGGGTTGCGATAGCCTGGCGACTCCTTTGGG
Source organism: Hibiscus trionum (assembly GCA_030270665.1). Taxonomy (NCBI): domain Eukaryota; kingdom Viridiplantae; phylum Streptophyta; class Magnoliopsida; order Malvales; family Malvaceae; genus Hibiscus; species Hibiscus trionum. The sequence continues at coordinate 2,870,464 of BSYR01000064.1, read as the reverse complement.
GATATTTTTGTTTTTACAAAAAGAGAGTCATGCCACAAGTCGATTACAAAATGTTTTAATGTTAGAATTTGCTAAGTTCATGTAAAATTCAATTTAATTGTCCATCTATGAATATGATTCTATTTTACGCATTTGAAGCTTAATGAAGCTTTATGCCCGAGCTTTGACCCGATTGCTTAAGTGGGGGAAAACACTTTGCTGATGTAAGAATATTGATTCTCCGTATGATCCTAGCAAGTACCTTCGGGACTCATATGTACTATGTCTTTGTAAGGATACTGATCATTCGTAAAGGCATAGGAAATGAGTCCCCTTGAGTTGAACTTGATTCATTTGTAGCCTATAATGGGTGAGAGTCAGGGGCCTTGCTACCTTTAGTAGGAGACATCAAGGACAACTTGGGTACCTTTCTAGAACCAAACCTTGTGTGAGAATTTAGAGCCCACCCCAATAGAGCCATGTGGAAAACCGTAGGCTTTTAGTCTGGTCAAAATTATTTCGTAAGGATAATCCGTGGAGACATGTCCTGGAGTGTTGGAATGTGCTGCCCAGAACTATTCGTACAATGAAATTCTTTTGGACCTTTTTTATTTTTATCTTTTAAGAATACTAATCCTTTCCTTTTCTTGTCTTAATTTTGTTTTGCTTGCATTTGCATCTCATTTTTAGAAGGGGTCGATTTTGAAGCATGTTGCTCAATTAGAAAATGCTTTTGCCATGGATGGAAAGTACTGAAAGAAAGAGAAAGAAAATGCGGATGTATGGTGATCGCGTGGACGAAATACCAAAGTATGCTCACATCAGCGCCAATCGGAATATCATAAGTTGCAAGTGTTATGAGACCACTTCGACGGTGCAACCAAGAAGAATTTGAAGATGATCATTGGTCTACTCGGATTAGGGGCAATGTCGAAAGGACCCAGGAGCGAGACGAGTCCGACAAAAGTATCATAATTGAAGACGTAACTAAGCATGTGACGATATAGTCAGAGAAGCTACATTTTTCGCCCCCTACGTCTGACCGATATGGGAGGTAGGAAAAAGGCTCCAAAGACTCACCGAAGAAATAGAGGAACTGGGTGCTCAGATTGAGACGTATTCGTAGGACCTTTGTCATCCAATGAAGGCTACTTCTAGAGTAATATCTTAATGGAATTGATGGCCCGTCGCTTGCATTCATACATTTGCATTTTCGAATTTGTTGCTTGCATTTATGTTGTGATCATTGTATACATTCATACATGATAAGAAACTAATTTAAATAAATCACATAGAATTTCCAAAATACGGTACTCGTTCTCAGTCCAGAGTAATGGCCATGGAAGATAGATTGACAACTTTAGAGAATAGCCACACGAGTGTTAAATGTTCAAAACTACTATTTTTATTACCCTTTTTACTCATGTTATTGTTATACTTAAACTCATTTTAGTTGCATTATTAGGCATTCATGCATATTTTCATAATTTCCTTCACCGTTATGCTTGAATTCATAATCTAGTTATTTTTGTGGAAAAAGATATTGCGGAAGTGTGTTTTGTGTGCTTGTGTGCAGGATTTAATTCTTGAAGCAACTGAGGACAAGAAGAATGAGGAGTTGCCGATTTGGATAGGATTAATCCACTTAATTCGAGACAAATACTAGAAGGAAGGATAAATCCTAGAAGAATTGGAGATTTAAAAGAGATTAAATTCTAATAGATTTAGGAGGAGTTTTAGAAGGAATAATAATATAATAGAATAAAAGGGATCTATTTCTTTTATTACATTGTATTTAATTCCAACTTAACTTCCTCTTTAAGAAAGACTTTGACCTATCCCATCTCTTATATAAAGAAGGCCAAGCTGCCCAAGTTAAGCATGTTCGGTTCGAAAGAAAAAGAGAGAGGACTGTTCGACATCTGCTTCTTTTTCTTCCTTCTTGTTTCGGTTAGATTCATGCTAGGGATATTTTATTTTGTATTTCTTTCAAACCAGCTATGAACTAAATCTATTTGGCTTAGGTTATTGTTTTTTTTGTGGTTGTGAGAACGATTGGATTTGTTTTAGGTATTTGAGTTTGTAATTTTAATTCATGGTTTGTTCAATCTTGGTTCTTAAATTTATTTGCGAGTGAATTGGGAGAGGATCTCGTGAATTCATCCATTTATCTAATATCGGGAGAGTTAGATTCAAGAAACGAATGAACATGGTCTTTATTCAATCAATTGATGGTGAAGACTAATTCGACATAGGGATAACTTGTGAATTTCAACGACTAAAGGGAGCGCAAGATCGATTGTTGTCCACCCTTGGTTCACGCAGTGATGTATTATCAAGGCATGTACAATTAACTAGTGTTTCGAATTAGGGATAAGGAGAAACCATTGAAGAACGCTTCACCGAACCTTGAAGGTTGTCGCTTAGTTGCCCAGGCAATCGCGAAGCACCAATTGCTACATGTATACTTGCACCAATTGTGAACCACTTATTACGCGCAACAAGTTTTTGGCGTCGTTGCCTGGGATTAGAAATATCAACTTTGTTTTTAATTTCTTGCACTTTTATTTATTTTTACTTTTTATTGTCCAGTTTCCAAAGGGTTAACAAAATTTGGTTCTGTATTGGTGTATGACCAAGGCAAACCCGACAGCTCTAGAATATCCCCTTGATCTAGAAATTGAACGTACCTGCCAGAGACTCAGACAAAGAATGAGAGAAGCAATGGCAAATCAAGTTGGCAATAACAATGCCAATGGCAATCAGGTTGCCGCAGCAAGAGGTGGAGCGAATCTACCAGCTTAACTTTCTCAACCAAGGAACCGAACTATTTAGAGGAAGATCTCAACGGTCTAAACCCAGAAATTGTCACACCTGAAATTGAAGCTGCCCACTTCGAATTAAAGGCAATAATGTTCAATATGATTAATACAACCGGTCAATTTTGCGGATTAACAACTGAAGATGCCAGACAACATCTCAAATCCTTCCTGGAGATTTGCAATTCATTTAAACTACAAGGAGTCCTTGAGGATGTTTTGAGGCTAAAATTAATCCGCTATTCTTTGACGGATAGAGTGAAATCGTGGTTGAATAGTATTCCATCCGGATCAATAGGATCTTGGACTGATTTATGTCATGATTTCCTTGCTAGATTTAATCCTACAAATATGATTGATAAGTTGCGTAACAAAATTACTTCTTTTCGGCAGGCAGATGATGAATCCATGTACGAGGCTTGGGAGCGATATAGAGAATTGTTACATAAATGTCCCCTACACGGATTCCCGGTATGGACACAAGTGACGATGTTTTACAACGCAGTAAACACACTGACAAGGATGATGCTAGATGCCTCGGCAAATGGCATACTTCTAGACAAGTCACTAGAAGAAGCAATAAAGATTTTGAATAGGCTTGCTAAAAATGATTACCAGTTCCCAACTATAAGTAGAGGAGGAGTTAGATGTCATGCCATGATAAACGAGCTTGAGTCATCAGATGCAATTCTCACACAATTGGCTACTTTAATAAATTTGGTTAAAAACATGCATCGACCAAACAACACATGAGATCAAGGTAGTAGATTCAATTTGTGAATTATATAACGGTAACCATGATTCTTCTGAGTGTCCGCAAAACCCAGAGTCTAGCTTTTATGTTGGAAACAACAACCGGAACAACAATGCAATGTCCAACACATACAATCCAACCTTGAAGAAGCATCGTAATTTTTCATGGAGTAATCCCAACAATGCCCTCAACCAGAACAATCATAATACACATGTAACACCCCTAAAACTGGTCAAGTTGGAATTAGATTCCGATTATCGGAGTATTGATATTAAATATTGAAATATCGAATTCTTGCTTGGATTATACTGTTGTATGACCTAAATTGAACCGAGTTTTTAGTTAGGATTGCCTTTAAAATGCTTTATTATGATGTTTTGAGTTAGGCGTTCCGATAGAGTCAGTCCCGTACCGAAACGGCCTAGATAAAGCGTTTCGAAATGTTTATAGGCGGTCTAATACGGTTGTAACCGTAATAACTAACTTTTGGACTTTTGCTTAACCGTTTCGATACGGTTTCACTCGTTTCGAAACGTGTCCCCTGTTTCGAATATAGTTAAAGGAAAATTGAGAGAAAAGGATAAGGTGATGATTCACCTGCTTATTACTGCCCTCCCCACGTGAATATCATTAAAAATGGATGACAAATAGTCATCCATAAGCCTAATATTGATAAGATAAAAAAGGATAGAAATATTATTTTAAGCATTCCTTTAGAAGAAGGAAATCTTTTCATTGGACCTTGGTGAGGTGGGTAATGATTGAGGTTGTAATTTCCTTCGAATGAATGAAGAGAAAGCTCTCATATTTGTTTTGCATCACCGAAACCCATTCCCATCTCTTAACTTTGAAGGAACAAGCACACACCTCCATTGTTGTCTTCTCCACCAAGCTCAAGCATACACCTCTCTTTTTTAAGACATAAGCTTAGGTTTTCCTTGATTTAAGAGCATCAATTCATAGCCATAGATCAGGTAAGTGAAAGCCCTAAGTTAATCATCGATTCTCTTGGTTATCGAATGCCCAACTTCAAGCTTTAAGATAAGATTTATCTATAGCTAATGGCTATTCAAGTATCGATATTGTTATATTGATTCTAATGATTCCTTATTGCTTTTCCTAGCTCAAGAAGTGGAAAAGACTAATCCATCGTCTCCATTGAAATCTAGGAATAAGGGTATCGCCATCCGAGAGCCTTAGGAGCTTCGAAATTGTCAAGGTGAGTGTTGTCGGAGTCTTAGAATTAGGCGAGGAGCCTTTTCGAATTTATCATTGTCGATTTGGTATGATTTACTAACCGTTGATTTAAAGGGGCTTTGAATAAAGCATTATTGAATACCATATTAGTAAGTTTGGTAAGTATTGCATTGATTCATCGTCCATAGCATTGCTATTATTGTTATGAAATAATTGAAGCATTGCCATGTAAAAATCATTGACATTTGTTTATTGCTATAGTCTATTGCTTTGACTATGTGATTGATGAGATATTGACATTGAATCATTGATATTGAATTATTCATGAGCTCAGTGGTACGAAGATTATACGGTGTAGTGGAGGGATGCGATTTGTGTTGGTCAAAATCGGTGTAGTGGAGTATATTAGACCATGTTATTCATTGTTGGAGTAGTGGTGGAATTCGTGTATCGAAATATGGTTGAAATCGATAGAAGGAAGAATATTGATTTTTAACATTGTCATTTATGATATAAATATTGATTACGCATTATCATGACATTGAGATGTTGTTGTTGGTGACATGATATTATGTTCTTATTACGAATAAGGAGCATGCTATGTTTATTGCATAATTGCTAGTATGTTTATCATTGAAGCATGTTACATGGCATTCATATTATTAATTGTTTTATGACTACCTCCCTATACATTTCAGGATAAACAAAGTATCTGATCGAAATCGGGATTAGCTGGAAGTTTGGCAAGTCACCACGGTTTAATGTAAAGTAATTTTGACCCTTTTAAACTCCTAGAATGGTGGCAAAGTAGTCAAAGTAGTTGTTGATGATGATGTTTTGTTGTGTGTATTGAGGCTATGTATTGTATGTGGATAAAATGTCTTAAATGACTTACTATGTTTGCTTGAAAATGGCTAAAAATGCATACTTGGCATCGAAAGGTGAAAACGTAGTAAACGTATTTGAATGATGATGAAAATTGGCATGATAATATTTTATATCATTGGAATATTGTGTATAAAGTTCCATTGCTTTTGAACATCGTTTGATAGGTTAAAATGAATAAAAATCAGCAAGAATCTGTCATTACAGGTTAGGCCGTATCGGAACGGGTGATGGCATTTCGATACGGGTAAGTATTATTGAACTTGAGAAAACAAGGCGTACCGAAACAGATTAAGGTTGTACCGAAACATTTTGTCACTGGAATCCCTCATTTCGATACGAGTTCATAGCGTATCGAAACAGGTCAAAGTCAAAAGAAGTCAGCCCATACCGATATATGGCTTGCTCTTATCGATACGGTCAAAGAGGAAAAGTCAACATTGGTTGACCATCGTCCACCCGTATCAAAATTTCTTGAACGTTTTGATACATGGTTAGTTAATCTGGTTAAAAAGGCATAATCGGAAGGTTTGCATTGTTTACAGTTTGGACTATGTTTTGGATGATTAAATTGAGTAAGTAAATGATCACCGTTTTGCATGAAATTTTACAGGCTAGATAATAAGTTACTGAATTTCATTTTAGTAAGATCTATTGAATCAAAAGACCTTTAATTCATAAGATTGACAGAATAGTTCCTAAAACTTGTAAAAGTTATAAATTGGTCCTAAGTGGTTATTTATGGCCTTCTTATGAATGAATGGACTAATATGTATATTGGTAATGTCTTGTTTGTGTAATATTGGTCAAAGTGTTAATAATAAGTTGAATTCGAAGTAAATTTTAGTTACACCGTTCATCGTATTGTTCGTCAGTAGCACGCTCCGACCGGTTCTCTACCAGGCCGAGAAGGGGGTGTTACATTTGTGGTATCAAAGCTAGAGTTTAGTCGGTTCCGGACTAAACCTATGCATGTTTGAAATTTTTATTGTATTACTTTTCCACCAATGAGTTATATTATTGTATATTGTGACTTACCGGCTAATCCGATCTTTTATTTATAGATTTCTAATTCCAATCAAGCTCAAATAGGTGAGCATAGTACTGATTCCTCAGCTCAAGGTGAGGAAGTTAGGGGAAGAATCCTTCAAATTCGCGAAACCCTCTCGTACAGAATCATGTGCCCGAAGTACAAACGGCTCAAACTGAATGCTTTAGGAACATGTCTGATATGTTCAAAGTATTCATGACATTGATGAAAGTTGATCAAACTTCTCAAACTCCCCTTGTTGCTATTTAGAGAACCCGAGCTCCTATTGATAAGTTACCTCAACATCGGGCTTACTCATTTACCGGGCAAAATGATGATAACCCTGAAATTGCAGAGTATTGGTTAGACAATACTTTGTGAATCCTGAATAAGAAATTACAGTGTTCTAATGAACACAAGCTCGAATGTGCCCTTTCTTTGCTAGTTGATGAAGCACTGTATTGGTGGGAAGCAACTGTCTTGACAGTCCCTGAAGAGGCTATGAACTGGGAGTTCTTCCTACAGGAATTTCGAAAGAAGTACATCAGCGAATACTACCTTACCGAGAGACATGACATCTTCCTTCATTTAAAGCAAGGTGATCGACCTATCGAACAATATATTCACGACTTTTGCAATTACTATCGATATGGGGCTGAATATATTAAGAAAGAAGAAGAGAAGTGTAGGATGTTCATTAACAGCTTGAACGATGAACTATGTCCTATATTCACAGCTTTGTGTATTACTAATTTTCAAACCCTTGTGAATAGAGTCAAAGCTACCGAAGGTGCTCAAAAGGCTCACAAGAATAGTGGGTCGAGCAAATATGAGAAAAGACATCTAGATGAACCCTATGAATCTTTCAAGAAAGGGAAGTATCAATATTCGAAACTGAGTGTGTATTCACAGCCTTCTCAGTATGAATACCTTGATAAACCATAAGCGGTGACACAATTCTTCCCTAGTACTAATTCCATTGAGAGCATTGATGGTTTTAAGCAAGAAACGAAGTTTCCAATTTGTAATTACTGCCGGCTCAAGCACCCCGAAAGGCAATGTCACAAGAAATCCGGAGCTTATTTCTTTTGTGGTGAGATGGGACATCTTAGACGAGATTGCTCTAAAAACCAGTTTGCTAATTCATCCCTTGCTCAATCTTTTCGAGGCAAGGGAACAAGACAAGGATCCTTCGAAAAGTCCGGAACTTCACCCAAAGCATCGCACCGACCTGAATCTAAAGCTTCTGCACAGATGTACCATGTGAAAAGCAAAGAACAAGTGGATGCTCACGTCTTTATTCCAGGTAAAAATTCGAGGACGAATTTTTTCTTAAGGGGGGGGGGGGGGGGAGAATTGTAACACCCCGAAAACTGGCCTAGTTGGAATTAGATTCTGATGATCGGAGTATTGATATTAAATATTGAAATATCGAATTCTTGCTTGGATTATACTGTTGTAGGACCTAAATTGAACCAAGTTTTTAGTTAGGATTGCCTTTAAAATGCTTTATTATGATGTTTTTAGTTAGGCGTTTCGATACAGTCAATCTCGTACCGAAACGGCCTAGGTAAAGTGTTTCAAAACGTTTATAGGTGTTCTGATACGGTTGTAACCGTAATAACTAACTTTTGGACTTTTGCTTGACCATTTCGATACAGTTTCACTCGTTTCGAAACGAGTCTCCAATTTCGAATATAGTTAAAGGAAAAATTGAGAGGAAAGGATAAGGTGATGATTCACCTGCTTATTACTACCCTCCCCACGTGAATATCATTAAAAAGGGATGACAAATAGTCATCTATAAGCCTAATATTGATAAGATAAAGAAATGATAGAAATATTCTTTTAAGCTTTCCTTTGGAAGAAGGAAATCTTTTCATTGGACCTTAGTGAGGTGGGTAATGATTGATGTTGTAATTTGTAACGCCCCGGTTTTGGGCTTGGAAGTTCTGGGCATTGACCGGTTCGGTCAAAGTGCTGTTCGAATCTATAAGGGTGAAATTAGGAAAGCCTAGTTCGGGTTGCATTAAAAATATGGAAAAATGTTCTAAAATCATATTTTAATATATATAAGTGAACTGTGAAATCAATTTTGAAAAATGAGGTTTGGAAGGGTGACATTTTGGCTAGTGACCAAAATGTAATTTTTGAAAGTTGCGTGACTGTTTTATAAAAGATTGAAACTTTGAATCTTTAAGGAGCTATTATTCCAAAAGGAGTTTCTCCAGATTTTTCTAAGATATTTTAATGTTTAATTCTGATTTTAAAGCTAAAGAAAAGTGGAGGGAAATCATTTTGGCTATTTTGTAACTAATTTTCCTATTTTCCCAATTTTCCTTTTTCTCTCATTTTCTCTCAATCCAAACACTTTCTCTCCAGAGATTTCTTTCTGATTTTGTCACTCAAATCTATCTTTTCAATTCTCTTTGGATTCCTAATCATCTCTACAACAAAACCTTGCAATTTGCTATTTGGATTTTCAAGCTTTTTGGTTCTAAAAGGGAGGAAACTCAAGTTTGGAGGTAAGAACGTCCTTCTCCTCTAAACTCTCAGTTCTTTACTGAAATTCCCAAGTTCTCAATCCTTAATTGATGTTTTATTAAAGGCTTTTAAAGTTGTGAAATGGATCTTGGCTTTAAATGCAAGATTTGGTGATTTTTGATAGATTTTCGTTAGATCTGTTAAAGCTGTTATTTGAGATGTGTTTTTGATGATAAATGAACATTAATTTGATAAGGAATTGAGTTTTGATTAATGCAATCCTGGATAGATTGAATTTCCTAAGTTTAGCTTGTGATTCTTGGTTGTTTTGGAGTGATCTTGTGGATCTGTTGTTGCTGGAGGTATGAGGATGTTGTTAAGCTCTTTTTAGATGTTAAATGATGTTATTGGATGTTTAGTCTTGATGGTTTTTGGCTGGGCTTTGTTGAGAAGTTGATTGGAGGCATTTTCGGTTGTGTTTGATGGCCGAAAATGGAGTGTGATGAGAGCAGCGAGTTTAGGTGCTTTCATTGAAGCTATTAATGCATGATGATGCATTAATCTACTGTTTTAATGTGTTAAAACAGGGGAGTCATCTTTGGATCCAAGTGGTGGTGATCCGGAAGCTTGATTTGGTGTTTCGGCAAGAGGCGAAACGGAATCGGTGAGTGGATTTTGGTTTTCGGCTTAGAAACCAATGTTTTGGAGGTTTGGGAGCTTAGTCTAAGTCTAAACAACTTTGCTAAGCTCAAGAGTAAGTTTTCGGAAAAACTCTCTTGTTGAGGAACCATGTGATGGTTGGGTGCAATGTGTTTGTTGCATGTTTAAATTCTGTTTTTAAAGCATATCTAGCATGTGTGTTTGCTGAGATTATAAGCCATGTGTTTAAGGAAGCTCAAGGTTAGAGTTCCTTGTTTTTGAACATTGTATAAATGTTGTTTGATGCTTAAAGATGCATGATGTTCATGGCTTGGTTAAATGCTTTAAAACAGTGGATTATTGATGATATATGATGTATATTGGCAAGTGATGTTTTTGAAAAGGTTAAGGTCACTAAGGTGGTTAAAAGTCCTTGAGTGAGCCTTGTTTACTTAAGAACATCAAGGTGGTTAAAAGTCCTTGGATTGTTCTTGTTACGGACACAAAGGTGTTTAAAAGTCCTTGTGTGGTCCTTGCCATGGTGTTTAAAAGTCCATGGGCCAAGGTGTTTAAAAGTCCTTGGGGATAAGATCACAATGGTGTTTAAAAGTCCATGTGTGAGTCTTATGTTGATCTTGTTTTAAAGATGGTAATTATCACTTGTGGCCAATATGACATGTTATGATGTGAAGCATGAGATGCTTGTTTAAGATTGCTTGTGAGCATGTCTAAATGTATTTTGAAGTATGATTTATAAATGAGTTTTATAAATGCATTATTGTGTGGTTCTAAGGAGCTTTCCTCACTAAGATTTCGCTTACGCTCTCTCTCTTTTCTTAAACCAATAATGCAGAGCATTAAAGTGCATTGAGGGCAGCAAGGAGGGCAAGCAATCAAGTGGAGGTTAAGCTCATGTATGAGAAGGTTTTCTTAAACACTTTTAGCTTTTGGCATTTGGCAATGGGGGACCTATGTTGTTATTTTGGGAGATGTTGGGAACTCCCTAGGTTGGATTTATGTTGTTGATAATGTTGGTTTTTTGTAATTGGCCATTATGTGTTGGTTTGAAGGTTTTTGTGCATGAATGGTTGCTTGTGTAGGAAGCATGCCTTTAGATTTGGGGCTTTTCATATATGTTGATATAATGATGAATTGTTGATGCAAATATGTTTCTTGGATGTTGTATGAGTTGCTGGTAAAGTTTGATAGCATTTGGAGCATGATTGGTTGGTCAATTGCATGTTTAGGCAAGCAAATTTCTGCATTTTGTGCAGGCCGTATCGGAACAGTGCCTACCGTTTCGGAACGGGTGCCTCGAAGCAGCCCAGGCGTTCGAAACGGGTGACACCGTTCCGAAACGGAAAGGCTACTGTCAGCCCTCGTTTCGGTACGCGTTGCGGAACGGCCCCGCGTTTCGAAACGGGCTGTCTCCCGTTTCGGAACGGATGACCGTTGGGGGCTGACATTGGCAGTTTTATGTTTCAAAATGTTTACAGTTTAGTCCCGAAACTTGTTTGTGTAATTGTATGAGTTCGGAATGTCCGTTCGAGCTGAAATTTGAAAGAGATGCATGAAACACGATTAATTTCAAGATGGTAACTTTAATTTGGGTAAAGTCCTTATATTTATCAGATTTTACAATTTGGTCCCTAAAGTTGTTAATTGTTCAATTGGGTCCCTATTTGATCTCTGATGTTTATGTCTTTTGGTATGTTGTTTGAATGACCATATCTAGGGTTAATGTGCATATAGACAAGCTTAAAAAGAAAAAAAAGGTTGTTAATCAAGGTTGACTTTCGGGTTGACTTTGGTTTTCCCCGTGTGACTTTCTTAATTCGGGTCAACCGTCTAGGCCGGGTTAAGGGGGTTACATAATTTCCTTAGAATGAATAAAGAGAAAGCTCTCATATTTGTTTTGCATCACTGAAACCTATTCCCATCTCTTAACTTTGAAGGAACAAGCACACACCTCCATTGTTGTCTTCTCCACCAAGCTCAAGCATACACCTCTCTATTGTGAGCCATAAGCTTAGGTTTTCCTTGATAAGAGCATCGATTCATAGCCATCGATCGGGTAAGTGAAAGCCCTAAGTTAATCATCGATTCTCTTGGCTATTGAATGCTCAACTTCAAGCTTTAAGATAAGCTTTGTCTATAGCTAATGGCTATTCAAGTATCGATATTTTTATATTGATTATAATGATTCCTTATTGCTTTTCCTAGCTTAAGAAGTGGAAAAGACTAATCCACCGTCTCCATTAAAAGCTAGAAATAAGGGTATCACCATCTGAGAGCCTTAAGAGCTTCGGGATTGTCAAGATGAGTGTAGTCGAAGTCTCGGAATTGGGCGAGGAGCCCTTCCGAATTTATCGGTGTTGATTTGGTATGATTTACTAACCGTTGATTTAAAAAGGGGCTTTGAATAAAGTATTATTGAATACCATATTGGTAAGTTTGGTAAGTATTGCATTGATTCATCGTCCATAGCATTGCTATTATAGTTATGAAATCATTGAAGCATTGCCATGCAAAAAATCATTGACATGTGTTTATTGCTATAGTCTATTGCTTCGACTATGTGATTGATTAGATATTGCCATTGAATCATTGATATTGAATTATTGTCATTGAACCGTTGATATTGAACTAATGTTATCGGACCTTGGGATCGAAGTATTGGATACAATTGTCATGCCATAGAATTCATGAGCTCAGTGGTACGAAGATTATACGGTGTAGTGGAGGGATGTGATTTGTGTTGGTCAAAATCGGTGTAGTGGAGGATATTGGACCATGTTATTCATTGTTGGTTTAGTGGTTGAATTCGTGTATCCGAATACGGTTGAAATCAATCCAAGGAAGATATTGATTATTAACATTGTCATTTATGATATAAATATTGATTACATATTATCATGACATTGAGATGTTGTTGTTGGTGACATGATATTATGTTCTTATTACGAATAAGGAGCATGCTATGTTTATTGCATAATTGCTAGTATGTTTATCATTGAAGCATGTTACATGGCATTCATATTATTCATTGTTTTATGACTACCTCACTTAGACTATGTAAGTCTAATGCATTCATTGTCTATACATTTTAGGATAAAGAAAGTATCGGATCAAAATTGGGATTAGCTGGAAGTTTGGCAAGTCACCACAGTTTAATGTAAAGTACTTTTGTTCCTTTTAAACTCCTAGAATGGTGGAAAAGTAGTCAAAGTAGTTGATGATGATGATGTTTTGTTGTGTGTATTGAGGCTATGTATTTTATGTGGATAAAATGTCTTAAATGACTTACTATGTTTGCTTGAAAATGGCTTAAAATGCATACTTGGCCTAGAAAGGTGAAAACGTAGTAAAAATATTTGAATGATGATGAAAATTGGCATGATAGTAGTTTATATCATTGGAATATTGTGTATAAAGTTTCATTGCTTTTGAACATTGTTTGATAGGTTGAAATGAATAAAAACAAGCAAGAACATGTCATTACATGTCAAGCCGTATCAAAACGGGTGGTGGCGTTTCGATACAGGTAAGCATTATTGAACTTGAGAAAATAGGGTGTACCGAAACAGATTAAGGTCGTACCGAAACATTTTTTCACTAGAATCCCTCATTTCGATACGATTTCATAGCATATCGAAACGTGTCAAAGTCAAAGTCAAAGAAAGTCAACCCGTACCGATACAGGCGTTGCTCGTATCGATATGGTCAAAGAGGAAAAGTCAACATGGGTTGAACATCGTCCACCCGTATTGAAACAAGCTTGAACGTTTCGATACATGGGTAGTTAATCTGGTTAAAAAGGCATAATCTGAAGGTTTGTATTGTTTATACTTTGGTCACTGCGTTTTGGATGATTAAATTGAGTAAGTAAATGATCACCGTTTTGCATGAAATTTTATAGGCTAGGTAATAAGGTACTAAATTTCATTTTAGTAAGATCTATTACATCGAAAGACCTTTAATTCGTAAGATTGACATAATAGTCCCTAAAACTTGTAAAAGTTATAAATTGATCCTAAGTGGTTATTTGTGGCATTCTTATGAATGAATGGACTAATATGTATATTGGTAATGTTTTGTTTGTGTAATATTGGTCAAAGTGTTAATAATAAGTTGAATTCAAAATAAAATTTAGTTATACCGATCATCGTATTGTTCGTCAGTAGCACGCTCCGACCCGGTTCTCTACCAGGCCGAGAAGGGGGTGTTACAACACAAGCATCGGGATTCCAGCAGAACATGCCATGGCAACATATGCGACAACAACAACCAATACCATCCAGTTCTTTGGAAAATTCTCTTAATGCTTTCATGTTACAAACTCAATCTTATATGGGCAATACTAATAAATTTATGGAAAGAATCGATGCTTTTAGGACTGAGATGAGAATGCAAAACCATGAGACAACTCTCAAATCATTGGAGACGCAATTCGGGCAATTTTCCCAGATCTTGAACATGAGACCTATGGGTAGTATACCTATCGTTACTTAAGTCGCAAGAGGAGCAAACCATGAGCAGTGCGAAGCAATCACCACTCGAAGTGGCTGACAATTTAAGGAAGCTCAAACCCATTTAACAGAGAACACTCAACCAAAGGAGCAATCTCGTATCCAAGAGGATGAATCCAGTAACCAAACCTCTGGCAAAACTGGTGAATCGAAAAATGCTAAGGAAAGTCCTTATGCCTCGACAACTACAAGTACAAATGCCTAGGTAATATCTACTGCTCATGCCGTGATAAGACCTGATGCCTCGGCAATGCCATCAATCAGGTTCTAAACCAATGAAAATATTAAGAACATTCGACTTCCACCACCATTCCCCTAGAGGTTGAAATGGAAAAAGCAAGAATACCAGTTCAAGAAGTTTCTTGACATCTTAAAGCAAGTCCACATCAACTTGCCATTGGTCGAGGCGATAGAACAAAGGCCAAACTATGCTAAGTTCCTTAAAGACATAGTCTCTAAGAGAACTACGCTAGAGGAATTCAAAACTGTTGCTGTGACGGAAGAATGTGTGGCCATGTTGCATAACCGAATGCCGCCTAAGCTAAAAGATCTCGATAGTTTCACAATACCTTGTGCAATAAGAAATCACTATGTTGGGAAAGCATTGTGCGATCTTGGGGCAAGCATAAATTTGATGCCCAAATTGGTCTTCAAAAAATTGGGAATCAGGAAGGCAAGACCTACAACAGTCATTCTACAGCTTGCCGACAGATCCTACATTCAACCTGAAGGGAAGATCGAAGATATTTTGGTAAGAGTGGATAAATTTATTTTTCCCACTAACTTAATTGTTGTAGATTATGAAGCAGATGAGTTCGCACCTATCATTCTTGGAAGACCATTCTTAGCAATGGGTCAAACATTGATAGATGTTGAAAAAAGAGAACTCACAATGCGGGTGAATGACTAGCAAGTTAAGCTAAATGAGTTCCAAACCATCCAGAAGAATTCAAATTCATCCATGCCGCACCTGAATTCAACTTTGACGTGGAATAGAATTGCCTCGACAATTGCCTTGCCAAACCGGAGGAACTTGAAGAACCGATCGATGAAGAGCAAGAAGAAGCAAATTGGACAGTAAGTTGACCGGGTAAATATTTCGAACCATTGGACTAATTAGGTAAGAAAGGTAATCTCGGAAAATCCTCTATTGAACAACCTCCCATTCTCTAGTTAAATCTACTACCAGGGCAAGTGAGTTATGCTTTATTACGAAAGGATAACACCTTGAACGTAACATTGTCCTTTGAGTTGCAATATGAGCAGAGAAATAGGTTGATAGACACCTTGGAACGAAAAAAGAAAGGCACGAACTCAAAGATCCATGATGAAGCTCCGGATAAAAGCTACAACCACTTGCAACGACAAGCGAAAGGAAGACTTTGCCAAGACACAATTACAGAAAATGGTTGAAGCACTATACCGGTGCACATGTGACCGGAGATAAGGAGGCTATCACTTTAAGAGATGCATGATCATGCTCTCCTTTCGTATTTTTATTATTTATTATTTTTTGTTTTGTTTTTAATTTTGAACTTAATTTTGGTTTTATTTCGTATTTTCATTTCCAGTTACTTTAGGATAGTTTTATTGTTCGTTGTTTTCTTTTTAGGATCTAATACTTTTGATTGTTTTCCCACATCAAGACTCACAACCACCATGCTAAGGAAATCCTCAACACCGACCACTACCCAGGAAACAACAATTGCTTCGGCAACTACGGATGCCCAGGCAAGTGAACCTGCCTTAGCAAACACCAAATTGAGGAAATGTTCTGCCCTTGAACACTGATGCTATTCACGCGATACCAGCCACATGCATCCAACCACCGTGAACCAGACAAAGAATCAAGCAAACGACCCGAAAGAAATTCATCATATAAGGTGACAAACCTTTCCAACTAACTCATTTGCATTTTATTTCATCTTTAATTTTAGTACTTACATGCATTCAGGACAATACTTCTCTCGAGTTGGGGGGTGTTTGTTTCTAGTTAGTTTCATGTTTAGTTGCATTCATCTTTAGTAATCACATATAGGTTACATATGTTATTTGCCCTGCCTTTGATTAGATCTAATTGCTTAAGACTTGTTGAATATTCAATGATGAAATTTTGCCACTACACTTAATTGAAAGAACCTTTAAATTTTAGGATTGCATGAAAAGAACTTAGAATTTTACTATGATGCTGAAATTTTTCTACATGGTCGTGACTTGTTGATTAAAAGAAACTTAGTGAACTTAGGTTGCTTAAAATTTGGATAAATTAAAATTGAAAATTAAAAGTTAATTTCTTGCTAGAGATGCCCGAAACCGGCTATAGTAGTTAATGTACATTAAAGAATCGCTAGAGGCCCAAATTGGCTCTAGTGAAAACAAAATTAAATACCCCGGTAATTAAATTGTTAAAAAACATATTGTTCACGTTCAATCTTGAAAATCGACTTGTACACAACTGCACACACACATTATCCTGAAATTTTTATACGGTTGTGAATTGTTGATTGATAGAAACTTAGTGAACTTAGGTTGCTTAAAATTTGGGTAAATTAAAACCGAAAATTAAAAGTTAATTTCTTGCTTGAGGTGCCCGAAATCGACTTTAGTAGTTAATGCACATTAAAGAATCGCTAGAGGTGCCCGAAATGGGCTCTAGTGAAAACAAAAATAAATACCCCGGTAATGAAAGTGTTAAAAAACCTATTGTTCACATAGAATCTTGAAAATTAACTTGTATACAACTACACACACATTGACATGAGCATTATAGTTTGGTTCCGGGTAATTTTTGCGCTATCCGAAAAATAAGAAAGGTGATCATACTTTGTGCAACGGTTCTGAGGATTAAATTCAAGTTGGAAGCATATCTTTGATGATTGAAGTCTTGGCAGGTAATTGTTAGTTTGCATTGCTTGAGGACAAGCAATAGTTCGAGTTTGGGGTTGTGTTAAGAGTTCAAAAGTACCATTTTATTACCCTTTTTACCCATGTTATTGTTAGACTTAAGCTCATTTTAGTTGCATTATTTTTGTGGAAAAATATACTGCGAATGTGTGTTTTGTGTGCAGGATTTAATTCCCGAAGCAATTGAGGACAAGAAGAATGAGGAGTTGCCGATTTGGATAGGATTAATCCACTTCATTCGAGACAAATACTAGTAGGAAGAATAAATCCTAGAAGAATTGGAGATTTAAAGGAGATTAAATTCTAAGAGATTTAGGAGGAGTTTTAGGAGGAATAATAATATAATTAAATAAAAGAGATCTATTTCTTTTATTACATTGTATTTAATTCCATCTTAACTTCCTCCTCAAGAAAGACTTTGACCTAGCCATCTCCTATATAAAGAAGGCCAAGCCGCCCAAGTCAAGCATGTTCGGTTCGAGAGAAAAAGGGAGAGGGCTGCTCGACACCTGCTTCTTTTTCTTCCTTCATGTTTCGATTAGATTCATGCTAAGGATATTTTATTTTGCATTTCTTTCAAACTCAACTATGAACTAAATCTATTTGGCTTGGGTTATTGTATTTTTGTGGTTGTGAGAACGATTGGATTTGTTTGAGGTATTTGAGTTTGCAATTTTAATTCAAGGTTCGTTCATTCTTGGTTCTTAAATTTATTTGTGAGTGAATTGGGAGAGGATCTCGTGAATTCATCCATTTATCTAATATCGAGAGAGTTAGATTCAAGAAACGAATGAAAATAGTCTTAATTCAATTTATTGATGGTGAAGACTAATTTGACTTAGGGATAAGTTGCGTATTTCAACGGCTAAAAGGAGCGCAAGATTGGTTGTTGTCCACCCTTGGTTCACGCAGGGATGTATTATCAAGGCATGCACAATTAACTAGTTTTTTGAATTAGGGATAAGGAGAAACCATTGAAGAACGCTTCACCGAACCTTGAAGGTTGTCGCCCAGACAATCGCTTCATCAGTTGCCCATGCAATCGCTATACTAGTTGCCAAGGGTACCCAAGATAGACTCGATCAAATGGAGAAACAATTGATGGAAGAAATTGCACGAGCCCAAAGAAACACTGTCAGCCAAATAGCGACTATGCTAGGTTTCAAAGGTCCAAAAAGAGGAAAGGCGGTTGAAGCCGTTGATGTTTCGTCGCCCCAACCCAAGATGACTAGTCACACATTTCCACCGAATAGGAGGTTCTAGATCTATACAGCAGAAACCTCAGCTCATACTCCGACAAGGTCTAGGATAAACTATGGAGAAGATCAAGGCATTAAAGTGCGGGATCTCCATAAGGCAGCCGATAGGTCAAAAATGAATAAGAAACTAGAAGATCAATTTGACGGGCTCGAGGAGATCATCAAAGCCTTACAAGAAGGAAACATTTATGGTGGTGTAGATGCAAGGGATCTAAGTCTAGTGTCTGACTTGGTGGTTCCTCCAAAATTCAAAGCTCTTGACTTCGAGAAGTATGACAGGAACACTTGCCCTTCGGCGTGCTTGACCACATACTGTCGAAGAATGTCGCCACACTTGGGAAATGAGAAACTGTTGATCCATTGTTTTCAGGACAGTCTATCAGGGTCTACTACCCGATGGTATACCCAATTGAGCCGGGTCAACATACGAACTTGGTGAGACCCGTCAAAAACTTTCCTCGAACATTATAAGCATGTGACAGTTACAACCCCAAGAAGGATATGGAACGGAGGCCCGATGAGAGCTTTTGCAAGTATTCCTAGAGGTGGCGAGATATGGCAGCCCAAGTACAACCTCCATTGTTGGAAACTGAGGTTACTCCAATGTTTGAGGAGACTTTAAATGGTCCATTCTATTACCATATGTTAAACCATGTCACCGAAGGTTCTGCAGACATTGGCAGCTTGTTGCGCGTTGTAGAGCGTCTGGGTGTTTTCTATTTATGAGCGCAAGTGCACACTCTCGTCAAGTTATAGTATAAAAGATATCGTCTCTCACAGGGATTGGAGCAGCTTCTATGAATGGTTTCCTACACAAAAATTTAGTAAATGCACAATCAAATCTCACAATGTGGAAATATAAAAACACAAGTAAAATAAAGATAATGATGAGAGGGATGATAGGGAGAGATTTGGTCGATAGATTAAGTAAGGCAATTACAGCTCAATAGCGTGTAGACTACGTTGTAAAGCTTAAGAATGTTTTGTGCTGCCGAGATTTGCTGCCTCAGCGGGTATGGCGGGCGGCAGCTACGACCCTGTCAGGCGGCCGCAGCAGGTCACTGCCCCTACAACTTTCGCTGTCTCGGCAGGTGGAACGGAAACAAGTCCTGGCGGCAAGTCTTGTAGATATTCCAAGTTTGGCGGGATAGTCGACAATGATCCTTCCTATTTCTAGGCAAGGATGCTCAAATGCTTGCGTGATGTAGGCAATACCTAGCAATCTCAGCGTGAACCTAGCACATGCAAGTCAATTTGGTTGGTGATCCCTTTTAGCCGCTGAAACTTGTGAGCTTTTGGAACCAAGTTAGTCACGCCTCGACATGTTGTGACCCTGCTTAACCCTTTCGTGAGCCTTACACTTTTGTGCCCGACAAATGGATTCTCTCAACTGAACGGTTAGAACTAATTGAAAGAATGAAGTGCATAGATTAAGCAAACTCGGAATTTTATTGAAAACATACTTAAACTATTACAACCTTTTCTCACAACTACTTTACATACAAGGACCTAAACCTTAAGAGAGTTGGGCCGCGACCCCCAACAACTCCGATCTATCTAGCTACCTCTCTGATATGCAGCTATTCATGCGTGCATCCCCTCATGCCCCTATACCCTCACATACATCGGGTATATATAGGGCTCATGGGCTAAGTTTAATTCCTCCTTGAAGTATAAGGTCTTAAAGTAGTTTTACATTAAACTCTGACTCCTTTTTGACTTAAACATGGACTCTTTGGATGTTGCCTTCTCCCGAAAGTAAGGATAAGTATTCCTACTTATCAATCTTGGATCAATTCTACCGGCCACTACAAGCTTTGGAAAATTTCAAGACTAGGCTAATTGGGCTCAAGGAATTGCCCTCTTTCAATCGCGACCCATCTTGGCTAAGTCGGTGTAACTCCTGTCTGGGCGGCACTTGGCGGCAATGCTGCTTCGGCAGCGTCCTTGGAAGCATCTGGAACTGCTTCAGTACAACTCCTATTGTTTCCAGCTTTCTTATCTGTCCTCTCCTGTCCTTTCCTCCTCTACACAACTACATCACCTGAAAATAAAAATTAAACTAAAATAGTATATTTTCTTAACCAAACATAAAATATTCAATAAAAGCATGGTGAAAGAGAAAATATTATTATTATGCATGCAATGCACCTAAATATGCCTAAATGAGCTTAAGAATAGCAATAATAAGGGCATGAATGTGTACAAAATATAGAACTTATGGACACTCTACACGCGTAATAAGTGCTTCACAATTGGTGCAAGTGTACACATCGCAAGTTATAGTATAGAAAGATATCGTCTCCATAGGGATTGGTGCTACTTCAGGAATTTAACTTCCCCCACTGTAAAATAAAAACACAAATTGGTGATTGTAGGAGTTCTAACAAACGAGTAAAATAAAAAGAAGATGTAATCAAGTAAGAGAGAATAAGTCAGGTTATCGTTAGTCGTGTTATGATAATTGAATGGATCATCTTGATAATTGAGTGCAAGAGAAACTCAATTGCTTCAGCAACTGGTAACAATCGGATTGCCTGGGCAACTAGTATAGCGATTGCCTGGGCAACTGGTATAACGTTTGCCTGGGCAATTGATGAAGCGATTTCCTGGGCAACTGGGCGACAACCTTTAAGGTTCGGCAAAGCATTATTCAATGGTTTCTCCTTATCCCTAATTCGAAACACTAGTTAATTGTACATGCCTTGATAATACAACCCTGCGTGAACCAAGGGTTCGTAACTTATCCCTAAGTTGAATTAGTCTTCACCATCATTTGATTGAATAAAGACCATGCTCATTTGTTTCTTGAATCTTACTCCCCCGATATTAGATAAATGGATAAATTCATGAGATCATCTCCTAATTCACTTGTAAACAAAATTAAGAACCAATAATGAACAAACCTTGAATTAAAATTGCAAACTCAAATACCTAAACAAATCCAATCGTTCTCGCAACCACAAAAACACAATAACCCAAGCCAAGAAAAGTTTAGTTCATGGCCGAGAATAAAAGATAAACAAGATAAAATTTCCCTAACATGAATCTAAGAAAAACAAAGGAAAAAGATGAAGATGTCGAGCTCTCTCTCTAGCCAATTTCTCTCTCTCTAGCCAATTTCTCTCTCTCTAGTCGAACATCCTTGGAGTTGGCAGCTTGTCCTTCTTTAAATAGAAGATGGCTAGGTCAAAGTCTTTCTTGAGGAGGAAGTTAAGTTGGAATCAAATATAATAAAATATATTAAAAGAAATAAATATTTTATTTTATTATTTTATTCCTCCTAAAACTCCTTCTAAATCTCTTGAAATTTAATCTCCTTTTGATCTCCAATTCTTCTAGGATTTATCCTTGCTTCTAGAAATTATTTTGAATTAAATGGATTTTTCCTATCAAAATCGGCAACTCCTCATTCTTCCTGTCTTCATATGCTTCGGGAATTAAATCCTGCACATAAGCACAAAAAACACACATCCACAATATCTTTTTCCACAAAATAACTAAATTATGAACTCAAGCATGATTGTGAAGGAAATTATGAAAATATGCATGAATGCCTAAAAATTCAACTAAAATGTGCCTAAGTCTAACAACAATATGGGTAAAAAGGGTAATAAAACTAGTACTTTTGAACACTTAACACATCCCCAAACTCGAACTATTACTTGTCCTCAAGCAATGCAAACTAACAATTACCTACCAGAACTTTAATCATCAAAGACACGCTTCAAACTTGAATTCAATCCTCAGAACTGTGGCACAAAGTATGATCACCTTTTAATTTTTTGGATAGCACACAAATTACCCGGAACCAAACTATAATGCTCGTGATAATGTGTGTGTGCAGTTGTGTACAAGTCGATTTTCAAGATTCAACGTGAACAATAGGTTTTTTTAACAATTTAATTGCTGGGGTATTTATTTTTGTTTTCACTAGAGCCAATTTCGGGCACCTCTAGCGAATCTTTAATGTGCATTAACTACTATAGCCGATTTTGGGCATCTCTAGCAAGAAATTAACTTTTAATTTTCAATTTTAATTTACCCAAATTTTAAGCAACCTAAGTTCACTAAGTTTCTTTTTATCAACAAGTCACGACCATGTAGAAAAATTTCAGCATCATAGTAAAATTCTAAGTTCTTTTCATGCAATCCTAAAATTTAATGGTTCTTTCAATTAAGTGTAGTGGCAAAAATTCATCATTGGATATTCAACAAGTCTTAAGCAATTAAATCCAATCAAAGGCACAACAAATATCATATGCATCCTATATGCGATTACTAAAGATGAACGCAACTAAACATGAAGCTAACTAGAAACAAGCACCCCCAAACTCGAGAGAAGCATTGTCCTAAATGCATGCAAGTACTAGAATTAAAAATCAAATAAAATGCAAATGAGTTAGTTGGAAAGGTTTGTCACCTTGTATGCTGAGTTTCAGGTTGTTTACTTGATTTTCTTTGTCTGGTTCACGGTGGTTGGATGCGTGTGGCTGGTACTGCGTGAATGGCAACGGTGTGTCAAGGGCAAAACATTTCCTCTGTAACACCCCCTTCCCGGTCTGGTAGAGAACCAGGTCGGAGCGTATTACCGAAGGACTATACGATAATCGGTGCTATAAAATTTCATCTTAATCACATTCTTAATCAATATTAGTCTTACAGACTGTTACCAATACGTTTATTAGCCCAATTCAATCATAAGAAATCCACAATAATAATTTAGGATCATTTTATAATTTTTATAAGTTTAGGGACTAATCTGCAAAAAGTAACAATAACAGGTCTTTCTAAGCAACAGACAGAAGAACAATGTAATTCAGTGCATGAATAACTAGCCTACAAACTTTCATACAATTTGGAGCTCAATATCATAATCAATCTTTAAGAAATTTAGTGGCTAAATTGTAACATTAGCAATCTGTCCAAGAGCTTTTAACCAATTTACCTAACCCCGTATCGAAACGCCCTAGGCTGTTTCGAAACGGGTGCACGAGAGTCAACTCTTGTTGACCTTTCCTTTTTGACCGTTTCGATACAGGCTTGACCAATACCGAAACGAATTGACCACCTTTGACTTTGACTCGTTTCGGTACGCTATGAACCCGTACCGAAACATTTGTCTCCAGTGACAAAATGTTTCGGAATGACACTTTTCCGTTTTGGTACACCAATACTCTCAGGTTCAATATTGTACACCCGTACCGAAACGTCATCACCCGTTTCGATACGGCCTGGCCTGTAATGACAGATTTTTGCTGGTTTTTATTCAATTTACCCTGTTGAACGATGTCCAAATGCAACGAAACTTTTCACACAATATTTCAATGGTATAAACTACTAGCATGCCAATTTTCATGACTATATGAATACATTTACCATGTTTTTACCTTTTTGAGCTATGTATGCAATTTCCATCCATTTTCAACTTTACCAAAAGAGGCATTTTAAGCTATATAACTTATTACAATCTTAGCAATGCACCAACACAACAAAATAGGCACCAATGACTAGTTCAACTACTTTTCCTCCTTCATAGGAGTTTATAAGACAAAAACACATTACTTGAGGCTAGTTGTGACTTGTCTTGCTTGCCGATTCGATCTTCCGGCACGCAAACCTTCTTAACCTGAAAATGCATGAGATGAGACACGTTAGGCATACTTTGCCTAGTGAGGTAGTCACAAACAATTTAAGTAATAGTAATGCCATGGTTACACTTATACATAATCTCATACCAACATTGTCAATGCTATGCAACAATACACAATGTATGAACATGTTTCGTCTTCATTCCTAGTCCTTTGATTGAATCAAGATCGTGGACACGTGAATTCCTCCGCCTCGCCAAATCAATAAATGGTCTAGTCCCTCCGCCTCGCCAATATGAACAACAACAATACACATCCCTCCGCCTCGCCAAATCAATATAGGCCGTAGCCCTAGGACCGTAGTCCACCCGTACACTGAGCTCATGAATTCTATGGCATGCCAATTGTATCCAAAGTCCATTCCAATCCAAGATTGCCATGTTCATAATCATTTCAAATATCAATGATATACCAATGTCCAATGAATTCAATAATGTCGATGATCAATATCTACATCTCATCATCAATAACTCATAGTTTAATATCAATATCAATGTCCGATGGTTTCATTGGAATAATCCAATGACAATTCCTATTTCAATGACAACACATAATGACAATATCAATGTTCAATGGCAACTTACCAACACTTACCAAAGTGTCCGATTAACCATCCAATGCAATTGCTTGAATAACAATGGTAGCGAAGTAATCTAAAATATCAAATAATGATCCGGTAAGGCCTTTCGCCTAAACCCGAGACTCCGACTACACTCACCTTAATAATCTGAAGCTTTCAAGGCTCTCGGATAGCAATCCCCTTGTTCTTAGCTTTGGATGAAGATGGCGGGTGCTTTTTATCAATGTCTTGAGCTAGGAAATCAATAGGGAGATTGTTAGGATCGATATTATGATATCAAAATCAATATAACAATATCAAAATCGACAACCGATTTCAATAGAGATGACAACGATGAGATATCCATGGATAGTCAAAACCCTAGCTTAGATTACACTCAATATTTCCATGGAATCTAATAATCGATTGAGGAATATAGCTTACCCAATTGATAGTAACGATTCGATATCGATAGAATGAAGAAATAAAAAGCTTAAAATTCCTCCAATGGAGGTGTGTGCTTGAGGTTGAAGATGAAGAGGATGGAGAGGTAAAGAGAGGTGCTTGCTTACTAAACAATCGGGTAGCTCTCTCTCTTGTTTTTGTTTCAATATTTTAACATCAAGCTTTCCTTCAATTGAAGAAAAGTCATCAGATCACTCCACGTAAGTGGAGATTTTAATTAAAAATGGCTAATTGCAAGGTTAGTCCCTCACTTTTCATTCAACTATTGTTTGGCCCTCCAACTTATACTTTTTTGATTTTAGCCACTAAAAGCTCGATATTATATAATAGAGTTCCATTATGATGTTTTAAGCCCAATTAAAGTTCGATATCAATAATTAATTAGTCGATACAATATTTAGGCTTCACCAACGTAGGATTTCTGATCATCGGAACCTAATTCCGACTAGACTGGATTTTGGGGTGTTACAACTCTCCCCCCTTAAGAAAATTCGTCCTCGAATTTTTACCTGAATTGAAGAGATGTGGATATTGTTGTCTCATAGTTTCTTCAGGCTCCCAAGTGGCTTCCTCAATAGTGTGGCTCTTCCAGAGTACCTTAACTAACAATACAGTTTTGCTGCGAAGCCTCTTGACTTCCCTAGCAAGAATCTGAACCGGTTCTTCTTTGTAGGATAGATTTTGTCGAAGTTCTACAGATTTGGGTTCCACAATGTGTGAGGGGTCAGACCGATACTTCCAAAGCATCGATACATAAAAGACATCGTGGAATTTACTCAATTCTGAGGGTAGCAATTGCCGATATGCCACTGGGCCAATCTTTTCAATGATCTCAAAGGGTCCAATGAACCGGGGACTCAATTTTCCCTTCTTGCCAAATCTCAAGACTTTCTTCCACGGTGACACTTTAAGAAAGGCTTTTTCACCAATTTCATATTCAATGTCTCTCCTTTTAAGACCAGCACAAGCTTTTTGTCGATCAAAGACAGCTTTTAAACGATCATGGATAATGGTGACTCGTTCTTTAGTCTCACGAAGCAAGTCAGGGCCTAACATCTTGCCCTCACCAAGCTCTGACCAACACAATGGAGTTCTGTATCGTCTACCATACAATGCTTCATACGGGGCCATTTGGATGGATGCTTGGTAACTATTGTTATAGGGAAACTCGACAAGAGGTAGATATTTCTCCCAAGTTCCACCAAAATCGATAATACATGCCCGAAGCATGTCTTCCAATATCTGCATAGGGAGGTTCAATAACAATGCAAATTCTAGGATTTCAAAAGTCAAATTGTTCGATGATTTACCTGAATTATTCTTTCTGACTGACCGTCAGATTTAGGGTGAAAAGCTATGGTAAGATTAACTCTGGTGCCTAGAGCTCCCCGTAAGGTTCTCCAAAACCGAGACGCAAATCGCGGATCTCGATCGGAGATGATAAACTTAGGTACTCCGTGGAGTCGGATTACTTCCTTGATTTACAAGTCAGCTAGCTTAGGAAGACCGTAGTCCATTTTAACTGGTATAAAATGAGCTGACTTCGTGAAACGATCTACAATAACCCATATAGCATTATGCTTTGCAGGAGTTAACGGTAGACCACTAACAAAGTCCATAGTTATCTTTTCCCATTTCCATTTTGGTGGATCAATAGGTTGCAATAATCCAATAGGGGCACTATGTTTTGCTTTAACACGTTGACATGTGAAACACTTGGAAATGAAATCAACTATGGCCTGCTTCATACCTGGCTACTAATAGAGCTCACGTAGATCTTTATACATTTTCACAGACCCAGGGTGAACAGAAAAAGAACTCGAATGAGCTTCAGAAAGGATGTCGATGCGAAGAGTTTCATCGCTAGGTACACAAATTCTATCATGGAAACATAAGAGTCCTTTAGAATTAATTCTGAAGTCAGGGTTATACGATAGCTTAGAGATAATGGCTTGGAGCTCAGAATCTTGCTCTTACAAATCCTTGATTCGTGTAACGATGGTAGACTGAATTTGAAGTCCAGCTACGAGACATCGATGCTTTCGAAGTCGAAATTGAGCATTAATTGCTCGAGGGGCTACAATATAGAAATATTACGATGAGTTAACGTACTTCACAATACATATAACTTCAAGTCTATTATCGATGCTTACCAGACAAAGGTTTGCGGCTGAGTGCATCAGCTACAACATTGGCCTTGCCTGGATGGTAATCAATAACCAGATCATAATATTTAAGGAGTTCCATCCATCTCTATTGCCGAAGATTCAACTCCTTTTGAGTCAATAAATATTTGAGGCTTTTATGGTCGGTGAAAAGATAGCATTTCTCCCCGTAGAGATAATGCCTCCAGATTTTCAACGCAAAGACAACTGCAACCAATTCAAGGTCGTGGGTGGGATAATTCATCTCTTGTGGCTTATGTTGCCTCGAAACATAAGCAATAACCTTTCCTTCTTGCATCAATATGAATCCTAACCCAAGATGCGTTGCATCGCTGTAAACTGTATAGTCTCTTCCAGACTCGGGCTGGGTCAAGACATGTGCATGGGTCAGAACTTGTTTTAACTGGTCAAAGCTTCGTTGTTAAGCCTCGGTCCAATAAAAAAGGGCTTCCTTCCTCAATAATTTGGTTAAAGGAGCGACTAACATAGAAAACCCATTCATGAATCTGCGGTAATAGCCAACAAGCCCAAGGAAGCTTCTGACTTCACCAATATTCTTCGGTGGATGCCAATCTACAATAGCCCGAAGCCGATACGACATGTCCCAAAAAGGCAACTTTGGTGAGCCAGAACTCACACTTGGAAAGCATTGCATACAACTGTTTCTCTCTCAGAGACTGAAGTACAATACAAAGATTATCTCGAGGCTCCGTTTCATTGTTGGAATAGATTAAGATATCGTCTATAAACATCACGATGAATTTATCAAGATAAGGTCTAAATAACCGATTCATTAAGACCATAAAAGCTGTCGGTGCATTAGTTAGCCCAAAAGGCATCATCAAGAATTCGTGGTGTCCATATCTTGTACGGAAAGCAGTCTTGGGCAGATCACACTCTTTGACTTTCATTTGATAATAGCCCGACCTTAAATCGATCTTGGAAAACACAAAGGCATCTTTTAATTGATCAAACATGTCGTCTATTCTGGGCAATGGATATTTATTCTTGATGGTTACTTTATTCAATTGTCTATAGTCAATGCACAATCGCATAGAACCATCTTTCTTCTTGACAAAAAGAACTGGTGCTCCCCAAGGTGAAGAGCTCGGTTGAATAAAACCCTTATTCATAAGGTCCTGAAATTGAGCTTTTAATTCTTTCAACTCCACAGCCGCCATTCGATATGGTGCAATGGAAGCTAGAGTAGTCCCATGTTGCACCTCAATACCAAATTCCACTTCACAGGTTGGGGGCAATCCCAGAAGTTCGTCAGGAAAAACATCTGGGAATTCACTTACTGTGTCAATATCATGGATCTGAGGTTCATTCCTGGATTCTGTGGACAATGCACACAACATAGAGTTCCGAGATTCCATCAGCATTATTCTTTCCTTGCCAAGGCCTCGAAGATACAATTTCCGCTTACTGAAGTCTACCCACGCTTGATGTTTACTAAGCCAATCCATGCCTAGAATCGCATCAAACTCGTGGATTGGTAAAACTAGGAAATGCACAAGGAACAAAATTCCTTGAATCAAGATCAGACAATTCTTGCATACAAGGCTTAGAGCAACACAATCACCTAACGAATTTGTCACAGAGATTTTTGTTGCCATAGGTTCGCTAGACATCCTATGTCTTTTAACCAATTCCAGGCTTATAAAAGAATGTGTAGATCCAGGATCAATCAATACATACAATGAGTGTGCATATAACATAACGGTACCTGCTATAACATCAGGCTCGTCCTCCTCCTCGCGGCCTCTCACACGGTACATCTGGGCAAAGGCCTTCGATTCCTACTTGTTACCTTGCTTCCCGGATCCGCCTGGTCTGCCTGAGGTTCCTGATGGTGCTTGTCTTGGCCCTTTTCATCGGAAGGATTGGGCGGGTGAGGTGATGTCTCCGTGCACAACCACTGACTTAGAGGGATTCTGAGGATAGTCCCTGGTAAAATGTCCTTGTTCCCCACAAAAGAAACATGCTCCCATCTGCTTACGACACTGGCCTGCTGGGTGCCGTTTCTGACAAAAATTACAAACTAAATGCTGAACATTCCGGTTAAAACTTCCAGTACTCTCAATTGAAGCTGCCTTAGACCAGGACTGGGTGATAGTCTGTGGTCTCTCAATGTTCCCGGTATGGGAAGGCTGTGAATATGAAGCTTGCCTCGAGCCTTGATACTTGCCTTTCTTGTTCCACTTGGAAGGTCGAGAATCGTCTCATGCCCTTTTCTCATATCTACTGGACATATTTCCTCTCTACGCTCTCTGTGCAGCCTCTGTTGCTTTAACTCGGTTCACCAAATTCTAAAAGTTGGTGATACCTAAGGCCGTAAACATAGGTCGCAGCTCATCACTCAACCCAGCAATAAACATTATGCACTTGTCTTCCTCTTTCTTTATAACCTCAGCTCCATATCGGCAATACTTGCAGAAATCATGGATGTACTGCTCGATAGGCCACCCGCCTGGTTTCAAATGAAGAAAAGTGCTCCGTCTCTCTGCGAGATAGTACTCGCTGATGTACTTGTTCTGAAATTCCTTAAGAAAGAATTCCCAAGTGACCGACTCTTCAGAAACAGTAAGAATAGTGGTCTCCCACCACATAAGGGCCTTGTCGGCCAGCAAGGCAATAGCACACTCTAGCTATTGCTTGTCGGAACACTGCAACTGTTTATTCAGAATACGTAGGGTATTATCCAGCCAATATTAAGCAATCTCAGGATTATCATCGTCCTGTCCGGTGAAAGAATAGGCTCGAAGCGAAGCCAACTTGTCCACAGGGGCTCGGACATACTAAGCAACAGGAGGGGTAGGCTGAACTGGTGGTGTTTCTTGCATCGTAGTCATAAATTGCTTTAACATGTTAGCCATGTTCTGCTAGCATTCAACCTTAGCAGTAGGTGCTGCAGGCTCAGCACCCTAAACAGGAGGGTCCTGTGGTTGCGGTGGATTCAGAGGATTTCCTCCCCTAATCTCCTCGCCATGTGTCGAGGAGCCAGTAGCAAGCTCGTCAATGTGAGCTTCATTTGTCTCAGACATATCTATTTGAAAGATCTGATTAGTCGACAAGTCACAATATACACAATATAAAACTCCTAGGCGGCAAAGTAACACAATAACAATGCAATAGACTTCAGTTTAGTCCTAGAATCGACTAAACTCCAGCTCTGATACCACAAATGTAACACCCCCTTCCCAGTCTGGTAGAGAAACGGGTCGGAGCGTATTACCGAAGGACTATTTGATAATCGGTGCTATAAAATTATCTTAATCAATATTAGTCTTACAGACTATTACCAATACGTTTATTAGTCCATTTCAATCATAAGAAATCCACAATAATAATTTAGGATCATTTTATAATTTTTATAAGTTTAGGGACTAATCTGCAAAAAGTAACAATAACAGGTCTTTCTAAGCAACAGACAGAAAATCAATGTAATTCAGTGCATGAATAACTAGCCTACAAACTTTCATACAATTTGGAGCTCAATATCATAATCAATTTATCTTTAAGAAATTTAGTGGCTAAATTGTAACATTAGCAATATGTCCAAGAGCTTTTCACCAATTTACCTAACCCTGTATCAAAACGCCCTAGGCTGTTTCGAAACGAGTGCACGAGAGTCAACTCTTGTTGACCTTTCCTTTTACACCGTTTCGATACAGGCTTGACCAGTACCGGAACAGATTGACCACCTTTGACTTTGACTCGTTTCGGTACGATATGAACCCGTACCGAAACATTGGTCTCCAGTGACAAAATGTTCCGGAACGGCACATTTCCGTTTCGGTACACCCATACTCTCAGGTTCAATATTGTACACCCGTACCGAAACGTCATCACCCGTTTCGATACAGCCTGGCCTGTAATGACAGATTTTTGCTGGTTTTTATTCAATTTACCCCGTTGAACGATATTCAAATGCAATGAAACTTTACAGGCAATATTTCAATGGTATAAACTACTAGCATGCCAATTTTCATGACTATATGAATACGTTTACCATGTTTTTACCTTTTTGAGCTATGTATGCAATTTCCATCCATTTTCAACTTTACCAAAAGAGGCATTTTAAGCTATATAACTTATTACAATCTTAGCAATGCACCAACGCAACAAAATAGGCACCAATGACTAGTTCAACTACTTTGCCACCTTCCTAGGAGTTTATAAGATAAAAACTCAATACATGAGGCTAGTAGTGACTTGTCTTGCTTGCTGATTCGATCTTCCAACATGAAAACCTTCTTAACCTGAAAATGCAAGAGATGAGACACATTAGGCATACTTTGCCTAGTGAGGTAGTCACAAACAATGTAAGTAATAGTAATGCCATGGTTACACTTATACATAATCTCATACCAATATTGTCAATGCTATACAACAATACACAATGTATAAACATGTTTTATCTTCATTCTTAGTCCTTGGATTGAATCAAGATCATGGATACGCGAATTCCTCCGCCTCGCCAAATCAATAAATGGTCTAGTTCCTCCACCTCGCCAATATGACCAACTACAATACACATCCCTCTGCCTCGCCAAATCAATATAGGCCGTAACCCTAGGACCGTAGTCCACCCGTACA
This sequence comes from Hibiscus trionum, assembly GCA_030270665.1. NCBI lineage: Eukaryota > Viridiplantae > Streptophyta > Magnoliopsida > Malvales > Malvaceae > Hibiscus > Hibiscus trionum. Next base: position 2,838,543 of record BSYR01000064.1, on the reverse strand, counting down.
CTAAGCTCATGAATTCTATGGCATGCCAATTCTATCCAAAGTCCATTCCAATCCAAGGTTGCCATGTTCATAATCATTTCAATAATCAATGATATACCAATGTCCAATGAATTCAATAATGTCGATGATCAATATCTACATCTCATCATCAATAACTCATAGTTTAATATCAATATCAATGTCCGATGGTTTCAATGCAATAATCCAATGAAGATGCCTATTGCAATGACAACACATAATGACAATATCAATGTTCAATGGCAACTTACTGACACTTACCAAAGTGTCTGATTAACCATCCAATGCAATTTCTTCAATAACAATGTTATCGAAGTAATCTAAAATATCAAATAATGATCCGAGAAGGCCTTTCGCCTAAACCTGAGACCCCGACTACACTCACCTTAATAATCCGAAGCTTTCAAGGCTCTCGAATAGCAATCCCCTTGTTCCTAGCTTTTGATGGAGATGATGGGTGCTCCTTATCAATGTCTTGAGCTAGGAAATCAATAGGGAGATTGTTAGGATCGATATTACGATATCAAAATCAATATAACAATATCAAAATCGATAGCCGATTTCAATAGAGATGACAACGATGAGATATCCATGGATAGTCAAAACCCTAGCTTAGATTACGCTCAATATTTCCATGGAATCTATTAGCCGATTGAGGAATATAGCTTACCCGATCGATAGTAACGATTCGATATCGATAAAACGAAGAAATAACAAAGCTTAAAATTCCTCTAATGGAGATGTGTGCTTGAGGTTGAAGATGAAGAGGATGGAGAGGTAAAGAGAGGTGCTTGCTTACTAAACAATCGGGTAGCTCTCTCTTGTTTTTGTTTCAATATTTTAACATCAAGCTTTCTTTCAATTGAAGGAAAGTCATCAGATCACTCCACGTAAGTGGAGATTTTAATGAAAGAGGGCTAATCGCAAGGTTAGTCCCTCACTTTTCATTCAACTATTGTTTTTCCCTCCAACTTATACTTTTTTCATTTTAGCCACTAAAAGCTCGATATTATATAATAGAGTTCAATTACGATGTTTTAAGCCTAATTAAAGTTCGATATCAATAATTAATTAGTCGATAAAATATTTAGGCTTCATCAACGTAGGATTTCCAATCATTGGAACCTAATTCCGACTAGACCGGATTTTGGGGTGTTACATCCTCGATTTGATCTATGTTTTCTGAGGCAGGTTTACTTGCTTGGGCATCCGTTGTTGCCTGGGCATTGGTTGGTGCGGGGGATTTTCTTGGCATGGTAGTTGTGATACTTGATGTGAAAAAAAAACTACTAGAGCCTAAAATGAAAACATCCAACAATAATAAAAATAAAAATACGAAAGGAGAGTAAGATCATTCATCTCCTAAAGCGGCCACTTCTTTGTCGCGCTCCACATGGGTGCCGGTATAGTGCTTTAATCTTTGTCCATTAACCTTAAATTCATATCCGTCAGTGGTGGACTTGATTATCACAACACCATGGAAGAATGACTTTACTACCTCGAATGGTCCAGGCCATATCGATCTCAATTTTCCTGGGAAGAGTTTCAGCCGAGAATTGAAGAGGAGTACTAATTTCCCGGACAAGAATTACCGAGGCAATAGCTTCTTGTCATACCAATGCTTTGTTTTCTTCTTGTAGATTCTTGCATTGTCGTATGCTAAAGCACGAAATTCTTCTTTCTCGTTAAGGTCCAGCAAATGCTTTTGTCCAGCACTCTCCCAATCCATGTTCATGGTTTTGATGGCCCAAAATGCCTTATGCTCGATCTCCACCGGTAAGTGGCAAGTCTTTCCATAGACAAGTCGGAAGGGAGAAATATCTAGAGGTGTTTTGAATGCAGTGCGATATGTTCAAAGTGCATAAAAATTTTAAATTGGGTTAATTTTTATTAAATCCCTATGCATATATTTTTGATGACCCTAGCCCTTTCGCATTCTAAAACCTCTCCTTGGTCCTTGTTATTTTCAAATGTTTTGCAATTTCATCCTCAAATCGGGTTTAATCAATTTTCGAATGGTTTATTTCTTTCCCTGATCCTTCAGTTTCTTTTTTTTTTGTTTCGATTGGGTACCTAGATTTTGTGGGTTATTCGCTGGCTTAGTCCCCTTTACATGTGCATATTTATTTTCTAGTACTCGTATTTTTTGTTTATTTCTTTAGTCTTGTATTTTAATTTTTGACCCCGTTATTGTTGATATTTGATTTGTTTGTTGTTTAATTTTATTAAATATAATATAATATATAGCATATACATATATATATATATATATGTTTTTGGCTATCAATAGTTTACGCGTCGCTACTTATATAATATAGTTTTAATATATAAATATATGTTAGTATATAATATAGTTTTCATTATTGTAATACATTTGTTTATTGTCAAAACCAAACTATGGCTTTGTTTTTTGTTGTGGTGGGCAAACCAAGGTTTGGGATAAACTAAGGTTTTGACACTCAAAAGTTGAGTGTTTTTGGTTGCTTTTAGAATTTTTTTGGGTAGAAAAGATAGTTTGACCCTCCAAACACAACAAAAAATAAAGCCTATGTGTTTTATAAGTATATATATGCACTATTACCCATGTATATTATATGGTATTATATATATATATATATATATATATATATAAAATAGTTTTACGTAATGTATTATTATGTATATAGTATTTGTTTTTTTACTACACCTTTTTTGTATATATTATTGTTTGTAATCTATGTTTTAGTATCTTATTTATTTTATGACACCATTTGTCTATGTTTGTGTTTTTGATCATGCATAAATAATTGACATATTTAATTTATTGCATTAGACTAGGTTAGTTCTTGGGGCCTCGATATTTTAGTGGGAGTGTCATCCTATGTCTTCAGGTGTCATCTCCTTTGGTTATCGTAGGTTGCGAGTTAGGTAGTGTTCGATTTGTATGGTCATGCATACATGCATTTTTAGGGATTGTTAATTAAGTTATATTTGAATTTAAATATTTATTGGTTAAATGTGATACGAACCCTTAGGTACCAATTTTTTGGGCGTGTTTGGGGTGTGAACCCTTCCCCACTCGTAACCGACTCCCGAACTTAGAATCTCTAGTTTTATTTTCCCGGTGTTTGGTCTACCTCACACAAGTGACCGATGGTGATTCCTTTAGTTTTATTTTAAAAAATGAATTTTCTTAAAATCCCTCATTAAATAAGTTTTTTAAAAAGCGGGATGAACGCTAGGTTTTTCAAAACGTCGCTATAGAGACCTTGAAGGAATGGTTTCGAGACCATTTGAACATAATAGAATTCTTGTTAACTTAAGTTTCAAAATGTCATAATTTAGTGCCTAAGCATTAACAACCGAACCTATGTGTTATTAATATTTCTAAATGAAACATAACATGACCTAAAACTTGTATGGAACAATTTTATTAACAAATTTTTAGTTAAGTCCTTAAACTTTTAGTAAATTGAATATCAGTCCCTAAAGTATGAAACTTCTCAAATTAGTCCCTAAAGCTTAATTGATAATTAATATGGTCAATAAAAGTTTAAACAAGGAATTCAACATGTGATTTGTTACATTTGTATATATGTTTGATATCTCTAATTCCCTGTTTCAGTTTCCATTGACATCTCTGGCTCGGTTTTCTATCGGACCGAGTAGGGGTGTTACACGGTTGCCTATCCATATTAGCCACACCATTGGTTCCCCATTCAGATGTCGCGTCAGCACCCAATAGCTCTTCATTCTCTATTTGTACCAAGGACCACTACTCCGTGGGTGATTCTAGGGTGAAACCGTCAATTTAGGGCTAAAATGAGGTTGACCTGTTGTATAGGTAGCAAGTTTGTGCATAAATACTTACGAGGTTTGTACATAAATGTTTACAATAAGTGTAATAAAAACGATATATACATAAAATCTTTCGACGTAAGGATTTGTGTACAAACATTACTGCTACAAGAAAACGTTTTTTCTTACAATAATGTTTAGAATTTCATTAGGTACAGAAATTATTATAAAATATACATAAATTGTTACATAAATGTTAATAAAATAGGTAGGTATCGAAATCTTTACCCGAGAGCACAAAAAAAAGTAAATCAACTTAGGGTAAGCATTTGTGTACATACATATTTCCTACCAGAAAACCAATTTTATTACAGGAACGATGAGAATTTCAGTAGATACAAAAATAATTACAAATTATACATAACTTATTACAGACATTGTAAGAAAAAAGGTAGGTACGGAAATCCTTGCCCGAGATCACCAAAACCAAAGGGAGCTCAACTTAGGGTAAGTATTTATGTACATAGATTTTTTCGTACGAGAAAACCTATTTCATTAAAAGAACGATAAAGATTTCAGTTGGTACAGAAATTATTACAAAATATACACAATTTTTTAAAGAAACCGTAAGAAAAAAGGTAGACACGAAAATTCTTACCCAAGATCACCAAAACCAAAAGAAGCAGAACTTAGGGTAAACATTTGTGTACAAACATATTTTCCTACGAGAAAACCTATTTTATTACAAGAACAATGAGAATTTTAGTAGGTACATAAATTATTATAAATTATACATAACTTCTTACAGAAAATGTAAGAAAAAGGTAGGTAGGGAAATCCCTACTCGAGATCACCAAAACCAAAAGAAGCTCAACTTAGGGTAAGCAATTGTGTACATACATATTATCCTACGAGAAAACCTATTTTATTACAGGAACGATGGGAATTTCAGTAGGTAGAAAAATTATTACAAATTATACATAAATGCTTACAGAAACCGTAAGAAAAAAGGTAGGTACTGAAATTCTTACCCAAGATCGCCAAAACCAAGGAGCTCAACTTTAGGTAAGCAATTGTGTACATACATATTCTCCTACGAGAAAACCTATTTTATTACAAGAACAATGAGAATTTTAGTAGATATATAAATTATTACAAATTAAACATAAATGCTTATAGAAACCATATGAAAAACGGTAGGTACCGAAATCCTTACCCGAGATCACCAAAACAGAAAGGAGCTCAACTTAGGGTAACCATTTGTGTGCATACATATTTTCCTACGAGAGAACCTATTTTATTTCAAGAACGATGAGAATTTCAGTAGGTACAAAAATTATTACAAATTATACATAAATGCTTATAGAAAATATAAGAAAAAATGTAGGTATCGAAATCCTTACCCGAGATCACCAAAACCAAAAGGAGCTAAACTTTGGGTAAGAATTTTTTAACATACAAATTTTCCTACGAGAGAACCTGTTTTCTTACAAGAACAATTAAATTTTAAGTAGGTATAGAAATTATTACAAGTTATACATAATTTTTTTACAGAAACTGTAAGAAAAAAAGGTAGGTACGGAAATCTTTACCCGAGATCACCAAAACCAAAAGGAGCTAAACTTAGGGTAAGCATTTGATTACATACATATTTTCCAGCGAGAAAACCTATATTCTTACAAAAACGATTAAATTTTAAGTAGGTACAAACATTATTATAAATTATACATAATTTGTTACAAACACTGTAAGAAAAAAAAGGTAAGAACCGAAATCCTTACCCGATATCACAAAAACCAAAAGAAGTCCAACATAGGGCAAGCAATTGTGTACGTACATATTTTCCTACGAGAAAACCTATTTTATTACAAGAACGATGAAAATTTCAGTAGGTACAGAAATTATTACAAATTATACATAAATGCTTACAGAAAACATAAGAAAAAATATAGGTACCGAAATCTTTACCCGAGATCACCAAAACCAAATGGAGCTCAAATTTGGGTATTGTTAAGTGTTCACAAATCTTATATTTCATGCACATTCCAACACTTATTATTACTGTTTTTGAGCTCATTTTAGGCATAATTAGGTTCATGTATTGCATTTTACAGTATTCCTTCGCTTTACCTTGTTTTTATAGATTATCTTTCATTTGGTAAAGAAGAGATGTTGTTTTAGTGTATTTTTGTTTTTAGGTAATAAAGGCTGAAAGAGGGAAAGAGGAGCTGAGGATGCAATGTTGAGGCAACGAACCAGGGGATGTACCGATGCAGTTCCAATTGAAGACAATTGCTGCCGAGTAGCTGCCCAGTAAGGTTGCCGCCGACTTTGCTGCCCACGGCAGCAAACTATGGAGTTGGAGAACCGGAGTGCGATTTGTAGAGCTAAAAATCCAAAGTCTATCGCCACCATCCACTCAATTTTCCAACGTCTGTAACAACGGACAGAGCCACCGAAATAAGATCTCAAGGTTACTTGCGGGCTAAGGCAAACGATATAAAGTCCACATTCAACGCAAATAAGTCAATGTTTAAAGCCACATTAACTGTGGAAAGCTACTTTTGAGGACTTTTACTTTAAGGAGGACTCAACCTAGTTATTTGTCTATAAATACTCATTGTACTCCTAGTTCAAATCATCTTAGGTTTTCTATAGACATAGCTAGAGTGTTCTTTGCCGCCGCCATATTCTAAACTTCTCCTGGGTAAAGGGTTATGTTGTAAATTAGTTGTGAGACGGTTGTATTAGGTTTTTGAGTTGTTTCAATAAAATATTCCAAGTTTACTTAATTCATGATCTGTAACCCCCTTAACTCGGCCTAGACGGTTGACCCGAACTACGAAGGTTACACGGGGAAAACCAAAGTCAACCCGAAAGTCAACCTTGATTCACAACCCTTTTTTTTTCTTTTTAAACTTGTCTAGATACACATTAACCTTAAGTGAATTACCATAAAGCTTATTTGAGAAAGGCACATCGATCGGATAACAAACAGGGACTCAATTGCACTTATTACAAGAATAGGGACCAAAATGTAAATTCTATGAATTAGAAGGTCTTTACTGATTTTTATGTTACCAATATGAATTTAGTCATGTTACATGCTTCCCTGTCAAAATTCACCATAATCGGACATCTCAAACTCATACAATTGCAAACACAACTTTCAGGACTAAAATGTAAAGCTTGCAAACTTTAGCACCATTCAAATCAGTGCCCAACGGTCACCTGTTTCGAAACACCCACCTGCCGTATCGAAACGTAGGATCGGAACGACGTTGACCGTTTCGATACGCAGGTTGGTTCTGAGACTGGTTCCGAAACGAGGCCTTCAAGTGGCAAATTCGTTTCGGAACATTCCTTGGCGTTTCGAAACACGAAGGCCATTTCAGGCCCCCGTTTCGAAACACTAGGGAGTGTTCCGATACGGTTTGCCCAGAGACAGTAGATTTTTCTGGTTTTTCATGCATAAACCCATTCAAACTCCATCTAATAACTCCCTAATCATGTCAACAAGTCAACATACATAAATGGTACATGTTTTGGACACCCTAACACATTCATATCACTAAACATGAAATTTCACAAGGCTAGAGGCATGCTTCCTATTATCAAAACCAAAAGAGCAAACAAACTTCAAATCAAGCATTTAAATGCCATTTACAATTCAAACCAATAAAGGCAAACATGCCACAACCTTAGGGAGTTCAACACATCTCCCAAACCAAAACTTAGGTTCCCATTGCCAAATTATCAAAACTAATAGTGTACGAAAACTTCACTATACATGAGCTTAGCCTCCCTTGATGCCCTTTAACACCTCAATTATCTGCAGTATTGGTAAAAGAGAGCGTAAGCACAAATGCTTAGTGAGGCAAGCTCTAACCAAAAACAATACAACAATGCATTTTTAGAAAACACTTTCAACAAAGCTTTTAAACCACATGCTCATCTCTTTTCTCATGCTACCATGCATCATTTCAAGCATCTCTTGCTTCTTTACATTTAAATACATTATATTGGCTTCCAAGTGATAGTTCATAACCATTTACACAAAACACAATCGGATACGCGGATTATAAGCGTTGTTCCACACGCTTCATACACACTACCGGACTACACAAGGTTCACACTCAAGAGCAATCCCTCCATTGATGTGACACCCGTGGTGGAGTATAACGGTACAATCACAACCTCTCAACACCCCTCATCAGTAGTTGTATAATTCCTCTAACGAGAGTAAGGGACACATAACACAAGATCCACACACGAAATTTCAACCACCATTGTGATCTTACCTCAATCGTTAGGGTACTTGGATGGAGTTTACGGTACAATCACAACCCCTCAACATCCAAGGCGACTTTACTGACGGTGCACCCACTCCTATAGCCGGCTAACTATCATGCATCACTACGCATCAAAACCATATTAATATCATGACAAACCAAGGATCTCTTACCTTGAGCATCCCTTAATACAAGGCTTTCAAAACCAGCATTAATCATGCTAAAACATGCTTTCAAAATAGTAATTAAATATACATTTCTTAACTAATGCATCAAACCATAACTTAGCACATCCGAGGGAGTTTTTCCGAAAACTTACTCTTGAGCTTAGCTAAGTTGTTTAGACTTAAACTAAGCTCCCAAAACCTCAAAATAATCGTTTCAAAGCTGGAAAACCAACTCCACTCACCAATTACGTTTCGCTTTCTTGCCGAAACGCCTATTAAGCCTCCGGATCAACTCAAAAAGTGCCCGAAGATGTCTCCCCTGTTTTAGACACATCAAAGCAGAGGATTAATGCATCATCATGCATTGAAATCTTCAGCCAACACCCCTAAACTCGCTGCTCTACCCAAAACCAACATTTCGGCTACCAAACACAACCAAAATCACCTCCAAACTCTTCCAAAACTTAACCCAACCAAGATCCATCACTTCTAATCACTTCTAATCATCAATTAACATAAAAAAACTCTCAACTCGTCCTTATACCTCCAGCTATAACAGAACACCAAAAACACCTCAAAAACCACCATTTTCATAAGCAAAAACTTAGGAAATACAACCTATTCGGGATTGAATTGATAAAACCTCATTTCTAACATCATTAAAAATCCAAAATACATTAAAGAATCATCTCAAAACAGAGCCCAATCCATTAGAACGAAAATCTTCAAGATCTCTTCCAAATCTTGAGTTTTAAGCCAAAATCAAGTTTCTAACATTAAATCCATTTATAAAACTTTAATAAAGGATTGACAACTTGTGAATTTTAGTAAAGAACTAAGTATTTAGAGGAGAAGAACATCCTTACCTCTAAATGATGATTTCTCCTTGATTTGGGCCAAATTCCTTGAAAATTCAATGTGGAAAACAAAAGGATTTGATGCAAGATTGATTAGGAACCAACAGATGATAGAAATCTCATCAATTGAAGTGAAGATCAATGTAAAATTTGCTAGAGAAAATGTGTTTGGATGATGGGATTTTGAGAGAAAAAGGAATGAGAGAAAATTAGGAAAAGGTAGTTATGAAAATCCAAAAAGTAGTTTCCCTTTTCTTTTTATTTAATTAAAATATTAATTAAATCACCCAAATTAAGGAAAAATCTGGAGAATTTTTTTTGGGTAAATTAGCTCCTTAAAGATTCAAAGTTTCAATCATTTACAACACAGTCACTATTAAACTTTGCAAAAATCGCATTTTGGTCACTACACCGAAATGTAGTATTTCCAAACCTTATTTTGTAAAATTGATTTCACCACTCTCTTATATATATTAAATGAGGATTTTTAGACATTTTTCTATATTTTTAAAACATCCCGAACTAGGCTTTCCCTAAAACCTCCTTTTATATTCGAACCGAATATCAGACCAGTCTGACCAGACCCTAAACTTCTAAGCCCAAAATTGGGGTGTTACATGATCTTCACTTCTTCAATTAGTTCTAAAAGTCCGGTTGAAGAAATCCATTTTTCGGGCACGAAAGTGTAAGGCTCATGAAACAATTAAGTACGGTCTAATCATGTCGAGGTGTTGACTAATTTGGCTTAGACATAAGTTCGAGTTTAAGCGGCTAAAAGGAGCAACCAAACATCGACTGCCTGTGTTAGGTTTACGCTGAGATTGCTAGGCATTGCCTACATTACGTGGTGACAGAATCCTTGCCTAGACATAGGAAGGATCATTTTAAAATTGCTCAGTCGAACTTGGAGTATCTGCCAGACATGCCACCAGGACTTCTCCCCATATCACCTGCTGAGACAGTGAAAGTTGCAAGAGTAGAGACCCGATGCGGCCGCGTGACAGGGTCGTAGCTGCCGTCTGCCATTACCCGCCGAGGCGACATATCATGGCAGCATAAAACAACTTAGCCTTTACAACGCAGTTTCACACTAAGTGGCAGCATAACCCTGCCCGCTTTATCAATATGAATAACCTCTTCTATTTCTTGTGTTTTACTCTATTTCACTTTTCTCTCAACAATCACCTACTTGTGTTTTTACATTACCTTGTGCAGGAACTACAAATCGAACCAAGCTGACCAATCCTCGTGGGATTCGACATCTTTTATACTTTAACTTGGCAGGAGTGTGCACTTGCGCTCTCACAAAAAGGGAACACCTACACACCTTACAAGTTTTTGGCGCTGTTGCTGGAGATTGGTAACATCGAATTTCATTTTTAATTTCTGCACCTTTTTACTCTTTATTTTATCTTTATTTTTTAATCGAAAAAAATCACAGTGTCTTTTGCTAGTGTATGACCAGGGCAAACCCAAAAGGTGAACTCCTCTTTTACGAAGATATCGAACGTCAAGCAAGAGAACTTAAGAATGAGCTCATGAAAGTCTTTGCAAAAAACAAAGAAGACAAGGGAAAAGCGAAGGTAAACGAGGACCCACCAAACGGAGCCGCACACAGCAGGGATGGGTAGCAAGACTTGCCGCCCAGAGGTTCACAAGATCAACTACGACAGGATCCCCCACTTCCGCCCCGGCCGCCCCATATTCGAATCACTGGGGATTATCTCGAACATGACTTCCGAGGGTTCGATCCCACAGTAACAGAATCTGATATAGAGGCGGACCACTTCAAGTTGAAGCTCGTCATGTTCAACATGATAAACACACTAGGGCACTTTGGAGGGACTGCCATAGAAGATGCTCGGCAGCATTTGAGAGGATTCCTGGACATCTGCAGAGCATTTAAAATACACGAGGTCCACCATGATGTAGTGAGGCTGAGGTTATTTCCCTATTCACTAAGGGATAGAGCTAAATAGTGGTTAAATAACCAACCGACAAGATCTTTCAACAATGGATGAAACTATGTAAAGACTTCCTAGATCAATTCAGCCCGTCCAATGTCACTGATAGGTTGCGGAATGAGATCACAACCTTTAGACAAGGGGATGACGAGCCGATGTATGAAGCATGAGAGCGGTACCAACATATGGTGAATAATTGCTTGCTACATGGTCTTCCGGCTTGGACGCAGGTATCCATATTCTACAACGGGGTGAACTACCCAACTCGGATGATGATAGATACCTCAGCCAATGAGAACATTCTTGACAGACCTCCAGAGGAAGCACTGCGGCTGCTGAATCAAGCCGCCAAAAATGATTACAAATATCTGACAGCACGTCGAGGTGGCATAAGGCGGCCAACCACTATGAACGAGGTAGAAGCCTCAGACTCTGTTAATGTCTGCCTTGACATGTTGACGGAACTAGTCATAAGCATCATGAAACCTGCTGGGAAGGTTCATGAGGTAAAGGTTGTGGAACCATTCTGTGGCAAGTGCGGGGGCAACCATGATTCCTCTAACTGCACAACATCGGCCAACTACATGGGAGGATATGAGAGGAATATCATTCCTGCCTAGAACACCTCTAATCCTGGATGGAAGAACCATCCCAACTTCTCCTGTAGCAACCCAAAGACAACTGCAAACCCACAACAACTACAGGGAGGCTACCAACAGAACCAGTCCAGGCAGCAGACTCACCAGCCACAAAACAATAACTCACTAGAAGCAACCCTTCATACTTTCATGTCTAGAACTAGTGTTTTTATTGTTCGTACAAATAAATTTATTGATAAAACTGAGTCTTTTATGGATAAGAGAGAGATGCAGATGAACAGCCAGGAGGCTGCTATAAAGAACCCGGAGACCTAATTTGGGCAATTTAACGAGATATACATCAACCGGACAATGGGAGCAGCATCCAGATGCTCAGAGGCAGCAGCCAAACCCACTTACGAGTAGTGCAAGGCCATATTTACAAGAAGCAAGAAGCATCTGGATGAACCTAGAGTGGAGACACAGCCAGAAAACCAGCTGAACCAGAAAAAGAAGCCTGCCACAACAACACCAACACTAGCCGCACCAGCACCAACATCAGCCGCCCTAGCGGTTGAGTAAGACAGCGGTCTTGAAATAGGTGATCCTCCCCAGACTAAGCCCCCAAGCATGGAGCATATAGAGGACATCTGTCTGCCATCACCATTCCCCCAAAGGCTCAAGCAACAACAACAAGAGCACTAATTCAGAAAATTCCTGGATATTCTGAAACAGGTGCACATCAACATACCTCTAATAGAAGCCATTCAAAGTATGACAAACTATGCCAAACATCTCAGAGACATGGTTTCTAAGAAGAAGATGATTGGGGAGTTCGAAATAGTAGTTGTCACTGAAGAGTGCATGGCAATGATGCACAACAAGCTATCGCCCAAACAGACAGACCCGTGCATCTTTGTTATCCCATAAAGGATAGGTAGCAAACATGAAACCAAAGCCCTGTGCGACTTGGGAGCCAGCATCAACCTTATGCCCAAGGTCGTCTTCGATAAACTAGGTATTGGGCCTGCCAAACCTAATTCTGTCATGCTTAAACTTGCTGATCATTCATTTGTACAACCGGAGGGAAAAATCGAAAACATCCTGGTTAAGGTGGGCAACCTGATTCTTCAAGTCGACTTTCTCATCTTAGATTGTAAGGCCGATGAAAAAGCACCTATCATTCTTGGGCGACCATTCTTGGCCACGGGCATAATGCTTATAGATGTGGAACTTGGGGAGCTGACAATGAGGGTAGACGACCAGAGCATCAGGATGAATGTGCTACATCCCTCAGAAAAAGAAAAAGGATGCCTAGATGAAAGAGCTGCAAAAGTCAGCATAGAAACATGCCAATGCACCAGCTACCATGACAGACCAAAGGGAAGGCTAAGGGACCCAGTGACGCAACACTTGAAGGAACATGAGGACCCACCCGAGGAGAGGAAGAACATACCTGGACGAAAAGCCAAACACAAAACCCTTAGGAAGTGGTTATGTTTGGGAAATGCACCTCCCAGCATAACCTAATTTTCGTTTTATTTTTATTTTTATGCATTAGGATTAGAGTTTATTTTATTTTAGGACCAGATTAGTTTTTAGATTTTTATTTTTTAGAAGTTATTTAATTATTTTTATTTTTATTATCATTTCAGGTTTAGGATTAAAAGAGCGTGATCAAGAAGGAGGCCCAGCAAGAAGCCCGCCCACCATGCCGCCGAGACAACACGTGTTAGACAAGCGTAGCATCGCATAATGGCTAGTTGACCGCCAACGTCTCCAAGAATAACGGGCAGAAAATCCCGTAACGTGCGCAAGATAATCAGACCGTTGGGCATTTAATGCCGCCACGACATATCTCGACAACATCTATTTAAACCTCTCTCACTCCATTCATTTACTTTACTTTCGCCTCCTTGATATCTTCTTTTTGATCCCACTGCTCTCTCATTGTTTTCTTTCTAGTTTCAGTTATATAGAACCATTTCACATGACATCCACATCACAACCAAAGCCCACCTACAAGAGATTTTACTCCAAGGTGGACAAGGAAAGATATAGAGATCACTTATCTAAGCAGGCAGTCTGGGAAGAGCAAGGTTTCCATTACACACAGCAAACAAGAGACCTCGGTTTAGAGTCTGCCCTATTTGAAACCATCCACAACAAAGGATGGGAGATATTTGCTTGGCAGCCAGAGACAACCAATGTTACCTTTGTCAGGGAATTCTACGGCCATCATCCCTGCCCAGTGCAACCTTTGTCTATGTAAGCGGGGAACCTGTCAAACTGAACGCCGCTATCATCAACATATACTTTGTCCTTGATATGCATGACAATCCTCATGAGGAGGGGAGGCAGTCACTGATGGCTGCCAACTATGAGAAAATCAAGGCCAAACTCTGCAAGCCCAAATGTCGTGGTTGGTAGGCAAACATGTGGGATCTGTCCAGCGCCGCCACCTGCTGCCCGAGGCAATTCTGTGGAACACCTTTATGAAAAGGCGCCTGCTGCCCACCTCCCACAACTCAACCGTCAACCGGCCGCGCCTCACTCTAATTCACAGCATTCTGATTAACTGACCGATAAACGTTGGGGAGATCATATGCAAGGAGATCCACAATTGCTTCAAAAACAAGAAAGGCAGGTAGTACTTCCCATCCCTCATCACGGGCCTCTGCACCAACTTCGGTGTCCCGGTAGAGCCTAAAGATGAGTTAACAACTGCCAAAGAAGACTGTACCTGAAAAGTCTGTATAAAGATGATACAGGACGCATAGAAAGAGCCAACAACACCCAGCCAGCCTTCTGCCGCTTAGCCTGAGACTCCAACTGCCCCCGGTAATACTGAAGCTGCCCTAGAAAATAAAGTCCCCACACTGCTGCACACCCTTTTAGACAGCACAAAACGCATCGAGCAGCAGCAGCTGGTCTTCATGAAATTTGTGGGGGAAGTCCAAGAAGCCCTTGTACGTTATCTCCTGCAAAAATTCCCTGGTGAGGGACCCATCCTACCGCCATACCCTACAGATCTTGCAGCAGCAGCACAAGCACAAGAAACGCCACCTGTCGCCGCTACCTTCCAAACCGACAACCAGGTGCCCTCTCCGATGCACTATCCAACCTACTCAGCCACAACCCCATCCAACACAATGGCAGACTCCCCCGAGAGGCACCAGCAGCACAATGCACCTGCAGGCACAACAGGGACAATGGCAGACACCACCTCGTCATAGGAGATTAAGCAGCAGCCACCGGAGCCAGATACAGCAGTGGTAGCAGTAGCAGCAGCCATCCCAATGGTGTTTATCCCTTTGACAACACCCACAGAGGAAGGAACTAGGAAGAGAAAGCGACACATCATCATTGTCGAGCCTGTGGACTTCAAGAATAAGTCTGAAGAGAGCGAAGCACCTCCTGCCGCTCCCTTTGTCGAACCTCAAGAAGAGCCTCAGCATATGCAAAAAAGAGTCCAGCCACCGCGGAAAGAAAAAACTTCACCGGCTAAGTCTGCTACAAAGACATCTGCAGGGCGCCGCTTCGTTATCTACACCTCTTCCTCCTCTACAACAGAAAAGACTCAAGGCCCCTCTCAACCCTCAACCAACTTTTAGTTGTTTCTTTTCCTTTTCTTTATTTTATTTTTATTCTTTTTATGTTTTCTTTTTATCTCTTGTATTTATTTTCCTTCATTATGTGCATTGAGGGCAATGCCCATCTCGAGTTTGGGGGGGATAGCTCCCACATCTTTTTTCTAGGCATACTTAGTTGCATTTAGGTTGCATTGTACTCGCCTTAGTAATAATCGGAAAAGAAAAATTTGTTATGACTTGTGCCTATGATAGGATAGCCGACTAAATTTATTTCCGCACCTAATTAAAATTGAACTTAATCTTGGGAAAAGCATGAAATATGACTTAGAATTTTTTTGTCTTTTTGCCTAAAAATGCCAAACTCCTCTGTTACTTGCTGAATGCGTTAGAATATCTGATGAACATTGCTTGTTTATTTTTAGAATTCTTTGAAAAGTTCTAACAATGATTGCAGGTAGTCGCCGAGGCAGGAAAAAGAAATAGAAAAATACAACATTGCCACGGCAGTAGAGGTAAAAACAAGGAAAATATGTTGTTTTTACCCTATAGGTGCCCGCAATAGGCTCTAGTTAGAATCATGTACGAGGACACTCCGCTGCTATCAAAGTCCATGAAACTGAAAGCCTTGAAGTGACGGACAAATTAGCGTGGGTGAATGAAAGTCTTCACGGGATGACTCTACTTGAAGGGTTCAGGGTTTTTTAGTCTGATCCTATCTTAACTTCAGACCTAGAAGAGTAGTTGTGATAACCTGAAGCTCTCATTGCCGTGATTAAAATAATGTGCTTAACTGTGCTGCCTTGGCAGCAACCTTTAATTCATAACAACATCCTTGTTTACTTATTTATTCCGCAAATTCAGCCGGTATACAGACATGCACACACCACATTGGCATGAGAGATTTAATTTTGAGTTATTTTCTTATGTATTTCCCTTCACTGATTTGATATAGGTGCCACGGACTTGAGGCCTAAATTCAAGTCGAATACATGTTTATCTTTCTGATAATTATTAGAGCAAGTATGTTAGGTTGCATTGCTTAAGGACAAGCAATAGTTTGAGTTTGGGGGTGTCTAAAATGTCCACAAGTCCTATATTTCATGCACATTCCACCTCTTATTATTACTGTTTTTGAGCTCATTTTAGGCATAATTAGGTTCATGCATTGCATTTTACAGTATTCCTTCGTTTTACCTTGTTTTTATAGATTATCTTTCATTTGGTAAAGAAGAGATGTTGTTTTAGTGTATTTTTGTTTTTAGGTAATAAAGGCTGAAAGAGGGAAAAAGGGGCTGAGGATGCAATGCTAAGGCAGCAAACCAAGCGGATGTACTGATGCAGTTCCAGCTGAAGACAGTTGCTGCCGAGTAAGGTTGTCGCTGACTTTGCTGGCCACGACAGCAAACTATGGAGTTTGAGAACCGGAGTGCAATTTGTAGAGCTAAAAATCCTGAGTCTATCGCCACCATCCACTCAATTTTCTAACGTCTGTAGCAGCGGACAGAGCCGCCGAAGTAAGATCTCAAGGTTACTTGCGGGCTAAGGCAAACGAGATAAAGTCCACATTCAACGCAAAGAAGTCAGAGTTTAAAGTCACATTAAATATGGAAAGCTACTTTTGAAGACTTCTACTTTAAGGAGGATTCAACCTAGTTATTTGTCTATAAATACTCATTGTACTCCTAGTTCAAACCATCTTAGGTTTTCTATAGACATAGCTAGAGTGTTCTTTGCCGCCGTCATATTCTAAACTTCTCTTGGGGTAAAGGGTTATGTTAGATATTAGTTGTGAGACGGTTGTATTAGGTTTTTGAGTTGTTTCAATAAAATATTCAAAGTTTACTTAATTCACGATCTTCACTTCTTCAATTAGTTCCAAAAGTCCAGTTTAATAAATCCATTTGTCGGGCACGAAAGTGTAAGGCTCACAAAAGAATTAAGTACGGTCTCATCGTGTCGAGGTGTTGACTAATTCGGCTTAGACATAAATTCAAGTTTAAGCAGCTAAAAGGAGCAACCAAACGCCGACTGCCTGTGTTAGGTTTACGCTGAGATTGCTAGGTATTGCCTAAATCACGTGGTTACAGAATCCTTGCCTAGACATAGGAAGGATCATATAAAAATTGCTCTGTCGAACTTGGAGTATCTTTCAGACTTGCCGCCGGGACTTCTCCCCATCTCACCTGCCGAGACAGCGAAAGTTGCAAGAGCAGAGACCCGCTGCGGCTGCGTAATAGGGTCGTTGCTGCCGTCTGCCATTACCCGCCGAGGCGGCATATCATGGAAGCATAAAACAACTTAGCCTTTAAAAATCAGTTTCACACTAAGTGGCAACATAACCCTGCCCGCTTTATCAATCATAATCACCTCTTCTATTACTTGTGTTTTACTTTATTTCACTTTTCTCTTAACAATCACCAAGTTGTTTTTTTACTTTACCTTGTGCAGGAACTACAAATCGAACCAAGCTAACCAATCCTCGTGGGATTCAACATCTTTTTACTATAACTTGGCAGGAGTATGCACTTGCGCTCTCACAAAAAGGGAACACCTACACGCCCTACTGGTATGCATTTTTGTACATACATATTTTCCTACGAGAAAACCTATTTTATTACAAGAACGATGCGAATTTCAATGGGTACAGAAATTATTTCAAATTATACATAAATGCTTACAGAAAACGCAAGAAAAAAAGTAGATACCGAAATCCTTACCCGAGATCACCAAAACAAAAAGAAGCCAACTTAGGGTAAGCATTTTGTGTACATACATATTTTCCTACGAGAAAACTAATTTTATTACCAGAACGATGAGAATTTCAGTAGGTACATAAATTATTACAAATTATGCATAAATGCTTACAGAAAATGCAACAGAAAACGTCGGTACCGAAATCCTTACCCGTGATGAAAAAACTGAAAAGGAGCTCAACTTTGGGTAAGCATTTATGTACATACATATTTTTCAACAAGAAAACCTATTTTCTTACAATAACTATTAAATTTTAAGTAGGTACAAACATTATTACATATTATACATAAATGCTTACAGAAAACGCAAGAAAAAAGGAAGGTACCGAAATTCTTACCCGAAATCAACAAAACCGAAAGGAGCTCAACTTTGTGTAAGCATTTGTGTACATACATATTTTTCGTAAGAGAAAACCTATTTTCTTACAATAACAATTAAATTTTAAGTAGGTACAGACATTGTTACAAATTATACATAATTTGTTACAGAAATCGTAAGATAAAAGGTAGGTAAGGAAATCTTTACCCGAGATCACCAATACGAAAAGAAGCTAAACTTAGGGTAAACATTTGTGCGCCAACATATTTCCCAATGAAAAAACCTATTTTCTTACAAGAACGATTAAATTTTAAGTAGGTACAGATATTATTACAAATTCTACATAATTTCTTTTAGGAACTATAAGAAAAAAAGGTAGGTACAGAAATCCTTACTCGAGATACCAAAAACCAATAGGAGCTCAACTTAGGGTAAGCATTTTTGTACTTACATATTTTCCTACGAGAAACCCTACTTTATTAAAAAACGATGCGAATTTCAATAGGTACATAAATTATTACAAATTATACATAAATTCTTTCAATTCTCGTAGGAAAAAACGTAGGTACGAAAATCATTACCCAAGATCACCAAAACCAAATGGAGCTCAACTTAGGGTACGCGTATGTGTACATACATATTTTACTATGAGAAAACCTTTTTTCTTACAAGAATTGTAACGCCCTGGTTTTGGGCCTATATGTTTTAGACATCAGACCGGAACGGACCGGTCAAGAACGGTTCGAATCGCGTAAGGTGATTTACGGAAATCAAGGATCATGATAGGATAAAAATGTGGTAAAAATTGCTAAAATCCTCTAAAAATATGTTTAAGAGGTTGGTCAAATCAATTTTATAAAAAAGAGTTTCGGAAGTGGTATATTTTGAGTAGTGACCAAATTATAAAGTTTCAAAACTGTGGAAAATGTGATTTGTAAAGGAGAAGCCAAATTCTTAGAATCTTTAGGGGTCTTTATGGAAATTTAGCCTTTCCTTAATATGACATGTGTTTAAAATGGTTTTAATTAAATAGCTTTAATTGTTTTTATTTTATTTAATTAATTAGGTGGTTAATTGGTGAGATTCCATCACGTAACTACCATCCTCTCCTCATTTTCAGCCAAACACAATTTTAATTCATTTCTCTCCAAAATTCTTTTCTCCCAAACACTCTCTCAATATTTCCTAAACAATTTTCAAGAAATCCTTTCAAGTTCTTCAAGATTTTGCTAAGGAAAACTTGTCATTCATTGAGGAAAGCAAGGAATGAAGGTAAATCTCGTTCTCAACCTCTAATCAAAGTTCTTTATTGAAATTCCAAAGATATTTGGCTTCTAATTACTATTTTTGGTTGATTTTTCATTATAGTTTTGATTTGTGATCAAAATCTTATAAAAATATGGTTGAAATCTTGTTTTTCAGATTTGTTTTGTTAAGCTCTGTTTTGGATTGATTTTTAAGTTGGTTATTAAGTTGAAATGAGGTTTTGTTAACATAGATCCCGAAATCCTTGAGATCCTTGAGTTTCTTGATAGTTTTAAGCCAGATTTTGAGGTGAAATGGTGGAATCATGCTTGCTGGAGGTATAAGGATGAGTTAGGTTGCTTATTAGATGTGTTTTGATGTTTATAATTGATTGGAAGTGATGTATGATGGCTGGGCTTTGTTTAGGAAGCAATCGATTGAGTTTTCAGAACGATGGATTGTATTGGCCAGGGGGTTTCGGAACGGGTGCTATCATTCCGGAACATTTTGCTACTGTGAAGCCTGGTTCCGGAATTGTTTTTGGAACGCACCCGAGTTTCGAAACGGTCAGCATAGTTTCGAAACAACTGTTTTGATACAAGGTATAGTGTTTTGGAACAGGTGACCGTCGGAGTTGAATTTGAATTGTTTCAAGTTTCTGTTTTCTTGCGTTTTGGTCCCTAGGTCTTGAATGCTTAATTAAATGAGTTTGGATGATCCGTTTAAGATGAAATTTGACATGTGGGCATATTGTATGATTAATTTTGGATTGGTAACTTTAAAACTTGTTTAGTCCTATAAATCTGGAAATTTACATATTAGTCCCTAAAAGATGTTTGTATGCAATTGAACCCCTAAATGAACATCGTTCGTTGACTAGCTTCTGCTAAAGTGTTTTGCTTTACACATAGGTTAATAATGTGCATCTAGAAAAGTTAAAAAGAAAAAAAGGGTCGTTAATCAAGGTTGACTTTCACGAGTAGACTTTGGTTTTCCCCGTGTAATCTTCTTAGTTCGGGTCGGACGTCTAGGCCGGGCTAAGGGGGTTACATTTGTTGGTATCAGAGCCAGGTTACAAAAGAATTGAGGGTATTGGTATGTGAAATTGATATGTATTGACGTATGTTGTTTGAAAAGCATGATTTTGGTTGAATTTTGGAGCTTATGATATGCTTGATTGATGTAAATCGCATGTGAAATGAATATGATTGTATGTTTATGATGCGATGTTGATATGTGCTGATTTTGGATGATGGAAAGCATGATGAGCATGATGGGTCATTGTATGCTATGTTATGTTGAGGGAATCGAGGTGCCCATTGCCTTATTACACTAAATAAATGTTTTTGTAAACTTGGATCCTTGCTTGAGGCTAGCCTAAATGGTTTGATTTGTTTTTGTTGTCATGTTTTGTTTAAAATAACATTATGGTTCCGAGGAGAGAGCTGAGGTCGAACACAATAGTGCCTCAGGGCGACCAGGGTGAGCAAGGGGCTGATGTCCCTCTTGGTGGAAACCTACCTCCTCCGCCACCACCTGGAGGTGGGGAGAAGGAGCAGAAAGGACCTGCTGGTATGGGTTTGGGTGATCTAATGCCGTTGGTTCATACGATCACCGGGGCGTTTTAGGCTGTTGTTGCCAGAGCGCATGTACAAGCCCCTGCAGCTGGGCAGGCGGGCTTACCATTAGAGAGGTTGAGGAGCCTAGGAGCTGTGGAGTTCTTTGGAATGTCTTCTGAGGCGTCTGAAGTCTGGTTAGCAAGTACGATCAGTATCATGAATCAAATGGGATGCAACGACGTGCGCAAGTTGGGATGCGCAGTTTCTTTGTTGCAAGGCGATGCCTATAGCTGGTGGATGACTACCACCACCGGTTTGGAACCAATGAAGTAGATTAGGAGTTTTTCAAGGGTGCCTTCAAGAGGAAGTATTTGGGGGGTAAGATACTTCGACGAGAAGAAACGTGAGTTTATGTCGCTAGTTCAGGGCAATCTTTCTGTGGCAGAGTACGAGGTCTAGTTCGTACGCCTGAGCCAGTATGCCCCTGAGATGATACCTAGTGAGAGGCATCGATGTGATTGCTTCCGGTACGGGCTGGTACATGAAGTCAAGACGTACATGTCGGCTGCAGATTATACCGACTTCGATGTGCTTGTATATCGAGCCAAAGACATCGAACAAAATTTGGGTTTATCGTCTCGAGGTGTTAGTTCTAGCTCTGGGAAGAAAGCAGCTGAGTATAGTTCCGGGGGTGGACGGAACAAAAGAGGTCGAGATAAGAGACATCAGCCTTAGGGGAGGCGTGGTGTTCCAGGTCGAGGCGGTCAGGTTCAGGGAGGCCGAGTAAGGTCTGAGCAGCATACGTGCTGGACATGTGGATCGAGGGATCATCTGAGGCGAGATTGTCCTCGAGCAGCTAGAGAGGTTCAAGCTCATGTTGTGGTGACATGGAATTCATGTTGGAATTGTGGCTCAGCAGATCACATGAGGCGGGAGTGTCCTTTGTTGGCTAGTGGAGGCCAAGGACGTGTACCTGCTGCTATACCTCAGAGAGGCCGTGGGCGCGGCCGAGGGAATATCCATAGGAGAGACGAGGGTCAGAGAGGCGTTGATCATGTGGTGGCAGTTCGGCCTGAGGGAGGTGGTCCTGCCAGGGTCTATGCTCAGCGCGAGGAGCGCAATGATACCGATGTTATCACAGGTACCTTTTCTCTTCAGTCTTTATCATTGCTGGCTTTGATTGATTCTGGATCCATGCATTCATATATCTTGAGTGAGCATGCGCATTTGCTTGATTTACCTGTTGAGTTGCTTGAAGTTGGAATGCAAGTGACTAGTTCTTTTGGTGAGACTGTAGTCACAAGGAAGTTGTATAGGAGATGCCCTTTATCTATGCAAGGTCATGTTTTTCTTGTGGATTTGATGGAGTTACCCTTCTACGGTTTTGATGTAATCCTTGGTATGGATTGGTTGTCTGAGCATAGATCGGTGGTTGACTTTGATGTCAAGCGGGTCACCTTAAAGCTTGCCGATGATTATGAAGTAGTGGTAGTAAGCGAGAATGTGAAATTCTTATCGAATGTGATTTCGGTTTTGGAAGCAAACCGTATGATGAAGTTGGGTTGTGAGGCTTACCTTGCCTATGTGATGAATCCTGGCACCAAGGATGTGCGTGTGCAGGATATCCGAACCGTTCGCGATTTTCTGGGTGTCTTTCTGGAAGAATTGCCTGGGTTGCCACCAAACAGGGAAGTTGAGTTTGGTATCGAGTTGTACGAGAATACGACTCCGGTGTCCATTAATCCTTATCGTATGGCACCTAAAAAGCTAAAAGAGTTAAAAACGCAACTACAGGAGTTGTTGGATCGAGGGTTCATCTGGCTGAGTGTGTCACCTTGGGGTGCACCGGTCTTGTTTGTTAAGAAGAAAGATGGGACAATGCGGATGTGCATAGATTATCGGCAACTGAACAAGTTGACGATCAAGAACAAGTATCCCTCGCCTAGAATTGATGATCTCTTCGATCAGTTCTGGGGAGCCTCAGTGTTTTCTAAGATAGATTTGAGGTCAGGATATTACCAGCTGAAGGTGAAGGATGTGGATGTACCTAAGACAGCTTTTCGGACAAGGTACGGGCATTACGAGTTCTTAGTGGTGTTCATCGATGATATCCTTGTGTACTCTCATACCGAGGAGAATCATGATAGACATTTGAGAATTGTTTTGCAAGCGTTGTTGGAAAATCAGTTGTATGCCAAGCTAAGTAAGTGTGAGTTTTGGCTTAAGAAGGTGGTCTTCCTTGGACATGTTGTATCAGCTGAGGGTATTCACGTTGATCCACACAAAGTAGAGGCTGTGAATAGTTGGAAGGTGCCTAAGTCGGTAACAGAGGTACGGAGTTTCCTTGGTCTAGCTGTGTATTACCGTAGGTTTGTCAAGGGTTTCTCGAAGATAGTTGCACCTTTGACCAAGTTGTTGCAGAAGAATGCTCGCTTTGAGTGGACGGATGCGAGGCAGCAAGCTTTTGAGAAGCTGAAGGAAGTTTGACGCAAGCGCCTATTTTGATTCAGCCTGAGTCCGGCAAGAAGTTTGTGGTCTATAGTGATGCGTCCATTATTGGTTTGGGCTGTGTGTTGATGCAGGAAGGTAAGGTAGTAGCTTATGCATCTAGACAGTTGAAGGTGCATGAGCGTAACTACCCTACTCATGATCTTGAGCTAGTGGTTGTTGTGTTTGCTTTGAAGATCAGGAGGCATTACCTGTACGGTGAGAAGTGTGTTGTGTTCACGGATCATAAGAGTTTGAAGTATCTCATGTCTTAGAAGGAGTTGAACCTTAGGAAACGTCGTTGGGTGGAATTGCTTAAGGATTATGATCTGACGATCGAGTACCACCCGGGCAAGGCTAATGTTGTAGTTGATGCTTTGAGAGGGAAAGTGGTTGTGGAGTTGAGGGCGGTGTTTGCTTCCTTGAGCATATCGCGTGATGGTGGTCTTATTGCGGAATTGCAAGTGAAACCACCTCTGATTCAGTTGATCAAAGATAAGCAGTTGCTTGATGATTCTCTTGTTTCGCATGTTCAGGACATTGCGGAGGGTAGGCCTTCTAATTTCAGTTTTAATGACGACGGTGTTTTGTGCTTTGGAAGTCGAATAGTGGTGCCAGATGATGTTGAGTTGAGACGCACTATTCTGACTGAAGCTCATAGTAGTCCTTTTGCTATGCATCCAGGTAGTACAAAGATGTATCATGATTTGAAAGATGAGTACTACTGGGTGGGGTTGAAAAAGGATGTGGTTGAATTCGTTAGTAAGTGCATGTTGTGTCAGCGAGTGAAGGCTGAACATCAGGTTCCTTCTAGGTTGTTGCAGCCTTTGAGAATCCCAGAATGGAAGTGGGGAAGAATTACCATGGATTTTGTGTTTGGGTTGCCGTTGTAGCCGTCAAAGAAGAATTTAGTTTGGGTGATTGTTGATCGCCTTACAAAGTGTGCACATTTTCTGTCTATGCATACTGCGTATACCCTGGATAAGTTGGCTGAGCTGTATATTGTTGAGATTGTGCGGTTGCACAGTGTGCCAAAGTCTATAGTGTCGGATAGGGATCCGAGGTTTACAGCGCGATTTTGTGAATGTTTGCATCAAGCCTTGGGTACACGATTGAATTTTAGTACTTCATATCATCCTCAGACGGATGGACAGTCGGAACGTGTGATCCAAGTGCTTGAGGACATGTTGAGATGTCGTGTGATAGATTTTCAGGGTTCTTGGGAGAAGCACTTGCCGTTGGTTGAGTTTGCGTATAATAACATCTACCAGAAAAGTATTCAAATGGCTCCATACGAGGCTTTGTATGGGAGAAGATGTAGAACCCCTCTCTGTTGGGAAGAAGCTGGGCAAAAGTTGATTTCGATGCAAGCTATGTTAAAGGGAACCACCGAGAAGGTGAAGCTCATCTGTGAGCATTTGAAGGCAGCATCGGATAGGCAAAAGTCTTACGCGGACCTGAAGCGTAAGGAGATTGAGTTCGTAGTTGGCGAACGTGTGTTTTTTAAAGTATCGCCTTGGAAGAAGGTGATGAGATTTGGGCGTAAGGGTAAGCTTAGCCCAAGGTTCATTCGATCCTACAAGGTTGTGGAGCGTATCGGTCCTGTGGCATATCGGTTGAGATTGCCTTCGTAGCTGGAAAAGATACATGATGTGTTCCATGTCTCTATGTTGCGGAGGTATAGATCGGATCCTTCGCATGTGATGCCCGTTGAGGAGATAGAGTTGAGTCCGGATTTGTCATATGATGAGGAACCAGTGAGGGTTCTGGATGTGAGCAGTAAAGCTCTTCGTGGCAAGATGATAGAGCTTGTGAAGGTGTTGTGGCGACACCAAGGAGTTGAGGAGGCCACGTGGGAAAGCAAGGCAGACATGCTGAAGCAGTTTCCGCACCTTTTTCCTTCAGGTAAAATTTTGAGGACGAAATTTCCTAAGTAGGGGAGAGTTATAACGCCCTGGTTTTGGGCCTAGATGTTTTAGAAATCGGACCGGACCGGTCGAGAACGGTTTGAATCGCGTAAGGTGATTTACGGAAATCAAGGATCGGGATAGGATAAAAATGTGGTAATGTAACACCCCAAATTTGGGCTTAGAAGTTTAGGGTCTGAACCGGACCGGTCTGAGAAACGGTTCGAATATAAAAGGAGGTTTTAGAGAACGCCTAGTTCGGGATGCTTTAAAAATATGTAAAAATACTTAAAAATCCTCTTTTAATATATATAAGAGAGTGGTGAAATCAATTTTGCAAAATAAGGTTTGGAAATACTACATTTCGGTGTAGTGACTAAAATGCGATTTTTGAAAAGTTTAGTTGTGACTATTTTGTAAGGATTGAAACTTTGAATCTTTAAGGAGCTAATTTACCCAAAAATGATTTCTCCAGATTTTTCCTTAATTTGGGTGAATTAATTAATGTTTTAATTAATTAAATAAAAAGGGAAACTACTTTTTGGAATTTCATAACTACCTTTTCCTACTAAATTTTTCTCATTCCTTTTTCTCTCAAAATTCCATCATCCAAACACTATTTCTCCAGCAACTTTTTCATTGATCTTCACTTCAATTGATGAGATTTCTATCATCAATTAATTCATAATCAATCTTGCATCAAATCCTTTTGATTTCCTCGTTGATTTTCAAGGAAATTGGCTCAAATCAAGGAGAAATCACCATTTAGAGGTAAGATTGTTCTTCTCCTCTAAATACTCAGTTCTTTACTGAAATTCCCAAGTTGTCAATCCTTAATTTAAGTTTTGTAAATGGTTTTAATGTTAGAAACTTGATTTTGGCTTAAAACTCAAGATTTGGAAGAAATCATGAAGAATTTCGTTGTGATTGATTGGGCTCTGTTTTGAGATGATTCTTTAATGTATTTTGGATGTCTAATGATTTTGAAATGATGTTTTATCAATGCAATCCCGAATAGGTTGAATTTCCTAAGTTTTTGCTTATGAAAATGGTGGTTTTTGAGGTGTTTTTGGTGTTTTGTTATAGCTAGAGGTATAAGGACGAGTTAAGGTGTATTTTGGATGTTGATTAATGTTTAGAAATGGTTAGAAGTGATGGATCTTGGCTGGGTTATGTTTTGGAAGAGTTTGGAGGTGATTTCGGTTGTGTTTGGTAGCCGAAATGTTGGTTTTGGGTAGAGCAGCGAGTTTAGGTGTGATGGCTGGAGATTTTAATGCATGATGATGCATTATTCCTCTGCTTTGATGTGTTTATAACAGGGGAGACATCTTCAGACACTATTGGAGTTGATCCGGAGGCTTGATTGGCGTTTCGGCAAGCATGCGAAACGTAATCGGTGAGTGGAGATGGTTTTCCAACTTTGAAATGATTATTTGGAGGTTTTGGGAGCTTAGTTTAAGTTTAAACAACTTAGCTAAGCTTAAGAGTAAGTTTTTGGAAAAACTCCCTCGGATGTGCTAGTTGTGGTTTGATGCATTAGTTATAAATTGCATGTTTAATTACTGTTTTGAAAGCATGTTTTAGCATGATTAATGCTGGTTTTGAAAGCCATGTGTTGAAGGAGGCTCAAGGTAAGAGATCGTTGGTTTGACATGTTATTAGTTTTGTAATGATGCATGGTGATGCATGATGTTTAATGGCTTTGATTAATGCTTTAAAACAGTGAATTAATGATGATATTTGATGTATATTGGCAAGTGATGTATTGGTTTTAAAGTACTTGAATCGGATATAGTTAGCCGGCTATAGGATTGGGTGCACCGTAAGTAAAGTCGCCTTGGATGTTGAGGGGTTGTGATTGTACCGTAAACTCCATCCAAGTATCCTAACGAGAGAGGTAAGATCACAACGGTGGTTAAAAGTCCGTGTGTGGATCTTGGTAAAAGCACAACGATGGTTAAAAGTCCGTGTGTGGATATTGGTAAGATCACAACGGTGGTTAAAAGTCCGTGTGTGGATATTGGTAAGATCGCAACGGTGGTTAAAAGTCCGTGTGTGGATCTTGGTAAGATCACAACGGTGGTTAAAGTCCGTGTGTGGATCTTGTGTTATGTGTCTCGTACTCTCGTTAGTGGGTTATACAACTACCGATGAGTGATGTTGAGGGGTTGTGATTGTACCGTTAAACTCCATCACGGATCTTGAGGGGTTGTGATTGTACCGATAAACTCCACCTTGTAAAGCCGGTAGTGTGTATGAAGCGTGGGACAACGCTTGTAATCCGTGTATCCGATTGTGTCTTGTGTTGAAATGGTTTGTGAACTACCACTAGAAAGCCAATAAAATGTATTTGAATGTAATGAAGCGAGAGATGCTTGAAAATGATGCAAGGTTGCATGGGAAATGTGTAAATGATGCAAGAATGCATGTGATACTTGTTAAGCATGAGCAAATGTATATCTTCTATTGTGAATGGTGCATATGTGCATAGAATCTCTTTAGTGCATTGAAGTCTTGTGAAGGCTTGTTTTAAAAAGGCATGTAGTGCAAATGTTGCTTTTGTAGTTCATGTATTTTGCATTTGTTGAATGCATGGGATAGATAGTAGGAATAATTGGTTTTCAAAAATAATTTTGCTTTGAAATGATCATCAAGCATGAGAAAGTGTGGTGTGAAGTGGAAGTGAGTTCCAAGGAAATTGAGTTAAACTTTGCATGAAGCGATCATGCATGGAAAGGTTTAAATGATAGTATTTGCAAGAATGTGGTTTGCGGTGAGTTGTTTAGCATTTCAGAGTTAAAGGTTGGTTTTCATGTTGAGCAATGCATGATTTAAAGCAATGTTGTTTTCAAAGGAGGTTTTCAAACAATGCTTGGGTTCATTGAATTGTATCTACATTTAAAGAAGGTTTTATGATTCACTGCATTGATGGTGTATTAGTTTTGAGCATTCCTCACTAAGCATTATGTGCTTACGCTCCTTTTTGTCCATCAATGCAGATATTTTAAGTTGGGACAGCAAGAAGCAAGGGATTCAAGAAGAGCTCCACTATAGAAGTATGTCTTGGTTTATAGCTATAGATAATAAAGGCAATGGGGGGAGAGTCTTTTATGTTGTTGTGTAATAAGATTGTGTATGATGACCATGTTTGGTTTATGGTTTGAATCTTGTTGATGATCGCTTTGCAATATTTGAATCTTCTTCCTCATAAGTTGATATGCTATGTTCTTTGTTTTAAAAGTAAGATCTCGTGTTGAATGTGATAAATGAGTTGGTGTACCTAATGCTTGTTTTGCACCTAGTTTTTAATGCAATTTGGTAGTTATAATGCTTGGCATGTTGTTGATATGTTGAGGAATGGTTTAAAGTATGTTTGATGGTGTTTGGATGTGTAAAACCAGAATTTTCTGTTGTTTCTGGGCAGGGTGTGTCGAAACACCCTTGGTTGTTTCGAAACGGGTGCATGAAATGGCATGTGCGTTTCGGAACGGCTAGAGGTGTTTCGAAACACTTTGGCTACTGGAGGTGTCCGTTTCTGAACTAGTTTCGGAACATACCCGTGTATCGAAACAGTCAACCCCATTTCGATACGGGCGTACGACACGGGTGTTTCTATACGGGTGTCAGTGTTTCGAAACGGGTGACCGTTGGACAGATTTTGCATGCTTTACATTTTAGTCCTTAAAGTTGTAATTGCAATTTCTTGAGCTTGAGATGTCTTTTTAAGCTAAAATTTGGTAGAGAGACTTGTAATATGATTAATTGAGGTTTGATAAAACTAAAATCTTGAAAGTCCTTTTATTTTCCAAAATTTACATTTTGGTCCCTAAAAGTGTATTTCTTGCAATTGAGTCCTTAAACGTTTCCGATCGCTGTGTTTTTCTCTTCCAAGGTTCTTGGGCTTTCACATAGGTTTAATGCACATCTAGAGAAGTTTAAAAAGAAAAAAAGGTCGTTAATCAAGGTTGACTTTCGGGTTTACTTTGGTTTTCCCCGTGTAATCTTCGTAGTTCGAGTCAACCGTCTAGACCAGGCTAAGGGGGTTACATTTGTTGGTATCAGAGATAAGTTGCAAATATATGGGGCGGTGGTAAGTTTGTGGTAAGTTGCTATGGTAAGTGTTGGATGTTTATTCAGATGTGTGGTTAAAAGTTGGTTGAAAAATATGTCTTTGAGCGAGTTGTTAATGTTTTTATCATGCTTTTTGGTTATGAATCTTCTGTGAGCTAGTGTGAACATGTATTGGTGGTATGTTGGTGTTGTGAGTTGATTTTCTGAATGATGAAAATGCGATGGGCATGATGTGTTGATATTATGCTGTCGAGGGTGAATGTTGTTTGATGAGAGCATGATTGAGTTTGCTGATTGATATGCTTGGTGTTTGTGATATCAATGTTCTTATTGATTGTTATGTCATATAAAAGGGGAGAATTCGGGATACCCATTGCCTTATTATTATAGCTAATGTGTTATGTTGGAGTTGGAGTCTTGTATCCTTGCTTGAAGCTGGCCTGATCGTTTTGTTTGTTTTGTTGTCATTGCCTTGTTAATAATAGCACAATGGTATCGATGGGAGAATGGAAGTTGGGTGCGATGGTTGCTGCTTTAGAGCAGGTTGTTAAGGGGTGGAATCCACTTTTTGGTGGGAGTGTACCGTTTCGGTCGACAGTGCCTGGAGTTGAGGTAGTAAGGCAGAATGAGAAAGCTGGTTCTGTGATGAAGGATTCATCACCTGTGGTTCAAGAGGTGTCGGGAACATCTCAGGCCGTGGTGAAAGTGATGCCTGTAGACGTGCCGACTGTGGGACATGCGAGTTTGTCAAAACAACGCTTATATGATTTGGGAGCCGTGGAGTATCATGGTTCGACACCTGAGGCGTTCGAGGCTTGGTTAGCCTGTATAATTCCG
The DNA here is from genome assembly GCA_030270665.1 of Hibiscus trionum. Taxonomy (NCBI): domain Eukaryota; kingdom Viridiplantae; phylum Streptophyta; class Magnoliopsida; order Malvales; family Malvaceae; genus Hibiscus; species Hibiscus trionum. The sequence continues at coordinate 2,808,119 of BSYR01000064.1, read as the reverse complement.
ATTTTGGATCAGGAAGGGTGTGACAACGCCTGTAAGCTGGAAGTGTTGTCTTGTTAATGATGGAGGATGCTTGTGCTTGGTCGACATCTGTGGCGGTGGCAACGAATATCCACGATATAGATTGGGAGTTCTTTGTGTCTACCTTTAATGAAAGATACCTTGGAGAGAAGTTCTCAGGGGTGAAGCAACGCGGGGATATGGCTTCAGATTTTACTGGTGAGATAAGTATAAGCAAAAGAGCTGTGGGTACTGACCTCGAGAGTGGTCAGCGTAAGAAGCTACGTGACAGAAGGGTTTGCATGAATCGAAGTCTGGGTGGTAGTGTATACGTGGGTCAAGTGCAGTGTGACCAAGGAGTGGTAGCTCGGTTGCCGAAGTGTGACCGTTGTGGAAGGTGTCACATTGGAGTTTGTTGGGGCGTGGGAGTTTGTTAGAACTGTGGTTCTATGGAGCATGTGAAGCGGAATTGTCCTCAAGTGGTGAGATCAGCTTCAGTGGTTGCAAAAGGGTCTCAGAAGGGTCGTGAGCGCGGCCGAGACAGAGTTCGGAGGTGGCAAGAAAGGTGGAAAGGTGTGAGGTGTTTGGGGGATGGATCTTGTTGGAATTGTGGGTCTGTTAGACATTTGAGGCGGAATTGTTTGGAGTTAGCTCGGGATAGTCAGGGTTCTTTACCGCTGGGTGACAGTGATGACCTTTAAGTATTGGTTGATGCTACGGCGGTACGTTCAGAGAATAACGGTTCTGCGGGGAAGAGAGTTTGTCTGTTGGAGCTCCAGGGCAATGAGGTGATTTCAGGTAACCTTGTTAAGTAATCTTTTCCCTAGTTATCTTTGTTGGTTCCGGTTTGGATTCCTTTGTGTAGTGGGTAAGGTCTTATAGCTAGCAAGTTGGGGTAGTAGCCGGTGTTGTTTTGGAAACAACTTTAGTGTGAAGAAGGTATTAGTGGAGTATTTTGTAGTTGCGGATTGTTAGAGTAGTAGAGCTGGACAAGTTAGAAATGAGGTAAAGAGGTTGTTCTTAGGCGGATTCTGAGGATGTTATTGGTAAGTGTGAACCGGCATACATGCACAGTTAAAACCATATGATATTATATATATATATATATATATATGTTGGTACATGCATACATGCGACATGACATTAGAGGTTTTGCATACATGTACACAGGCAATGATAGGGCATATTGGTGACCATGCATACGAACGTTCACACTTGCTAATAGCTAGTTGGGTCCGTTGGTGTTGTGGTAGGATTAGGTTGGATGGTGGGTTTTAAGTGTTGTTTTTGTGCTAGGTGAATGCTAGAAGTAGTGGAAGGTAGTAAACAAGTTGTCAGTAATAGTGAGTGCGATCTAGCATGTTGGCGAAATGGAGGTGTTTAGGTGCTTAAAGAGTTTAGCGGTGTTGTGGTAAGGAGGTTACCGTTTGAAGTTAGAATCGGTCAAGGTGGTTGTGAATAGTTAATAGTTGTGGTAGTTTCTTTGAGTTAAATGATGTTGTAGGCTAGTGAATGTGTTTCCGGAGTGTTGAGTCGTCTTGGCGTTGATGTTTGCAATAGGAGGGTTGTTTATGTAGGTGAAGGTTCGTAGCATAGCAACCTTAGAGGAGTTGTGAGGAGGTTGTGTTGAGAGTTGTAGATAAGGTTTGGCTTGGGTTGAGTAGAGGTTTTGTAATCTTAATATGTTTTTATGGAATGGGTGGTATCCAGGTAAGGTTAGTGTTATGGTCAAGCTTGAAGTGGAAAGATAATGTAAGTTCAAGGGCCATTGTTGGTTGGCCGGGTTCTTGAGAAAAGTGGTTTGTTAGTTGATATAAGTAAATCTTTCTTAAGTCCGCTAGAGGTAAGTGGAACAGCTGGTGGAGTTAAGGTTGGAGTCTTGTGGCATAGGTTTCGAATGTTGTGTGGGTAGTTTTGATGAGTTGTTATGGTAGTGATAGTGGCGGATGTGAAGGGATGTTATCAATATATTGAGAAGTTCGAGTAAGTAGTTGTTGCTTAAGAAATTTTTGCTTGTTGTGGTAATCTTTGAAAGGAGTTGAGCGGTTTTGCAAGGGGTTTTAGGAGCAGCGAAGGTGGTGGGTCACATGGTGGCTGAAAAATGGATGGGCTGGTGTCACCGAATGTGCGAGTTTTGTTGAGGGAATTATGAGATAAGGCGGAGTATGTTGTAAAGATTTGAGAGTTCTTCGGGTTGTTGGGGCTATGCACAGTTCGAAAGTGTGAAAAGTTAATATGAGGTTAATAACAGAGTGTTCTGGAAGTCTTGAACCATAAGTAGTGGTGTTGGATTTGGGTATAGTGTGACTTTGATTTGAGGATGTGTTGGTATCGTGGTGTTTTGGGTTGAGGATGTTTCAGTGGTGGTTAAGTCTCATGTGTTACTTTGTGTGTTGCTTTAGGAAGTTTGGTGTCGTGCTCTTTTCGCAGGTTGAAATTTCGAGGACGAAATTTCCTAAGAGGGGGAGAGTTGTAACACCCCAAATTTGGGCTTAGAAGTTTAGGGTCTGAACCAGATCGGTCTGAGAAACGGTTCGAATATAAAAGAAGGTTTTAGGGAAAGCCTAGTTTGGGATGCTTTAAAAATATGGAAAAATACTTAAAAATCCTCTTTTAATATATATAAGAGATTGGTGAAATCAATTTTGCAAAATAAGGTTTGGAAATACTACATTTCGGTGTAGTGACTAAAATGCGATTTTTGAAAAGTTTAGTGGTGACTGTTTTGTAAGGATTGAAACTTTGAATCTTTAAGGAGCTAATTTACCCAAAAATGATTTCTCCAGATTTTTCCTTAATTTGGGTGAATTAATTAATTTTTTAATTAATTAAATAAAAAGGGAAACTACTTTTTGGAAGTTCATAACTACCTTTTTCCTAAATTTTTCTCATTCCTTTTTCTCTCAAAATTCCATCATCCAAACACTATTTCTCCAACAACTTTTGCATTGATCTCCACTTCAATTGATGAGATTTCTATCATCAATTAATTCATAATCAATCTTGCATCAAATCCTTTTGATTTCCTCATTGATTTTCAAGGAAATTGGCTCAAATCAAGGAGAAATCACCATTTAGAGGTAAGATTGTTCTTCTCCTCTAAATACTCAGTTCTTTACTGAAATTCCCAAGTTGTCAATCCTTAATTTAAGTTTTGTAAATGGTTTTAATGTTAGAAACTTGATTTTGGCTTAAAACTCAGGATTTGGAAGAAATCATGAAGAATTTAGTTGTGATTGATTGGGCTCTGTTTTGAGATGATTCTTTAATGTATTTTGGATGTCTAATGATGTTGAAATGATGTTTTATCAATGCAATCCCGAATAGGTTGAATTTCCTAAGTTTTTGCTTATGAAAATGGTGGTTTTTGAGGTGTTTTTGGTGTTCTGTTATAGCTGGAGGTATAAGGACGAGTTAAGGTGTATTTTGGATGTTTATTAATGTTTAGAAATGGTTAGAAGTGATGGATCTTGGCTGGGTTAAGTTTTGGAAGAGTTTGGAGGTGATTTCGGTTGTGTTTGGTAGCCGAAATGTTGGTTTTGGGTAGAGAAGCGAGTTTAGGTGTGATGGCTGGAGATTTTAATGCATGATGATGCATTAATCCTCTGCTTTGATGTGTTTAAAACAGGGGAGACATCTTCGGACACTATTGGAGTTGATCCGGAGGCTTAATGGCGTTTCGGCAAGCGTGCGAAACGTAATCGGTGAGTGGAGATGGTTTTCCAACTTTGAAACGATTATTTGGAGGTTTTGGGAGCATAGTTTAAGTCTAAACAACTTAGCTAAGCTCAAGAGTAAGTTTTCGGAAAAACTCCCTCATATGTGCTAGTTGTGGTTTGATGAATTAGTTATAAATTGCATATTTAATTACTGTTTTGAAAGCATGTTTTAGCATGATTAATGCTGGTTTTGAAAGCCATGTGTTGAAGGAGGCTCAAGGTAAGAGATCGTTGGTTTGACATGTTATTAGTTTGGTAATGATGCATGGTGATGCATGATGTTTAATGGCTTTGATTAATGCTTTAAAACATTGAATTGATGATGGTATTTGATGTATATTGGCAAGTGATGTATTGGTTTTAAAGTACTTAAATCGGATATAGTTAGCCGGCTATAGGATTGGGTGCACCGTAAGTAAAGTCGCCTTGGATGTTGAGGGGTTGTGATTGTACCGTAAACTCCATCCAAGTATCCTAACGAGAGAGGTAAGATCACAACGGTGGTTAAAAGTCCGTGTGTGGATCTTGGTAAAAGCACAATGGTGGTTAAAAGTCCGTGTGTGAATATTGGTAAGATCACAACGGTGGTTAAAAGTTCGTGTGTGGATATTGGTAAGATCACAACGGTGGTTAAAAGTCCGTGTGTGGATCTTGGTAAGATCACAATGGTAGTTAAAGTCCGTGTGTGGATCTTGTGTTATGTGTCTCGTACTCTCGTTAGTGGGTTATACAACTATCGATGAGTGATGTTGAGGGGTTGTGATTGTACCGTTAAACTCCATCACGAGTGTTGAGGGGTTGTGATTGTACTGATAAACTCCACCTTGTAAAGCCGATAGTGTGTATGAAGCGTGTGGGACAACGCTTGTAATCCGCGTATCCGATTGTGTCTTGTGTTGAAATGGTTTGTGAACTATCACTTGAAAGCCAATATAATGTATTTGAATGTAATGAAGTGAGAGATGCTTGAAAATGATGCAAGGCTGCATGGGAAAGATGTAAATGATGCAAGAATGCATGTGATACTTGTTAAGCATGAGCAAATGTATATCTTCTATTGTGAAGGCTTGTTTTAAAAAGGCATGTAGTGCAAATGTTGCTTTTGTAGTTCATGTGTTTTGCATTTGTTGAATGCATGGGATAGATAGTAGGAACAATTGGTTTTCAAAAGGTATTTTGCTTTGAAATGATCATCAAGCATGAGAAAAGTGTGGTGTGAAGTGGAAGTGATTTCCAAGGAAATTGAGTTAAACTTTGCATGAAGCGATCATGCATGGAAAGGTTTAAATGATAGTATTTGCACGAATGTGGTTTGCGGTGAGTTGTTTAGCATTTCAGAGTTAAAGGTTGGTTTTCATGTTGAGCAATGCATGATTTAAAGCAATGTTGTTTTCAAATGAGGTTTTCAAACAATGCTTGGGTTCATTGAATTGTATCTACATTTAAAGAAGGTTTTATGATTCGCTGCATTGATGGTGTATTGGTTTTGAGCATTCCTCACTAAGCATTATGTGTTTACGCTCTTTTTTGTTCATCAATGCAGATATTTTAAGTTGGGACAGCAAGAAGCAAGGGATTCAAGAAGAGCTCCACTTGAGAAGTATGTCTTGGTTTATAGCTATAGATAATAAAGGCAATGGGGGGAGAGTCTTTTATGTTGTTGTGTAATGAGATTGTGTATGATGACCATGTTCGGTTTATGGTTTGAATCTTGTTGATGATCGCTTTGCAATATTTGAATCTTATTCTTCATAAGTTGATATGCTATGTTCTTTGTTTTAAAAGTAAGATCTCGTGTTGAATGTGATAAATGAGTTGGTGTACCTAATGCTTGTTTTGCACCTAGTTTTTAATGCAATTTGGTAGTTATAATGCTTGGCATGTTGTTGATATGTTGAGGAATGGTTTAAAGTATGTTTGATGGTGTTTGGATGTGTAAAACCAGAATTTTCTGCTGTTTCTGGGCAGGGTGTATCGAAACACCCTTGGCTGTTTCGAAACGGGTGCATGAAATGGCCTGGGCGTTTCGGAACGGCTAGAGGTGTTTCGGAACACTTTGGCTACTGGAGGTGTCCGTTTCTAAACTAGTTTCGGAACATACCCGCGTATCGAAATGGTCAACCCCATTTCGATACAGGCGTACGACACGGGTGTTTCTATACGGGTGTCAGTGTTTCGAAACGGGTGACCGTTGGACAAATTTTGCATGCTCTGCATTTTAGTCCTGAAAGTTGTAATTGCAATTGCTTGAGCTTGAGATGTCTTTTTAAGCTGAAATTTGGTGGAGAGGCTTGTAATATGATTAATTGCGGTTTGGTAAAATTAAAATCTTGAAAGTCCTTTTATTTTCCAAATTTACATTTTGGTCCCTAAAAGTGTATTTCTTGCAATTGAGTCCTTAAACGTTTCTGATCGCTGTGTTTTTCTCTTCCAAGGTTCTTGGGCTTTCACATAGGTTTAATGCGCATCCAGAGAAGTTTAAAAAGAAAATAAGGGTCGTTAATCAAGGTTGACTTTCGGGTTGACTTTGGTTTTCCCCGTGTAATCTTCGTAGTTCGGGTCAACCGTCTAGACCGGGCTAAGGGGGTTACAGGTAAAAATTGTTAAAATCCTCTAAAAATACGTTTAAGAAGTTTGTCAAATCAATTTTACAAAAAGAGTTTCGGAAGTGGTATATTTTGAGTAGTGACCAAATTGTAAAGTTTCAAAACTGTGGAAGATGTGATTTTTAAAGTAGAAGCCAAATTCTTAGAATCCTTAGGGGGCTTTATGGCAATTTAGCCTTTCCTTAATATGAAATGTGTTTAAAATGGTTTTAATTAAATAGCTTTAATTGTTTTTTATTTTATTTAATTAATTAGGTGGTTAATTGGTGAGATTCCATCACGTAACTACCATCCTCTCCTCATTTTCAACCAAACATAATTTTAATTCATTTCTCTCCATAATTCTTTTCTCCCAAACACTCTCTCAATATTTCCTAAACAATTTTCAAGAAATCCTTTCAAGTTCTTCAAGATTTTGCTAAGGAAAACTTGTCATTCATTGAGGAAAGCAAGGATTGGAGGTAAATCTCGTTCTCAACCTCTAATCAAAGTTCTTTACTGAAATTCCCAAGATCTTTGGCTTCTAATTACTATTTTTGGTTGAGTTTTAATTATAGTTCTGATTTGTGATCAAAATCTTGTAAAAATATGGTTGAAATCTTGATTTTCAGATTTGTTTTGTTAGGCTCTGTTTTGGATTGATTTTAATTGAATTTTAAGTTGGTTATTAAGTTGAAATGAGGTTTTGATAACATAGATCCCGAAATCCTTGAGTTTCTTGATAGTTTTTGAGGTGAAATGGTGGAATCATGCTTGCTGGAGGTATAAGGATGGGTTAGGTTGTTTATTAGATGTGTTTTGATGTTTATAATTGATTGGAAGTGATGTATGATGGCTGGGCTTGGTTTAGAAAGCAATCGATTGAGTTTTCGGTTGTTTTGGATGGGTAAATTGGTGTAGTTTGGGTGAGCAACGAGTTTTTGATTTGTTGCCTGCAATTTAATACATTTTAATGCATTTAGATCTCTGTTTTGATGAAGTGAAAACAAGGGATCTTGATCCGGGAGCAAACGAGGCGTTGTTGGAGGCTCCGGAAGAGTAATTTCGTGTCGGCGAGCGAGGCTTCGCGTATCGGTGAGTGGAAATGGATTTTCCAGCTTTGTAACACTTTGAGCGTGGTATTGGGAGCTTAGTGTAAGTTTGAAACACTTAGCTAAGCTAAAGAGTAAGTGATTCGAAAGTCTCTCGGATATGTGCTATGTTTTGATGGAAATGCACATCAGTTAAATATGGTTTTGATTATTGTTTTAAAGCATGTTAGAAGCATGATTAATGCTGGATTTTAATGTCATTGTGTTAAGGATGCACTAGGTAAATGATCCTTGGTTTTATATGAAAAATGCATATGATGTTATGCATGTTTATGCTTGTGGAAATGGCATTGTATTTATGCTTGTAAAACAGTGGATTATTGATGTTAAATGATTGTATTGGCAAGTGATGAAAGTGGTTTTTGGTTCTTGTAATCGGATATAGTTAGCCGGCTATAGGATTGGGTGCACCGTGAATAAAGTCACCTTGGATGTCGAGGGGTTGTGATTGTGCCGTAATCCCCATCCAAGTACCCTAACGATTGAGGCTAAGATCACAACGGTGAATGGTTAAATCCCGTGTGTGAATCTTGTGGTATGCGTCATGTACTCTTGTTAGTGGAATTATACAACTATCGATGAGTGATGTTGAGGGGTTGTGATTGTGCCATTAATCTCCATCACGGGTGTTGAGGGGTTGTGATTGTGCCATGTATCTCCACCTTGTGTAGTCCGGTAGTATGTATGAAGTGTGTGGGACAACGCTTGTAATCTGCGTATCCGATTGTGTCTATTGAGTTGGTTTTGGTATGGTTTGAGAAATGAACACTTGTAAGCCAATATAATGTTGTTGACTAATGGTTTAAGCATGAGATGCTTGTGATTTATGCTAGAATGCATGTGATGCTTGGTAAAGCATGAGAAAAGGTTTATTTGCTGTTTTAAGTGATGCATACAAGCATGTGTTTTAAAAAGTGCATTGATGCCATGAGAGGGCATGTTTTAAGTAAAGGCATGTGTTGATAAATGGTGTTTTGCCAGTTGTGTGAAATGCATTGATGAATGGTGTTTTAGCAAACGTCACTAAACTTTGTGCTTATACTCATTTGTTTCATCAATGCAGAGAACTAGGCTTTTGGGGCAGCAAGTAAGCAAGGGGAATCCAAACACTTTGGTCTAGAAAAGTATGTGGTTTTACTTTGGTGTAATAAGAGGCAATGGGTGGGATTTATACTCTTGGATGTTTGAAGATGTTGTTAATTACCTTTAGCATATTTGGTTGCTTATCTTTGGGTTGTAAATGGCCTTTGAGGATTGATTTTTGTTTGAATGATGGTTTTAGCTTTGTATGGGCTTGTAAGACTAGGGAGCATGCATATAGATCCAATGCTTGCAAGATTGATGCCATGATTTAGTTTGTGCTTCGTAATGTTGATCTTTGATGCTTATACATGATGTATGTGTGTTGTGGCATGAGTTGGAATGTTTTCGGATGTGGAAAGATGTGTAAAACCAGCAAAACCTGTTGTTGCAGGGCAGGACATTTCAGAAACCCCTCATTTGTATCGTAATGATGGCCTGTATTGGCTAGGGGGTTTCAGAACGGGTGCGATCGTTCCGGAACATTTTGCTACTGTGAAGCTTGGTTTCAGAACGCACCCGAGTTTCAAAACGGTAAGCATAGTTTCGAAATAGCCGTTTTGATACAGGGTACAGTGTTTCGGAGCAGGACCGTTGGAGTTGAATTTGAATTGTTTCAGGTTTCTGTTTTCTTGCGTTTTGGTCCCTAGGTCTTGAATGCTTAATTAAATGAGTTTGGATGATCCAATTAAGATGAAATTTGACATGTGGGCATATTGTATGATTAATTTTGGAATGGTAACTTTAAAACTTGTTTAGTCCTATAAATCTGGAAATTTACATATTAGTCCCTAAAAGACGTTTGTATGCAATTGAACCCCTAAATGAACATCGTTCGTTGAGTTGCTTCCGCTAAAGTGTTTTGCTTTACACATAGGTTAATAATGAGCATCTAGAAAAGTTAAAAAGAAAAAAAGGGTCGTTAATCTTGGTTGACTTTCACGAGTAGACTTTGGTTTTCCCCGTGTAATCTTCTTAGTTCGGGTCAGACGTCTAGGCTGGGCTAAGGGGTTACAAGAATGATTAAATTTCAAGTAGGCAAAGACAATATAACAAATTATACATAATTTGTTATGAAAACTGTAAGAAAAATGGTAGGTACTGAAATCCTTACCCGAGAACACCAAAACCAAAAGGAGCTCAACTTAGGGTAAGCATTTGCGTACGTACATATTTTCCTACAAGAACACCTATTTTATTCCAAGAACGATGTGAATTTCAGTAGGTACGAAAAATTATGACAAATTATACATAACTTTTTTCAATTCTCGTAAGAAAAAGGTAGGTACGAAAATCCATACCCAAGATCACCAAAACCAAAAGGAGCTCAACTTACGGTAAGCATTTGTGTACATACATATTTTCCTACGAGAAAACCTATTTTCTTACAAAAACAATTAAATTTTAAGTAGGTACAAACATTTTTACAAATTATACATAATTTGTTATAGAAACTGTAAGAAAAAAGGTAGGTACAGAAATCCTTACCCGAGATCACCAAAACCAAAAGGATCTCAACTTAGGGTAAGAATTTGTGTACATACATATTTTTCTATGAGAAAACCTATTTTCTTACCAGAACGATTAAATTTTAAGTAGGTACAGACATTATTACAAATTATACATAATTTGTTACAGAAACCATAAGAAAAACTGTTGGTACAAAAATCCTTACCCAAGATCACCAAAACTAATAGGAGCTCAACCTAGGGTAAGCAATTGTGTACATACATATTTTCCTACGAGAAAATCTATTTTCTTACAAGAACAATTAAATTTAAAGTAGGTAAAGACATTATTATAAATTTTACATAATTTGTTGTAGAAACTGTAAGAAAAAAGGTAGGTTCAGAAATCCATACCCGAGATCACAAAAACCAAAAGAAGCTCAACTTAGGGTAAGCATTTCTGTACTTACATATTTTCCTATGAGAAAACCTATTTTATTACAAGAACGGCGCGAATTTCAATAGGTACATTTATTATTACAAATTATACATAACTTCTTTAAATTCTCGTAAGAATAAAGGTAGGTACGAAAATCCTTACCCAAGATCACCAAAACCAAAAAGAGCTCAACTTAGGGTACGCATTTTGTACATACATATTTTCCTACGAGAAAAACTATTTTCTTACAAGAATGATTAAATTTCATGTAGGTAAAGACATTATTAAAAATTATACATAATTTAATATAGAAACTATAAGAAAAATGGTAGGTACCGAAATCCTTACCTGAGATCACCAAAACCAAAAGGAGGTCAACGTAGGGTAAGTATTTTTGTAATTACATATTTTCATGCGAGAAAACCTATTTTATTACAAGAACGATTCGAATTTCAGTAGGTACAATTTTTTTTACAAATTATACATAACTTCTTTCAATTCTCGTAAGAAAAAAGGTAGGAACGAAATTCCTTACCCGAGATCACAAAACCCAAAAGGAGCTAAACTTAGGGTAAACATTTGTGTGCATACATATTTTCCTACGAGAAAACCTATTTTATTACAAGAATGATTAAATTTTAAGTAGATAGAGACATTATAAAAAATTATACATAATTTCTTTTAGGAACTGTATGAAAAAAGGTAGGTGCGGAAATCCTTACCCGAGATCACAAAAACCAAAAGGAGGTCAACTTAGGGTAAGCATTTGTGTACTTACATATTTTCCTACAAGAAAACCTATTTTATTACAAAAGCGATGCGAATTTCAATAGGTACAGAACTTATTACAAATTATACATAATGTCTTTCAATTCTCGTAAGAAAAAAACATAGGTACGAAAATCATTACCCAAAATCACCAAAACCAAAGGGAGCTCAACTTAGGGTACGCGTTTGTGTACATACATATTTTCCTATGAGAAAACCTATTTTCTTACAATAATGATTAAATTTCAAGTAGGAAAAGACATTATTACAAATTATTCATAATTTTTTATAGAAACTGTAAGAAAAATGGTAGGTAACGAAATCCTTACCCGAGATCACCAAAACCAAAAGAAGCACAACTTAGGGTAAGCATTTGTGTACTTACATATTTTCTTACAAGAAAACCTATTTTATTCCAAGAACGATGTGAATTTCAGTAGGTACAAAAATTATGACAAATTATACATAACTTTTTTCAATTCTCGTAAGAAAAAAGGTAGGTACGGAAATCCTTACCCAAGATCACCAAAACTAAAAGGAGCTCAACTTACGGTAAGCATTTGTGTACATACATATTTTCCTATGAGAAAATCTATTTTCTTACAAGAACGATTAAATTTTAAGTAGGTACAAACATTATTACAAATTATACATAATTTGTTATAGAAATTGTAAGAAAAAAGGTAGGTACGGAAATCCTTACCCGAGATCACCAAAACCAAAATGAGCTCAACTTAGGGTAAGCATTTGTGTACATACATATTTTCCTATGTGAAAACCTATTTTCTTACAAGAACGATTAAATTTTAAGTAGGTATAGACATTATTACAAATTATACGTAATTTGTTGCAAAATCGTAAGAAAAAAATGTTGGTACGAAAATCCTTACCCGAGATCACCAAAACCTAAAGGAGCTTAACCTAGGTTAAGCATTTGTGTACATACATATTTTTCTACGAGAAAACCTATTTTCTTACAAGAACAATTAAATTTTAAGCAGGTACATTCATTATTATAAATTATACATAATTTGTAATAGAAACTGTAAGAAAAAAGGTAGGTTCAGAAATCCTTACCCGAGATCACCAAAACCGAAATAAGCTCAACTTAGGGTAAGCATTTGTGTACTTACATATTTTCCTACGAGAAAACCTATTTTATTACAAGAACAATGCGAATTTTAACATGTACAGAAATTATTACAAATTATACATAACTTTTTTAAACTCTCGTAAGAATAAAGGTAGGTACGAAAATCCTTACCTAAGATCACAAAAACCAAAAGGAGATCAACTTAGGGTACGCGTTTGTGTACATACATATTTTCCTACGAGAAAACCTATTTTCTTACAAGAATGATTAAATTTCAAGTAGGTAAAGACATTATTACTAATTATACATAATTTAATATAGAAACTATAAGAAAAATAGTAGGTACCGAAATCCTTACCCGAGATCACCAAAACCAAAAGGAGGTCAACTTAGGTTAAGCATTTGTGTACTTACATATTTTCTTACGAGAAAACCTATTTTATTACAAGAACGATTGTAAAGTGTCCACAAGTTCTATATTTCATGCTCATTCCATCTCATGTTATTGTTGTTTTTAAGCATATCTTAGGCATAATTAAGACCATGCATCACATTTTACAGTATTTCTCTGCTTTGCCATGTTTTATTGATTATCTTTAATTTGGTGAAGAAAAGATAATGTTTTAGTGTATTTTTGGTTTTAGGTACTAGAGATTGACGGATGGAAAGAGAAGCTGAGGATGCGATGTTGATACAACGAACCATGGAGATGTACTGATGCAATTCCAGCCGAAGACAGTAGATGCCGAGTAGCTGCCGAGTGCTGCCGCCGCCGACTGTGCTGCCCAAGGCAACAGATTATGGAGTTGGAGAACCGGAGTGCGATTTGTAGAGCAGAAAATCCTGATTCTATCGGTGTTGTCCACCCAATTTTTCGATGCCTGTAGCAGCAGGAAAAGCCGCCGAAGCGAAATCTAGAGATTGCTTGCGGGACAAGGCAACATGATAAAGTCCACATTCAACTCAAAGAAGTCAGAGTTTAAAGTCACATTAAATGTGGAAAGCTACTTTTGAAGACTTCTAATTCAAGAAGGACTAGACATAGATATTGTCTTTAAATACTCATTGTAATTCTAATTCAAAACATCATAGGTTTTCTTTAGGCATAGCTTAGGTTTTCTCGCCGCCGTCATGGTCTAAACTTCTCTTGGGTTATGGGTTAAGTTGTAATTAGTTGTGAGAATGGTTGTTTAGGTTTTTCAAGTTTTGTTTTTGCAATAAAATATTCCAAGTTTGCTTAATTCATGTTCTTTACTTCTTTAATTAGTTCCAAAAGTCCTGTTGAAGAAATCCATTTGTCGGGCACGAGAGTGTCAAACTCACGAAAGAATTAAGTACGGTCTCATCATGACGAGGTGTTGACTAATTTGGCTTAGATGTAAGTTAGAATTTCAACGGCTAAAAGGAGCAACCAAACGTTGACTGCCTGTGTTAGGTTTATGTTGATATTTCTAGGTATTGGCTACATCACGCAGTGACAGAATCCTTGCCTAGACATAGGAAGGATCACTTCAGAATTGCTTCGCCGAACTTGGAGTATCTGCCAGACTTGCCGGCGGGACTTCTCTCTATCCCATCTGACGGGACAGCGAAAGTTGCAAGAGTAGAGTTCTGCCGTGTTAGCGAAAGTTGCCGCAGCCTCAATCCGCCATTACCCGCCAAGGCAGCAGATCGTGGCAGTGCAAAACAACTTGGCCTATTCAACACAATTTCACACTAAGTAGCAGCATAACCCTGCCCTCTCTATCAACCTGATTACTTCCTTTTTTTCTTGTGTTTTTAGTTTACTTTTCTTCTCAACAATCACCTTACTTGTGCTTTTACTTTACTTGTGCAGGAACAACAATTCGAACCAAGCTATCAAATCCTTGTGGTAGACGATATCTTATATACTATAACTTGACAAGAGTGTGGAGTTGCGCTCATAAATAGAGTACACCTAAAACTCTCTACAAGTTTCTCGCGCCGTTGCCGGAGATTGGTAACAGTGAATTTCATTTCTAATATCTGCATTTTTATTTCTTTACTTTTTATTTTATTTTTATTCTAATCGGAAAAAAAAATTACAGCTTCCTTTTCTAGTGTATGACCAGGGCGAATCCAAAAGGAGAAATCCTCTTCTACGACGATATCGAGCGTAAAGCAAGAGAACTTAAGACGGAACTCAGAGTAACCCTAGGGAAAAACAAAGAAGAAAAGGAAGAAGCAAAGGTAAACATGGACCCACCCAACAATGTCGCGAACGGCATGGATGGGCAGCAAAATTTGCCGCCCAGAGATCACCAAGATCCATCAGGGCAAGACCCACCTATTCTGCCCAGGCAACCCTAGAATGTTTGAACCACTACAGATTATCTGGAACATGACTTCAGAGGGTTGGATCCGACGGTGACGGAACTTGAGATTGAGGTAAATCACTTCAAGTTGAAGCCCTCCATGTTTAACATGATCAACACACTAGGGCAATTTGGAGGGACTACCATAGAAGATGCTCGGCAGCACTTGAGAGGATTCTTGGACATCTGCAGAGCATTCAAAATACACAAGGTCTATCAAGACGTCCTGAGGTTGAGGTTATTTCCCTATTCACTGAGGGATAGGGAAAAACAGTGGTTAAACAACCAGCCGACAGGGTCGTTCAATAAATGGACAGAGCTTTGTAAAGATTTTCTAGATCGATTCAGCCCGTCCAATGTCACAGACAAACTGCGTAATGAGATAACAGCCTTCAGGCAAGGGGATGACGAGCCGATGTATGAAGCATGGGAGCGGTACCAACATATGCTGAATAACTGCCCGCTACATGGTCTTCCGGCTTGGACTCAGGTATCAATATTCTACAACGGGGTGAACTACCCAACACAGATGATGATTGATGCCTCAGCCAATGGTATCATCCTTGACAGACCACTAGAGGAGGCACTGCGGATTCTGAACCAAGCCGCCAAGAACGACTATAAGTATCCAATAGCCCGCCGAGGCGGCGTTAGGCGGCCAGCCACTGTGAACGAGGTAGAAGCCTCTGAATCTGTCAATGCCCGCCTTGACAATCTGACAGAGCTGGTCATGAGTATCGTAAAACATATTGAAAAGATTTATGAGGTACAGGCCGTGGAGCCGTTCTGTGATGAGTGTGGGGGCAACCATGATTCCTCTGACTGCACCGCATCTGCCAATTTTATGGGAGGATATGAGAGGAATAGTAGACCTGCCCAAAATACCTACAACCCTTGTTCGAAGAACCATCCCAACTTCTCCTGGAGCAACCCAAAGACTGTTGCAAACCCACAACAGCAACAGAGAGGCTACCAACAAAACCTATCCATACAGCATGCTCAACAGCCATAAAAAAGTAATTCACTAGAAGCAACCCTTCACACTTTTATGTCTAGAACTAGTGATTTTATCGTTCATACCAATAAATTCATTGATAAAACTGAGTCTTTCATGGACAGGATGGAGAGGAGGATGAACAACCAGGAGGCTGCTATAAAAAACCTGGAGACCCAATTTGGGCAGTTCACAGGGATCTACAGCAGTCGAACAATGGGAGCAGCATCCAGCAGCTCAGAGGCAGCAGCCAAACCCACTTACGAGCAATGCAAAGCCATATCTACCAAGTGTGGGAAGTAGTTGGATGAACCCATGGTGGAGAACCAAACAGAAACTCAGCCAGACCAGAAAGAACAACCTTCCGCGACAGCACCAACACCAGCCACCTCGGCAGCCGAACAGGATAGGGGTCCTGAAGCGGATGATCCTCCCCAGATTAAGTTCCAATGCGAGGAGCGTATAGAGGACATCTGCCTGCCGGCACCTTTCCCCCAAAGGCTTAAGCAGTAGAAGCAAGAGCACCAGTTTAGAAGATTCCTGGATATTCTAAAACAAGTGCACATAAACATACCTCTTATAGAAGCCATTCAAAATATGTCCAACTATGCTAAACATCTCAGGGACATGGTTTCTAAAAAGAATAGGACTGGGGAATTCGAAACAGTGGTTGTCATAGAAGAGTGCATGGCAATGCTGCACAACAAACTGTCGCCCAAGCAAACAGACCCGAGCAGCTTTGTTATCCCATACAGGATAGGCAGCAAACACCAAACAAAAGCCATGTGCGACTTGGGAGCCAGCATCACCCTTATTCCCAAGGCAGTCTTAGGTAAACTAGGAATTGGGCCTGCCAAACCTAACTCTGTCATGCTAAAGCTTGCTGATCATTCTTTTGTACAGCCGGAGGGTAAAATCGAAGAAATCCTAGTGAAGGTGGGCAACTTGATCCTTCCAGCTGATTTCCTCATCTTAGACTGCAAAGCCGATGAAAAAGCCCCCAATATCCTGGGGCGACCATTCTTGGCCACGGGCAGAACGTTAATAGATGTGGAGCTTGGGGAGCTGACCATGAGGGTAGACAACCAGAGCATAAAGTTGAATGTACTACAACCCTCAGGAAAAGAAGAGGAAGGATGCCCAGATGTAAAAGCTTCCAAAATCAGCATAGAAACAGGCCAAGGTAGCGGCTGTCACGACAGACCAAAGGGTAGGCTAAAGGACCCCGTAGCACAGCACATGAAGGAACAAGAGGACCCCCCAGGAAGGAAAGACAAGCCAAACTACCTCAGGTAGTGGTTATGTCTGAGAGATGCACCCAAATGCACTCCCAACATAATTTAATTTTTATTTGTTTCTTTATTTTTTTATTTTTTTAGGATTAAAGTTTAATTTTTTAGGATTAGATTAGTTTCCAGATTTTTATTTTTCAGAAGTTGTTTAATTATTTTTATTTTAGGTTTAGGAATAAAAGAGCCGGATCAAGAAGAAGGCACAGCAAGGAGCCCGCCCACCATCCCACCGAGACAGCCCAGGGCAGCCAAGCGCAAAATCGCGTAACAGCTAGTTGACCACCAACGGCTCCGAAAATAACGGGAAGAAATCTCGTAACGTGCGCGAGACAACTGGACCGTTGGGCATTTAATGCCGCCACAGTATCTCTCGGAAATCTCTATTTAAACCCATCTCACTTCATTCATTTACTTTACTCTCATCTCCTTGCAATCATACTCTTGCATCCACTGCTCTCTAATTATTTTTCTTTCAAGTTTCAGTTAAGTACAACCGTCTCACATGGCATCCGCATCACAAACCAACCCCACCTTCCAACGCTTCTTCTCTCGCGTAGCTGAAACGATATACCAAACTCATTTCGCAAAACAGAACGTATAGGAGGAGCAAAGCTGATATGACCATCAAGAACAAGGACCCGGAGGAGTGCCCAAGTGGCCCCATTACACGTGCACGGGCCAAGGAGTTTCAATCATCCATGGAAAGCTTGTTTACAACAAGCCATGAACGTGGGAAAGAAGAAATAATAAGGGAGGAATGCCTTGTCTTGTTCATGCATGCATTTGCATAAGAATTTAAGTATTTCATAACTTCCATTGCATTAATAAAGTGTGTTGGTCATTAAAGCATACACTTCATTTATAGTTTTAGTTCATTTAGGGAAGTAGTTTAATTATGTATCTTAAATCATTCATTAAACTACTTCATTCATTCATTTAGTTAAATTCAATAAAGTTAGTTCTTTAATTAAACTAGTTCATTCATTTAACTAGTTCACTCAATTAACTAACTCTTTAATTGTTTCATGCATCTATTATTTTAAGTTTGAATAAATCCTTTGTGTGTGTCTAGGTTCATGTGACGTGTGGATTAAAGAAGAGACTTTTCAACTTCAGCTTGGAAACAAGTCATTGATGACCATCTTTACTCATGAAAACAAGGCAATTCAAGGCTGAATTCTTTTCATCTTTTCAAGGTTGTGCATCTTCTTAGAGTAACAAAGCATTTAAGCTTCATAATTCACCTATTCAAGGTTTAAATTATGAACCAATGAAGGTCATTCACGTTCAAGAGAAGGGACATGCAATAATCAGCATTCAAACTATGCATTCAAGGCCTTTATTTATCATATTTTGAAGGTTGGTCATGTTCTACAAATGAGCAAGCAATGAAGGCTGGTTTAATGTCATTTAATCATCAAATTAAGTGATAAAATCAGCAAGGAATTCAAAGATACAAGCTAATTTGGACGTGTGAGATGTGTACATTCATTCCTTTTTATCCATTTGCAAGCAAAATGAAGCAGCCCAAGAGTCACCACTCCTTTTGGACGAATTTAAGGCTAAAATCATCTCAATTTGAAGCAAAATTCATCCATCAAAGGGATAAGAAAGAAACATTTCATTTATTTGTATTCAATAGCATTTGGATGAGCATTCATCTCTCTTTTGTGTGACTTTTCATATGGTGCCTAGCCACACTATAAATAGGCACCTTAGGTTCATTTGTAAGGACTTTTTTAGAGAATATAAACCTTTGAAAGATTGCTTTTATCTTGTTCTTGCGAGAACTCTATCGGCTTCAAGTTGTACTTGTAGTCTCCTATCCATTTCATTTTACTATAGCGTTGGTTCCAAGCTCTCTTATAGCTTGTGGGTCATGTTCCACACTCCTCCACCTCGACTCCATCAAAGTATATTGTTGGTTCCTAGCTCGTTATAGCTAGCGGGTCACAATTCGTTATCCTTGCAACCATACAAATCCATGCCGCCTTTAGCATTTCCCATCACTCCTTCTTTCATTTACACCTTTCCATGATTATCATCCTCCATCCTTAGCCACCAAACTATCCAAATTACCTATCCAATTCCTTTCTTCATTAATGTATATTATATTGCTATTCATCTCACATGTATGTTTTATGATATCTCAGAGTTCAAAGCGTATCCACGAATATTTCTTACTAGAATCATGACCGGGCACATCTATATGACTCGGTTCACATTACCGGGTTCATATCAAAGGCTTTCACTACACAAAGGAGACATGCGATCTCGGCTTAGAGTCTGCCCTGTTCGAGACCATCCACTGTAAGGGATGGGAGATGTTCGCACGGCAGCCAGAGATAGCCAACATTACCATGGTCAGGGAGTTCTATGCCCATCATCCCTGCCCAGAGATGTCGTTTGTATATGTCCATAGGGAGCCTGTCAAGCTCAACGCTGCCATCATCAACAACTTCTATGGCCTGGATATGCACGACAACCCTCACGAGGAGTGGAGGCAGTCACTGACGGCTGCCAATTATGAGAAAATCAAGGCCAAACTCTGCAAGCCCAACACGTCGTGGTTAGAAGGCAAGAATGTAAGATCTGTTCAACGATGCAACCTGCTACCCAAGGCAATGATGTGGAACACATTTGTAAAGAGGTGCTTGCTTCCCACCTCCCACAACTCTACCGTAGATCGGCCCTTTCTTGCCTTAATCCACAGCATCATGGTGAACCAGCCCATCAATGTTGGGGAAGTTATATGCAAAGAGATCCACACATGCTTCCGAAAAACAAAGGGTAGGATGTATTTCCCGTCTCTCATCACAAGCCTTTGCGCCAAATTTGGTGTTTTGACCGACCGAAAGGATAAGATGAAAACAGCCAAAGAAGGGCGGACCAAAAAAGTCCGCCTGCAGATGATGCAGGCACCGGAGACAGAGCCAATAACGCCCAGCCAGCCATTTCTCGCCCAGCCTGACACTCCAGCCGCCCCTAGCAATACTGAAGCTACCCCGGACAACGAAGTCCTCAGGCTGCTGCACACCCTTATCGACAGCAACAAGAACATCGAGCATCAGCAGTTGACCTTCATGAGATACGTGGGGGAAGTCTAAGAAGCCTTTGTGGCTTATCTCATGCAGAAATCCCTGATGATGGACCCGTCCTGCCTCCATATCCTGCCGAACTCGCAGCAGTAGCCCTAGAACAAGGAATGCCATCCACTGCCGCTGCCCCCCATACCGCCCACCAAGTACCCTCTCTGACGCACTACCCATCTTACTCAGCCACCACCGCATTCGACACAGTGACACTCCCCCGAGAGGCATCAGCAGCACCATTCACCAGCATGCACAGCATTGTCAGTGGCGAACACCTTCTCATCAGAGGAGATTGAGCAGCAACCGCCAGAACCAGCAACAGTAGTGGTAGTGGCAGCAACAGCCATCCCAATGGCGATTGTCCCTCCGGCAGCACCCACGGAGGAAGGCACTAGGAAGAGAAAGTGGCACATCATAGCCGCCGAGCCTGTGGACTTCGAGATAGAGTCAGGAGAGAGAAAAGCACCTCCTGCCGCTCCCCCTGTCGAACCTCAAGAAGAGCCTCATCTTACGCCAAAGAGAGTACAGCCGCCGCAGAAAGCAAAAACCTCACCTGCTAAGACTGCTGCCAAGCCATCTATCGGCCGCTGCTTCATCATCCATACATCTTCCTCCTCCTCGGCAGAAAAGACTCAAGCCTTCTCTCAACCCTCAGCCAATTTTTAGTTCTTTGTCTTTGTCTTTTCTTTATTTTTCTTTTTATATATTTATTTTTTCTGTTTTCTTTTTCTTTTTCCTATTTTGTGCATTGAGGGCAATGCCCATCTCGAGTTTGGGGGGGATATTTCTCACATCTTTTGTCTAGGCATACTTAGTAGCATATAGGTTGCATTGTACTTGCCTTAGTAATAATCGGAAAAGAAAAATTTGTTATATAACTTTTGCCTATGATAGTTAGTCGACTACTTATTTTGCACCAATAATAAATTGAACTTAATTCAGGAAAAGCATGAAAAATGACTTAGAATTTTTTTTCTTTTTGCCAAAAATATCAAACACTTCTATTACTTGATGAATTTGATAGAATATTTAATGAACATTGCCTTCTTGTTTTTAGAATTCTTTGCAAAATTCTAACAATGGTTGCAGGTAGCCGCCGAGGTAGGCAAGAGAAACAGAAAAATACAGCAATGCCACGACAGTAGAAGTAAAAACAAAGAACATTGTTGTTTTACCCTAGAGGTGCTCGCAACAGGTTCTAGAAAGAATCATGTGCGAGGACACTCCGCTGCTATCAAAGTCCATGAATATGAAAGTTTTGAAGTGACGGACAAATTAGCATGAGTGAATGAAAGCCTTCACGGGATGACTCTACTCTATGGGTTCGGGGTTTTTTAGTTTGCTCCTATCTTAATTTCAGACCTAGAAGAGTAGTTGTGATAAGCTGAAGCCCTCATTGCCATTATTAAAATATTGTGCTTAATTGTGCTACCTCGGCAGCAACCTTTTATATCGTAACAGCAACTTTGTTTATTTAGTTATTCTACATATTCAGCCTGTGTACAGTTTTGCACACACTGCACTGGCATTAGAAATTAAATTTTGAGTTATTTTCTTGCAAATTCCCTTCACTAATCTAATATAGGTGTCACGACCTTGAGGTATGAAATCAAGTTGAAAATAGGTTTTTCTTTCTGATTATTATAAGGGCAAGTATATTTAGGTTGATTTGCTTGAGGACAAGCAATAGTTCGAGTTTGGGGGTGTGTAAAGTTTCCACAAGTTCTATATTTCATGCACATTCCATCTCATGTTATTGTTGTTTTTAAGCATATCTTAGGCATAATTAGGACCATGCAACGCATTTTACAGTATTTCTCTACTTTGCCATGTTTTATTGATTATCTTTAATTTGGTGAAGAAAAGATATTGTTTTAGTGTATTTTTGGTTTTAGGTACTAGAGGCTATAAGAGGGAAAGAGGAGCTGAGGATGCAATGCAGAGACAGCGAACCATGGAGCTATACTGATGTAGTTCCAACCGAAGACAATAGCTGCCGAGTGTTGCCGCCGCCGACTGTGCTACCCGCGGCAGTAGATTATGGAGTTGGAGATCCGGAGTGTGATTTATAGAGCAGAAAATCTTGATTCTATCGGTGTCGTCCATCCAATTTGATAAAGTCCACATTCAACTCAAAGAAGTCAGAGTTTAAAGTCACATTAAATGTGGAAAGCTACTTTTGAAGACTTCTACTTCAAGAAGGACTAGACCTAGATATTGTCTATAAATACTCATTGTAATTCTAATTCAAAACACCTTAGGTTTTCTTTAGGCATAGCTTAGGTTTTCTCGCCGTCGTCATGTTCTAAACTTCTCTTGGGTTAGGGGTTATGTTGTAATTAGTTGTGAGAACAGTTGTTTAGGTTTTTTCAAGTTTTGTTTTTGCAATAAATATTCCAAGTTTGCTTAATTCATGTTCTTCACTTCTTCAATTAGTTCCAAAAGTCTAGTTGAAGAAATTCATTTATCGGGCACGAGAGTGTCAAACTCACGAAAGAATTAAGTACGATCTCATCATGACGAGGTGTTGACTAATTCGACTTAGACATAAGTTAGAATTTCAGCGGCTAAAAGGAGCAACCAAACGTCGACTGCCTGTGTTAGATTTACGCTGAGATTGCTAGGTATTGTCTATATCACGCAGTGACAGGATTCTTGCCTAGACCTAGGAAGGATCACTTCAGAATTGCTTCGCCGAACTTGGAGTATCTGCCAGACTTGTCGCCGGGACTTCTCTCCATCTCACCTGCCGGGACAGCGAAAGTTGCAAGAGCAGAGTTCCGTCATGGTAGCGAAAGTTGCCGCAGCCTCAATCCGCCATTACCTGCCAAGGTAGTAAATCGTGGCAGTCCAAAACAACTTGGCCTATTCAACGCAGCTTCACACAAAGCAGCAGCATAACCCTGCCCTCTCTATCAAACTGATTACTTCCTCTTTAACTTGTGTTTTTTAGTTTACTTTTCTTCTCAACAATCACCTTACTTGTGCAGGAACAACAATTCGAATCAAGCTGTCCAATCCTTGTGGGAGATGTTATCTTATATATTATAACTTGACAAGAGTGTGCACTTGCGCTCATAAAATGAGTACGCCTAAAACTCTCTACAACGATACGAATTTCAGTAGGTATAGAAGTTATTACAAATTATACAAAACTGCTTTCAATTCTAGTAAGAAAAAAGGTAGGTAAGGAAAACCTTACCCAAGATCACCAAAACCAAAAGGAGCTCAACTTAGGGTACGCATTTATTTACATACATATTTTCCTATGAGAAAACCTATTTTCTTACAAGAACAATTAATTTTTAAGTAGGTACAGCGTTATTATAAATAATGCATATTTTGTTATAAAAACTGTAAGAAAAAAGGTAGGTTCAGAAATCCTTACCCGAGATCACCAAAACCAAAAGGAGCTCAACTTAAGGTAAGCATTTGTGTACATGCAAATTTTCCTACGAGAAAACCTATTTTATTACAAGAATGATGTGAATTTCAATAGGTACATAAATTATTACAAATTATACATAACTTCTTTCAATTCTCGTAAGAAAAAAGGTAGGTACAAAAATCCTTACCCAAGATCAGCAAAACCAAAAGAAGCTCAACTTAGGGTACGCATTTGTGTATATACATATTTTCCTACGAGAAAACCTATTTTCTTACAAGAATGATTAAATTTCAAGTAGGTAAAGACATTACTAAAAATTATACATAATTTAATATAGAAACTATAAGAAAAATGGTAGGTACCGAAATCCTTACCCGCAGATCACCAAAACCAAAAGGAGGTCAACTTAGGGTAAGCATTTGTATAGTTACATATTTTCCTACGAGAAAACCTATTTTATTAGAATATTGATACGAATTTCAGTAGGTACAAAAATTATTACAAATTATACATAACTTCTTTCAATTCTCGTAAGAAAAAGGTAGGTACGAAAATCCTTACCCAAGATCACTAAAACCAAAAGAAGCTTAACTCAGGGTAAGCATTTGTGTACATACATATTTTCCTATGAGAAAACATATTTTCTTACAAGAACGATTAAATTTTAAGTAGGTACAAACATTATTACAAATTATACATAATTTGTTACAAAAACTGTAAGAAAAAGGTAGGTACCAAAATCCTTACTCGAGATCACCTAAACTGAAAGGAGCTCAACTTAGGGTAAGCATTTGTGTACATACATATTTTCCTACAAGAAAACCTATTTTATTACAAGAACAGTGCGAATTTCAATAGGTACAGAAATTATTAAAAATTATACATAACTTGTTATAGAAATCGTAAGAAAAAAGGTAGGTACGGAAATCCTTACCCGAGATCACCAAAACCAAAAGGAGGTCAACTTAGGGTAAGCACTTGTGTACATACATATTTTCCTACGAGAAAATCTATTTTATTACAAGAACTATGTGAATTTCTGTAGGTACTAAAATTATTACAAATTATACATAACTTCTTACAAACCTCGTAACAAAAAAGGTAGGCACGGAAATCCTTACCCGAGATCTCCAAAACCAAAAAGAGATCAAATTAGGCTAAGCATTTGTGTACATAAAAATTTTCCTACGAGAAAACCTATTTTATTAAAAGAACGATGAGAATTTCAGTAGGTACATAAATTATTACAAAATATACATAAATACTTACAGAAAATATAAGAAAAAAGTTTGGTACCGAAATTCTTACCCGAGATCACCAAAACCAAAAGGAGCTCAACTTAGGGAAAACAATTGTGTACATACATATTTTCCTGCGGAAAAAACCTATTTTATTACAAGAACTATACAAATTTTTGTAGGTACAGAAATTATTACAAATTATACATAACTTCTTACAAACCTCGTAACAAAAAGGTAGGTACAGAAATCCTTACCCGAGATCTTCAAAACCAAAAAAAGATCAACTTAGGCTAAGCATTTGTGTACATACAAATTTTCCTACGAGAAAACTTATTTTATTACAAGAACGGTGAGAATTTCAGTAGGTACAGAAATTATTACAAATTACACATAAATACTTACAGAAAACATAAGAAAAAAGGTAGGTACCGAAATCCTTACCCGAGATCACCAAAACCAAACAGAGCTCAACTTTGGGCAATCATTTTTGTACATACATATTTTCCTACGAGAAAACCTATTTTATTACAAGAACGATGAGATTTTCAATAGGCACGGAAATTATTACAAATTATACATAAATTCTTGCAGAAAACGTAAGAAAAAAGGTAGGTATCGAAATCCTTACCCATGATCAACAAAACCAAAAGGAGCTCAACTTTGGGTAAGCATTTGTGTACATGCATATTTTGCTGCAGCAAAACCTATTTTATTACAAGAATGATGAGAATTTTAGTAGGTACAAAATTTATTACAAATTATAAATAGATTCTTACAGAAACAGTAATAAAAAGGTAGGTACCGAAATCCTTACACGAGATCACCAAAACCAAAAGGAGCTCAACTTTGGGTAAGCATTTGTGTACATACATATTTTCCTAAGAGAAAACCTATTTTCTTACAAGAACGATTAAAATTTAAGTAGGTACATAAATTATTGCAAATTATACATAATATGTTAGAGAAACCCTAAGAAAAAAGGTAGGTACTGGAATCCTTACCCGAGATCGCTGAAACCAAAAGGAGTTCAACTTAGGGTAAGCATTTGTGTACATACATATTTTCCTACGAGAAAACCTATTTTATTATAAGAATGATGAGAATTTCAGTAGGTACAAAAATAATTACAAAATATACATAAATTCTTACAGAAACGGTAATAAAAAGATAGGTACCGAAATCCTTATACGTTATCACCAAAACCGAAAAGAACTCAACTTAGGGTAAGAATTTGTGTACATACTGATTTTGCTACAAGAAAACTTATTTTCTTAGATGAACGATGATAATTTGTAACACCCAAATTGATACAGGTTGCCCGGTCTAATCTGAGGTGTCACATTCGGGTCACTGGGGTGACCCACTTTAAAATTTTCAGATAAAACAAATTTTCAAACCATTTAAAACCATAAAATAAGTTCTGAATCAAAATATAAGTTCAAAACTCATTCAAACAATGAAACAGAAAACATGATACAATTTACGAATGCAAGTTTCAGACTCAAGTATGAACAAGATGTGACACACATTCCCCCTAATTACACAGGTACCACACTTCGCAAGCAAAGCTGAAGGAATTCCCATACCGATGTTGACAACTACAATGTGTACAATCTTTTAACCTGTGATGGTAAAAATAGTATGAGCTTATAAAAGCTCAGTAATATAGAACTACCAAATGATGTTGCAGGCACAAGCAAGTATATAGCAAAACAATACTACTGACATGATGATCCAAGCAACAATAGGTTCCATTTAAGATATTGATATTCGTAATAACGACATACTTAAAGGTAATAGGGTTGTTCTTTCTCTGATCACATGAGTACCAGAGAAGATGCTTATAGTCTGAAGAATCAGATGAGATGTAGATTACGAAAGCTTAACTAGAGAAATTAGTGTGTTTCATTTACTGCATATAGAAACCATATGGAGAGTTTTAGGCATTGATAATTTATTCAATATGGTAGATTTAAAAGAAGAAGAAAAGTTTAATTCAAAGCACCTAACTACCCTCCAACCGTACACCGATATGTAGTTCCCCAAAACTGCATCCATAAAGACTTACCCTAGGCCTGTAGGGTGTATGAGCCAACCTAAGGGGATGCCTTAGGCCCATAAGGACTTACCCTAGGTCCAATTGACATAGGTGCCAACCTAAGGGGTTACCTTAGGTCCATAAGAAATTACCCGAGCCGAAGCATCGGAACCTACCCAAGGGGTTACCTTTAGTTCATAAGGAATTACCAGCGTTGAACCTGTAGTGACTTCATCACATATCCCAGAAATACCCCAAATTAAAATAGTTTAGTGAAGATAGACAGAATGACAAATACAGTAATCATACATATATTTTCAGAGTATCAGAAATCATAGTGCATGTTTTCATATCAGACATAGAGGTATTTTTCAGACTGAAAGGATTTTTTATTCGAATCAGAGAGAGTCTTAGTTTCAAAACAGAGAGAATATACATGTGCAAGGAAAAACCAAATAGTTAGAGATCGTTGATAATTACAGGTAGAAGATATTGAACTTTAATCCATGTTAGACTGATTTCAAAATTATGGACCTTATTCGAAGATTCTAACAATTATCATCTTTATTCATGTATTCGAGAATTTGTTCCTCAGGATCATTCAGAAATACCAGTATATCTTGATTATGCACGAAATCATATATATTAGGATAAAATTCAGAATTTTGATTAGATCAAGATCTACTGAGATTTCAAGTATATTAGATTATTCAAGATCTTAAATATACTCGGAGAGTACCAGACAATTTGCTCGTAAGGGCATTTTGTGTCATTTTAACTCTCAGTGGCAATTTGATAAATCAACCCATGATGGGTGAAACTGAACTCACAATATATGTGATTTTACACATCTGATCAAACTTTCAACACCATTCGCTTTAACCATAACCCATATTACTATGGTTCCAATATTTAGACAAATACGCCTCACAAGCTTTCTTTCCTTAGTACTAGTAGCAACATAAGCTGAACCGATCACCCTCATATTCATTTTTTATCTTTCATCGCGTAGTCGAACAAGTCTTTGTATTTTATTAACCCAATATTACAGTAGTATTTAAGATGACCAACATTTCTAGGTTTGTTTTCTCAACCCTTAGGGACAATACGGTTATCATATTTTATCTGAATTATGACTTATCAAGGGTATTCATCCATTCCAAGTCACAAGCGTAGTTTAATTATTCTAGAAGTCATGGATATCTTAGTCGTTAGAAGTCTTGGTGCTCGAATATATATTTTGATCATTTTGTTCATTACAAACATTTCGGTCCCTTCGGTCCTTCCAAACAATTCATCAATTTTCGAAACTCGAGGGTATATTTGTCATTTCAAATAATTTAGTATTTTTAGTGCTTGAGAATGTTTCAGTCGATTCAGTCATTTAGATCAATTCAAAATTCCATAGCAATTCTAGAAATTTTTATCGCAAACTTTATCCAGAGTTCGAGATAAATTCAAGACATTTATTATCTCTTATATTAAATTCATGGTACCAAAATCTTTCCCAAAAAAACTCTAGCATTTTAGATCTCGTAGTTGATTTATCAGATTAAGTGTAGATTTCAGATCATTTCCTTAGTTAGGGGTATATTTGTCATTCGTACATCTCGAGCATAATTTTGTCATTTCATATCCAATTATTTTAGAAATTAATTCCAATAACATATTTAACCAGAATTGAGAATTTATTGATTATTAATTACTTACAGAACTTAGAAACCCTCTTGGTTATCAAACTTCTTATTCGAATAATCGATCTTATCTAGATTACCCTTCTTATATTTTCATAATAGATTTGACTTAACCATTGCTAACGGTACGCTTAATCAAAGTTGTGCTTGTATCAACCATATACCATCACGTTTCATGAAGCATGCAAGAGGTAGTAAACTATTACATGTACTCCGAGCAACACCATTCGAGCTCCTAAAAGTATCTTCGACCACTTTCGAACTCAACGTCGCTCCAGATCTCAAATTCTAGGATATGTGAATACCATTATTTAACCACATTCTAAAATCAGTCCTTAATTACATTGCCTTTAAACTGAATAATGAAGCACATAAGTATGTTCGGGTTCAATATCAGATTTGGAGGCTTTCGGGTTAGAATTTCACAAAACGGACTTAGGGAGTTGAAAAACATAAAAGAGGGATTTTTAGAAAATTTAACTTTTTGGTCAAACTCAACGGTCAACGGGCGGGTAAAAGTCAATGCTGACGTCATCGGTCAATGCTGACGTGATCGGTCAATTGGGTTGACTCGGGTGAGTTGACTCATTAAGTTAACTCGGATGAGTTGACTCGCTAAGTTAACTCGGATGAGTTGACTCACTGAGTCAACTCGGACGGGAAGACTCAAACAATGGGTTAACGGGTCGGGATGATGGGTCAGGTCAAGTTAGACGAGTCAAACTTGGGTCGGACAGGTTCAGGTTCGGGTCTGGTGGGCACGGGTTGGGTTGACAGGTTGGGCTGACCGGTTTGGGCCTAGATCGGTTTGGGCCGATTCAAAGAAAATTGGACCAATATGCACGGTCCACCTACCATACTGATGAAGCCTTGTCGGTCGGTCACCGAAAATTGTCGCTAGAAGCCCCAAATATCACGATTCTACCAGAAAAGAGAGATCATCAACTCAACAATCCAACCCACTCGATTTTGACACAAAATAAGCCGGAAAACTCACCGGATCTTACCCAAAATAGAGGAATAACACCCAGAAAATTCATAACTCCAACGAGAGCCTTAACGGCGGTGGATTGATGATCAGCTACCGAGGTTTTGTTGGCCCCGGCATGCTGATCATGCCTAAACGGTCGACATGCCCAGCCAATAACGGAGATGATCAGAATCAAAGGAAAACATAGAGAAGCGGCCATGGCTATTAACGAACCTTTAAACGACTCTCTGCCGTGAACGGCAGTCTACCTCTGCGAGTGATTATCATGGCTGAGGTCAGGACAGAATGGCGGTTCGTTTGGCGAGGGAGGTGGTAGTCACGGCCGAGCGGTGTCAGAGATCGGGGCGGTGAATGGTTGAAGGAAGGGCAGGATAGAGAGGGGGGAAATCTGAATATTTTTGGGATGTTAATAGTCACATGTGCGATTTGGTTCAGACTTTCATTTTATTTTCGGTGTAACTGAACCAATAAGCATAATATCTATTCTAGGTAAAAATATATCCAAACACAAGATTAGCATAATTGGTTAAACTCCCAGCCTTGGTAGCCAAGGTCACGGGTTCAAATCCCCTTGGCTGCAAACCTCATCATCATTTTCATTTCATTTTTTTACTCTTAAAATCTTGGGGTGTTACAACTCTCTCTCCCTTAAAAAAATTTCTTCCTCGAAATTTACCAGAGTTGGAGAAATGCAGAAACTACTCTTTCATCCATTCTTGTACTGAAATTTATCCTTACCTCATCATCATTTTCATTTCATTTTTTTACTCTTAAAATCTTGGGTGTTACAACTCTCTCTCCCTTAAAAGAAATTTCATCCTCGAAATTTACCAGAGTTGGAGAAATGCAGAATTACTCTTTCATCCATTCTTGTACTGAAATTTATCCTTCAGAATATACTTGCTTCTCAAGAATTTTTCAGACGGTCACGGATCAATTTGGTCGTGTCCTCAATCACTTAGCTATCTTTAACCCCAATGACATCCCATCATACATCTCAGACTAACTAATCAGATTACGGTATATGAATCCATACAAAACTTCATACGAAGACAAACGAACACTTGTCTCATAATTGTTATTATAAATGGTCTCAGTCATGGGTCAGAATCTTCCCAACTACCACAGAAGTCAATCTTATGACCTTGAAGTATCTTTTCTATAATCTGAATTATTTTACTAGGTTGAACATCAATTTATAGATGATAAAAAAGGTACCTGAAATCTAGATGAGTATTCAAGGCCTCCAACAGGGCCTTTCAGAACCAGGATGTAACACCAAATTTCAGTCAATGATGATATAACGATACACCATGCCACATTTTCATATGAAAGGTCTTTCTTCAAGCCGACCAAACATAACCAAGGTTTTGAACGAATATTACTTACTTTTAGCACAACATTTCGATAATTTTATACGACCTTGAAGTATCTTTTCTATAATCTGAATTATTCTAATAGGTTGAAGATCAATTTATAGATGATAAAAAAGTACCTGAAATCTAGACGAGTATTTAAGGCCTCCAACAGGGCCTTCCAGAATCAGGATGCAATACCAAATTTCAATCAAGGATGACATAACAAAACACCAAGCCACATTTTCATATAAGAGGTCTTTCTTCAAGCCGACCAAACATAACCAAGGTTTTGAATGAATATTACTTACTTTTAGCACAACATTCCGATAATTGTTTCCTTCATGCATAACAGAGTCACCACATAATCCTGATAAAGAACCTTTCTTTTAAATTCTTACTACTTTTATTAAATTTCCATCAGAATATTCTCAAACATAATCATTATCACCGAATAGCCTTACATGAAATATTATATCGGTTACCTCACATAATCAAACATTTATTCTCAATTTGACTCATATCTTCAATTTCACATGCATGAATCATCTTAGGTTCTTTTTCTAGATTCAAATTCATCAAGAAACTTTGAATAAAAAATGAATGTTACATACATTCCTCGCCAATGCAGATCGAGCTATAGAGGAAAGAATACTAAGAGGTTACCTTGAGTCCACAAGGAATTACCAGCGCTGAACTTACAGATACTTCATAACATATCCCATAAATACCCCAAATTAAAATAGTTTATTGAAGACATATGGAATGAGAAAAACAATAATCATATATATATATATATATATATATATATATATTAGAGTATCAGAAATCAGAGTGCATGTTTTCATATCAGACATAGAGGTATTTTTTTAGACATGCAGGATTTTTGATTTTGATCAGGGAGAGTCTTAGTTTCAAAACAAAGAGAATATACATATGCCAAACCAGATTGTTAGAGATCCTTGATAATTACATATAGAAGATACTGAACTTTAGTCCATGTTAGACTGATTTCAAAATTAAGGACCTTATTCGAAGAGTCTGATAATTATCATCTTTATTCAGGTATTCGAGAATTTGTACCTCAGGGTCATTCAGAAATATTGGTATATCCTGATTATGCATGAAATCATATATATTAGGATAAAATTCAGAATTTTGAGTAGATCAAGATCAACCGAGATTTCAAGTATATCATATTATTCAAGATCTTAAATATACTAAGAGAGTACCAAAAAATTTGTTCATAAGGGCATTTTGGGTCATTTTAACTCTCAGGGGCAATTAGGTAAATCAACCGATGATGGGTAAAACTGAACTCACAATAAATGTGATTTTAAACGTATGATCAGACTTTCACAACCATTCACTTTAACCATAACCCATATTACTGTGGTTCCCAATATTCAGACAGATACGCCTCACGAGCTTTCTTTCCTTAGTACTAGTAGCATCATAAACTGAATCGATCACCCTCATATTCATATTTGGTCTTTCATCGTGTAGTCGAACAAGCCTTTGTATTTTATTAACCCAATATTACAGTAGTATTTGAGATGACCAACATTTCTAGGTTCGTTTTCTCAACCCTTAGGGACAATACGTTTATCAGATTTTATCTGAATTTTGACTTATCAAGGGTATTCATCCATTCCAGGTCACAAGGGTAGTTTAATTATTCTAGAAGTCATGGATATCTTAGTCGATATAAGTCTTGGTGCTCGAATATATATTTTGATCATTTTGTTCATTACAGAAATTCTGGTCCCTTCAGTTCTTCCAAACAATTCATCCATTTCTGAAACTCGAGGGTATATTTTTAATTTCAGATAATTTAGTAATTTCAGTGCCTGAGAATATTTTAGTCGATTCAGTCATTTTGATCAATTCAGAATTCCTTAGCAATTCCAAAAAAATTATCGTCAAGATTTATTTAGAATTCGAGGTAAATTCAAGCCATTTGTCATCTCTCATACTAAATTCATGATACCAAAATCTTTCCCAAAAAAACTCTAGCATTTTAGATAACGTAGTTGATTTATCAGATCAAGTGTAGATTTCAGATAATTTCCTTAGTTGGGGGTATATTTGTCATTCGTACATCTCGAGCGTAATTTCATCATTTCATATCCAATTATTTCAAACAATAATTCCAATAACATGATTAATCAAAATTGAGAATTGAGTGATTATTAATTATTTACAAAACTTAGAAACCCTCTCGATTATCAAACTTCTTATTTGAATAATCGATATTGTCCACATTACCCTTCTTATATTTTCATAATAGATTTGACTTAACCAGAGCTAACGGTACGCTTAATCAAAGTCGTGCTTGTATCAACTAGATACCATCATGTTTCATGAAGCACGCAAGAGGTAGTAAAGTATTACATGTACTTCCAGCAACACCATTCGAGCTCCTAAAATTATCTTCAACCACTTCCGAACTCAACATCCCTCCAGATCTCAGATTCTAGGATATGTGAATACCTTCATTTAACCACATTCTAAAATCAGTCCTTAATTACATTGCCTTTAAACTGAATAATGAAGCACATAAGTATCTTCGGGTCCAATATCAGATTTGGAGGCTTTTGGTTAAAATTTCGCAAAACATACTTCTAAAACGAACTTCGGGCGTCGAAAAAACATAAAATAAAGGTTTTTAGAAAATTCAACTTTTTGGTCAAAGTCAACGGTCAGCGGTAGGTCAACGGTCAAAGTCAATGCTGACATCAGCGGTCAACTGGGTTGACTCGGGAGAGTTGACTCACTAAGTGAACTCGAGCGAGTTGACTCACTAAGTCGACTCGGACGGGTCGACTCACACAACGGGTTAATGGGTCAAGTCAGGTTGGACGAGTCGAACTTGTGTCAGACAGGTTCGGGTCTGGCGGGCATGGGTCAGGTTGACAGATTGGGCTGGCCGGTTTGGGCCTAGATCGATTTGGGTCGGTTCAAAGAAAATAGGGCCATTATGCATGGTCACCGAAAAGAGAGATCATCAACTCAACAATCCAACCCACTCGATTTTGACACAAAATAAGCCGGAAAACTCTTTGGATCTTACCCAAAACGGAGGAATAATGCCCCGAAATGTCGTAACTCCGACGAGGGCCTTAACGGCGGCAGATCGATGATCGGCCACTGAGGTTTTTTCGCCTCAACATGCTGATCGTGCTTGAACAATTAACGTGCCCAGCTGACAACGGAGATGACCGGAATCGAAGGAAAACAGAGAGAAGCGGCCATGGCTATTGACAAACCTTCAAATGAATCTCTGCGACGAATGGCGGTCTACCTCTGCGAGTGATTGCCATGGTCAAGGTCAGTACAAAACGACGTTCGTTTGGTAAGGGAGGTGACGGTCACAACCGAGCGGTATCAGAGATCGGGGCGGTGAATGATTCGGGGAAGATAAAGGGTCGGGAGGAGAGAGGAAAATCTGAATAATTATGGGATGTTAATAATCCCATGTGGGATTTGGTTCAGACTTTCATTTATTTTGGTGTAACCGAACCAATAAGCATAATATTAATTTCTTGGTAAAATGGATACAAACAAAAGCTTAGCATAATTGGTTAAACTCCTAACATTGGCAGCTAAGATCATGGGTTTAAACCCCCTTGGTGTAAAACCTCATTTTCATTTCATTTTTTTTCTCTTAAAATCTTGGGGTGTTACATAATTTCATTAGGTACAAAAATTCTTAGCCTATATCACCAAAACCAAAAATATTTTTTACTATAAACTTTTAAACAAAAGTATTATTTCTTATCAAACGTCTAAGATTTTATGGCATACATAATTTAATGTAACCAGTCCAACCTAAAATATTATATATCTTGGTAACGTTTTCAGTTGCAACTTAAAATTTTACATGTTTTTCTAAATTTATTCAAACTTAATTTCGATACCTATGCTCTAAGTTTCGGTGCTTGCTCTAAAACTTAATTTCTTGGTAATGCATTTAAAGTTGTATGTTTTGATACTTATGCTTTGAGTTTCAATACTTGTTCTGGAACTTCATTTCTTGGTAATGGATTCGAAGTTGTAAGTTTTGATACTTACGCTCTGAATTTTATCTAAACCTTAGTTTATTGAAAATGCATTTGAAGTTTCAAGTTTACACGCTCAATCTATGGGTTTAGATATTCGATTTGATGTTTGAAATAAGTACAAATACACAAGTTTTTCATTGTTCATTTACAACATTCCTTACATCGATTGCAATAATATTCAATGACCTAAAATATAGAAAGAGTGTTTAATAATTAAAATTGATACATTCAATCTCCAATGACATTTATTACTAACATCGATTGCAATAATATTATTTGTATCTGCAATAACATTCACTAGTCACAAGGCATTCAACATAACCAAACGTTGCCAATTACATTCATTTCATAAGAGAACCAAATAATGTGATAAACAAAAACAAAGTCGTATTCTGAACTATACAATTTTCCTGTGAATGGCACTAATGTTACAACCCTAGCCATCAAAACTCAACTCTCACAATGCATGTTTCATTTTGAAACACTAAAAAGAACCCTAAAATAAAGAGGAGAAACACAGAATGATGATGCAATACCCTAAATCCTCCCAAATGTAAGACATTAGATGTTGATGCGTTCACAAATGAACCTACAACTTCGAAGTTCATAAATGCTTAGCTAGCATCCAAGAGTCTTTAAGACTACACAAAATCTGCATCACGTAAATAGCGAATTCGCCTCTTCCTATATTTTTATGGTAAAAACAAATAAAATCATTGGAAGGACACTAATCTTTTTCGGGAAGTAATAAACCTCTGTCAATATAACTACATTGCAAATATGAATTTAAATAAAGCGTTAATAAAATTTCATAACAAATGAAGTACATAATACACATAATAAGCTTTTAATCATATATACTAAAAAAATAGCAAATCAATCTATTCAATTGAAATTCAACATGGTCTTGAAAATTGCAATCCTCTTCCCTACCCAAATTTTTATTCACCTAGTTAAATCCAGCTCTCCAGAAGCGATACATCTGTTGCATATATTATATCTTTCAACAACATAAAACAAAGTGTGCTAGTACAAATAAATTTATATGAAGAAAAATACCTTCCAAGATAAGTAACCATCTAATACCATTTTAATAAGATGTTAAGAATTCAAAACTTTAAACAAAATGAATTCTATAAACTCGCATTATGAAATAATTATATGGAAAACTACCCCAATGATCACCCAACTATTGGCCGTGACCTGTTTTGACCACCCAACTAAAAAATTTTAAATATGACTACCCAACTATTTAAATAGACCTATTTTGACCACCGGCCGTTAAAATCTAACTAAAAGGTGACTGACAGTTAAAGTAAAATTTATATAATTATATTTTTAGTCCCTGTTAATTACATACTATATCAATTTAGTCTTAATTTAAATTTAATTAAATAAAATTAATTAACTAATCAGATAACGACACAACGTCATCATTTAATATTATATATATTTTTCTTCCAATCAAGTGGTGACACGTGTCACCACCTGGTTGAAGGAAAATTCAAGAGAAAAGAATATGGCCATGTTAGGGTTTAAACCCATAACTCCTAGGATAAAAAAGCTAACGCTTAACCACTACACCAACTCCTAAAGTATAATATAAATTGCACCATTCTATATATATATATATATCTTATACTGAAGTAAGTGCTAGGGAAAAAAGAAGTAAAATATTTGAAAGGAGACTCGAATATGGGTCACGTGAGATATATAAAAAATGCATATAAAATATTGATTTAAAAAGTATTCAATTTAAATGAAAAGAAATTTGATTTTAAAAAGTATTCAAATATTTAAAACAATTATTTTCTTTTAAATCGAATATTTAATATTTTAATAAACGTTTAATTTAATTTAAATATGAAAAAGAAAAAATATTCGAAAATTTTAAATTGAATTTCTTTTCCTTTAAATCGAATATTTTTTTAAATCGAACATTTAATAATTTTATATTTTAATTAAATCGAATATATTTGATTTAGTGATATGTGTTTTTATATGTCTCATGTGACCCATGTTTGAGTTTCTTCTCAAAAAATTTTACTTCTTTTTTCCCTGGTACTTACTTCATTATAATATATATATATATATATATATATATATATATATATATATAATGGTGCAGTTTATATCATAATTTAGGAGTTGGAGCAATGATTAAGCCTTGGCTTTTCTATCTTAGAAATCATGGGTTCAAACCCCCACCATGGCCATATTCTTTTCTCTTAAATTTTCCTTCAACCAGGTGGTAACACCTGATTGGAAGAAAATATATATATATATAATATTAAATAAATTAAATAAAAAATAAAAAGAATTTTATTCAATCGGGTGATGACACTGCCACATCACATTTCCGTTAAATTTTAATGGTCGGAGGTCCAAATAAGTCTATTTAAATAGTTAGGTAGTCAAATTTTAATTTTTTTTTAATTTGATGGCCAACAGGTCACGACCAATAATTAAGTAATCACTGTGATAGTTTTCTCCAATTATATCAAGGTGTAAATAAAAATTGCATTCTTCATAGAATTAATAAGATAAAAAAAAGTTCCACAGATTAAAGACAAGCCATATACATATAGTTAAAAAAAATCTATGTTTCGGTGTTCCATAGATTTGAGCAGATGATCATAACGGAAGTGATGGAATAAGAAATGCAATTACTCATAATAAACACAAATAGTCAATTCAAGAAAAAAGAAGAAGAAGAAAGCGTCTATAACAAATTTATAATTATGTAAATAAGATAAATGTACCTTATATATTTCAAGAGAAAAAAAAAGCCTTCGACTAAATAGAATGGATTGAAATTAATCTGGATAAAGGCTTAAAGTAATTAAGTTCCATAAATGTTTTCTATAAAAGATTTATATCTTATACACTATGAAAACTGAAAATTTTCAAGTGTCTTAGTTTTAAGGTTTAGGGTCTTAGTTTAAGGTGTAAGATTTAGGTGTAAGGGTTAAGAATTTAGAGATGGTGGTTCGAATTTAGGGTTTAAAGGTTAGGGTTTTATTTTTACCACTATCACTAAATTATAACACTAAATTATAGGATAATAATACTAAACTCCTATCACTAAATTCTAAACCCCTACACCTAAACCCTTATACCCTAAACTAAGACCCTAAACTCTAAAATTAAGGCGTTTGTGGAAACTTTCAGTTTCCACCGCCAGTATATAGGGTAATAATACTTCTATAAATGATAACCATCCAATACTGCAATAATATATTTTTGCACATCATCCCACAACACCCACAAAATTGCACTATGACAAATGGTGAAAAAAATATTTCAGACAGTAATTAAAATCAAGCAGTATAATGCAAATTTCAAAATTCTTCTTTTTTTTCACTACTTCAAAAGTATAAAAACGAGGATTTAAAAGAAGCAAACATGATAGTTATTTAACTAAACTATAGATACTAACCGAAATAATAATACATATCCCTTATTCACCATTTTTTCATATTATGGCATTTCACCATGGACCATGACAAAGCTTCTAGTTTTGGAAATCAATAAAATTCACATACATGTGATTGATAGTTTCAGATACATACAGTTCCAGTATACATACTTGCTAAATCCTGCAATTACATTTATAATATATCGCATTTAACCTTCAAACTTGAAAAGATAAATTTTGAATAAATGAAAATTTGAAAATTTTCGAAATTACCATAGTTAGGGGTGCTTATCGAGCGAGTTGATCGCGAGATGAGTAGTGCTCGTTAAACAATTTTGTTGCTCGACTTGACTCGTTGCTCATTAAGCTCGATAAAATTTTGCTCGACTCGTGCTCATTAAAAAATCTCGTTGCTCGTTAAGCTCGCCAAAATTTTTACCTTGTTTTTTAAATATAGGTAAAATATAGTGATACTATTCGAGCTTAATATAAACATAGAAATTCAGAAGAGAAAAACGTGATGTTTGAGAAGATAACTACACGAACTTGTCATGACCGAGTTAGGGATGAAGTCAATATTAGAGTTTGAGACTCTTTTTAGTTTGCCTACAATCTTCAATGAACAACAAAGGAGAGAATACCTTAGGAATTTTAGGATTTTAACTTTCATCTTTTTATATGGGAAGTGGAAACTGAAGATTTTTTCATTTTCTACTTTTATACATAAAGTAATAATAAAAGAAAAAGGAAAGACTCATTATTATAATTTAATTTCTTATTATTACAAATTAACTTTTTTAATTCTCGGGAAATATAAAATGTTTTAGAAATTTGAAACCAAAATTTATGGGAAATTACCTAGAAATTCACTGAACTTTTCTAGAGTTTTCAACTATTATTTAAATTTCTTAGAACATAATTTTTTTAAGGTAGCCACCCAAAAAGTGTAAAAGAATTTATTAAAAAATAACAAGCTGCTCACGAACTTATTGAGTCGAGTTGGGCCTTGCTCGACTAGACTCGCCAAGATCGAGTCGAGTCAATACGAGTTGAGCGTTAATCAAGTTTTGACCGAGTCGAACTCGAGTTGTTTGCGAGTTGCTCAACTTAGTAAGCACCCATAACCATAGTTATGTTGGATGGAGATCCGCAAATTTTACTAGCTTTGACCTTTGAGCAAGTTTCCTCTGATCCAAACATCACATTTAAAAACATTACTCAAGACTAACAAATAATAAGATCTAATCAACACATAAAACATAAATCAAATGAAATTAATAACATGTACCTTAATTTTGAGCTTGAGTGGTTGATAATTGCGTAAATATCCTTGTTTTCATACCTTTTTGCCTTTGCAATTGTCTGCTCTTAAGTTCATGTCATAGAATTTAGGTTGCATTTTAGTTCATTTGGGTACAGTTTTATCTTTTGTTTGATATGGTGGTTGAAAGGTGTTGCTTGAGGAGGGTGGTTTGGTTGTGTGGTGTGCAGGACACATGAATACATAGTGCAGGAAAGCAGGAGAGCTGGGAAATGCTATAGCATTTGAGGACTGAAGGAGCTGGCTGACACGCGAGCTGCAGAAAACACGTACAGTGCAGAAAAGACAGATCTGACATGTGCAGCCGCCAGTACCACCTGCAGATTGTCCTCCTTGTCCCCTTGGGCAGAGCATTGTTGGTGGATATTCCTTGGGATCACCAAAGAAATCTTTAGGGCACCAAACCCTAAGAGCCTTCATTATATAAAGGGTGCAATTCCCTCATTTAGACACACGTAGAAAAAAGGTGATAAGCAAGGCTAAGGTTGGAGAGAGAAAGGTAGTTTTTCCCTTCTTCTTCCTCAACTTGGTGTCCTTCATCGTTGAAGCTCCAAGGAGTGGCCTCGCCGGCCTTGAGAGGGATGTGAGGCCTAAGACAGTTTGTGGCAGTCCATGGCGGATCGGGAGTTCTTCTTCCCTTCTACCTGCTTTAGCATTTCTTTATTTCATTTGGAAAAGGGTTGTAATGTTTGATGATACGTTGAATGTTCACCCAGCCATGAACTAATTTTAGGTGGCTTGGGTTTGATGGATGATTTTTATTTAAGTGTTTTAATGCATGCCTATTATTTTTAGCTTTAATCGTTGTCTATGATTTGCTTATGTGCTTTCATTTCCTTAAGGTTGTAAGAGCCTTCGAGAGTTGGTTGTTCCTTAGGTGTAGAATCAGGTTGGTAATCGAGAGAGCTAACCTTAGATCCTCATAAGCAATGGAGTTGGTTGCTGAGAGGCACAGCTCTAACCTGCCTTAGAGATAAGTGATAGGTTTCAACGGCTAAGAAGGGTAGTACTTGAGGGGTACTTCACCCTCAAGGAGAAATTTCCCAGAATTTTCATGTTGGCTGTAAACAAGTCTGGAAACATAGCCGATTTTGGAACGAAACAAGGTAACATCTGGTCCTGGTCCGTTCCATTAAGAAGACGATTTTTTAACTGGGAACTAACACAATGGACTGCCTTCTTATCCACTCTTTCTGAGGCAAAATCTTTCCCCACCGACAAAGACTGGACAAGATGGCTCGGCTCGGGTGATGGCAGTTTCACAGTAAAATCCTTTCGATTGTCATCGTTAACCAACATAGAGAAGGATCAATTCTGGAGGAAAGCAATTTGGTTGGGTCTCGCCCCTCCAAAAGTGGAGTTTTTTGTTTGGCAAACCTATTGGGGAAGGATCTCGGTAAAAACTGAGTTAGCAAGAAGGGGAATCTCGAACATTGAGGACCTCAATTGTCCGTTTTGCAATACGGATTTGGAAACCATTTCTCATCTCTTTATAGGTTGCTACAGCATTTGGAAAATCTGGTCCCATTATTGCTTAATGGCCGGCCTATCAACGGCTTTTCCAAGAGACATTCGTTCTCTTTTGGAATCATGGGTGATATGTATGGAATCGGCAAAAGCGGAGTGGTTTGCTTTGGTGCCTTTCGCCATCCTATGGTCCACCTGGTTAATGAGGAATGAAGTAGTGTTCTCTAAGAAGAAATTCGATGGGATACAACTTCTGAATCTAATTAAACTCAGACTCGCCTTTTGGTACAAGGAAAAATTCCCGGATTGTTCAATACCTTTCGACTCACTATATGCTGATATTTCTTTGGCGGGCACTAATTCTAGATCGATTATTAGACCCTCTGCAAGTCTAAAATGGTCTCCCCCTCCTCCCGGCTTCCTCAAATTCAATGTTGACGGGGCAGTTTCGATAAATTCTAAATGTGGAATTGGTGGGATCATTTACAATGATTTCGGCCAAAAATTGTTTCAGTTCTCGTCCCCCACTGCCCCCGGCCCCCCGGCCTGTGTGGAGTTAGCTGCAATAATTCAAGGAGTAAACCTCTTCGTCAACTCGCATTGGTCCAAAAATCACAGGCTCATTGTCGAATCCGATAGCAAAATAGCAATCGAATGGTGTCAAGGTAAGATATCCCCTCCAGAACATGTCCTTAGATCAGTCTCAAACCTTACCGATCTTTCGATTTCGATTGGCCTTTGTTTCCGTTGGATCCCTCGACACTGCAATATGGAAGCGGATGCGTTGGCTAAAGCTGGGATAGGATAATACCAATAGATTTATCTTGTATTTTCGCTTTATTTTATACTGGCCTTCGACCAGTTTTGGGACGATGTATATGTATATGAACAAGCTTCATGATGTAATTGTTGTTTTGCTTTGAAATATAATTTAGCCGGGCACTCTTTTCAGGGTTTTTAACGAGGCCCACTCCATTTTTCAAAAAAAAAGCATTTCTGTCTCTTAGTTTCCTGGCTAGAGATATTTTAGGGGCGTCCTTAGTAAATCCTGTCGAGCATAGAAGATTGCTGAAGACCTTAGACTGGGTTAAGAGGCTTAGTTTAGTTGTCCAGCAAACCCAACAAGTCATTTCATAGAGAGTTTCACACATGAGAGAGGACATGTTTGTCATCTGATTCACCTCAACGCTATTTACTCTTTTTGCTACAGTATTTCTGATTACTGCTTTGATTGCCTCAGCATTACCGACTGCAAAAACAACTTTCATTGCATTATACATTAACCATGCACACCTCCAATCCATGTGGAGACGATACTCACTCACACACTTTACTAGTTGTTCAACGTGTATACTTGCACTACTTGCGCATCATTTTAGTACACCTCAGCACGCAAACAAGTTTTTGGCGTCGTTTTCGGGGATTGGCAATTAGTTGTTCAAGGGTTTTTGTTCATATTGCTTGTTATTTTTACTTTGTACATATTCATTAGTGTTTTTGTTTTTCTTTTTAGGTGTTCCGCTAGTGTATGACTAGAAGAAGACCTAGAGGACCCTTACATCTTGTTGTTCTGGAGATTGAACATTTCTTACGATTAAAAAGACGCATTCGAGAAGATACTAGAACTATGAACGAAGTTCAACATCTTGAAGACCCACCTCCACCTCCAGGTAATGGAGATGATATGGCAAATGGCCAAGAAGTGGCTGCTCGACCTCGAGCCATTAGAGATCATTTGACTCCTATCTTGGACGATCTCTATCCCGAGATAGTAGCTCCAAAAATTTAGGCATCCCAGTTCGAGCTTAAACCAGTCATGTTCAACATGTTGAACACAATCAGGCAATTTGGTGGTTTGCCTCACGAAGATGCAAGATAACACATTCGTGCTTTCGTGGAAGTTTGT
Source organism: Hibiscus trionum (assembly GCA_030270665.1). Lineage (NCBI taxonomy): Eukaryota > Viridiplantae > Streptophyta > Magnoliopsida > Malvales > Malvaceae > Hibiscus > Hibiscus trionum. Next base: position 2,765,281 of record BSYR01000064.1, on the reverse strand, counting down.
GATTCATTCCGACAGCAAGGAGAGCACGAAGATGTGCTAAAGCTCAAAATATTTCCATGTTCTTTACGTGATCGTGCTAGAGCATGGTTAAATGGAGTACTAGCTGGATCAATGGAGTCTTGGACAGATCTATGCAAAAGTTTTCTGCTACGGTATAATCCACCCAATAGAAATACTAGAAATGAGATAGTTTCTTTTCGTCAAGCTGATGATGAATCTATGTATGAGTGTTAGGATCGATTCAAGGGATTATTGAGGAAGTGTACAAACCATGGTTTCTATGATTGGACTCAAGTGGTTATGTTCTATAATGGTGTTAACGCTCCTACAAGGATGAAGTTAGATGCTTCAGCAAATGGTACCCTGTTAGACAAATCACTGGAAGAAGCATTCGATATCCTTGATAGGATTGCAACCAACGATTATCAATTTCCCACCACGAGGCTTGGAACGGGGAGAAGAACTCAAGTAGTCCGAGAAAGTGAAGCTGATGACTTGGTTTTGTAACGCCCCGGTTTTGGGCTTAGAAGTTTTGGGTGTTGACCGGTTTGGTCAAAGTACGGTTCGAATCTATAAGGGTGAAATTAGGAAAGCCTAGTTCGGGTTGCATTAAAAATATGGAAAATTGTTCTAAAATCATATTTTAATATATATAAGTGAACTGTGAAATCAATTTTGAAAAATGAGGTTTGGAAGGGTGACATTTTGGCTAGTGACCAAAATGTAATTTTTGAAAGTTGCGTGACTGTTTTATAAAGGATTGAAACTTTGAATCTTTAAGGAGCTATTATTCCAAAAGGAGTTTCTCCAGATTTTTCTAAGATATTTTAATGTTTAATTCTGATTTTAAAGCTAAAGAAAAGTGGAGGGAAATCATTTTGGCTATTTTGTAACTAATTTTCCTATTTTCCCAATTTTCCTTTTTCTCTCATTTTCTCTCAATCCAAACACTTTCTCTCCAGAGATTTCTTTCTGATTTTGTCACTCAAATCTATCTTTTCAATTCTCTTTGGATTCCTAATCATCTCTACAACAAAACCTTGCAATTTGCTATTTGGATTTTCAAGCTTTTTGGTTTTAAAAGGGAGAAAACTCAAGTTTGGAGGTAAGAACGTCCTTCTCCTCTAAACTCTCAGTTCTTTACTGAAATTCCCAAGTTCTCAACCCTTAATTGATGTTTTATTAAAGGCTTTTAAAGTTGTGAAATGGATCTTGGCTTTAAATGCAAGATTTGGTGATTTTTGATAGATTTTCGTTAGATCTGTTAAAGCTGTGATTTGAGATGTGTTTTTGATGATAAATGAACATTAATTTGATAAGGAATTGAGTTTTTATTAATGCAATCCCGGATAGGTTGAATTTCCTAGGTTTAGCTTGTGATTCTTGGTTGTTTTGGAGTGATCTTGTGGATCTGTTGTTGCTGGAGGTATGAGGATGTTGTTAAGCTCTTTTTAGATGTTAAATGATGTTAATGGATGTTTAGTCTTGATGGTTTATGGCTGGGCTTTGTTGAGAAGTTGATTGGAGGCATTTTCGGTTGTGTTTGGTGGCCGAAAATGGAGTGTGGATGAGAGCAGCGAGTTTAGGTGCTTTCATTGAAGCTATTAATGCATGATGATGCATTAATCTACTGTTTTAATGTGTTAAAACAGGGGAGTCATCTTTGGATCCAAGTGGTGGTGATCCGGAAGCTTGATTTGGTGTTTCGGCAAGAGGCGAAACGGAATCGGTGAGTGGATTTTGGTTTTCGGCTTTGAAACCAATGTTTTGGAGGTTTGGGAGCTTAGTCTAAGTCTAAACAACTTTGCTAAGCTCAAGAGTAAGTTTTCGGAAAAACTCTCTTGTTGAGGAACCATGTGATGGTTGGGTGCAATGTGTTTGTTGCATGTTTAAATTCTGTTTTTAAAGCATATCTAGCATGTGTGTTGCTGAGATTATAAGCCATGTGTTTAAGGAAGCTCAAGGTTAGAGTTCCTTGTTTTTGAACATTGTATAAATGTTGTTTGATGCTTAAAGATGCATGATGTTTATGGCTTGGTTAAATGCTTTAAAACAATGGATTATTGATGATATATGATGTATATTGGCAAGTGATGTTTTTGAAAAGGTTAAGGTCACTAAGGTGGTTAAAAGTCCTTGAGTGAGCCTTGTTTACTTAAGAACATCAAGGTGGTTAAAAGTCCTTGGATGGTTCTTGTTACGGACACAAAGGTGTTTAAAAGTCCTTGTGTGGTCCTTTCCAAGGTGTTTAAAAGTCCTTGGGGCCAAGGTGTTTAAAAGTCCTTTGGGTGATTTATATCATGGTGTTTAAAAGTCCATGGCCAAGGTGTTTAAAAGTCCTTGGGGTCAAGGTGTTTAAAAGTCCTTGAGGTGAAACTTGTTAAGGACACAAAGGTGTTTAAAAGTCCTTGTGTGGTCCTTGCCATGGTGTTTAAAAGTCCATGGGCCAAGGTGTTTAAAAGTCCTTGGGGATAAGATCACAATGGTGTTTAAAAGTCCATGTGTGAGTCTTATGTTGATCTTGTTTTAAAGATGGTAATTATCACTTGTGGCCAATATGACATGTTATGATGTGAAGCATGAGATGCTTGTTTGAGATTGCTTGTGAGCATGTCTAAATGTATTTTGAAGTATGATTTATAAATGAGTTTTATAAATGCATTATTGTGTGGTTTTAATGAGCATTCCTCACTAAGCTTTTGCTTACGCTCTCTCTCTTTTCCTAAACCAATAATGCAGAGCATTAAGGTGCATTGAGGGCAGCAAGGAAGGCAAGCAATCAAGTGGAAGTTGAGCTCAAGTATGGAAAGGTTTTCTTAAACATTTTTAGCTTTTGGCATTTGGCAATGGGGGACCTATGTTGTTGTTTTGGGAGATGTTTGGAACTCCCTAAGTTGGATTTATGTTATTATTAATGTTGGTTTTTGTAATTGGCCATTATGTGTTTGATTTGGAGGTTTTATGCTTGAATGGTTTGCTTGTGTAGGAAGCATGCCTTTAGATTTGGGGCTTTCCATAATTGATGCCATGATGTCGAATTGATGTTGCAATTATGTCCCTTATATGTTGTATGAGATACTGGTAAAGTTTGATAGCAATTGGAGCATGATTGGTTGGTCAATTGCATGTTTAGGCAAGCGAATTTCTGCACTTTGTGCAGGCCGTATCGGAACAGTGCCTGCCGTTTCGGAACGGGTGCCTCGAAGCAGCCCAGGCGTCCGAAACGGGTGACACCGTTCCGAAACGGAAAGGCTACTGTCAGCCCTCGTTTCGGTACGCGTTGCGGAACGGCCCCGCATTTCGAAACGGGCTGTCTCCCGTTTCGGAACGGATGACCGTTGGGGGTTGACACTGGTAGTTATATGTTTCAAAATGTTTGCATTTTGGTCCTAAAACTTGTATGTGCAATTGTATGAGTTTGGAATGTCCGTTTGAGCTGAAATTTGGCCGAGATGCATGAAACATGATTAATTTCAAGTTGGTAACTTTAATTTGGGTGAAGTCCTTATATTTACCAGAATTTACAGTTTGGTCCCTAAGGTTGTAATTTGTTCAATTGGGTCCCTGTTTGATCTCTGATGTTTATGATCTTTGAGAATGTTGTTTGTTTGATCACAACTAGGGTTAATGTGCATCTAGACAAGTTTAAAAAGAAAAAAAGGGTCGTTAATCAAGGTTGACTTTCGGGTTGACTTTGGTTTTCCCCGTGTGACTTTCTTAATTCGGGTCAACCGTCTAGGCCGGGTTAAGGGGGTTACATTTGGTGGTATCAGAGCTGAGTTCTCGAGTAAATGGGAATGTGTATGTGAATGTTTAAAGTGTGTATGCTTTGTATGCTTGTTGAGTGAAAGCATGTTGAGTGGATTGCATGTAAGTTGCAATTGAGATGTATGCGGTGATGAAGCATGTTGTGGGTACCCATTGCCAAATCAAAGCTAATGAAATGATGTTGTTTTTAATTGGAAATGAGCTTGAGTACTTGGATTGCTTACCTTGCTGGGCCTGACTTTGTTTATTTGCATTGTGATTGCATAGTTAGAGTATGGCACCTCGTAGAGAGTTGAGGAGTAATGTGCGAGCTACGGCTCAGAATGAGAATGAAAATGAGGAGAACGTTGAGAGCGCGGTTTTACCTCCCCCACCTGGTGGTGGTGGTGCTGGGGCTGAGGAAGCTGGAGCTGCAGCTGGTGCTGAGGCTGGTCAGGAGCAGGCTGTTCCTGATATGACGGTGTTAATTCAAGCTATAGCTGGTGCTTTTCAAGCAGCGGTAGCTGGAGCTCGAGGAGCTGGGCATCAGGAAGATGCTGGAGTTAGACTACCTTTGGAGCGTTTGTGCAGTCTGGGAGGGACTGAGTTCAGGGGTATGTCTGCTGAAAGTTCTGAGGCTTGGTTAGAGAGTACCAAGAGGATTTTGGGTCAGATGAGTTGCACTGATGTGCAGAAGCTTGGTTGTGTTGTGTCCTTGCTGCAGAAGGATGTATATACGTGGTGGACAACCACTATTGCTGGGATGGCAGAAGTTGATGTGACTTGGACATTCTTTCAGAATGTGTTCAAGAGAAGGTATCTGGGTGTGAGGTACCTAGATGAAAAGAAGCGTGAGTTCATGTCTCTTACTCAAGGGAGCATGACGGTGGCCGAGTATGAAGTACAATTTGTTCGACTCAGTCAATATGCACCTGAGCTTGTCCCGGATGAGCGAGCAAGGTGTGAAAGGTTCTGTTATGGCTTAGTGACGGATGTGAAGATGTATGTGCTGGCTACCGAGTATGATGATTTTGATGTGTTGGTGGGCCGAGCTAAGGATATTGAGATGAACCTGGGTTTATCTGCTAAAGGTGCTGGCAAGCGAGCAGCTGAATATAGTTCCGGTGGTGGGCGGAACAAGAGGGGACGTGATCAGAAGTATCAGTCCTCGGCTAAGCGAGGTGGTGGAGCACCTGCTCGGGGAGGCAACGCTAGAGCTGATCCGAGTGCTTGTTGGATTTGTGGTTCTCATGGTCACATGAAACGTGATTGTCCTCGTGCTATGAGGGAGGTGCAAGCTCCTGTTGCGGCAGCTGGTAATGGTTGCTGGAGCTGTGGATCTTTGGATCATTTGAGGCGTGATTGTCCTATGTTGGCCGGTGGCCAAGTTCGTGCTCCTGTTGTTGCAGCACCGCAGAGAGGTCGTGGGCGCGGCCGTGGTAATTTCCAGCGGAGAGAGGAGGTGGCCGAGGTGTGGCTCATGTTGTAGTTGTGCAGCCAGAGGGTGGCGGGCAGGCTAGAGTGTTTGCTCAGTGAGAGGGGAGGAATGACGCGGATGTGATCGCAGGTACTTTTACTCTGCAATCCTTGTCATTACTTTCCTTGATTGATTCTGGATCTACGCACTCTTACATATTGCGTGAGCATGCTGATTTGCTTGGTTTGCCTGTTGAGTCTTTGGATGTTGGTATGCGTGTCACTAGTTCTTTTGGTGAGACTGTTGTGACTCGAAAGCTGTATAGAAGGTGTCCTTTGGTTGTTCAAGATCATGTTTTTCATGTTGACCTCATGGAGTTACCTTTCTATGGTTTTGATGTAATCCTTGGTATGGATTGGCTTGCTGAGCATCGTGCTGTGGTGGATTGTGAAAATAAGCGAGTTTTGCTGAAGCTTGCGGATGATTATGAAGTTGTTGTGGTTGGTGAGAATGTGAAGTTTCTTGCCAATGTGGTGTCTACGTTGGAGGCGAGCCGGATGCTGAGGCAAGGCTGTGAAGCTTACCTAGCTTTTGTGATGAATCCTAGCTCTAAGGAGTTGAGGGTGCAAGATATCAGGGTTGTGAAGGAGTTTCCTGGTGTGTTTCCTGAGGAGTTGCCTGGTTTACCTCCTAATCGCGAGGTGGAGTTTCGAATTGAGCTGTATGAGAATACAACTCCTGTGTCCATTACTCCCTATAGAATGGCACCTAAGGAGCTGAAAGAGCTGAAGACGCAGTTGCAAGAGCTGCTTGATCGTGGTTTCATACGGCCAAGTGTGTCGCCTTGGGGTGCACCGGTCTTGTTCGTGAAGAAGAAGGATGGCACTATGAGAATGTGCATTGATTACCGTCAGCTGAACAAGTTGACTATCAAGAATCGGTATCCTTTGCCGAGGATTGATGATCTCTTTGATCAATTTCGGGGAGCTGCGGTGTTCTCTAAGATTGACTTGAGGTCAGGGTATTACCAGTTGAAGGTGAAGGATGTGGATGTGCCTAAGACAGCTTTCAGAACAAGGTATGGGCATTATGAGTTCCTTGTGATGCCGTTTGGGTTGACAAATGCTCCTGCTGCTTTCATGGACATGATGAATCGTGTGTTTCATGAATACCTGGACAAGTTTGTTGTGGTGTTCATCGATGATATCCTCGTGTACTCGCGTACTGAGGAGGAGCACGAAGAGCATTTGAGGATTGTTTTGCAAGCTTTGTTGGAGAATCAGCTTTATGCTAAGCTGAGCAAGTGCGAGTTCTGGTTAAGTGAGGTGGTGTTTCTTGGGCATATGGTTTCTGCTAAGGGGATTCGGGTTGATCCTCAGAAGGTTGAGGCGGTGATGAATTGGAAGGTTCCTAAGTCTGTTCATGAAGTTCGTAGTTTCCTCGGTTTGGCAGGATACTATCGGAGGTTTGTGGATGGGTTTTCTAAGATTGCTGCACCTTTGACGAAGTTGTTGCAGAAGGATGTTAAGTATGAATGGACGGAAGCGAGACAGCAGGCTTTTGAGAAGCTTAAAACAGCTTTGACACAAGCTCCTATCTTGGTTCAACCTGAATCAGGGAAAGAGTTTGTGGTGTATAGTGATGCATCCTATGTTGGTTTGGGGTGTGTGTTGATGCAAGAGGGTAAGGTGGTGGCTTATGCATCGCGGTAGTTGAAGGTGCATGAGCGCAATTATCCTACGCATGACATAGAGTTGGCTGTAGTGGTTTTTGCTCTGAAGATCTGGAGACATTACCTGTATGGTGAGAAGTGTACTGTGTATACGGATCACAAGAGTTTGAGGTATCTGATGTCTCAGAAGGAGTTGAATCTCAGGCAGCGACGTTGGGTGGAGTTGCTCAAGGATTATGATTTGACGATTGAGTATCACCCTGGGAAGGCTAATGTTGTAGCGGATGCCTTGAGTAGGAAGGTAGCTGTTGAGCTGAGGGCTATGTTTGCCAGTTTGAGTATATCGCGTGAAGGTGGTCTTGTAGCTGAGTTGCAAGTGAAACCATCCTTGGTTCAGTTGATCAAGGAAAAGCAGTTGCTGGATGATTCCTTGGTGCCGCATGTTCAGGATATCGCGGAGGGTAGACCTTCGGATTTCTGTTTTAATGATGATGGAGTGTTGTGTTTTGGGAGTCGGATAGTGGTGCCTAATGATGCTGAGCTGAGGCGTGCTATTCTGACTGAAGGTCATAGTAGTCCTTTTGCTATGCACCCAGGTAGTACTAAGATGTATCGAGATCTTCGTAATGAGTACTATTGGGTGGGTTTGAAAAAGGATGTTGCGGAGTTTGTCAGCAGGTGCATGGTGTGTCAGCGAGTTAAGGCTGAGCATCAGTTTCCTTCAGGGTTGTTGCAACCGTTGAGAATCCCTGAGTGGAAGTGGGAAAGGGTTACCATGGATTTTGTATCTGGTTTACCTTTGTCACCGTCGAAGAAGAATTCGGTGTGGGTGATTGTGGATCGCCTGACGAAGTGTGCGCATTTCTTGCCTGTGCATACTACGTTCTCTTTGGATAAGCTTGCGGAGCTGTACATTGCGGAGATTGTGCGGCTGCATGGTGTGCCAAAGTCGATTGTGTCGGATAGGGATCCGAGGTTCACATCGCGGTTTTGGCAGTGTTTGCATCAAGCTCTGGGTACGAGGTTGAATTTCAGTACATCCTATCATCCTCAGTCGGATGGTCAGTCTGAGCGTGTTATCCAGATTTTGGAGGATATGTTGAGGTGCTGCGTGATTGAGTTTCAGGGCTCTTGGGAGAAGCATTTGCCCTTGGTTGAGTTTGCTTATAACAATAGTTATCAGGCGAGCATTCAAATGGCACCTTATGAGGCTTTGTACGGGAGGAAGTGTAGGACTCCTCTTTGTTGGACTGAAACGGGTCAGAAGTTGGTTTCGATGCCGGCTTTGTTGAAAGGAACCACCGAGAAGGTGAAGCTCATTTGTGAGCGTTTGAAGGCAGCTTCTGATCGGCAGAAGTCTTACGCGGATTTGAAGCGTAAGGAGATTGAGTATGCGGTGGGTGACCGTGTGTTCTTGAAGGTTTCGCCTTGGAAGAAGGTGATGAGGTTTGGCCGGAAGGGCAAGTTGAGCCCTAGGTACATTGGACCATACGAGGTGGTTGAGCGTGTGGGTCCTGTTGCGTACAGGTTGAGGTTACCTCAAGAGTTGGAGAAGATTCATGATGTGTTTCATGTTTCTATGCTCCTGAAGTATAGATCTGATCCTTCGCATGTGTTGCCTGTGGAAGAAGTGGAATTGAATCCGGATTTGACCTATGATGAGGAACCGGTGAAGGTTCTGGATTCGGATAGCAAGGTTCTTCGTGGCAATACCATTGAGTTGGTGAAGGTGCTGTGGAAGCATCGAGGTGTTGAGGAAGCCACGTGGGAGCGGAAGGATGACATGCTGAAGCAGTTTCCTTATCTCTTTCCTTCAGGTAAATTTCGAGGACGAAATTTCTTAAGGGGGGAGAGTTGTAACGCCCCGGTTTTGGGCTTAGAAGTTTTGGGTGTTGACCGGTTTGGTCAAAGTACGGTTCGAATCTATAAGGGTGAAATTAGGAAAGCCTAGTTCGGGTTGCATTAAAAATATGGAAAAATGTTCTAAAATCATATTTTAATATATATAAGTGAACTGTGAAATCAATTTTGAAAAATGAGGTTTGGAAGGGTGACATTTTGGCTAGTGACCAAAATGTAATTTTTGAAAGTTGCGTGACTGTTTTATAAAGGATTGAAACTTTGAATCTTTAAGGAGCTATTATTCCAAAAGGAGTTTCTCCAGATTTTTCTAAGATATTTTAATGTTTAATTCTGATTTTAAAGCTAAAGAAAAGTGGAGGGAAATCATTTTGGCTATTTTGTAACTAATTTTCCTATTTTCCCAATTTTCCTTTTTCTCTCATTTTCTCTCAATCCAAACACTTTCTCTCCAGAGATTTCTTTCTGATTTTGTCACTCAAATCTATCTTTTCAATTCTCTTTGGATTCCTAATCATCTCTACAACAAAACCTTGCAATTTGCTATTTGGATTTTCAAGCTTTTTGGTTCTAAAAGGGAGAAAACTCAAGTTTGGAGGTAAGAACGTCCTTCTCCTCTAAACTCTCAGTTCTTTACTGAAATTCCCAAGTTCTCAATCCTTAATTGATGTTTTATTAAAGGCTTTTAAAGTTGTGAAATGGATCTTGGCTTTAAATGCAAGATTTGGTGATTTTTGATAGATTTTCGTTAGATCTGTTAAAGCTGTGATTTGAGATGTGTTTTTGATGATAAATGAACATTAATTTGATAAGGAATTGAGTTTTTATTAATGCAATCCCGGATAGGTTGAATTTCCTAAGTTTAGCTTGTGATTCTTGGTTGTTTTGGAGTGATCTTGTGGATCTGTTGTTGCTGGAGGTATGAGGATGTTGTTAAGCTCTTTTTAGATGTTAAATGATGTTAATGGATGTTTAGTCTTGATGGTTTATGGCTGGGTTGTGAGAAGTTGATTGGAGGCATTTTCGGTTGTGTTTGGTGGCCGAAAATGGAGTGTGGATGAGAGCAGCGAGTTTAGGTGCTTTCATTGAAGCTATTAATGCATGATGATGCATTAATCTACTGTTTTAATGTGTTAAAACAGGGGAGTCATCTTTGGATCCAAGTGGTGGTGATCCGGAAGCTTGATTTGGTGTTTCGGCAAGAGGCGAAACGGAATCGGTGAGTGGATTTTGGTTTTCGGCTTTGAAACCAATGTTTTGGAGGTTTGGGAGCTTAGTCTAAGTCTAAACAACTTTGCTAAGCTCAAGAGTAAGTTTTCGGAAAAACTCTCTTGTTGAGGAACCATGTGATGGTTGGGTGCAATGTGTTTGTTGCATGTTTAAATTCTGTTTTTAAAGCATATCTAGCATGTGTGTTGCTGAGATTATAAGCCATGTGTTTAAGGAAGCTCAAGGTTAGAGTTCCTTGTTTTTGAACATTGTATAAATGTTGTTTGATGCTTAAAGATGCATGATGTTTATGGCTTGGTTAAATGCTTTAAAACAATGGATTATTGATGATATATGATGTATATTGGCAAGTGATGTTTTTGAAAAGGTTAAGGTCACTAAGGTGGTTAAAAGTCCTTGAGTGAGCCTTGTTTACTTAAGAACATCAAGGTGGTTAAAAGTCCTTAGATGGTTCTTGTTACGGACACAAAGGTGTTTAAAAGTCCTTGTGTGGTCCTTTCCAAGGTGTTTAAAAGTCCTTGGGGTGATTTATATCATGGTGTTTAAAAGTCCATGGCCAAGGTGTTTAAAAGTCCTTGGGGTCAAGGTGTTTAAAAGTCCTTGAGGTGAAACTTGTTAAGGACACAAAGGTGTTTAAAAGTCCTTGTGTGGTCCTTGCCATGGTGTTTAAAAGTCCATGGGCCAAGGTGTTTAAAAGTCCTTGGGGATAAGATCACAATGGTGTTTAAAAGTCCATGTGTGAGTCTTATGTTGATCTTGTTTTAAAGATGGTAATTATCACTTGTGGCCAATATGACATGTTATGATGTGAAGCATGAGATGCTTGTTTGAGATTGCTTGTGAGCATGTCTAAATGTATTTTGAAGTATGATTTATAAATGAGTTTTATAAATGCATTATTGTGTGGTTTTAATGAGCATTCCTCACTAAGCTTTTGCTTACGCTCTCTCTCTTTTCCTAAACCAATAATGCAGAGCATTAAGGTGCATTGAGGGCAGCAAGGAAGGCAAGCAATCAAGTGGAAGTTGAGCTCAAGTATGGAAAGGTTTTCTTAAACATTTTTAGCTTTTGGCATTTGGCAATGGGGGACCTATGTTGTTGTTTTGGGAGATGTTTGGAACTCCCTAAGTTGGATTTATGTTGTTATTAATGTTGGTTTTTGTAATTGGCCATTATGTGTTTGATTTGGAGGTTTTATGCTTGAATGGTTTGCTTGTGTAGGAAGCATGCCTTTAGATTTGGGGCTTTCCATAATTGATGCCATGATGTCGAATTGATGTTGCAATTATGTCCCTTATATGTTGTATGAGATGCTGGTAAAGTTTGATAGAAATTGGAGCATGATTGGTTGGTCAATTGCATGTTTAGGCAAGCGAATTTCTGCACTTTGTGCAGGCCGTATCGAAACAGTGCCTGCCGTTTCGGAACGGGTGCCTCGAAGCAGCCCAGGCGTCCGAAACGGGTGACACCGTTCCGAAACGGAAAGGCTACTGTTAGCCCTCGTTTCGGTACGCGTTGCGGAACGGCCCCGCGTTTCGAAACGGGCTGTCTCCCGTTTCGGAACGGATGACCGTTGGGGGCTGACACTGGTAGTTATATGTTTCAAAATGTTTGCATTTTTGTCCTGAAACTTGTATGTGCAATTGTATGAGTTTGGAATGTCCGTTTGAGCTGAAATTTGGCCGAGATGCATGAAACATAATTAATTTCAAGTTGGTAACTTTAATTTTGATGAAGTCCTTATATTTACCAGAATTTACAGTTTGGTCCCTAAGGTTGTAATTTGTTCAATTGGGTCCCTGTTTGATCTCTGATGTTTATGATCTTTGAGAATGTTGTTTGTTTGATCACAACTAGGGTTAATGTGCATCTAGACAAGTTTAAAAAGAAAAAAAAGGGTCGTTAATCAAGGTTGACTTCCGGGTTGACTTTGGTTTTCCCCGTGTGACTTTCTTAATTCGGGTCAACCGTCTAGGCCGGGTTAAGGGGGTTACAGGTTTCCTCCCAGTTAGCTGCTATCACCGACTTGCTAAAGAACATCCAACTTCCCAACGAGGTGAATGAAGTAAAGTCAGCAACCTCTTGTCTCAGATGCGATGGCAATCATCATCTAAGTAGATGCCTTGACAATCCAGAATCGGCCAACTATGTGGGGAATTATAACTGCAAAAACAATCCTTACTCCAATACGTATAACCCAGGATGGCGCCAGCATCCAAATTTTAGTTGGGGTAACCAAGGACACAACAATAACTCTACTCACTCAGCGCCACAACAAAATTTGCCTACAGCCTCAAGTTCCAACCATAGTTTTCCATGGCAAGGTCACAAGGGAGCAGCATCTTCTTCAACCAATTAATTGGAAGTTACATTCAAGGAATTCATGAATATGAAAAGATTTTATGGGAACTACAAAAGTTTTGCTACAAGATCATGCAGCAAACATCAAAAATTAGGGAGCTTTGTTGCAAAGCCATAGTTCATCTCTACGCGCTTTGGAGACACAAGTGTGACAGATAGCTCAAACCTTACAAGTGCGACCACAAGGAAGTTTGCCTAGTGACACTGAAGCCACTACGCACCATAGCAAGGAGCAATGTAGCACACTCACACTAAGGAGTGGTATAGAGATTAACAAGTAAGATAAGTTTGGGGGAAAGAAGAAAGATGATTCCCATTCTAACTTATCAAAAGAGCAAGAGGACCAACAAGAATCTCCAAAAGAAAAGAAAGATAAGGAGGAGGAAACAACAAAAGAACCGTTGGAGGAAGAACCAGTTGTTGTTATAGCAAAAGACACTACTCCACCAGTCAAGACGGACGAAGTCAGACCCCCGCCTCCATTTCCTCAAAGATTAAAGAAGCATAAGGGCGACCTCCAGTTCCAGAAATTTGTGGACATTCTTGATCAGTTGCATTCTTAGAAGCCATTGATCAGATGCCTACATATGCTAAATTCCTCAAGGATATTGTCACTAAAAAGAGGAAGGTCGAGAAACCTGAGACTGTTGCTATAGCAAAAGAATGTTGTTCTATATGGAGCAAGCTACTGCCAAAGCGGAAGGATCCGAGCAATTTTATCATCTCGTGTTCCATTAGTGATAGATATATCAGGAAATCTTTATGTGATTTGGGATCTAGTGTTAACCTGATGCCCAAATCTATTTTTTTGAGGCTAGGGATAAGAGATGCATGGCCCACCAAGGTTGTGCTACAGCTAGCTGATCATTCTCATGTTCGGCCAGAAGGAAAGATTGAAGATGTCGTGGTAAAAGTGGATCACTTTGTCTTCCAGTCGACTTTCTAATTCTCGACTGTGAAGCGGACATCAATGCTCCCATTATCTTGGGAAGACCATTTTTAGCCACCAGTCGATCGTTGATAGATTGTGAGAAGGGTGAATTTACCATGAGAGTGGCTGATCAGAAGGTCGCCATCAATATTCATGATACCCTAAAATATGTGGATGATTCAGAGGAGTGTCGGTGCGTTGATGCTACAGCACAGGACCGACCTGTAGAGTTTTGATGTAGTAACAACGTGCATATGGATGATTTCGAGGAACTCAATAATGAAGAAGATTCAGACTTAGAAGACCTCTCAAGGGAAGTAGAGCAGTCAAGTCGACTCGAGGCTAGACCAGGTACACACTTTAAACATCTTGATTTTTTAGAATTTGTACCTCCTAAACCTTCCCTTGAGCATGCACCTACTTTAGAACTAAATCCTTTACCATCACATCTTAAATATGCTTACTTAGGGAGAAATGATACTTTTCTTGTGATAATCTCATCTAGTCTCACGCCTAAGCAAGAAACTAGTTTGATCAATATGTTGTCTCAACATAAAAAGCGCTAGGTTGGACTATGGTTGATTTGAAGGGTATAAGCCCTGCTATTTGTATGCACAAAATTTTACTTGATGATTGTCACAACAATTCTGTTGAGCCCCAAAGGAGACTAAACCCGATTATGAAGAAGGTGGTGATGAAAGAGATAATTAAGTGGCTGGATGCTGGAGTAATCTACCCAATATCTAACAGTTTGTGGGTCAGCCCGGTGCAATGTGTACCAAAGAAAGGGAGCATGACAGTTATAAGCAACGAGGAGAATAAGTTATTGCCTACTAGAATCGTCACAGGATGGAGGATTTGCATGGATTATAGGAAGCTCAACAAGGCTACCAAGAAAGATCATTTCCCCCTCCCCTTCATTGATCAGATGCTCGATAGATTGGCAGGCAAAGCATTCTATTGTTTCCTCGATGGATATTCTGGGTATAATCAGATTGCTATAGCACCTGAAGACCAAGAGAAGACTACTTTCACATGCTCGTATGGAACCTATGCTTTCTGAAGAATGCCCTTTGGACTTTGCAATGCTCTAACAACTTTTCAAAGATGCATGCTGGCTATTTTTTCAGACATGGTCGAAGAATTCTTGGAAATTTTTATGGATGACATTTCAGTCTCCAGAGATGACTTCGACACATGCTTGGGCAATCTAGCTATGGTTTTGAAGCGGTGTGAGGAGGCTGACTTAGTGCTCAATTGGGAAAATGTCATTTTATGGTAATTGAAGGAACGGTCTTGGGCCATAAAATCTCGAAGCAAGGCATAGAGGTCGATAAAGCGAAGGTCGAGGTCATTGAAAAGTTACCTCCCCTAGCACTGTCAAGGGAGTAAGAAGCTTTTTGGGACATGCTGGTTTCTATCGAAGATTCATAAAGGACTTCTCAAAGATCTTGAAGCTGCTCTGTAATTTGCTATAACAAAATCAACCATTTGTGTTTGACAAAGATTGACATAACGCATTTCAAGAACTGAAGGAGAAACTTATCTCAGCACATGTTGTCATTCCACCTGATTGGAACGAACCATTTGAGCTGATGTGTGATGCGAGTGACTACGCCATGGGTGCAGAACTTGGACAACGCCGAGGTAAACTCTTTCATGTTATCTATTATGCTAGTCGCACTTTGAATGATGCACAAATTAATTACACTACCACCGATAAGGAATTATTAGCTATAATATTTGTCTTTGATAAGTTTAGGTCATACTTGATAGGTACTAAGGTTATTGTTCACACCGATCACTCGGCTATTAAGTACTTAGTGACTAAAAAGGATGCTAAACCTAGACTTATTAGGTGGATATTGTTGTTGCAAGAATTTGACCTAGAAGTCAAGAATAGGAAGGGTTGTGAAAATCAAGCAGCTGGCCATCTTTCTAGGCTAGAAAACACTGTCAAGCATGATAGTGAGTTAGAAATTAAAGAGGAATTCCCTGATGAGAAATTGTTATCTCCTACAGCAATTCTTTGGTATGCTGATATTGTTAACTATCTTGTTAGTGGTGTTTTGCCTTCTGATTTAACTAGCCAGGGAATAAAGAAGTTCAAGCATGACGTCAGATTCTACTATTGGGATGAACCCTACTTGTTCAAACAATACGCCGATCAGATCATACAGAGATGTGTGCCCAAAGAAGAATGCCATAGCATCCTATTTCATTGTCATTCATCACCATGTGAAGGTCATTTTGGAGGAGCAAAGACGGCTGCAAAGGTTATTCAAGTCGTCTTCTACTAGCCATCACTTTTCAAAGATGCCCACGAGTTTTGTAAAACTTGTGACAGATGTCAGAGGACGGGGAACATCTCCAGACGTAATGAAATACCATTGCAAAATATTTTGGAAGTAGAGCTATTTGCTGTATGGGGGATTGATTTCATGGGACCATTCCCTTCATCTTATGGCGATCTATACATTTCGCTAGTAGTCAATTATGTGTCGAAATGGGTAGAAGTTGTTGCCACCCCAAAGAATGACTCCAAGAATATCTTGAAGTTCCTCCACAAGAACATATTCACAAGGTTCGGAGCACCCCGAGCCTTCATCGGTGATGAAGAACCCACTTTGACAACAAACTTATTGCTAAAGCATTACATTGGTATGGGGTCCGGCACAAGATTGCTACGACATATCATCCATAGACAAATGGACAAGCTGGAGTCTCCAATAAAGAAATCAATCAAATTCTAGAGAAAGTGGTCAACCCAAAAGTAAAAGATTGGTCCCCGAGACTGGACGAAGCACTCTGGGCTTATCGAATAGCCTTCAAAACACCTTTGGGCATGTCGCTTTACAAGCTGGTCTATGGTAAAGCTTGCCATCTTCCTGTCGAGCTTGAGCACAAGGCGTTTTAGGCCCTTAAAAAGCTTAACATGGATGCTCAGTTGGCTGGTGAGAAAAGGTTGCTAGAGCTTAACGAGATGGAAGAATTTCGAGCACGTGCATATGAGAATGCTAGGATTTATAAGGAAAGGACCAAGAAGTGGCATGACAAGCACATTTTGCCACGACATTTCTCGAAGGGCCAGCAAGTACTTCTCTACAACTCTAGGCTCAAACTCTTTCCGGGAAAGCTCAAGTCTAGGTGGTCGGGGCCATTCCAAGTCCACAAGGTCTACCCTCATGGTGTTGTTGATATCAAGAAGCTGGATGATGATACAATCTTTAAGGTCAATGGTCAATGCTTGAAGGCATACAATGGAGCGCCCATCTTGCGAGACAAATAACATTTGGATCTCGTGGATCCTTAAGAGTTTGCTCTAAACTATCTCCATTATGCTATAGCATGTTCATAAATAATTTAGTTTCCGTAGTTGCTTTAAGTTTGTTTTCCTTTTTTATTTTATTTGTCTTTACTTATGATCATCGTACAATCCTTATAACCGTTTTGAACCATGTACAAAGGTGGCAGGACCTAAAGGACCATTGGTATGGTTGGCAGAGGAGAGTGGCGTGCAAAAGGAAAAAGTTTTGTCCATATCCATTTACGGGAAGTTGAAAATTGACAAGGAGATAGCCATATGTCTGAGGAAAGAGGTGATCCAAAAAAGGGAAAAGGGGGGAGAATATTTATTTATTTAATACAAGAAAAACCCTAACCACTTAAAACCTACTTTCTCTCCCCAACTTTTCCATATCACGCATTAAAAACCCCTTTCTCTTTCCTCTTACACTACACTGACAACCATCCCTATCACCTTTTTCCCCATTAATTGTGTCAGTTTTTAGCCGTTTCCCCATTCCCTTCAACTCCCCACGCTTCCAAAATCCTTTTACCAACTTCTCACTCCCCTCCTTCTTCTCAACACTTCATCTTCCATCTTTTTCTTTTATTATTTTCTCCCCAACTTCGACCCAAAACCAGACTTCTCTCTTTTTTCCTCTCGTTTTTCTTCTCCCTTAAGGGTACAAAGCAACATGGTGCGATGCAAGAATGTCACTGGAACCAAGTCGAGTTCCCAAAAATAGCCCGTGGTTGAAATCAAGAAATTTTTAGACGAAACGGCAAAGGACCGATGGGGGGAAACTCAAGGACCGAAAGATGCTTCATGAACAAGGGTTCCACTTTCCTATTGAGGGGGAAGACAACTTCGACCAGGGTGTGCTTGATGTTATAGCAAAGCACGAGTGGAAAACCATGGCCGCTCACCCTGGAGATATGTGTTCCTCTTGTGCGGGAATTTTATGCGCACCTCACTAGTCCCACGCAATCGGCTATCTACGTCTAGGGCGAACAAGTAAAGTTCACTGCCGCAGCAATAAACAAGTATTTTGGGTTGAAAAATGCAGTAGACCACCACACCGGCTTTTTATGGGCATGGATGCTCAAACCCAATAGGAGGTCCTAGAAGATATCTGTTTCAAGGGAACGAAGTTGGATCCCTCGACAAAGTCTGTTGAGCGTGGGATATTCAATCCGGAGCCAAAGATATGGAACAATTTTTTGAGAAATTAACTGATGCCCACCCTCCACACTACCATGGTCCACATCTCAAGACTTCTCCTCATTTATTCGATCCTTCATGGATGAGGGATTGATGTTGGCAAATTGGTAGTCAACGAAGTTTACACATGTCTAAAGCGGGGCAAGAGTCCGCTAGTCTTTCCCAACCTCATCATCGCATTGTGCAGAAAAAGAAAGTTTTTTAAGACCCCTCGGTTGATGAGAGCATCAAGGGTAAAGCTGGGCTCACCCCTGCCCAAATCCCAGGACTTAGAGGATTTGATGAAGACACCCCAGTCGAGACATTGGAGGGCAAAGCTTAGAGCTTTGCTGTAGCAAGGATTGCGGCATTGGTAGCTAACACCAACCTGATTAGCAATGAAATCGAGCACATCAAAGCCCAGCACACGGCCTACTTCAAATATGTGTGCAATTGTGATGCTGCTATAGCAAGTTTCTTTGCCGAGCTGCTGCTCAATGCCTCTGTCTAGTTCCCCATATTTCCACTTGAAATTCTTCAAGTTCCCCAAAAACAACCAAAGCAAGTACATCTCGTCCTCCCCCTGCCAAGAAGAAGCTCACCGCCAGAAATAAAGTCGATCAATCCACTACGCCCACCACAACTAAACAGAACACACCCTAAACTCAGCCTATTGTTGCTGAAACCACCACTGCTGCTCCTGTCACAACCCCAACAAATAAAAGAAAATGAAGCAAAAAAGTCTCTACTGCCGCACCACAACCAGAGCCACAACAATCTGAGCCCGTCACAATCCCAAGTGACGAGAACCATCCACCCGAGGAGGAAACTCCTACCCCACAAGCTACTCTAATTGTGCCAAACCCACCAGATGCTACAGTATCTCGCCCACAGTGTCACATCAAACGTACGGTTGAACGTACCAAGATCGCCCCAGCCACTGAGCCCGACTCCTCTGACGATAATGATGTAGCTAAAGAACCCACCCCAGTAGCTGGGCATGAAGATCACTCCACCGATGACACTAACGCCGACACGCCTCTGCACCCATGAGGTACACATTTTTCTTTTTTTTCATTACATTGCATTTCATGTAGTTTAATTCATTCATGCATTGAGGACATTGCATTCTCTAAGTTTTGGGGTGTTAGTGTTTGATGTTAGTATTTTTAGTTTGCTCTAGCATATGCATTAGTAGTAGAGAACAAAATTTATGCTATGGCATTATGTTTAGTTCAATGATAGCCTGTGAATAAGTTTATGATGCCTAATGACGAATATTGATAGGCTTGGATTTAATGGAATGATATACAACTATTTGAGATTTGTAGAATTGACTTGGGGTTTGGTATAATAATCGTAAAAAAATTACACAATTGCTTTCTCTCTCTACTTAAAATGGTTAGAAAATTTTCTAATGAAGAACTCTAGTAAACCTAGCATGGAAACTCTAACGAACTTAATTCAAATAGACTCCCTTGTACGTTAATGCTTTAAAATAAATGAATAAATGCTACGACATAACTGTAGAAGGACACTCCTCTGTGCATTTCAGCTTTAAAAAAAGAATAAATGGCTGAAGAAGCACACGAATAAATGAAAGTTGTCACGGGATGACTCTACCTACTAGCTCAGGGATGAGAGGTATGCTCTCTGCTCATCTAGAGTTAAGAACGGTAGGTGTGATGAGCTGACACTCTTCGTAGAAGTCCCCCTTTTGAATTTTAGGAAGTCTGACACACTATGAGTAAAAATAGAGCAATTTTAGGAAGTCTGCACACGAGTAAATGAAAGCTGACACACCATGAGTAAAAATAGAGGGACCATAGCTAAGGCATGACTAGAGAGCTTCCTTGAAAATTCCTCTTAAGCGAATTAAGCATAGGCTGAGAGCAATTTCGCACACACACACATGCATCCTAGCCCTAAGAAAAATTCTTAAAAATCTCAAGTGTAGTTTTTCTTAACAGTTTCCTGTAGCTTTCCGAAGACTGAAGCTTTGCCATAGCATTTCTTTGAGTTAAATATTTGCCATAGTACTTCTTTTGTCATGTTCTACTTATTGCTTGAGGACAAGCAATAGCTTAAGTTTGGGGGTGTTATAACTGCGTAAATATCCTTGTTTTCATACCTTTTGCCTTAGTAATTGCCTTCACTTAAGTTCATGTCATAGCATTTAGGTTGCATTTTAGTTCATTTGGGTGCAATTTTATCTTTTGTTTGGTATGGTGGTGGAAAGGTGCTGCTTGAAGAGGGTGGTTCAGTTGTGTGGTGTGCAGGACGCAGGAATACAGAGTGCAGGAGAGCTGGGAAATGCTATAGCATTTGAGGACTGAAGGAACTGGCTGACACGCGAGCTGCAGAAAACACGTGAAGTGTAGAAAAGACAGATCTGACATGTGCAACCGCCAGTACCACCTGCAGATTTTCCTATTTGTCCCCTTGGGCAGAGAATTGTCGGTGGATATTCCTTGGGATCACCCAAGGAATCTTTAGGGCACCAAACCCTATGAGCCTTCACTATATAAAGGGTACAAATCCCTCATTTAGACACATGCAGAAAAAAGGTGATAAACAAGGCTAGGGTTGGAGAGAAAAAGATAGTTTTCCCTTCTTCTTCCTCAACTTGGTGTCCTCCATCGTTGAAGCTCCAAGGAGTGGCCTCGCCGGCCTCGAGAGGGGTGGCGGGCCTAAAACAGTTCGTGGCAGTCCATGGCGGATCGGGAGTTCTTCTTCCCTTTTGTTTGCTTTAGCATTTCTTTATTTCATTTGGAAAGAATTGTAATGTTTGATGATACGTTGAATGTTGACCCAGCCGTGAACTGATTTTAGGTGGCTTGGGTTTGATGGATGATTTTTATATAAGTGTTTTTAATGCATGCCTATGATTTTCAGCTTTAATCGTTATCTATGCTTTGCTTATGTGCTTTCATTTCCTTAAGGTTGTAAGAGCCTTCGAGAGTTGGTTGTTCCTTAGGTGTAGAATCAAGTTGGTAATCGAGAGAGCTAACCTTAGATCCCCATAAGCAATGAAGTTGGCTGCTGAGAGGCACGACTCTAACCTGCCTTAGAGATAAGTGATAGGTTTCGACGGCTAAGAAGGGTAGTACTTGAAGGGTAGGGGAGTGTAAAGGGTTTACACCGAAAGGCATTGTCGTAGCATTTCTGTCTCCCAGTCTCCTGGCTAGAGATAGTTTAGGGGCATCCTTAGTAAATCCTGTCGAGCATAGAAGATGACTGAAGACCTTAGACTGGGTTAAGAGGCTTAGTTTAGTTGTCCAGCAAACCCAACCACTCATTCCATAGAGAGCTTCACACGCGAGAGAGGACCTGTTTATCATCTGATTCACCTCAACGCTATTTACTCTTTTTGCTACAACATTTCTGATTACTGCTTTGATTGCCTCAGCATTACCGACTGCAAAAACAACTTACACTACATTATACATTAACCGTGCACACCTCCAATCCATGTGGAGACGATACTCACTCACACAATTTACTACTTGTTCGACGTGTATACTTGCACTACTTGCGTATCATTTTAGTACACCTCAGCACGCAAATAGTGGTTGTTAACAAAACATATAATCAGTCGAAACTAAACAAAGGTTAGATCAAACACATTCAACAATGGGAAAGAAAAAATATTGAAACTGTAGCATTCGCGTTGAACGAATCAAATAAGAAAAACAAAGCACATTTACTCGAAAGATCTTAATATATCCAAATTTCTAAGTCTCTAGCTTAAATGCATAGTAATGAAATGAGAAAATGAGGTATAACTCGGAAAAATAACATAACTGAAAATCTTCTCGTTTCTGGTTTCATAAAATTAATTAAACAACAATAACTAAGAACGAAACAAAGGGGTTTGAAGTATATCTTATGCGGAACCAAACAAATCAATAAATTAACTATTTTGCATAAAAATTATAAAGAAAATGTATGGGTTGAGATTGTGATTCTAATAGATATAAATTAAGCGAAAATTAAGGCTTTTTGCAAATAAACAATTCTACATATGTTTCGTGTCGAAACTAAATGGAAAAAGCAAGCCATACCCAAGCAAACCATGAAAAAATAAGGTTGGTTTTAGTTCTCTGCTAGAGATAAACTAAAACAAGACACGTTGCCATTTTATCAAATCAAAAGCATAAGCAAAAGATAACACGCTTATAAAAATACATAATAATAAACATAAACTTTTAAGAGAGAAAAATACTGAGATACGAATACTAACGGCTTGAAGAGCAACTTACGGAGGTTGTGTCGGCGAGATGTGGTGGCTTCGATGGAGAGAGAAAAAGGTCGACGAGAGACAAAAATACCGACCACGGCTTGAAAAGCAGCTTGCGGAGGCTACATCGGCGAGATGTGGTGGCTTTGATGTTGACGCTGGTGGTCGAGAAACTAAGAGTGAGAGAAATTGGTGAGAGATCTTGAAAGTTTACGGGAAGGCTTTGTCTAGGGTTGAAATTCTTTTCCCCAATCTTTAACTCTTCAAAGCTTTCGAAGTGTTTAACAGAGAAAATACCCTAACTCTTTCTTTTTTTTCCCGCTCAACAGAGCCCTTCTGCAACTTTGTAATTGGATTTTTCCCCAACTTCAAAGGTTACCGGTTAACTAGGTTATATTTTCCTTTTCTTTTTTCTTTTTTTAATCGAACGGCTAATAATTATTCATGTAAATCTAACGGTTAAAATCACTTGTTTTTTAGCCTTCTTTTAACGGGTTTCTTTTTAGAATCGGCCCTACTCCTTACGTCCTCCACACAAGCACAAAGACGATAAACCTCAACTGGACCTTACTTTTTTCATCCTTCACGCTAGCAAACAAATGGCCACACACCCTATGCTAAGGCCTCAAGTGTCTTATGGCCCCTCTATAAAAATCTTGCAAAAAAAATACGAATCGACGAATTTTATTTTTGGAGAGAGAATTTAAAAAAAATTCAGAGAGAATCAACAAAAATAAAAACATAGAAAAAAAATATGAAAACTTTACCCGTTTCAACATTTCCAGCTTTGTTGAGGTTGAACGGGTAGGATGAAGTGCTTTCATTGTTAATTTTATTTTAAAAGATTTCATAAAACTATAGTTTCAAAAATAAATTATGAATTTCCATATACTTTTATTTTTCTTGAAATATTTAAAAAATACAAAAAAGAAATTTAGTTATAGTTGAGAGGCCAAATAAGATATTTCTCAATAAATTTAACGTGTCATATTATCATTAACAACATCTAATGTGTAGTGCTTATTTTATAACAAAATCTTATTTTTAATGTCTATTTTTATATCATTTGAAAGTTTGATAAAAATATTTTAAAAATATTTTAGGGACCGATTTAACTTTTACCTTAAAAGTTTACTAATTACGTCTTGTGTAAAATGATAAAATAATACTTCCTTCGTCACATTAAATTTGTCTCTTTTTATTATAAAATTATTTCATTGAAGAAGTCATCTTTTATTGTATACAATTTGCTTTTTACATTTTCTTTAATTTTCCAACAAATTAAAATTTAATTTTTAATGATAAAATTATCATTTTAATTATTTCACTGCTTATCTCTTACATAATTTGTCTTCTCTAAAATTACTTAAGAAATCAACCATAGATATATTTTGTGGGAAGGAAGGTATAGGCGTATAGCTTTCTAATATTGAAGATGGTGAGTAGGAGCCAACACTTATCCAACATTTAAATAGATGATGGATATGCAAATGCAATCCACGAGTTTTGTGGGCAAGTGACACTGACGGCCCCAAAGTATTAATCGCCGACACATGCGCACGCAACCCAATAAAAGGGCGTGCAGAAAAAGAAATTTTGAGGCCGAGTTTCGGTAACGTGTCTGGATCTGGATTCTTTCCTACATTCCTTCTCCCAAAGTTTCATTTTGATCTCAGTAAGGACATTGCCTGCATGAACTCAGTAAGGACCCACTCAAATGTGTCTGTACTCTCGTCTGCTAAAATTGCGACACCGAAGATAATGGTTTGATGATGGTGATTAACACCAACAATAGGCATTATAGGCCGGCCATACATGTTACCCTTGTACGTTGTGTCAAATGCAATGACTTCACCGAAGCATACATAGTCGGACCTAGATGTTGAGTCCGACCAAAAAATATTATGCAACCCCCCTAATGGATCAGTGTTGAACTGCATGTACAATCCTGCATCTTGATCTTTCTTGAATTCAAAGTATGGAAGAAGAGAATTGACATCACCGTCACGATATTCATCCGCCCTTGCTTTTTGAAGGGGTTGTACAAGTCTTTTCGAATGAAACCAACATTGTGGAAACCTCCTGACTGTTGCGTGAAATAATTCATTACCTCGGACGTCCGCAGGCCAACACTTTTCAAAGCCTGTGCCTCAATTACATCATCTTGAGTAACTTCTCTAGCCGACCGAAGATACGGTTGCATTATAGGTGGGCACAACGGGTGATTATGCTCACTGTGACATACTGCTATCTCCCACCTTGATTCTTCTTTGCACTTGACAATCACCTTTGCCTTGCAACCAATTCGTGTTATATCACGAGGCGCACGTTTCCGGTCGGAGTCATTAACTTTCCTTCTGCGCTGTCCTCCCCGTGAACAACAAAACTCTTGCGTATGTACATTTCCCATACCATCAGTCCTAGTTGTTGCACGACTGACACTGAACCCCTTATTCTTCGCATATAGTCGATAATAGTTTCACGCCTCATCACGAGAGTTAAACACCATACCAACCAAATTATCGGAAGCACCAACTTCATTTGTGTTGCACTCATCTGGTTCACCAATTTGAGCTTCCTCAACTCTTACACCAGCCATTTTTACACACGGAAGATGGAAAAAATGGTCTACAACGATTTGTTGTTTAATCCTTCCTTTATTACTTCAGACGTTGATGATGAAATAAGGAGAAATAGTTGTGGAGAACCTTTAATATCAGCTGCCACTTTAAATTGCAATAAGTTGACAGATGGGCTGGTAGGTAATACAATAAATGAGATAGCGTGAAACGGTTTCGATACCTTTTATACGGAGGTTTCGATACCCCATTAAAATTCCACTAGAAATTGGTGTATCTGGCAAACCGGCATCGAAACCAAACGTCAAGTATCGAAACCAAAATATAGAAGAATGCAATTGGGCCTCTCTGCCAAAACAGCATCGAAACTACAGGTGGGGATTCGAAACCTGTTTGAAATTGTAAATAGCGGGAAATATCGACTGTAAATGAAAATGTTCCCTCTCCTCCATCTCGGAAAACACAATTTTATAACCCTAACCCTATAATTTTAAGGCTTTTATTGTTTGTTCTTCGATTACCGGCCATATTCGAAACCTGAGACCGTTCGTTTCTTCTTCTTGATTGTTTAGGGTTTTTTCAGATATTCCTACCAAAAACTCTTACATGGCTCCAAAAACCAAACCCAGTAAAGGTAAACGACGTCCGATGGAAACAGGTGGTTCTATCCGTTTGGAGGTAGCGGACGCGCCACAACCTCCAAATATTTTGAGCCATTGTTTCCGTGACCCCGCATGTCTTGAGCGATACCACGAAGTGTACGAGGCGAAGAAGATTAGGAAGGAGCGCACGATTGACTTGGATTTTTTGATGTCCAATGATTATCAATTCAACTTCTGGCCTTTATTTGTGGAATGGGGTTGGATCAGATATCTCGATATTAAACCCCGTGTTTATCAGAATCTGGTGAAGATCTTCTATGCAAATGCTACCCTTCAGCAAGATGCCAGAACCCAACACTGTGTAGCTATCGAGTCCTATCTAATGGGAGTTGAATTTACAATCACTCCGGCAATTATTGCCCAACACCTTGGTGTGGAAGCCACTGGTGAAGAGCAAGAATTCGAGCGTGTCCCCTTGAAGTTCGATGATGACAGCCCAACTCATCTTCATATCCATGAAAGGCTTCTGCATCTAATGATAACTTGGTTCTTCCGGCCATCAGGTGGACGATGCACTCGCATGCGTCATATTGATTACTGGTGGTTGCACCAATTTCGGTCGGAAAAAAAACCCGATATAGCTACAATCATCTTCAGATCTATTGCGGAAATCATTAGCAACCCTTCAAGAGGCTCCCTCATTTATGGTTGTATGCTAAGTCACATATTTGAATGTTTAGGGATCGACACCTCCATGGACCCTGAAATCCCGCTACCGAGTAAAATTGATGAAACAACAACTAAGAAGACGGGGTGGACGTTCCTACAGGGTGAATGGGTCCATAAAAGAGATGAAGATGAAGCAAGAATTGCCAGACGAAGTGACGATGTACCAGATGCTCCACCCCCAAATAAAATTGACGCCATGCACGACACACTAAATAACTTGGATGCATTTATCCGCAGTACTGCTGCAGAGTCTCGTTCCCAATTTGAGAAACTAGAAGCTCGTGTTTATTCATTGGAGCGTGAACGGAATCAGCATGTATTTCGACCGACATCGCCTCAGGATGCAAATGATCCTGAAGATGGTTAGGCTAGTTTGCATCGTATATGGATTTCTTGTATTACATGAATAAACATTTGTTGAATTTGTTAGACTGCTTCACGAACATTGACTGACATTTGTTACACAACTGTCCATTTACACCTCCATTGCATATCGTGTTGCATTCTGTTTACTTTCATTGACAACTTTAGGGTGTGTTCGTGCACGTAACATTGGATTGTTGTATACAGAGAATGTCACAGGTACACCTGCTGAGGAGCAGTATGATGCATATTCTGCACCAGGAGGCAATTATCAGGCCTCTGGCCCAACACAAAATGTCCCATGTACTGCTGCAAAAGAGAACAATGATGCATATGCTGCAGCTGCAATTCATGATCACGCATCTGCTCCGGCAGAAGGCCATGCTCAGGCGCGTTCTTCTACGCCTCAAGTGACTCACACTTACAGGCGAAAGAAGCTTCATCGCCATGGCATAACGCCAAGTAATGAAATAGACTCTGAAATTCAGAGACCCAGGCGTCCTCCGCAAATGTATGGCGATTGGTACAGGAACGTAGCACCTACCACGGCGAAGAAGCTTCTTATTCTTGATTACAATGGCGTGCTAGCCAGTGTTAGTAAAGACGGTATTAATTTTGTGACTCACTTTTAATACAACTGCTCATAAATTAGATTAGGAAATTTATGTTTTTCAATTGCAGCTGTGGAACTCAGACCTGGTGCTTTTGAGTTTTTGTCTTCTTGTTTTACTTCGTATGAGGTTGCTATTTGGTCTTCAAGGACAAGGTCATGCGGACATATCCCACCACTCTAAATCAATTCAATTACACGATCCTTTAAGAGAATTTGTGGATTTACTTTATTTGTGCCTGAACTGTTCATCAATGCAGAGAAAACCTACACTGGGCACTTTGGAGAATTAGTGATCTTAAACCAAGACTTGCCTTCATTTGGGTAACTTCAAAGTTTATCTTCGTTAAAGCATCTAAATAGAATTTGACAAATCTGATGGACTTCATTTGAATATTGCAGGATCAAAGTCACTGCGAAAAACATCCCTCCTATCCAAATGTATATACAAAAAATCTGAGGCGCGTGTGGGATAATATGCCTCAGTATAACGAAGGAAACACGCTGTTGGTTGACGACTCCGAAGCTAAAATGCTTAATAATCCGGTTAGTGAAGAACGCAACTATTTTGAATTTTGCTCCTTACTATCTGCAATATAGTCAATGAATCTGTAGCAAATAATTATGTTGTCGATTATGTTCATTTTTCAGGAGAACAACTACATTTGTCCTAAATCCTACAACCCAGAAGATGAGAGAACTAATAACGCATTAGGTACAACACCCTAAAATGACACTTATTCATTATAAAAATGAATTAATGTACTTGCAACCTAATTATGTACTTGCACTTGATCATAGAAATAGGTGGTTCCATTAGGGTATATTTACAAAACATGGCCGCAGCAGACAATGTACAGGAGTACGTGAAGCATCATCCGTTTTTGGATTAAATGCAGCTGAAACCGTGGATGGCAATTGAATTAACCAAGTTTTCTCTTCTAATCTCCTTTGTATTATATGTGTGCTCGTCTTTTGCATCTCTGTAATTACAACATACAATGTTATATATTCAGAAATATTATTGGCAAGAAATTTTGTACTTATTACATGATACATTTATAGTTTTGTACCAAAAACAACATCATGTACAAAGACAACGCATTTATGTACAACTCTTATTGTAAAAAAGGTCTACATAGGGTATGTGAAGATATGTGTATAGAGCACCGAAACCCCTTAAGGGGGTTTCGAAACCAAAAGGCATCGAAACCTCTTAAATCAGGGTTCGATGCCCCAACGAAATCGTAGCACCGAAACCCCTTATCTGTAGATTCGATACCACGTACACATCATGTACAGCGAATACGCATTTCTGTACAATTCTTACAAGTACTATGTGTATATAGTACTGAAACCCCATAACTTGGTTTCGAAACCATTAAAAGGAATCTGTCTTTTCAGTGTTTTGTCTTTTCACTGTCATCACCTGTACCGTTGCGTGTTACCCAAAAATAATGCTGGTTTCGATACCCCCAGAACGAGTCAGGCTTTTTCAGTTGCTTTCATCACCTGCTTCAATGAACAGACATCTCGTGAGGCATTTTTAAACCTAAACAATTACATGAAAGGGCTAATATTTTATGTATAATCGCAGAACTTTATAGCTGGCTTCTGCGAACAAGGTAGTAACTTTTTCTGCACTTCAAACAGGCACCGAAACCCCATTGAGGTGGTTTCGATGCCCCTCAAAATGATGTACTTTGCATTTGGTTAACAATTTATGTATGTACACATTTCCTAACAATTAAATGACCCAACTTGAAAATTCGTGAAAGTGTGTAATAAAGTCATGTATATACCGATTTCTTTTGGAATCTTGTACCAATCTGTGTACATTTTGCTACTAATAACTGTATATAGTTCCGAAACCCCTTCAGATGGTTTCGAACCTATTAAAAGGAATCTTGCTTTTTCATTGTTCTGTCTTTTCACTATAATCACATGAACCGTTTCTTCTTCCTCATCATGTTTATAGCTGGTTTCGAAACCAAGCATAACGATTCAGCCTTTTCAGATTTCTGTCTTCTAATTAATGAAGGGGTCCATGTTCATGTACCTAGTGCAATGAACAGACACACAACGTGCCTTCTCATAGAACCAATAACTTTTTCGAAACCAAGCAAAACGATTCAGCCTTTTCACTTTTTCACTTTCTCTCCCAACTGCATTTCCCTATAAATATACAACTCTTCTCTATACTCTTTACAACATCAACAATTCCCTATACTCATCTGAACCCTTCTTTCTTTATATTCTCTTCCTAACCAAATACTTTAAACTTCTTTCCTTTAAGATGAGTTCAAGCAGATCTTCCAAAAACATTCCTCACCATTTCTCGAAGAGAAAATTAGAATTTGAGTCTGACTCAAATTCTGATGATGACTTATATTTCGATTCTGACGACGATGAACAACCGAGCAATGAAACTCTCCGACGAAGCAAATGGTTCAGGAGCTTTTTCCAGGCCATTGCTACAATGGTGAGCATCACTGAACCTGCTACAAAATGGTTATGTCCAGCCTGCCAAGGAGGTCCTGGTGCCTCTCAGAAGTTTACTGGCATTCAGTCCCTACTGTCACATGCCAGAACGAAAGGTGGACCAAAGATCAAGCTCCATCGCCATTTTGCTAACCTCTTGGATGAGGAATTGCTTACAAGGGGCACTTCTTCTATTCCTCAGGGTAAAGCTTTTGGCCAATGGACTGCTTTGAGAGATGACCCCACTGCTGCTAATACTGCCTGTCCCCTGCCTGCAAACAACGAGGTTCATGATCACCAAATACTCTGGCCGCCCATGGTCATGATAATGAACACAAGGCTGGAAAAGGATGATGTTGGGAAGGTAGTTATTTAACAAATTTGAATTATGTTTTCAATATTATTACAATTGCTTCACTTCTAATCTCTTGCATTTTATGCTTCAGTGGATTGGCATGGGAAACCA
Source organism: Hibiscus trionum (assembly GCA_030270665.1). Taxonomy (NCBI): domain Eukaryota; kingdom Viridiplantae; phylum Streptophyta; class Magnoliopsida; order Malvales; family Malvaceae; genus Hibiscus; species Hibiscus trionum. The sequence goes on along the minus strand of BSYR01000064.1, from coordinate 2,735,507 downwards.
AGAGCTGCGGGACTCTTTCAGTTCCTATGATACTATTGCCAAGCCTCGCCATTCATACGGACCCGACGGCCATCGTGGGATGAGCCTTTTGATTTTTCAGAGCACGGCAAGAGGTTATCTCGACGCTCAGGATCTGCATAACAAGTTTGCTGCCCAAGGTTTTGATAGAAAAGCTTGGGAACAATGTCAAGGCATCTTCTATGCTCCAGGCACAGCGCGCCAACTTTATGGTTTCATGCCTACGAAAGAGGACATAAACTACTTCAACCGCCACCACTCTCAAGGTTGTCTCTATCATCAGTTTCTTCTTTTCTACAAGATTCACTTCTTCTCATACTAATGCATACATGTTTTGTTCATTAGGCAACAATAGGGTCAGATATGAGATTCGATCTTATTCAGAGATGGTTGGTCAGCACCAACCAGAGGCTGGTTCCAGTGCCATGGGTGGCAGCGGGCATGCAGGTTGTTTCTCGGGGCAGGAATGAGGACTGAGGAGGGGAGGATTTATTATGTTTCTTTTTTTTAATATCTAATGTATTTGAACGTTGTTTGGATTGGAATGCATTTTATTTCTGTCATAAAATTTCTTCATCTTTCATACCAAACCAAGTAATTTTCACTCATAAGGTTAAAGACCTTCAAATATTTTCGCGCTTAACCAGCACTGAAACCCTATATACGAGGTTTCGATGCAAAACCAGAACCGAACCCACCTTTACCTGGTTTCGATGCCATTATCATAAATTCTACGAAAGTATGTTTTTGGGTATGAATACCTGTATGTACTCATTTCCTTACAAACAAATTGGACATTTCGACGACCCTGGGAAATTTTGTGTAATAAAAAAAGTATACGTACAGAGTTCTACCCAGTTTGTAATAAATAAGGTATATAACATTTCCTCAAACCAATTTCTACTATTTTGTGTACATTGGGTACTATTACGTGTATATTCACAACTCCTTACATAACTTGTAAGAAAATATACTTTACGGGTAAGAAATTGTGTATGTACACATTTCCTACAACTAATGACCCATTTGTTCCATCTTACACATTTGTAATATATAAGGTATATACCGTTTCGTCTTACAAATTTGTTCCAATTCCTGTACAATTCGTCCTATTAAGAGTATATACACAAATCTTTACAAAACTTGTAAAATATTATGTTTATCGGGTATGAATTTCTGTATGTACACATTTCCCTACAAGTACAAGTCCATTTTCAACCTTCGTCAAACCGTGTACAAGAAAATGTATATACATTTTCCTCTTACAAATTTGTACAAATCTCTGTATATTTGGTAGTAATATATGTATATACACAGATCCATACCTCTATTGTACCAAAATATGCTTTTTGGGTAAGAAATTATGTATGTACACATTTCCTTACACGTAAATAATCCATTCTAAAAATTCGTGCATGTGTTATAAAAGGGTATATACATTCTTCTATTACAAAAGTGTATTAATTTGTGTACAGCATCATGTAACAATTTGTGTACCAGTAAACAGTGCATCATGTAATAAAACTGTATATACATTCTTTTATTACAATATTGTACCAATTTGTGTACCGCTTCATGTAACAATTTGTGTACCGCTTTTTACCCGGTAAACAGGTCAGCCGTTCTTTAGCCTGTATTTAAAGGTTGTTCCCTAGAATCCCGTGTCTGGATCTGGATTCTTTCCTACATTCCTTCTCCCAAAGTTTCATTTTGATCTTCAACTAATTCCGAAACCAGAATTTGCGGAAGAAATTTCCTTCAATGACGGCTGCTGAAAACTCTGTACAGAGGTACGTTGTATATTCCCTCTCCTTTTGTGCTTCAATTCGATATATATATAGAAGATTTGTGTTGGATTTGAGGTGGGTTTTCTCAGATTTCGAACATGAGCTGTCATTGTTACTTGATCTAAAAACCAGCTGTAAAGAATTTCTAAAAGTCATGATCTATGTGATTATGTTCTAGTGAGGAATACATCTTACATTGTCAATCCGGTTGTCCTAATTTCTATCTTTTTATGTTTTTTTTTTTAACTTTTGGAATTCAGCATGAAGTCTATTCCTGATCTTGCTCCTTTAGAAGCAGTGTTGTTTGATGTTGATGGAACTTTATGTGATTCTGATCTTCTCCACTATCAAGTCTACCGTGAAATGCTCCCAGAGGTATTTGTTGAACTCTCAGATAAATCATCTTTTATGAACTCGGGAACTAAATGACCATTTTATTTTAGGCATAAAGCCAAAATTAACCCCTAACATTAGACTGTTTGATCATTTTGGTCCATATTCTATTTTTTTTTGGAGCATTTAAGTTTTTAATATTTCAGTTTATGTCAAAATAGTCTTTGGATGAAAATCATTAATTGATTAACGGTCAACATTTTTTTTGCTGATGTACCACATCCATGTGAATTGAAGTGATGATGTGTATGTCTATGTGTAATTTTAAATATTTTTATTAAATTAATTATAACTAATATGATGATGACACATGATATTATTCGATTGGTTTAATGACAAAGGAAATAAGCAAAATTTGAATATGTATTTTGAGGAGAATCACACCTAGGCCTTGTGTACGGAGGGCTAACCGTTTTGCCATCAAGTTAAGGTACAATTTTGAAATTCAATTACCACTTATTATATCTCTTCTTATAATTTAAAAGGAAATTTAATTACTACTTATTATATTTTATATTTTAAAAATGAAGAAGTAAAAATAGTGGGTAAGAGGAATCGAACCCCAAAACTCTTGATAAATATTGTTGCCAAATATTTAATTAAAATTAAAATTATTTTTTATATTGTTGCCAAATATGTAATTAAAATTAAAAAACTCAAATATTAGATATTAGAAATAAATTTAGAAAAATATATTTTCAATAATGTAAAAGTATTATATGAAAAAAATAAAGGTCATTCTCATAAGTATACTTTAATTTATGTTATAATTAAGAAAACCACAATTTAAACTAATTAAATTTAATCTATCGTAATAACAAAATTAAAGGTACTTAATTGGTTTGGTGGTAAAATATACTTCAATTCTCTTTACCCACGAATTTTTATTTTTCACTTTTAAAACTTGGGGTAATGAATATATATAATAAGTGGTAATTAAAGTTTAAAATAGCTTTTTAGCTTAGTGGTTAAGTGTTTAGTGCTCCTTATGCTCACTAATTACATTTTTAAATTTTGCTTCTTTCTTTTGTCATCATCAGATTGGTTATAATTAATTTAATAAAAAATATTTATAATTACACGTGGACATGCCATATCATCAATCCAATTCACATAGGGTCGGGTTTTTGACCCACCCGAACCCGGCCCGAAAATAAACACCATAAACATGTACCCGACCCGAACATATTTTTTAAAAAAATTTGAACCGACCTGAAAATAAATATATTAAATCCGACCTCGACCCGACCTATATAAAATAAATAAAATTTAGGGATCTAATTGTAAAAAAAATAATTTTAAGGGACTTAATTGTTAAAACTTATAATTTAAAGGACTAAATTGTAAAAAAATTAATTTTAAAGACTTAATTATAAAAAAATATATAAAGAGGGGTATTATTATAAATATTCCTAAAAAATTTAGGGAAAATTACACTATTATTCTCGGGTCGAGTCATATATTTTCCACCCTAAACCCAAACCCGATCCGAGTTTACCCTTAACAAAAATTCAACCCGATCTGAACCTTATTTTTTCATTAAAAATTCGACCCGATCGGCCCGGGTCGAAACCCGTCGGATCTCGGTAAAATGCCCATCCTAAATCCACAAGAACGTGTCACATCAATAAAAAAGTTAATTGTTAGTCAACTAACGATTTTCATCTAAATAAGACCATTTTGACATAAATTGAAACGTTAGAGGCTTAAATGCTCCAAGAAAATAGAATAAAAGCCAAAGTGACTAAACGATCATCCACTATTTTGGTACTTTTATTAATAGGGGTTTTGCCCAAAAATTATACAATCTATCAATTTGGTTCTAATTCAAAATAATTCAATAAATTTAATCCCCTCCATATTAAAAATTTTCATAAATTTAGTTGTTTTTTGTGATATTGTCAAATCAAGTGAGTTTATCGGTTCAAAGTAGTAGTTGGATAACCGCATTCTACCATAAAACAACAAGTTAATGTTAAACTTTTATTATATCTAGGAAGTAATATAATATTTCTCGAAGAAAGCAAACAATTTAGGAGAATAGCAAAATGTAAATTGATATAATTTTTAAATATATAAGGTTGATTTTATTGAATTATTTCAAATTAGGACCGAAATAATAGAATGGGTAAGCTTTGATATTAATTTGAGAGAAAGTACCTAGTCCATGTACTAACGTGGGAGAAATATTTTTGTAAGTACCAATTTAGGAAAAATTACTTAGTTCGATTATTAATGTGGGAGAAAAAATTCTTAAGATACTATTTTAAGAGAAGATACATAATTCAGATATCAAATATATATTTGAGCCATCTAATTATGTGTGAAACACAAGTGCTGAATACGAATACTACAAGATAAATATAACAATAGGGTCTCGAAGCAGCATAAATTTTATTTCAATTTGTGAGTCAAGCATGTTCATTTTTTTAATTCACGGTACAATACCTGTTTGTACTTACAGAACTGAGAGCAATCTGAGGTTTCATTTTTTTAATAATGCCAATATATTCTTCTCTACCCTGATGATATACCAAGGGGAATGAAGTTCATGGAAGATAAGGAAGCAATGTTTCGTAGGTATAAAACTAAGAATGTTTGATCCATTTTTTCCAAACTATTGAAGTTTACAGTTTGATAGCAAATACTTTGTCTGGTCGTCTGGGTGAAACAGGTTGGCTTCAGAAAACTTACCACCGATAAAGGGTCTACACAGACTAACGAAATGGATCGAAGATCGTGGGTTGAAGCGAGCAGCTGTTACGAATGCTCCAAAACAGAATGCTGAACTCATGATCTCCAAACTCGGCCTCCAAGATTTTTTTGATGTTGTTATTTTAGGAAGTGATTGCGAGCGTGCTAAACCGTTTCCCGACCCTTATCTGAAGGCACTTGAAGTACTCAACGTATCAAAGGACCACACGTTTATTTGTGAGGCATGCCTTCTTTTCCTAACTATGCTTTCCACATAAAGAAGTTACGAATATGAACATGCTCTGGTTTTTCGATTGTCTAGGACTCCAAATCTGGGATAAAAGCAGGAGTTGCCGCCGGGATGCCCGTTGTGGGGTTAACAACTAGAAATCCTGAAACTGTACTTATTGAAGCTAATCCAACTCTTCTCGTAAAAGATTATGAAGACCCGAAGTTATGGGAAGCCTTAGAGGAGCTTGATAAGAGAAGAGGTTCAGGAATAACAAAGCAATTTAGGAGGTTTAACTTGATTTGAATAATAATGACCCACAATTTGTGTATTCATATCATTTCTTTTCTTATTGGTACAAAGTACCCACGCAATATTTGATGTATATGCCTTGAGCTCGTTTCATGAGTGTTATGGTATTAACATATTTTCCCCCCCAAATATCAATCTCTGCCTCCTTTCTAACAACTGAGGATTGCATTGAACGATGTTAAGTTGTTAACCATGTCTTTGTCATCATCACTAAGCTTGGTTTTCCAACTTTAATAGAATCGTATTGTGGATTGCATTGGATTTTGATCCATCATTGGAATCCTATCGAACTGCCTCTCTTTAGTCTTTCTTTTGCTACATTCTCTAATCCCAAAACTCTAAATTGAAAAAAAAAATGAATTTAGGGGTTTATTGGTAGGGTGGAAAGTTAAAAGTAAGGAAAATAGGAGGGAGAATAGTTTTTCTTGTTCATATAAAAATAGTTTTCTCCTCGAAATTGGGTAGAAAATAACAAAGAAAAGTGAAAATTATCATACCTTAATAATAAAATTATCAAACCATATTTAAAAACTATAATTTTATTCTCACCATATTTATTATTAATTTTTATAATTTTTCATCCTATATTTTTATTATAATTTTATTTTTCTTCAATTTAATTCTTAAAAATTTTATTTAATCTAAAATTTACCCTTATTTGTTTCTAATAATATTATTAAATTTAATATTTTTAATATAATAATATTTTTGTTCGCTTTAGTCCCTAAAATATTTATTTAATTCAGAATTGACCCTTAAAATATTTTAGGGACTAAAATATTTATCTAATACTTGTACTATGTTTTTATTTTTGTTCAATTTAATCCCTCAAATTTTATTTAATTTGAAATTGAACCCTATTTATTTATATTTTATAATTTAGTCCAATATCATATAATTATAAGCTTTACATTTCAGTCACTAATTTTATAATTGCAATTAAGGACTCGTTTTAGCTCGGATTAACTTGAAATTTGGTATAGATGTCAAAATGATATTGATTTCATAAAGAAATATTTAATTTCACTTTTTTTGAAAAATTGGTCCCTTTGTTTCATGAATATTTTCAAAATAGCTCATAAACTACTTATTTTTGCAATTTACACTCTATTTCAAATCTGATTTCAATAAGAATTTAACATTAAGTTTAGTTGGAACTAATGAGTCTAACCTGAAAATGAGTTTTTAAAATTAACTGCAACTTATAAATTATTTACATTTTAGTCCCTAAACCTCGATTCGGTTAAATTTATTTTGATTTGAACATTGTTTTTAGCAAAACATATGAAAAAGATTTTTTTTCTTGTATTTAGTTTTGAATTTTTTGGATTAAAATTTTGTAAAATTACCAAAATGCTTTTTTAAAATCATTTATTTTTCTAAAGTTTTTAAAGGCTTATTTTCTCGGGTGACTTTAGTTAATTGTTTCCATTTTATTTTCCATGTAATCGAATATGCTTGTTTTTTAATCTGTTTTAGACAACAATGGGCCATTTGTAGCATTCGATATTCCGACCGAATCCGTCTGAACATGGTATTAGGTATTACTTTGACAGTCAAACTCTTGAAATTAAATTATACAAATAATAGAAAAAATTATAAAAATTAGAAAGAAAAAAAATAAACGCCAACTTCATATTAAATAAAAAAATATTAGGGTCTAAACTGGACAAAAATAAAATCATATTAAAAACATTGGACTAAATTATTACAAAAATTAGAAATACAAATGGGTAAATATTCAAAAAGAAATTTTTAGGGATTAAATTGAACTAAGATAAAATCATATTGAAAATATTGAAAGAAATCATAAAAATAGAAACAAATAGGGATTTATTTTGAATAAATAAAACTTTTAGAGACTAAATTGAACAAAAATATCATACTAAATTATAAAAATAGGAAAGAATATGGATAAATTTGGTTCAAATAAAAATTTAAAGGACTAAACTGAACAAAAATAAAACTATATTAAAAATACTGGATTAAATTATAAAAATTAGAAACAAATATGAATTAATTTTGGATTAAATAAATTTTCTAGAGACTAAATGAACGAAAAAATATCATATTAGAAATATTAAAATAAATTATAAAAATTATGCTTAAGGGAAAGTTTGACACTGAAGTAAACTAAATTCATTAATGTTGTATTTACTTTTTAATTGCATTTGTTTTGCCCTCGAAATAATTTCATTGAATCAACCTTGTCCCTGAAGTAAACTCAACTCACCAAAATTGAATGGTCTCAAGGCAAATTTGATGCAATTAAATTACTTCGAGGGTAAATTTAGTACAATTAAAAAGTATGGGCAAAATTGCTAATTTGAGTTTACTTCAGGGGAAAACTTACCCCTTTAGCCTGAAAATTATAAACAAATAGAGGTTAATTTTAGATTAAATAAATAATTTAGGGACTAAAGTGGACAAAAAAATTATATTAAAAATATTAGACTAAATTATAAAAATTCATAGCAAATATGTGTAAATTTTGGATTAAATAAATATTCTAAGGACTAAATTGAACAAAAATAAAATTATATTAATTTATAAAAGTTAGAACAAGGGGTTACTTTTAGATTAAATAAAACATTAGAGACTAAATTAAATAAAAATAATCATATTAAAAATATTAAACTAAATTATAAAAAATAATAATTTTTAAAGCTTAATTTTCTTTATCTCACTCTTCCATTGTGCCAAGAAATACTTATTTTCCTTCTAATTTTTCATCCTTCCAACCAAGCACACCGATAAAAAGAAAAAAAAATGTATTTACATCCTTCTATTTTTACATTCATTCCAATTTTCACCCTTCGATTTTTTTTCTTTCTACCAAACAAAATTTTAAGATTGAGTTCCGGTGTGTTTTAAGACTCTCATTGTCACTTTTAACATGTATAAGTTTTAGAAAATTTTGAAAGTCAAGGTTAATTGGTTATAGTAGGAATTGGAAAAGAAAATATATTTCCTCCGTGAGAAGTTAAACATCTTGAATTCTTGATCATTTTGATTAAACAATTTATATATATATATATATATATATGACTCATTTATATTATATAAAATTTAATTATTTTTTTCAAATTTTTTAAATTATTGGACGAGAGTAAATAAATAGCTAAAAATATTTTCTTATATTATCCATTCATTTACCGACATGTAGTGGTCCAAAAATAATGTAAAACTTTTAAATTATATATATATATATATATATGACTCATTCATTTACCATGTAAAAGTTGTGATATATTTCTGGTTTGAGGCTAAGGTTTTCTCCATGACGAGCCATTGCCCAATACTTGTATGATAATGGTTGTCGAGCCGTCCACCTTTGTGCCTTTTAGGCCCATTCACCCAATCTCAAAAGCATCAAATCATGAAGTCTTGAGGTATCAAGTATCAACGACAACGAGCTTCCCCCTAAACTCAAAAGTCCCTAAAGTAACGCTCGTTCGGTTATGGCGGCGAGCGGTAGACAGACATCAAGTGCAAAGACAAAGAAGACACATAAGTAGCCTACCAATGGCACAAGTGTCCCCTTCCACCACTACGTGTCTTGATTCGGTGTTCCCTCCAAATCCAATCAGAAAACTAATCATTTATCTACCCCCATTGCGGAAACAGAAAAGCTCCTTCCCAACAACAACAAAAAATAAAGTGAAAGAAGAGCAGCCATGTCGAGTGCGGGTGCCGCTATGGATCCCCACAATAAGATGAGGGCAAGAGACGTGAACCGGGTGGCAAAAGGCGAGCAAGCTCCCAGACCCCTCCATGAATACGGCACCGTTTCCCCACCGCCTAGTCCTCAATCCTCCTCCACACCTCCTCCTCATAAAATACCAAACAAAGATATCGCTAACAAGGTTCACACTTTTCTCTCTTTCTTTTTCATATTATGGGTTAACTTGATGCCTTTGTTAACCTACAGCTGGAGGAGGAGTCGCACGTAGAACCACAAGAACGCCATTGTTACAAGTCGTACGTTGAATACCATAAGTGAGTTTTTAACTTAAAATGAAACCTTAAATCAATTGGTTTAGATTTGAATCATAACGAAAATCCATTTCCATATGACTGAAAAGCTGCATTAAAGAACAAGGCAAGAGTGCACCCCAAAGTGATAAGTTTGCAAGGCATTTTCGGTCTCTATGTCCCGTTGAATGGGTAAATAAAGAGATTTTTTTTTTTTTTTGCATTAATGGAGGATGCCTAAGCATATTTGTCTTTGTTTCTTTAGATTCAAAGATGGGACGAAGCCAGGGCCACCGGAACCTTCCCTGCCATATGAACACCAAACTATAATTATCAGTGTTACGACTGTTTCCTTTGTTTTCTTCTTCTTCTTATTTTCTCTTAATCTTTTTACTTTTAAAGAGAAATGTATTTTAATCCCAATTTCATTGAATGAAATATGAAACTCGCAAACTTTACTTGTAAGGTGGGTTTTAACTTTTAAATAGAAAAAACAAATATGTCGTTTATTAAATAAAAATTAGTGAATTTTTTAATATTTTATTAATTTAGTTCTAATTCAAAATTTTTAATTTAATTTTAAATATTTAAATAATTTTATTAATTTGGTTCTTATTTTAATTTATATAGCTTAATAAATTTATTTTTCTTATAATATTATAAACTGATGACACATTTTATTGGTGAAAAACGAATAACATGGATGGTTTGAGAAGTATCAGATTTAAGATTCCAGGCAAGATTAACAATTAACCATTGGATCATAGATAAGTTCTGTAATTTTTATATAGTCAATAAAAATAATATTTAGATTAAATTATGATCCAAACTCATTAATATGAATGAGTCACTACAACAAAAATAAATTTTTAATGGTGTTTTTTTATCTTTTAGCGCCGTATTTTAGCGCCGCTAATAACTCTCCTGATGTTAAAAAAAGTGTCGTAAAAAATAGTGCACAACAGTTCGCGGCGTTTGTAGGTAAAATACGCCACAAAAGGTCAAGATATATAGTCGTATTTTGTATAACAAACACCGCTGAAGGTTATGGGATATAGTGGCACGTGTGAAGAAATGTTGCGAATAACATGTTCTTTAGTGACGTTTTTGAAGAAAAACCTATTCTTTAGCGACGTTTTGAACAAAAACGACGCTAATAACTTATTTTATAGTGACAATTTTTTTACAAACGTCGCAAATAACCTATTATTTAATAGGGTTCGAGTTCTTAGTCATATCTAAATAGCACGGTGGAGCTACTGGTTAATAAGTAACAATAAACTAAACAAAATGAGTTGCACCATACAATTATTTTGGAACACAAGAAAACTGTTTTTAGCGGCGTTTTTAAGCGTTGCTAAAAAAAGCGCCGTAAAAAGTACCGCTAAATCGAGCACCGCAAAAAGTAGCGATGTTTTTGGATGACAAACGCAACTAAAAACCATCACTTTTAGTGGTGTTTTAAAAGACAAACGCCACTAAAACCATAACTTTTAGCAGCATTTTAAAATACAAGCGCCACCACTAAATGTCAACATATAGCGACATTTTATTTTCTAAACCCCACGAAAAATCATGACTTTTAGTGGCGTTTTAAAAGGCAAACGCCACTAATTGTCAATATATAGCAACATTATATTTTCCAAACGCCACTAAAAGTGATGGATAGATAACATATTTGTGATCTTTAGTGTCACTTTCTAATTAAAACGCCGTAAAATTAGCATGACTTTCAGTGGCATTTTTTTAAAACGCCGCTAAATTGACTGATTTAAAGATATTATTTCCTATTTTGTACTGCAACGTGTAACATTATTCAATAACAAAAAACTTGAATTTTAATTATGACACAAATCAAGTAGAAATACTTAACAACAAAATAAATCAAAGTCTATAAACATTAAAATGAAATGTAATGTAATTCAGCATGGTTCACTAGAATAAACAAAGCATGAACCTTTGATAAAAAAATGCAAAGCAAGAACCTAAAAAATCAACTAAGATGGTGGATTCAATGAATCTTTAGATTTGAACTTAGCAATTAGAAGCTTTCTTTTGCTGCTTTTCCCACCCCAAAGTTGTGCTAGTTTATTATTGTAGTCCTGCAGAAAAGATATAGCAAACTAGTGTAAAAAATCAACTTCGAATAGCTGAAGTGAACACCAAACTCAAAAGTACTAAAATCTTTTCCTAGATTACAACACTAGATTTCTAAAGATAACATAAGTTGACTAAATTTGTGTAATAGCATACTTTCAGAGGTTCATCATTTCAAACATGAAAAACATAAAGAGTAAACATAAAAAGCAGATCATACCGAGTAAACAACCATTCTACCATATCAAAAATGAAAATGTACGAAATAAACAACAAAATTTAGGGTCATTACAGATAAGGAAATGTAGGTAAAAATGGCTACGAGATTAAGTACCTGAGAGTAATTGGTAGCCCAGGGGAGTGATCAATGTAAGAACTCCATTTCTGGTCCTTTAATACATGATCCTTATAGCATATCTCATCACACTCTGATATACCTAAAAAGCACATAATTGTAAAAATAAAGATATAACCAGCTTCAAAAGATATATTGTTTCATCGGTGTATTATAACACTAGATTCGCTAAGGTTGGTTACGACATCAAAGCAGTGATTAAACTAGGTTCGAAGAAACATACAATGATTTTCAAACGAAAAGAAACAAAACAATCAATACAAAAATACTTACATTCTTCCCATGTCTCTCCATCCGCACTACACCCTTTTTTGCAAAATACTCTCCCTACAAGAATTTTCTTGTTAGTAGCACTCATAGATTGCTGACATACAAATAGATTTCTTAGATAAATCAACCATTTCTCATAATTCAAAAGTAAAAGGAAATTAAAATGAAAAAAATTCCAAGTTGCCAGGTTCAAAATCATCAAGAAGAACTAATTGTACCTCTTCAGGCCAAGTTCAAGTTTAATCTCTGCAAGTAACAACAAGTAAAAATTAAGAAAGGCACATGCCGCAACACTTGTAGAAGGGGAGTGAAACCCCAAATCAACAAAACAAAAAAGAGTATAATAAATATAGCAAGGAACAAAATGGGGAGTGATGAGCAAACCTGCTCTTAGTTTTTGTAAAGCTTCAAATAGTACAAATCTGAACTAGAAATGTTTACCTATGAACTTGAGAACATCGACTACAAATTATGCAACACCTATGAAATTATAGTTTGTAAAGTTCCAAATTTGTGTGAAGGAAAAAGTTCATAGGTATTTTACTTTCGAAATTATGCAAGATTAAACAACATTGACTTTGACATAAATATTCAGTAACTTGAAATAGAAAACAGCTCACCTAGAAAAATATAAACTTTTTAACCATAATCACACTCCTTTTGTAACCCCTCGTCCCGGTCAGGAAGACTGACCGGTCCGAGTGGGTCACACGGGGAAAACCGAAGTGAAACCCGTTAAGGCTCCCCTTCGGTTAGAAACCCTAGAAAAATTCTTTTTACATTATTTTGTCTAAAAGCAACAAAGCGATGCGAAACAATCAAACAAGCAATTTAAAACATCCAATTTTAGATTGTACAGCAGGCCGTATCGATACACTAGAAGTGCGTATCGATACGCCTTGACTAGGTCAACATCCCATAGTCAACATAGGCAGACCGTATCGGTACGATGGTTGACCGTACCGATACGCCCTCACTGGTGAACGATAAAAGACCATACAAATAGACCCTAGACCCGTACCTATACGCCAAAATCTCGCCAAATTCTCAGATTTCCATAGAGCTTTTGGCGTATCGATACACCCCCGTGTACCGGTACGTTAGGCCTAAACTGAGGCCCAAAGTGTAGGACCGTATCGATACGGCCCTTGGGCGTATCGATACGCCATGCACTGCAAGCCTGAACTTAGCTGCAAAACACACCAAGACTCAACTCTAAATGCAATTTACGACTAACCTAGCCACAATCAAACATTCATACAACCTTTAGCAACCAAGAAACAGCATACAGAACAATTTAAACGAACAACGGAGCATCAACAACATCCATATAGCATATCATAGAAGAAACTAAGGATCCAACCATTTAAACATGTCATAAGCATAGAGATAAGGGGCACATGGCCAACATACATGGAATAAGCAAGCCACAACCAAATATCAACATAATAAAGGAGTCTTAACAAGGTCCTTAACACAAAACAACATACTCGAATCCCATTGCTTAGCTATTACATCAATTAACTTAAAAGTCCATACTTGAAGGTAGAAATAGCACACTTGGAGGCCCTTCTCTTTGCACAAGCAGCCCACGAACTAAGGATCTGCATTGTCGAACAAAGGAGAGCGTAAGCGCAAAGCTTAGTGAGGGTAAGCTCATAAAACAAACCTCGACAATGCAGGGTCCAAGCACGATCAACAAAACCAATTATGAATGCATGCTTCCTTACCTTCGAAACCACATGAATCTAATTTATGAAATGCATGAACATAACCTCAATTATCATGTCATGCTCAACTTGTCCATAATACAACCATATGAATCACATTTAACAAACCGTATTGGCACCTAGCTATGACCCGAATACGCAAATAACAACCGTTGGAACTCACATCCAACAACTCAACCATTACATTACCTTACGGTGGGATTCCACTCATCACCGTTCCACGCGGAGGGGATTCCACTCATCCTCACGCCCCGTCGATGGGATTCCACTCATCATCGACTAAATTATAAATGAAGATTTCCGGGCGTACCCGTACTCCATCTTGGTGACTACCATCACCAAGACCATGCACGCAATTCGACACTCGTGTGCACACTAACATCCTAATGATCGATCATTTGTACCCAAGCATACTAGTGCCAATACTATCTCATCACAAGCTCATCATAACACAATATCCTTACCAATTCCCGTGCCTAGCACGTATCCACCATGATTTACAATCATTCAACCCACATTTCATCAAACACATGCATATCACAATGCATAAATAAATCATCATGCCTCATCATTACACATAGCCACAATATGCATAGCAACATCAATCACCATTAGTACATGAGGCATAAACACAACATTTACAAGTTCAACCATAGTCTTCTAAACTAAAGCTTGGGATTAGACTACCAATCTAATCTCAATCCTAGGTGCGTTTAACAAGCCCGACCTAGGTCCATATACTCGAACCAAAGCATTTTGAAAACCAATTTAAAACCGAAGAACCACTCACCAACTATCCAAGCTCAACACTAGCCGATCAATCCACCAAGCTATCCGGATTCGTTCCTGTGGCTTCACCAACACAAAACCTTGACTCTAATCATCCAACACAATCAAAACATCAATAATCAATCACCAAAACTTGCTGCAAACCCATAGCACAATTCAAGCATATATTCGACCCAAGAACACTCTCAAAATATCATTTTCGAGCAGCCCTCAAACTCAGCAGATAACCAATGTTTCCAACATCTAAATTGCCATCTAACACACCCAAAACAACCTTCAAACATAACCTAAACATCAGCCATCAACTTTCACACTAAAACAGCCCCAAACTCCATTTTTGAACACTCTAAAACCGCACAAAAACCCATATCCGAAAATCAAGTTAAAACCATGTAAAAATTAGATATGTTGGACCTTATGGTTTACAAATAACTTGTCTAACAACAATAAATCAAAAGCTTAACTAAAAATCCATAAAGCTACAACCTTTATTAAAATTTGGAAAACCCAAAGTATAGAAACATGAGTTTTAAGAACAATGAAGACTAATGTTAGATAGGAAATAAAAAGGACAACATAAAATTGATTTTACCTTTGAAAAATCTTCAAAAATCGAGCAAGGAAGAAATGGAATAGTAATTTGAAATGGGGAGGGGAGGGTGCTGTTGGTTTCTTTGAAAGAGGAGGGGAGGAAGATGAGCAAAAAGGTATTTTATTTGTCTTGTTTTATTTTAAAAGCCAAAGGTCATAAATACCCTTAATGAATAGGGATAATTTCAATAATATAAAAATCCATGACTTTGGGCTTAAAAAGATGACTAGTCCAACATATATTTATTTGTTTTGAAAATATGAAGCCCAGAATTATATTTTAATAATTTAATTTCACCCGACCCCCTAACTCGGGTGTTACACCTTTTCCTACCAAGCATGTGTTTATTGATATAAATAATGTAAACATTCAGTAACTTGACATAAACATTGTGGGTATTACTTTGCTTTTTTTAGATCTTTTGGATCTGCTAAAAGAACATTCTGAGATTCTAGACTTTACAAATCTTGTAAACATAGACAAGAAATTTGAGTCTATAGTTGCCATGTTTCTCACTCAACAACTTTAAGGATTAACAAATACTGCAATTTGTAACTGAAAATGTTTTTCAGGTTTCAAATGCTAAAAGAAAACAAAAGCATCCAATGTAATTTGTTGCATGAAATTATATCACCTTCAATTTTCTTTGCATGAGATTCTGTTAACCTTGCTGCAAACTCGGAAAAGCCATGTTAGCTATAAAGCATTGAACTTTTTGATGCATTCTTGTTGAGATTCAAATTTCAAAGAAAGTATAAATAGTCGTCGATTCATCCAAAACACAAACAAGGAGCAAAGCTTATGCTATTTCCTTGTTGAAATTTAGAGCAACTGAAATTTATAATACCTTCATAGCAAGTCAGACAACATTTTGTAGTGAGACATTTTGGTTATGGCTGGATCTTCATTCTTTTTTTCCCATGTACACAATATACACCTGCCGCATTTTGGATTTATGTTCAAGACATCAAAATTAAGCCAAAACAAAACAATGATGTGTCGATATACTTACATTACTTGTGGCATCCTCGATTAAATGAAGATGAGACTGAATTGAGACAAGAGTGAGAACAACATACAAGTTTAATTTTGTATCCATCATCTAATCTTTAAAAATAACTTGTGAAGAGTTTTTAGTTCTGGGATTTTCAAATATTACAACACAAGTTTATTTGTAAGATTTGAGGTTAACAAGTCAGCCTTCCCTATATCCATGAGAAAAACTTCAACAACACAAATGGGAAGTGGGGAACATACTTTTTAGACCTTTCATCTAATATTCATGCTTTAGACTTCGATAGAAAAGCAAGAATACACACACATACCACGAAACTTTTTATGGGATTTATACTAGAGCTACATATGTTTTTAATTGAAGGAAGAAACTTTTTTTAATCCAAATATACAAGAATCCACTACATTTCTGTCATTATGGATTTATACTTTTAACACAGTATTCTTGATTCTAAAGATCATTCATTCAATGCAAATATATCTTTCTTTCTCTCTTCGTCTCTCAAGCACTGACCCTACGCACTATAATCTACAAGTACAAACAACAGTAGCAGCAAGCATAGTTTCCCATGTAAAAACCAGGCTGAAGAAGAAAGAGCAATATACCTATGCACTATAATCGAAGATCTTGTCGGTGTTTGAAATTAACAACATAACCCTACATTATAGTCTATGTTCTTTGATCAAACTAAAAATAAACAACATAATCGAAGAGGAGGAGGAGCACGGTTTTAGAGTTATGTTGAGACTGACCTTTTGGTACTTGGTTTCTGCTGCGACCGCGCGGTTTGAGAGATGACAGCCTGACGAACGATCGACAGCGAAGAGGAGCATGACGACGAGAGAGAGAGAATGGACCCACTGCGGCAAGGAGGACTCGCAGAGCGACAAGGCAGTGAGTTTTAGGGATTTATTAGGATTTTGATTTAGGAACGTTGAAGCCTGAGATTGATAATCCATCAAATTAAAATTGGGTGATGTAACTATCGCAGCGTTTGTAAATACAAACGCCACTAAAAGGGCGTATCTTGCCACGTTTTCGGCCAGAAATACATTTATTGCAGCGTTTTTTCTTTAAAAAAACGCCACTAAAAAACGAAACATATTGCAGAATTCGAGACAAAACACCACTAAAGAATGATCTATTGCGGTGTTTACAGGAAAAACATCACTATATGTTTCGTTCTTTAGTGGCATTTTAAAGAAAAACCCCGCAAAAATTTGTCATTCATGGCGTTTTTCCTGTAAACGCCGCGAGATGTACAATTTTAGCGGCATTTGCTCTAAAAATGCCGCAAAAGTGCCGCTATATACCAACCTTCCTGTAGATGTCAGGCCCGCACAACAAGCGCAATCGAGACCTAACTCCACTAAAGGCAAACCTTCAAACTAACTCGTTGTGTACAATCTAAACCATGCGAAACCATGACGAACTCTCAGCTTCACCTTTGTCT
The DNA here is from genome assembly GCA_030270665.1 of Hibiscus trionum. Classification (NCBI taxonomy): domain Eukaryota; kingdom Viridiplantae; phylum Streptophyta; class Magnoliopsida; order Malvales; family Malvaceae; genus Hibiscus; species Hibiscus trionum. The sequence goes on along the minus strand of BSYR01000064.1, from coordinate 2,717,798 downwards.
AACGCATCAGCTACACTAACCGCCTCATGCCATACATTCTAAAAGCACACACATGGAATAGCTCGACATGCCTCAACAATTTGCCGAAAGTAACGCCAAATGCACCATGGCCTACACTCCAAGTATAGCATCCATGACACCGCCACTGTAGAATCAGACTCAATAATAATAGGAGCTGAAATCCAGACCGTGTTAACTAACATATCAATCGCATAAGCAATTGCTCAAAACCTTGCCTCGTTAGACTCCATCACCCCTAAAGGACCCGCGAACAATGCCACACTCTTCTTTTGAATCCCTCAACACTCCACAACAATCCGCAGACCCCGACTTCCCCCTCACAGACCCATCCACATTGAACTTAAGCACCCTAGGCAACGACGGCACCCAACAAACCCCCTTACGAACTACGCAGCCTACAGCTCGGGCAAACAAAGACTCGGGCACTCCCAACACTGCGCCTCCGATATAATATATTCATCATTCATCGCCTTAACCCAATAAAGCGCTCGTAACTTAATCAAAAATAAAATATCGCCAACCAACAAAATTTTCTTATTAAATATCAATTCATTGCAGCCAGCCACAATGAGCATAATATCGGCGCGCAGCTACTAATCCACCACAATCGCAAGAGGGTAAAGCCTCCCACATACGCTTGTGACAAAAATCATGAATTGTCTGAGGTCTCACAAATGCCATATCCCACCACTGATAAAACAAGCTCCAAATCTCTTCCATAACACGTTAAGAATAAAGAATGTGATCGACCTCGTCTTCTTCCTCATTACTCTACATACAACGTAAAGAAACACCCTCCATCGACACACCCTTATCATACAACATATGCAACGTCGGAAGACTACTGAGGAGAACGAACCATAAAAACATTGGATTTTAGGCGGCACCGAAATGTTCCATACCATAAAAGTATCCAAATTTTCCTTCTCCAAACCAAGAGACCACATCATCTTGAATAAATCATTGGCCAAGAATGTCCTCTTCACACTAGGACGCCAAACCAGTCTGTCCTCAGCATATAAATCTAACGGATAATGGCACACCAACTCCCATAGTTCCCCCAACTGCCTCCCTTCGAAGCTACACAAATCACGACCAAAATAGGAATGCCATTGCCCATGCTCCCAACTGCCATCATGCGCATAATTAGCCAAAAATGCCAACTTGGAGATAGCTATACGAAACAATCGAGGGAATAGAACGCTCAGAGGTTCATCGAAACACCATAAATCGTGTTAGAAAAGAATGGAGGCACCATTTTCCTCTATCCAAACGAACAATCCCACACCTATCAATCTTTCAACACAATCATCCTCTTGAACTTCTACTATTTGTCTTCATACACACGACATTCGATGCTTACCATTAGAATTAAAACGCCAATCAAGAACCTGCTCTCTATATTTCTCAACTATTAATCTTTGCCAAAGCGAATTTTTATCTAAGGAATAACACCACGCCTATTTTTCCAATAACGCTAAATTTTGCAACTCCAAATCCACTACACCCATTCCCTCAAACTTCTTTGGCCGACAAACATTTGCCCAATTGACATATCACTCTTACGCGACAACTCTGTCCCTCTCCATGAAAATGCACGATGAATATGATCGATCTTCTTAATCACACTCTTTGGTACAATAAAAATTCTCATATAATATAGAGGAAGAGACGACAAAACTGAATTAATCAAAGTCAAACGAGTTGCAAAGTGTAAAACCTATGTTTGATTTTGATATAACAAATAGTTTAAGGACCAAAATGCAAAGTAAATAAACTTTTAAGTACTTGAAAGTCTTACCATTGACAAGGATTTTAAAACTAAAATGTTTCCGAGTTAAAACTTAAACCCCACAAATTTTTCTAAGTGTTTTCAAAGCCAAACTTAACAAAATTGCCCAGGCATTTCGATACATTATATAAGTGTTTCGATACGGCCTTGCCTTTCCAAAGCCAATCTTTAGAAAACTAAACAAGCGTTTCGATACGCTATCCTAGCGTTTTGATACGGCCTCATCTTAATTGGCTACTAGAATTTCACGTTTTAATACGGCCGATACTATTTCGATACGGCTATCCCTGTTTTGATACGACATTCATTTGGGCTTAAGTTTTTTGTTTAGCGTACCGATAAGGACATATAATGTATCGATACGAGGGTTAAGGTTTTCAAATCTTTGCATTTATTATATGACTGTTGCCTTGTCAGTTAGATGAAATCAGCAAACTTTCAAAATTCAGTTACCCGTACCGATACACCTCTTGGCGTATTGATACGGAGTTTGGCACTGTCTAAGTTTGCAAAAATTGCATCGATACGGCCTATAGCCTTTTTATACAACCCTTATACGTTTTGATACGCCTTCCCGCATATCGACACACCCTCTTTATTACTTGTAACGACTCTTTCTGTTTTGAGACATGTATCGATACAGTAGGTTGCAGAAGTGCATTTATGATGAGAAAAAGAGAGCTCAATGGCTCTATTGATGATGCCAACCACCCAAACGGCTAGAATTCAATGAGAAGGTATAAAAGCAAGCCTCTAAAGCTACAACAACAACTATTGAACAAGTCGAGCACAACCAAGCAAAAATACAATCTCTTTGAGCCTTTTAGAGTCAAACCTTTACAGCCAACTTGTGTAATTCATTTGTAATCTTTCATTTCAAGTTTGGGAGTGTGATATTGTAATTGAGCAAATATTTTACCTATTTAGAGGTTTATTTTCAATTTTCCAACTTTTTCTTGTAAAAGAGTGATTTCGATCAAGCTTTGGGTAGAAAGCTTTGATCTTTGTAACGGTTTCCTCCTAATCCTAGAAAAGAGGAAGAATTCAGTAGTGAATTGGTTGAAATCCTTAGTGGGAGCTAAGGTAGTGGATGTAGAGCTTGTTAGAAGCTTGAACCACTCTAAATCTCTTTATCTTCAATTTTTATTTTACCATTTTGCTCCCTTTCATTTTAAAAAGCCAATTAACCCCCTCTTGGCCAATTCGACATTGTTTGATCATCTCAACAATTGGTATCAGAGCTACACTCATTGGAAGGATTAACACCCTCTTGAGTCAATTCTTTGAGAGATTGATCAACTTACATTCGAAGCAATGACATTTACCTCCGGCCAAAACCTCTATGGGTCACAATCTATCACCAAACTTCCTTATTTCAATGGGGATAACTATCTCTATTGGAAGAATAGGATGAGGCTCTTCATCAAATCGAATGACTACCTCCTATGGGATGTAGTGGAAGATGGTCCACTAATTCCTATGAAGAGAGATGTAGAAGGTAGACTCGTTCCAAGTCCAAGATCGAGATGACCGATGATGATCAGAAGAAGCTACAAGTTAATGACAAAGCATTACACATGCTATTATGTGATCTTGGACCGGACATGTACTCGAAGATGTCTTCGTGTACAAGTGCGAATGAGGTGTGGGACAAGCTAGAGACCACATATGAAGGAATCAATGATGTCAATGGAACCAAGATTTGAATCCTCAATTTGAGCTATGAAAATTTCAAGATGAATCTCGATGAAAGCATCACCAAGATGTTTGATCGTTTCTCCGTCATCATCAACATTCTCAAAGGCTTCGGTGAAGTCATTCCCGAAGATAAACATTTCCGGAAGCTTCTCTATTCTCTTTCTGAGTCATAGGATGGGAAGAGGACCACCGTCATCGAGGCAAAAGATTTGAAGACCTTGAAGCTCGATGCACTAGTGGGGTCTCTCCTCACTCATAAGATCATGAAGCAAGGAAGAGAAGAAGAAAAGAAAAGAGAAGAGAAAAGAATAGAGAAGAAAAAGGTAGAGAAGAAAAAGATTTGAATTGTTCTCAAAGCTTTACATGAAGAGAGCGATTCAAGTGAGGAAGAAGACGAGGAAATGGTTATGTTAGCCAAAAGGTTCACTCGATTCATGAAGTCCAATAGAGGTAAAAAGTTCAATCATAAAGAAGACTTCAAGAACAAGAACAATGAGGAAGAGAATGATCAACTCATTTTCTATGAGTGCAAGAAATCAAGGCATATATGAACTGATTGCCCTCAACTCAAAATGAAGAGCTTCGGGAAGAAGAAGATGCTCAAGACCAATATTGCTACATGGAGTGATTAGGAATCATTCGATGAAGAGCAGTAAGAAGTTGCCAACCTTTTCCTTATGGCCTTGGAGGATGATCCTAAGGTAACCTCTAACTCATCTAACTTTGATTTTACATATGATAAGCTTCAAGAAGCATATGATGAGTTGCAAGAGGTATATGATGAATTGGTTGAGAAATATAAGTAATCAATTTTAAATAACAAGAAAATCATTTTTGATTTGAAAACACAAAATGATTCCTTATCTAAAACCAATTCTGAACTTGAAAAGAAGGTTTGTGCTTTAAAAGACAATTTAACATATTTTGAAAAAGAAAATATTGATTTAAACAACCTTCTTTCCGAGCTTAATGATCATCACTATAAGGAGGTGAATGATCTCAAAGCTTCTTTGAACAAAGTTGGGAATTCAAGTTTTGAAAAAGGTGAATCTTCAAAACCTAACTATGTAAAAAGAAACTTTGTTAACCACAAACAAAGAGGCTTCTAAAGGCCCTCTAGAGGTAAGAAGATTAGGAGTGTTTGGATTCCTAAGAACCTAATTGCTTCTAATTATTTACATGCTATTGCTTCTTGGATTCCCAAGGGAACTAAGATTTTGGGAGCTAATGTTCATAGATCCAAAATGATTTGGGTACTAAAAATTAAGACCTAATATTTGTTTGTAATGGGAGCATTGCTACAAGGCCAAAGCTTCAAGTCAAAACACATGGTACCTTGATAGTGGATGCTCAAGACACATGACCAGTGACAAGAGTAGATTCATGGAACTAAAGCCAAAAAGTGGTGGATTAGTGACATTTTGTGACAACTCCAAAGGCCATATTGAAGGAATTGGCTCCATTGGTAATCACTCTTCCATACTCATTAATAATGTTTTATATGTCAACGGTCTAAAACATATTTTGTTGAGAATTAGTCAATTATGTGATAAAGGTTTTAATGTTCTCTTTGATATAAATGGTTGTAAAATCTTAAACAATGAAACTAACAAAATAATGCTCATAGGTCATCACATAGGTAATATATACATGGTGCATTAAGATGACATAAATGTTTCTAATGCATGTTTTGTAGCTAAGGATGAACATGATTCATGGTTATGGCATGGGAAACTAGGACATGCTAGCATGAGTGTTTTAGAAAAATTGGTTTCCCAAGATCTAGTAAGAGGTTTACCTAAGCTAAAATTTTCTCTAGATAAAATTTAAATGCTTGTGATAAAGGTAAACATAAAAGGGTATCTTTTAAACCTATTAATGATGTTTCAACTAGTAGAGTATTACAATTGATCCATATGAATCTCTTTGGACCTATTAGGACAATGAGCTTGGGTGGAAAATCATATGCTTTTGTTTTAGTTGATGAATACTCTAGATACTCTTGGGTTCTATTCTTAAGTACTAAGGATGAGGCATTAGAAAAGTTCATCACGTTTTTAAAAATCACTCAAAATGATCTTGATCAATTAATTTCTCATATTAGAAGTGACCATGGAACCGAATTTCAAAACTTAAGATTTGAAGGTTTTTGTAATTCAAATGGTATAAGTCATAATTTTCCATTCCTCGCACTCCTCAACAAAATGGGGTAGTTGAGAGGAAAAACAGAACTTTAGAAGAAATGGCTAGAACCATGCTTTGTAAAAATAATTTGCCTAAGTATTTTTGGGCAGAAGCCACAAATACCGCTTGCTACATTATAAATCGAGTAATAATTAGGCCGATTTTAAAGAAAAAACTATGATATTTTAAAATCTAAAAAGCCTAGCATTAGTTATTTTCATCCTTTTGGATGCAAGTGTTTTGTTTTAAATAATGGAAAAGAAAATTTTGGCAAATTTTGATGCTAAAAGTGATGAAGCTATTTTTCTAGGCTACTCTTTAAACTCTAAAGCCTATCGTGTATTTAACAAAAGAACTTTAGTTGTTGAAGAGTCTAATCATATGGTTTTCGATGATAACCTCCTTTCGAGGAAGGATTCTTGTGATGATGATGATGATGATGTAGGAATCATTGAAGCCAATGATGGTGGATAATCATCAAAGGTGGATGAGGTTCCAAGAAAAGATGAAGAAGCACAAGATCCACCTCTAGAAGCCTTGAAGGACATAACTCTAGAGGAAAAGGAAGTGAGCTACCCAAGAGAGTACAACTATGTCAAAGGTGGTGAGATTTTTGGTGATCCATCCAAAGGGATAACCACTAGATCCTCTCTTAAACTTATGAATAATGTTGCATTTATTTCATGCACAGAGCCTAAGAATATCAAAGAAGCATTAAATGATGATTTTTGGATATTGACTATGCAAGAAGAATTAAATCAATTTGAAAGAAGTCAAGTTTGGACATTAGTTGATGAGAGTGGTAACATAGTGAAAAATAAGGCTAGACTTGTTGCTCAAGGTTACATTCAATAAGAGCGAATTGGTTTTGATGAAACATATGCACTCGTAGCTAGGATGGAAGCTATTAGGATGCTTTTTGCATTTGTGTGTTATCATGAATTCGAGCTTTTTCAAATGGATGTCAAGTGTTCATTTTTAAATGGTTTTATAAATGAAGAGGTGTATGTGAAACAACCACCCAGTTTTGAAGATCCTAAATTTCTAAACCATGTTTTTAAACTTACTAAAGATTTATATGGTTTGAAACAAGCACCTAGAGCATGGTATGCAAGGCTTTCAAGCTTTTTGATTGAAAAGGTTTTGAAAAAGAAAAGATGGACACTACACTCTCTATTAAAAGAAATAGCAAAGACATCTTAGTAGTTCAAATTTATGTTGATGATATTATTTTTGGTTCTACTAATGAGTTGTTTTCCCAAGAGTTTTCTAAGCTAATGCAAGGTGAGTTTGAGATGAGCATGGTGGGGGATCTCTCATTTTTCTTGGGACTCCAAATCAAACAAAGGATGTAACCCCCTCGTCCCGGTCTGGCCGGATGACCGGTCCGAGTAGGCCACACGGGGAAAATCGAAGCGAAACCTGTTAAGGTTCCCCCTCGGTTAGCAACCCTAACTTTTTCTCTTTTAATCTTATCTCCTCTAATGGCACGTTCAAGTCCTATGTGATCATAACAGCGGAATAAAATGAAGAAAGCAATCAGCTGAACCCAAAACATCAATTAAACAGCCCAATTTTAATCCATTCGACAAGCCGTTTCGAAACACCATTGAGGCGTATGGAAACGCCCTTGACCAGGTCAACTGCCCCAAGCCATACGAGGAGGCCGTATCGAAACGGAGGTCAACCGTTTTGAAACACCCTCAATGGTCAACTTCTCGTGGTCAACGAGATATTGACCGTTCCGAAACCTTTAGACCCGTTTCGAAACGCTTTCATCTCGGCAATTTCTTAGATTTCCAGTAGCCAAAATGTTCCGAAACTTGTATCGGAACGGGGGTTCACAGTGACCAAACCGTATCGTAACGTGTTCCGATACGGGGTCCCTGAAGCCTTACCCGTTCCGAAACGTGTTAGCCTGTTTCGAAACACGGGCTGTCTGCAACCTTTGAAACCCAGACTTAGGCATTTTTCAACACTTCTAAAGGCCCTAATCGACCCCAAACGACACTCAGCATAAGCATACATGAACTAGAGGCATGGATCCTATATTAAACAAGCTCAACACACAAGACATAGGGTGAATCATCCATTCATGGCATTTACACAAAAAGGGCAACATTACATGTAAGGCATGTTTGAAGACTTAAAAGCCAAAAGGCACAATTCATCTCAAATAGGTTTACATGCCATTCAAGAGCAATTTAAACATTCATAAGGCATTTCAACACACAAGCATTTGGCAAGACATAACATGTTTACAAACAAAGTCAATTCATAAACATCAAACACATATATGAGTCATACATAGCTCACACAAAACACACTCTTGCCACATTGCTAAACTACTACATAATTGCTAAACCGTACTTGAGCAACAAAAACTTGGAAAGCCCCCTTTTGCCTTGCTCCGAACTAACTCCACGCTGATGATCTGCATTGTTGAAAATGAGAGCGTAAGCTAGAAGCTTAGTGAGGATGCTCTAAAATTGAAAACATCAACAATGCAGGGCTCAAGCATGCAAATCCTTTACTACACATACAACACACATAGGTAAACATCAAGTCGACCTAGCTAGTCTTTCAAGTTTCATAATATGGCATCTCACACCATACTAAGCTCAAACATCACATATCAACATCATACATTACAATTATAAGAACAAGTTTGATTGGCCACTATTAGTTTACCCGAATGTGCAGATTTAATCTCAACAACCACATTACCTCGGTGGGATTACACTCATAACTGGACCTCGCATGGGCGGGATTCCACTCATCACCATATGCCCTACGGATGGGATTCCACTCATCATCCCGTAGAATATAAATAAATTTCCGGTGGAATATTACATCACCGTACTCCTCCTTGATGACTCAACGCCATCAAGGCCACGTACGTTTTGACTCAATTTGTGTGCACACTAATCCTAATGATCGATCATTTACACCCGGTAAGTTAATTAGTGCCAATTTCATTTACCACATCACAAATCCACCATTCATGTCTCATGCTCATTATATACATAGCAAGACATACATGCACAACCAATCCACACTTCACAATAACAAGTAGGCAATGGCATGAATAGCATAATAGAATTCAAGAAGCTAAGTTACCAATTTAACTCCACATAGGAATGGCCTACCAAGCACATTCCAACACACACACACTACACACACTTGAACCATCTTTAAAACATATTTAAAGTCACTCACCACCCTTCCTTAGCAACCAAAGCAAGCCTCCTACAAACCCGAATTTGATCCCGTTGCCTCTCCAACGTCTCCTCTTGCTTCTAGCCAATCAAAAACACATCCATTACTCTCAATCAATGCTAAAACTCAGTCATCACTCAGCTCTTAAGCTCAAGCCAAGCTTCAACAATTTTCCAATCCAAATAACCACCCAAAATGCCCATTTTCGTGCTCCTTTAAAACCTAGCTGAAAATCCTATTTTCAAACACCCAAATGACACCCAAATGGTCCCAAAACACCCTCCTATCATACTTAAACCATCAGCCCTTCAAATTAATCCTAAAACTCATCAAAAATCAAGTTTTAGACACTTTAAACATGGCTACAATGACCCATTTCGGGTTTTCACCCAAACTTACCCATTTTAACATATTATATGTATTTTAAGGTGGCTAAATCAAAACCCAACCTAACATTTCAAAACAAGTTGAAAAACTCAATAAAAATCCATTCTTTCATTAAGCCCTAAATTTCCAAAAGTTGTTAGTTTGAAAATCTACAACCATGTAAAGATATAGAATGAAGAGGAGAGTCCAAAAATATATTTACCTTTGAAAAAGACCTTGAGATGAAGAAGCAATCTAATGGAATAGTAGATGGGAGTTGAGAGGGTTTTAGGTTTGGGTTTCCACGTTGAAAGCAAGAAATGGAGGAGGGAAGACAATTTTTTTCTTCTTTTGACTTTCAAAAAGTTGTCTACCTTTTTAATTTCTTTTGGGTTAAATCACCAACTTGGTCCCTCCTTATTATTTAAAACCCAATTAACTCAAGCCATGGTCAAAATGATTAAATTTAATCTTACCGACTCGGAACACTAACCCGACTAACTTCTAACCCCAAAATACGGGTGTTACAACTCTCTCCCACTTAAGGAATTTCATCCCCGAAATTACCTGTCTGAAAGAGATACGGAAACTGCCTTTCTATATCCTCCTTCCTCTCCCTAGTGGCCTCGTCCACACCTCGACGTTGCCACCGCACTCTTACTAACTCGATCGATCTACCCCGCAACACCTTACTGTCATAAGCTGGGATCTCAACTGGTTCCTCCTCATAAGTCAAATCTGGATTCAATTCAATCTCCTCAACAGGCATAACATGTGATGGATTGGACCTATACTTACGGAGCATCGAAACATGAAATACATCGTGTATCTTCTCTAGCTCGGATGAAAAACGCAACTGATAAGCAACCGGGCCAACCCTCTTCACAATCTCATACGGTCCTATGTACCTCGGACTCAACTTCCCCTTTCGGCCAAATCTCATTACTTTCTTCCACGGAGACACTTTCAAGAACACCTTCTCACCCACTGAGAACTCAACTTCCTTCCTCTTCATGTCGGCATAGGACTTCTGCCTATCCGAAGCAGCCTTCAATTAATCACAAATCAATTTTACCTTACCCGTTGTCCCCTTGAGCAAATCCGGCATAGGTAACAACTTATGTCCCACTTCGGCCCAACAAACTGGAGTTCTACACTTCCGGCCATACAAGGCCTCATACGGAGCCATCCGAATACTCGATTGGAAGCTATTATTGTACGCAAATTCAACTAGAGGCAAGTGCTTCTCCCATATACCCTGAAAGTCAATGATGCAATAACGCAACATATCCTCTAAGATCTGTATAACTCTCTCTGACTGACCATCTGACTGAGGATGATAAGACGTGCTGAAGTTCAAACGGGTACCCAAAGCTGTATGCAGACACTCCCAAAATCGAGATGTAAAGCGCGGATCTCTATCGAACACAATAGACTTCAGCACACCATGCAGTCTAACAATCTCACCAATGTACAAATCGGCCAATCTATCCAAAGTATAAGTAGTATTAACTGCCAAGAAGTGAGCACACTTCGTAAAACGATCCACGATAACCCACACTGAGTTCTTCTTCGTAGGAGTCAAAGGCAAACCCGAAACGAAATCCATGGTGATATTCTCCTATTTCCATTCCGGAATTCTCAACGGTTGCAACAACCCTGAGGGAACCTGATGTTCCGCCTTCACTCTCTGACACACTAAACACTTACTCACAAAGTCGGCGGCCACATCTCTCTTCAAGCCAACCCAAAAGTACTCATTCTTCAAATCACGGTACATCTTCGTACTCCCAGGATGCATAGCAAACGGACTACTGTGTGCTTCAGTCAAGATCGTACGTCTCAAGTCACTATCCTGTGGCACAACTATCCTATGTTTGAAACACAAAACCCCATCGGTACTGAAACTGTAGTCTGAAGATCTACCTTCGGTTATATCTTGCACGTGAGGTGCCAACGATCTATCTAAGAGCTGCTTCTCTCTAATCAACTGACCTAGAGTAGGTCTAACCTGAAGCTCGGCTACCAAGCCACCATCTCCGGACAAGCTCAACCTAGCAAACATGGCTCTCAAGTCCACGACTATCTTTCTATTCAATGCATCGGCCACTACATTGGCCTTACCCGGATGGTACTCAATGGTAAGATCATAGCCCTTTAGCAACTCTAACCACCTACGTTGTCTGAGATTCAAATCCCGCTGAGTCATGATGTACTTCAAACTCTTGTGATCGGTGTACACTGTGCATCTCTCACCGTACAAATAGTGCCTCCAAATCTTCAGAGCAAACACAACTGCAGCTAACTCTATGTCATGGGTCGGATAGTTACGCTCATGAGTCTTCAACTGTCTTGAGGCATAAGCCACCACTCTCTTGTCTTGCATGAGAACACAACCTAGGCCTACATAAGAAGCATCACTGTAAACTACATAGTCTTTCCCAGACTCTGGCTGAATCAGGATCAGTGCTTGGGTCAAAGCTTCTTTCAATTTCTCAAAGGCTCTCTGCCTTGCATCTGTCCACTCAAACTGAACACCCTTCTGAAGTAACTGTGTCAAAGGAGCGGCTAGCTTAGAGAAACCTTCTACGAATCTTCTATAGTATCCATCTAAGCATAGGAAGCTACGTACCTCTGTTACAGACTTCGGTTGCTTCCATTCAACAATGGCCTCAATCTTCTTCGGATCAACTCTAATCCCATCGGCTGATACTACATGTCCTAAGAAGACTACCTCTCGGATCCAGAATTCACACTTGCTCAACTTTGCATACAACTGATTATCCAGCAAAGTCTTCAAAACAAGTCTCAAGTGCCGGTCATGGTCTTCTTCAGTTCGCGAATACACCAAGATGTCATCTATAAAAACAACTACAAACTGATCTAGGTACTGATGAAAAATCCTATTCATCATATCCATGAAAGCAACCTGTGCATTAGTCAACCCAAAAGGCATGACTAAAAACTCATAGTGGCCATACCTAGTCCTAAAGGTCGTCTTCAGTACATCAACCTCTCTTACCTTTAGCTAGTAGTAGCCTGATCTCAAGTCTATCTTCGAAAAGACTGATGCTCCTCTCAACTGGTCAAACAAGTCATCAATTCTAGGCAAGGGATACTTATTCTTCACTGTTAACTGATTCAACTGTCTGTAGTCTATACACATTCTCATGCTTCCATCTTTCTTCTTCACAAACAAAACTGGTGCACCCCAAGGTGAAGAACTAGGTCGGATGAAGCCTCTATCTATCAACTCTTGCAACTGAGTCTTCAACTCCTTCAGTTCTTTCGGTGCCATGCGATACGGAGCAATCGAAACAGGAGCTGAATCAGAATAAGTCTCAATAGAGAACTCTACCTCTCTATCCGGTGGTAACCCTGGCAACTCTTCCGGAAACACACTAGGAAAGTCACACACTGTCCGGATGTCTTGAGGTCTAACCTCACTCATGTTAGGGTTCATCACATAGGCCAAGTATGCCTCACACCCCAACTCAACTAACCTCTTAGCCTCTAAAACCGAAACTACATTGGACAATAACTTCACGTTCTCACCTACTACTACAATCTCATAATCATCTGTGAGCCTCAAGGAAATCCTCTTAGTTTCAAAGTCTATCCTAGCTCTATGCTCCGTGAGCCAGTCCATACCCAGAATTACATCAAAACCATAGAAAGGAAGCTCCATCATATCCACTGGGAACACATGTCCCTGAACCATCAACGGACACCTTCTGTACATTTTTCTTGTAACACCCCAATTTTGGGCTTGGAAGTTTAGGGTCTGAACCGGACCGGTGTGATTTTCGGTTCGAATATAAAAAGGTAGTTTTAGGGAAAGCCTAGTTTGGGTTGCATTAAAAATATGGAAAAATATCTAAAAATCCTCTTTTAATATATATAAGAGAGTGGTGAAATCAATTTTACAAAATAAGGTTTGGAAGTGTGACATTTCGAAAAAGTGACTAAAATGTAATTTTTGAAAAGTTCAGTGGTGACTGTTTTGTAAGGATTGAAACTTTGAATCTTTAAGGAGCTATTTTACCCAAGATTGATTTCTCCAGATTTTTCTTAGTTTTTAATGATTCATTTAATGTTTAATTAATTAAAGGAAAATGGGAAAAACCAATTTTGAGATTTCATAACTAACTTTCTTGAAAACTTTCTCATCTCAATTTCTCTCAAAATTCTCTCAGCCAAACACATTTCTACAGCAGCTTTTCTTTTGATTTTCATACTAAATGATGAGGTTTCAATCATCAAAAGATTCCTAATCCTTTCTACATCAAATCCTCTTCAATTGCTTATTGAATTTTTAAGGATTTTGGCTCTAATCAAAGAGAAATCTACATGTAGAGGTAAGGATGTCCTTCTCCTCTAAATACTCAGTTCTTTACTGAAATTCCTAAGTTCTCAATCCTTAAATTAAGTTTTTATAAAAGGTTTTAATGTTGTGATCTTGATTTTGGCTTAAAACTCAAAATTTGGATTAAATCTTGAAGAAATTCGTGATGAATGTTTGGGCTCTGTTTTGAGATGTATTTTGGATGTTTAATGATGTGTAATTGAGGTTTAATCAATGCAATCCCGAATAGGTTGATTTTCCTAAGTTTTTACTTGTGAAAATAGTAGTTTGGGGGTGATCTCGGTGTTCTGTTATAGCTGGAGGTATAAGGACGAGATTAGGATCTTTTTGAATGTTAATTGATTTTTAAGAATGTTTAGAAGTGATGGATCTTGGCTGGGTAATGTTGTGGAAGAGTTTGGAAGTGATTTCGGTTGTGTTTGGTAGCCGAAATGTTAGATTTGATGTGAGCAGCGAGTTTAGGTGTAATGGCTGAAGATTTTAATGCATGATGATGCATTAATCCTCTGCTTTGATGTGTTTAAAATAGGGGAGACATCTTCGGATCCTTGTGGTGTTGATCTGGAGGCTTGAACGACGTTTCGGCAAGCTTGCGAAACGGAATTGGTGAGTGGAATTGGGTTTTCAGCTTTGAAACCAATGTTTGAAGGTTTTGGAATCTTAGTTTAAGTCTAAGCAACTTAACTAAGCTCAAGAGTAAGTTTTCGGAGGAACTCTCTCTTTGATGAACCATGAGATGGTTGGATGCAATGTATTTAATTTGCATGTTTAAATTCTGTTTTGAAAGCATGTTTTAGCATGGTTAATGCTGGTTTTGAAAGCCATGTGTTGAAGGATGCTCAAGGTAAGAGATCCTTGGTTTGATATTGATAAATGTGGTTTTGATTCATAGTGATGCATGATGGTTTAATGGCTTTGATTAATGCTTTAAAACAGTGGATTGTTGATGATAATTGATGTATATTGGCAAGTGATTTGTTGGTTTTAAAGTACTTGAATCGGATATAGTTAGCCGGCTATAGGATTGGGTGCACCGTGAATAAAGTCGTCTTGGATGTTGAGGGGTTGTAATGGTACCGTAAACTCCATCCAAGTACACTAACGAGATGTCTAAGATCATAATGGTGGTTAAAAGGCCATGTGAGGATCTTTTGTTGTGTGTCCCGTGTTCTCGTTAGTGATGTTATACAACTACCAATGAGTGATGTGGAGGGGTTGTAATTGTACCGCTAAACTCCATCACGGGTGTTGAGGGGTTGTGATTGTTACGGTAAACTCCACCTTGTGTGTTCGGTAGTGTGTATGAAGCGTATGGGACAACGCTTGTAATCCGCGTATCCGATTGTGTTTTATGTTGAAAAATGGTTATGGTATCACTTGGAAGCCAATATGACATGTTGATGTTAATGAAGCATGAAATGCTTGTTGTGTATGCATTGTTGCATGAGAAATGATGTTTATGAGTTTAAAGGCCTTATGAAAGGTGTTTTATAAAATGCATTATTGTGTTGTTTCTTTAGAGCATGCCTCACTAAGCATTTGTGCTTACGCTCTCTTTCTTGAACCAATAATGCAGAGAATTTAAGTGTTTTGAGGGCAGCAAGGAGGCTAAGAATCCAAGGGAAAGCTAAGCTCATGTATGGTGATGTTTTCACAACACTATTAGTTTTTGATATTTTGGCAATGGGAACCTAGGTTGTGTTTTTGGGAGATGTTTTGGACTCCCTAAGTGTGGCATGATGCCTTTGATGTTTTGGACTTGTAAATGGCCATTTTGATGTTTGATTTGGTGATTTGATGAATGGTTGGTTTTGTGTATTAGGATGCATTCCTATAGTCTTGTGAATTGTCTTAATTGATGCCATGGTTGTGTTTTGATGATGCAAATATGTACCTTGCATGTATGATGACTTGTGGGCATGATTAGGAGGTCGTTAGGATGTGTTTGAGTGGTTAATTGAATGTTAAATCAGCAAATTCTGCACTTTCTGGGCAGTCCGTATCGGAACGGGCACTAACGTTTCGAAACGGGGGCCTGTAATGGCCTTCGCGTATCGAAACGGGTAGAGGCCGTTCCGAAACGAATTGGCCACTGCCAAGCCCTATTTCGATACAGGTCTCGAAACGAACCCGCGTTTCGGAACGGTCAACCCCCGTTCCGAAACATTTGACCGTTGGGCACTGATTTGAATGGTTTAAGGTTTGCAAGCTTTACGTTTTAGTCCTGAATTTTGTATATGCAATTACTTGAGTTTGAGATGTCCGTTTAAGGTGAAATTTGACAAGGAAGCATGTAATATGACTAATTTCATAATGGTAACTTCAAAATCAGTTAAGTCCTCTTAATTTCCAGAATTTACATTTTGGTCCCTAAAAGTTGTAATTTGTGCAATTGAGTCCCTTATCGTTTTCCGGTCGTTGTGCTTTTCAAGTATGCTCTTATCAAGGGTACGCTTAGGATTAATATGCATCTAGACAAGATTAAAAAGAAAAAAAGGGTCGTTAATCAAGGTTGACTTTCGGGTTGACTTTGGTTTTCCCCGTGTAATCTTCGTAGTTCGAGTCAACCGTCTAGGCCGGGCTAAGGGGGTTACATTTGGTGGTATCAGAGCTGAGTTCTCGAGTATTTGGGAATGGTTATGTGTGTGATATATGTATGATTGCTTGGTATGCTTTTTAAATGAAAGTATAATGCATGAATTGTAAAGTATGTTGCAATTGTGATGCTATGCTATGTTGAAGCATGTTAGAGGGACCCATTGCCATACCAAAACTAATGAAATGAATTGTTTTTGAAAAATGAGCTTGAGTGCTTGGATTACTTACCTTGCTGAGCCTGATTATGTTTATTGCATTTGTATTAGTGCATTGTTTTAGTGAATGGGACCTTGTAGAGAGACGAGGATTAATACGCGAGCTATGGCTCAGAACGAGAATGAGGAGAATTTCGATAATGTTGTGGATTTACCTCCTCCTCCTGGTGGTGGACCGCCCGGTGGTGGTGGTGCTGGAGGTGAGGGAGCTGGTGTTGGAGCTGGTGCTGGGGTCGCTGGACCTGAAGCTGTGCAGGGGCAAGCTGCTCCTGACATGACAATGTTGATACAAGCTATTGCTGGAGCCTTTCAGGCGGCAGTAGCTGGAGCTCATGGAGCTGGGCATCAGGGTGATGCTAATGCTAGACTACCTTTGGAACGTTTGCGCAGTCTGGGAGGGACTGAGTTCAGAGGTTTGTCTGCTGAGGGTTCCGAATCTTGGTTGGAAAGTACAAAGAGGATATTGGGACAAATGAACTGCAATGATGTGCAGAAGTTAGGATGTGTGGTATCGCTGTTACATGATGATGCGTATACCTGGTGGACGACCGCTGTCTCCGAAATGGAGGAAGCTGATGTGACTTAGACGTTCTTTCTGAACGCGTTCAAGCGGAGGTATCTAGGTGTGCGATACCTGGATGAAAAGAAAAGAGAGTTCATGTCTCTGACACAAGGGAGCATGAAAGTGGCTGAGTACGAGATCCAGTTTGTGCGTCTCAGTCAGTATGCACCTGAGATTATCCCTGATGAGCGGGAGAGGTGTGAACGTTTTCGATATGGTTTGGTGACGGACGTAAAGAGCTTTATGCTTGCAGCTGAGTACACTGATTTTGATGTGCTGGTTAGTAGGGCGAAGGATATTGAGCAGAACCTGGGTTTGTCTTCCAGGAGTGCTGGTTCTGGCTCGGGCAAGCGAGCTGCTGAGTATAGTTCCGGTGGTGGACGAAACAAGAGAGGACGAGATAGGAGGTATCAGTCTTCTGCTAGGCGTGGTAGTGGAGGGCATGGTGCGCCTGTTCAGGGAGACAGGGCGAGAGCTGATTAAAACACATGTTGGGCGTGTGGATCGCGTGGCCATTTGAGGCGTGATTGTCCTCGAGCAGCGAGGGAGGTTCAGGCTCCTGTTGTAGTAGCTGGTAATTTGTGCTGGAATTGTGGTTCGGCAGACCACATGAGGAGGGAGTGTCCTTTGTTGGCCGGTGGTGGTCAGAGACGTCCTCCTGGAGTTGTTGCACCACAGAGAGGTCGTGGGCGCGGCCGTGGTAACTTCCAGCGCAGAGATGATGGCGGAAGGAATATGGCGCATATGGTGGCTGTCCAACCTGAGGGTGGAGGCCAGGCTCGAGTGTATGCACAACGAGAAGGGAGGAATGACACGGATGTGATCGCAGGTACCTTCACTTTGCAATCCTTGTCATTACTTTCCTTGATTGATTCTGGATCTACACACTCATACATATTGCGTGAACATGCTCAATTTCTTGGTTTGCCTGTTGAGTCTTTGGATGTTGGCATGCGTGTAACTAGTTCCTTTGGTGAGACCGTTGTGACACGGAAGTTGTATAGAAGGTGTCCCTTGGTTGTGCAAAATCATGTTTTTCATGTTGATCTTATGGAATTGCCATTCTATGGTTTCGATGTAATCCTTGGTATGGATTGGCTTGTTGAACATCGAGTTGTGGTGGATTTTGAGAACAAGCGAGTTTCGTTGAAGCTTGCGGATGATTATGGGGTAGTGGTGGTTAGTGAGAATGTGAAGTTTCTTGCCAATGTGGTGTCTACATTGGAGGCGAGCCGAATGCTGAGGCAAGGTTGTGAAGCCTACCTAGCTTTTGTGATGAATCCTAGCTCTAAGGAGTTGCGAGTTCAAGATATCAGGACTGTGCGGGAGTTTCCTGGTGTGTTTCCGGAGGAGTTTCCTGGATTGCCTCCTAACCGAGAGGTGGAGTTTGGAATTGAGCTGTATGAAAATACAACTCCAGTTTCCATTACTCCTTATCGAATGGCACTTAAGAAGCTGAGAGAGCTGAAGACGCAACTTCAGGAGTTGCTTGATCGTGGTTTCATTCGGCCGAGTGTGTCACCTTGGGGTACACCGGTCTTGTTTATGAAGAAAAAGGATGGCACTATGAGAATGTGCATCGATTACCGTCAGCTGAATAAGTTGACTATCAAGAATCAGTATCCATTACCGAGGATTAATGACCTTTTCGATCAATTTCGGGGAGCGGCTGTGTTCTCTAAAATTGACTTAAGGTCAGGGTATTATCAGTTGAAGGTGAAGGATGTGGATGTGCCAAAGACAGCCTTCAGAACGAGGTATGGGCATTATGAGTTCCTTGTGATGCCGTTTGGGTTGACGAATGCTCTTGCAGCTTTCATGGACATGATGAATAGAGTGTTCCATGAATATATGGACAAGTTTGTTGTGGTGTTCATTGATGATATCCTCGTGTACTCTCGTACAGAGGAGGAGCATGAGGGGCATTTGAGGATTGTGTTGCAGGCTTTGTTGGAAAATCAACTTTATGCTAAGTTAAGCAAGTGTGAGTTCTGGCTCAGGGAAGTTGTGTTCCTTGGTCATGTAGTTTCTGCTGAGGGGATTCGTATTGATCCTCAGAAGATTGAGGCAGTGATGAATTGGAAGCCTCCTAAGTCTGTTCATGAAGTCCGTAGTTTCCTTGGTTTGGCAGGATACTATCGGAGGTTCGTGGATGGATTTTCAAAGATTGCTGCACCTTTGACGAAGTTGTTGCAGAAGGATGTTAAGTTTGAGTGGACAGAAGCGAGACAACAGGCTTTTGAAAATCTGAAGGCAGCTTTGACGCAAGCTCCTATCTTGGTTCAACCTGAATCAGGGAAAGAGTTTGTGGTGTGTTGATGCAAGAGGGTAAGGTGGTGGCTTATGCATCGCGCCAGTTGAAGGTGCATGAGCGCAATTATCCTACGCATGACATTGAGTTAGCTGCGGTGGTTTTTGCTTTGAAAATTTGGAGACATTACCTGTATGGTGAGAAGTGTACTGTGTACACGGATCACAAGAGTTTGAAGTATCTGATGTCTCAGAAAGAGTTGAATCTTAGGCAACGACGTTGGGTGGAGTTGCTTAAAGATTGTGATCTGACGATCGAGTATCATTTGGGAAAAGCTAATGTTGTAGCGGATGCCTTGAGTAGGAAGGTGGCAGTGGAGTTGAGGGCTATGTTTGCCAGTTTGAGTATTTCGCGGGATGGCGGTCTTGTGGCTGAGTTGCAAGTGAAACCATCCTTAGTTCAGTTGATAAAGGATAAGCAACTGTTGGATGATTCCTTGGTGCCACATGTTCAGGATATTGCTGAGGATAGGCCATCATATTTCTATTTTAATGATGACAGAGTTTTATGTTTTGGGAGTCGGATAGTAGTGCCCAATGATGCTGAGTTGAGGTGTGCTATTCTTACTGAAGCTCATAGTAGTCCTTTTGCTATGCACCCTGGTAGTACTAAGATGTATCATGATCTTCGTGATGAGTACTATTGGGTGGGTTTGAAGAAATATGTTGCTGAGTATGTGAGCAAGTGCATGGTTTGTCAGCGAGTTAAAGCTGAGCATCAGTTTCCTTCTGGGTTGTTGCAACCGTTGAGGATTCCTGAGTGGAAGTGGGAAAGGATTACTATGGACTTTGTGTCTGGTTTGCCTTTGTCGCCATCGAAGAAGAATTCGGTGTGGGTGATTGTGGATCGTCTGACGAAGTGTGCGCATTTCATACCTGTGCATACTACGTACACTTTGGACAAGCTTGCAGAGCTATACATTGCTGAGATTGTGCGGCTGCATGGTGTGCCAAATTCGATCGTGTCGGATATAGATCCGAGGTTTACATCGCGTTTCTGGGAGTGTTTACATCAGGCTTTGGGTACACGGCTGAATTTCAGTACTTCTTATCATCCATAGTCAGATGGACAAGTCTGAGCGTGTTATCCAGGTGCTGGAGGATATGTTGAGGTGCTGTGTGATTGAGTTTCAAGGCTCTTGGGAGAAGCATTTGCCTTTGGTGGAGTTTGCTTATAATAATAGCTACCAGGAAAGTATTCAAATGGCACCTTACGAAGCTTTGTACGGGAGGAAGTGCAGGACTCCTCTTTGTTGGGCTGAAACGGGTCAGAAGTTGGTTTCAATGCCAGCTTTGTTGAAAGGAACCACCGAGAAGGTGAAGCTCATTTGTGAGCGTTTGAAGGCAGCTTCTGATCGACAGAAATCTTACGCGGATTTGAAGCGTAAGGAGGTTGAGTTTGCGGTAGGTGACCATGTGTTTTTGAAAGTTTCGCCTTGGAAAAAGGTGATGAGGTTTGGTCGAAAGGGTAAGTTGAGCCCTAGGTACATTGGACCATACGAGGTGACTGAACGTGTGGGTCCTGTTGCGTACAAGTTGAGATTTCCGCAAGAGTTGGAAAAGATTCATGATGTTTTTCATGTTTCTATGCTTCGGAGGTATAGATTGGATCCTTCGCATGTTATGCCTGTGGAGGAAGTGGAGTTGAATCCGAATTTGACCTATGATGAGGAGCCGGTGGAAATTCTGGATTCAGACAGTAAAGTTCTTCGAGGCAAGACCATTGAGTTGGTAAAGGTGTTGTGGAAGCATCGTGGTGTTGAGGAAGCCACGTGGGAACGAAAGGATGACATGGTGAAGCAGTTTCCGTACCTTTTTCCTCCAGGTAAATTTCGAGGACGAAATTTCTTAAGGGGGGGGGAGAGTTGTAACACCCCAATTTTGGGCTTGGAAGTTTAGGGTCTGAACCGGACCGGTCTGATTTTCGGTTCGAATATAAAAAGTTGGTTTTAGGGAAAGCCTAGTTCGGGTTGCATTAAAAATATGGAAAAATATCTAAAAATCCTATTTTAATATATATAAGAGAGTGGTGAAATCAATTTTACAAAATAAGGTTTGGAAGTGTGACATTTCGAAAAAGTGACTAAAATGTAATTTTTGAAAAGTTCAGTGGTGACTGTTTTGTAAGGATTGAAACTTTGAATCTTTAAGGAGCTAATTTACCCAAGATTGATTTCTCCAGATTTTTCTTAGTTTTTAATGATTCATTTAATTTTTAATTAATTAAAGGAAAATGGGAAAAACCAATTTTGAGATTTCATAACTAACTTTCTTGAAAACTTTCTCATCTCATTTTCTCTCAAAATTCTCTCAGCCAAACAAATTTCTACAGCAGCTTTTATTTTGATTTTCATACTAAATGATGAGGTTTCAATCATCAAAAGATTCCTAATCCTTTCTACATCAAATCCTCTTCAATTGCTTATTAAATTTTCAAGGATTTTGGCTCTAATCAAGGAGAAATCTACATTTAGAGGTAAGGATGTCCTTCTTCTCTAAATACTCAGTTCTTTACTGAAATTCCCAAGTTCTCAACCCTTAAATTAAGTTTTTATAAAAATTTTAATGTTGTGATCTTGATTTTGGCTTAAAACTCAAGATTTGGATTAAATCTTGAAGAAATTCGTGATGAATGTTTGGGCTCTGTTTTGATATGTCTTTTTAATGTATTTTGGATGTTTAATGATGTGTAATTGAGGTTTAATCAATGCAATCCCGAATAGGTTGATTTTCCTAAGTTTTTACTTGTGAAAATGGTGGTTTTGGGGTGATCTTGGTGTTCTGTTATAGCTGGAGGTATAAGGACGAGATTAGGATCTTTTTGGATGTTAATTGATGTTTAAGAATGTTTAGAAGTGATGAATCTTGGCTGGGTAATGTTGTGGAAGAGTTTGGAAGTGATTTCGGTTGTGTTTGGTAGCCGAAATGTTAGATTTGATGTGAGCAGCGAGTTTAGGTGTAATGGCTGAAGATTTTAATGCATGATGATGCATTAATCCGCTGCTTTGATGTGTTTAAAAACAGGGGAGACATCTTCGGATTCTTGTGGTGTTGATCCGGAGGCTTTAACAGCGTTTCAGCAAGCTTGCGAAACGGAATTGGTGAGTGGAATTGGGTTTTCATCTTTGAAACCAATGTTTGAAGGTTTTGGGAGCTTAGTCTAAGTCTAAGCAACTTAACTAAGCTCAAGAGTAAGTTTTCGGAGAAACTCTCTCTTTGATGAACCATGAGATGGTTGGATGCAATGTATTTAATTTGCATGTTTAAATTCTGTTTTGAAAGCATGTTTTAGCATGATTAATGCTGGTTTTGAAAGCCATGTGTTGAAGGATGCTCAAGGTAAGAGATCCTTGGTTTGATATTGATAAATGTGGTTTTGATGCATAGTGATGCATGATGGTTTAATGGCTTTGATTAATGCTTTAAAACAATGGATTGTTGATGATAATTGATGTATATTGGCAAGTGATGTGTTGGTTTTAAAGTACTTGAATCGGATATAGTTAGCCGGCTATAGGATTGGGTGCACCGTGAATAAAGTCGCCTTGGATGTTGAGGGGTTGTAATGGTACCGTAAACTCCATCCAAGTACACTAACGAGATGTCTAAGATCATAATGGTGGTTAAAAGGCCATGTGAGGATCTTGTGTTGTGTGTCCCGTGTTCTCGTTAGTGATGTTATACAACTACCGATGAGTGATGTGGAGGGGTTGTAATTGTACCGCTAAACTCTATCACGGGTGTTGAGGGGTTGTGATTGTACCGGTAAACTCCACCTTGTGTGTTCGGCAGTGTGTATGAAGCGTATGGGCAACGCTTGTAATCCGCGTATCCGATTGTGTTTTATGTTGAAAAATGGTTATGGTATCACTTGGAAGCCAATATGACATGTTGATGTTAATGAAGCATGAAATGCTTGTTGTGTATGCATTGTTGCATGAGAAATGATGTTTATGAGTTTAAAGGCCTTATGAAAGGTGTTTTATAAAATGCATTATTGTGTTGTTTCTTTAGAGCATGCCTCACTAAGCATTTGTGCTTACGCTCTCTTTCTTGAACCAATAATGCAGAGAATTGAAGTGTTTTGAGGGCAGCAAGGAGGCTAAGAATCCAAGGGAAAGCTAAGCTCATGTATGGTGATGTTTTCACAACACTATTAGTTTTTGATATTTTGGCAATGGGAACCTAGGTTGTGTTTTTGGGAGATGTTTTGGACTCCCTAAGTGTGGCATGATGCCTTTGATGTTTTGGACTTGTAAATGGTCATTTTGATGTTTGATTTGGTGATTTGATGAATGGTTGGTTTTGTGTATTAGGATGCATGCCTATAGTCTTGTGAATTGTCTTAATTGATGCCATGATTGTGTTTTGATGATGCAAATATGTACCTTGCCTGTATGGTGACTTGTGGGCATGATTAGGAGGTCGTTAGGATGTGTTTGAGTGGTTAATTGAATGTTAAATCAGCAAATTCTGCACTTTCTGGGCAGTCCGTATCGGAACGGGCACTAACATTTCGAAACGGGGGCCTGTAATGGCCTTCGCGTATCGAAACGGGTAGAGGCCGTTCCGAAACGTATTGGCCACTGCCAAGCCTTGTTTCGATACAGGTCTCGAAACGAACCCGCATTTCGGAACGGTCAACCCCCGTTCCGAAACATTTGACCGTTGGGCACTGATTTGAATGGTTTAAGGTTTGCAAGCTTTACGTTTTAGTCCTGAATTTTGTATATGCAATTGCTTGAGTTTGAGATGTCCGTTTAAAGTGAAATTTGACAGGGAAGCATCTAATATGACTAATTTCATAATGGTAACTTAAAAATCAGTTAAGTCCTCTTAATTTCTAGAATTTACATTTTGGTCCCTAAAAGTTGTAATTTATGCAATTGAGTCCCTAATCTTTTTCCGGTCGATGTGCTTTTCAAGTATGCTCTTCTCAAGGGTACGCTTAGGATTAATATGCATCTAGACAAGATTAAAAAGAAAAAAGGTCGTTAATCAAGGTTGACTTTCGGGTTGACTTTGGTTTTCCCCGTGTAATCTTCGTAGCTCGGATCAATCGTCTAGGCCGGGCTAAGGGGGTTACATTTCTAACTACTACCGTGTCCCCAAAGGAACTAGTAACACTAACTCCTACCTCTAACATTTCACAAGGCAAGTTCAACGACTGTGCATGCTCACTCAATATGTAGGAATGTGTAGACCCAGAGTCAATCAAAGAAAGTAAACCCAAAGACTGTATCGAGAAGTTACCTGTGATCACATCGGTGTCATGCTGATCCCCACGCTGAGCGTAAACTCTGGCCTGACCTCCGCCCTCCGGCTAAACTGCAACTACATGTGCTATGTTCCTCTGACCATTATTCCTCGGCTGGAAGTTACCTCTACCGCGCCTGCAGCCTCTCTAGAAGTCATTGGCTCTAGCAGGAGCCTGAGCTGGTGCCTGTCCCACCTGATGTGGACAGTCACGTCTAATGTGATCCCTAGCTCCGCAACTCCAACACGAGTGAAAATTTCCCCAACACTCACCGGTGTGGTTCATCCCGCAAGTAGCACATGTGGGCAACTTCCCACCAGCCCTATGGCCCTGTTGGCCCCTACCGTGGTTACCGCCACCACGCCTATGATCATAATGATGCCTGTTGTCCCGATGCCTCTTGGCATCACCTCTATCATAATCACTGGACCTCTTACCCGAACTAGAACCACCAGATCGTTTGGTCAGGCCCAAACTGTGCTCCAAGTCCTTGGCCCTCGCGACCAAGACATCAAAATCAGTGTAGTCTGATGCTAGAGTATAGCTCTTGATTTCTTCATTCAGTCCATAACGGAATCGGTTACATCGTTCCACCTCATTAGGAACAAGCTCAGATGCATACTGACTCAGTCTGACAAAACGGATCTCGTAGTCTGTCGCAGTCATACTCCCCTGAAGCAAAGCCATAAACTCCCTCTTCCTCTCATCGAGGTAACGCAGACCCAGATACTTCTTACGGAAAGCTAACTCAAAGAACTCCCAAGTAATCTCGGCCTCATCCATACCCGAAGTGATGGTGACCCACCAAGTGTAGGCATCACCCTGAAGCAAAGACTCAACGCACCCCAACTTGCGCTCCCCGGTACATCCCATCTGTGCGAGGATACGGACAGTCTTCTCAAACCACAACTCAGATCTCTCTGGAGTGGACCCTCTGAACTCTTCGGCCCCTAGACCACGGAGTCTCTCTAATGGCAAACTAGTGCCCTCTCCCTGATGATGTGTTGCTGCCTGACCCCCAGCCACTGCAGCCTGAAATGCCCCGACTATCGCCTGAACCAAAGGAGCTAAGTTTATTCCGGCCGGTCCTTGGCCACCTTGGCCTCCCTGAGGCCCCTCTCCTTCGGCCCCTGCCTCGCCTCCTGCTACTGGTGGAGGAGGTGATGGTGGTGGAGGTGGTGGAGGAGCTCCAACTCCCACCACAGGCTCTCCCACTTGAGCCTCAACTCTAACTACTGGCTCAACTCCCGGAGCCTCTGCCCGTGGTTCCGGTCGAACCATCCTAGGCCTCCCATGTGGTCTCATGGTACAGCTAGCAAGATAATAACTACAACAACAAACAGATAAGGATTACGTTAGCCAAAGCAAGGGTCCAACAGTGCTCAAGTACTCTCTTTACTATAAAATCTTTTTAAATTAAGTAATAGTAGCAATGGGCACTCACTCTACACTAAACGCAACAACCCATGCTTCAAATCATCATGCGAACAGTCAAACAATAAGATTTCATGGCAAGGCATGCATCGAACAATACAATCTCTTAACATATCAAGCTTACCTCACTTACCTGCCCGAGGTCTCGGTAACCTCAGGCTCTGATACAACAAATGTAACCCCCTCGTCCCGGTCTGGCCGGATGACCGGTCCAAGTAGGCCACACGGGGAAAACCGAAGCAAAACCCGTTAAGGTTCCCCTCGGTTAGCAACCCTAACTTTTTCTCTTTTAATCTTATCTCCTCTAATGGCACGTTTAAGTCCTATGTGATCATAACAGCGGAATAAAATGAAGAAGGCAATCAGCTAAACCCAAAACAACAATTAAACAGCCCAATTTTAATCCATTAGATAAGCTGTTTC
Organism: Hibiscus trionum; assembly: GCA_030270665.1. NCBI lineage: Eukaryota > Viridiplantae > Streptophyta > Magnoliopsida > Malvales > Malvaceae > Hibiscus > Hibiscus trionum. The sequence continues at coordinate 2,691,353 of BSYR01000064.1, read as the reverse complement.
GAAACACCATTGAGGCGTATCGAAACGCCCTAGACCAGGTCAACTTCCCCAAGCCATACGAGGAGGCCATATCGAAACGGAGGTCAACCGTTCCGAAACACCCTCAACGGTCAACTTCTCGTGGTCAACGAGATATTGATCGTTCCTAATCCTTTAGACCCGTTTCGAAACGCTTTCATCTCGGCAATTTCTCAGATTTCCAGTAGCCAAAATGTTCCGAAACTTGTATCGGAACGGGGGTTCACAGTGGCCAAACCGTATCGAAACGTGTTCCGATACGGGGTCCCTGAAGCCTTACCCGTTCCGAAATGTGTTAGCCTGTTTCGAAACATGGGGTGTCTGCAACCTTTGAAAACCAGACTTAGGCATTTCTCAACACTTCTAAAGGCCCTAAACGACACCAAACGACACTCAGCATAAGCATACATGAACTAGAGGCATGGATCCTATATTAAACAAGCTCAACACACAAGACATAGGGTGAATCATCCATTCATGGCATTTACACAAAAAGGGCAACATTACATGTAAGGCATGTTTGAAGACTTAAAAGCCAAAAGGCACAATTCATCTCAAATAGGTTTACATGCCATTCAAGAGCAATTTAAACATTCATAAGGCATTTCAACACACAAGCATTTGGCAAGACATAACATGTTTACAAACAAAGTCAATTCATAAACATCAAAAACATATATGAGTCATACATAGCTCACACAAAACACACTCTTACCACATTGCTAAACTACTACATAATTGCTAAACCGTACTTGAGCAACAAAAACTTGGAAAGCCCCATTTTGCCTTGCTCCGAACTAACTCCACGCTAATGATCTGCATTGTTGAAAATGAGAGCGTAAGCTAGAAGCTTAGTGAGGATGCTCTAAAATCGAAAACATCAACAATGCAGGGCTCAAGCATGCAAATCCTTTACTACACATACAACACACATAGGTAAACATCAAGTCGACCTAGCTAGTCTTTCAAGTGTCATAATATGGCATCTCACATCATACTAAGCTCAAACATCACATATCAACATCATACATTACAATTATAAGAACAAGTTTGATTGACCACTATTAGTTTACCCGGATGTGCGAATTTAATCTCAACAACCACATTACCTCGGTGGGATTACACTCATCACCGGACCTCGCATAGGCGGGATTCCACTCATCACCACATGCCCTACGGATGGGATTCCACTTATCATCCCGTAGAATATAAATAAATTTCTGGTGGAATATTACATCACCGTACTCATCCTTGATGACTCAACGCCATCAAGGCCACGTACGTTTTGACTCCATTTGTGTGCACACTAATCCTAATGATCGATCATTTACACCCGATAAGTTAATTAGTGCCAATTTCATTTACCACATCACAAATCCACCATTCATGTCTCATGCTCATTATATACATAGCAAGACATACATGCACAACCAATCCACACTTCACAATAACAAGTAGGCAATGGCATGAATAACATAATAGAATTCAAGGAGCTAAGTTACCAATTTAACTCCACATAGGAATGGCCTACCAAGCACATTCCAACACACACACACTACACACACTTGAACCAACTTTAAAACATATTTAAAGTCACTCACTACCCTTCCTTAGCAACCAAAGCAAGCCTCCTACAAACCCGGATTTGATCCCGTTGCCTCTCCAACGTCTCATATTGCTTCTAGCCAATCAAAAACACATCCATTACTCTCAATCAATGCTAAAACTCAGTCATCACTCAGCTCTTAAGCTCAAGCCAAGCTTCAACAATTTTCCAATCCAAATAACCACCCAAAATGCCCATTTTCGTGCTCCCTTAAAACCTAGCTGAAAATCCTATTTTCAAACACCCAAATGACACCCAAATGGTCCCAAAACACCCTCCTATCATACTTAAACCATCAACCCTTCAAATTAATCCTAAAACTCACCAAAAATCAAGTTTTAGACACTTTAAACATGGCTACAATGACCCATTTCAGGTTTTCACCCAAACTTACCCATTTTAACATATTATATGTATTTTAAGGTGGCTAAATCAAAACCCAACCTAACATTTCAAAACAAGTTGAAAAACTCAATAAAAATCCATTCTTTCATTAAGCCCTAAATTTCCAAAAGTTGTTAGTTTGAAAATCTACAACCATGTAAAGATAGAGAATGAAGAGGAGAGTCCAAAAATATATTTACCTTTGAAAAAGACCTTGAGATGAAGAAGCAATCTAATGGAATAGTAGATGGGAGTTGAGAGGGTTTTAGGTTTGGGTTTCCACGTTGAAAGCAAGAAATGGAGGAGGGAAGACCATTTTTTTTTCTTTTCTTTAGACTTTCAAAAAGTTGTCTACCTTTTTAATTTCTTTTGGGTTAAATCACCAACTTGGTCCCTCCTTATTATTTAAAACCCAATTAACTCAAGCCATGGTCAAAATGATTAAATTTAATCTTACCGACTCGGACCACTAACCTGACTAACTTCTAACCCCAAAACACGAGTGTTACAAAGGAAGTGTAACCCCCTCGTCTCGGTCCGGGCGACTGACCGGTTCGAGCGGGTTACACGGGGATAACCGAGGTGAAACCCGTTAAGGCCCCACTTTGGTTAACAACCCGAGAAAACTTATTCATTTATTTATCTTGTTTAGATGGATTCGATTAAGCCTATGTGAGAAGCGACAGCGGAAAACAAGACTCACAAGAAGACTAACATCAAACAGGGCCTAAGCCCAACCCTTGAGACCCTTTAGAGATGTCAAAAGCCCCATCTTCAGGCATGTGTTTCGAAACATGCTTGCCTGTTTCGAAACATGGGCCCCAGTTTAAAAACCAAACACTCGTACCGAAATGCATCCACCCTGTTTCGGAACAGGGGTTCATTTCGCCTAGACGTTCTGAAACACGTTCCGAAATAGGCTCTCACAGTAGCCAAAACGTTCTGAGACTCGTATCGGAATAGGGGTTCACAGTAGCCAAACCGTACTGAAACGCGTTCCGATACGGGTATCCCTGGAACCACACCCGTTCCGTAACAGCTTCCCTCGTTCTAAAACACCTGCATCCAGTGAATTTCCAAAACCATTTTTAAACATCTCTAAACGATCCCAAACGACCCCAACGACTTCATGGAGCAAGGCACAACATGCAAACACAACTCTAGAGGCCTACACCCTATTACAAGTATGATAAAAAAAACATAACATACAAGATAGGGGCATACATTCAAAGGGATCACACATTCACCATAAGAGAGACATACATTGCATTTTAAGGTTTCATGTCTTAGAAACAAAACACGTAAGCATTCATGACATGCAACATAAGCATGATTTACAATCCAAAATAAGGCATCAACAAGTCACACCAAAACACCAACATCTAAAAGGAGTCTAAACAAGCTCCTAACACAAACAACAACACAAATCCCCATTGCTTTACTTTTACATCCTTAGCTTAAAAATTCATACTTGATGATAGCAAAAGCACACTTGAAGGCCTTCTACTTGCACAAGCAACCCACGAACTAAGGATCTGCATTGTCGAACAAAAGAGAGCGTAAGCGTAAAGCTTAGTGAGGGTAAGCTCATAAAACAAACCTCGACAATGTAGGGTCCAAGCACGAGCAACACAACCAAGGAAGAATGCATGTTTTCTTACCTTCGAGTCCACAAGAGTCAAATATAAAATGCATGAACATAACATCAAATATCATGTCATGCCCAACATGTCCATAAACACAATCATATAGAAACACATTTAACATTACGTATTGGCACCTAGCTATGACTGGAATACGCGGATAACAACCGTTGGAACTCACATCCAACAACTCAACCATTACCTTACGGTGGGATTACACCCATCACCGTTTCACGTGGAGGGGATTCCACTCCTCCTCACGCCCCGTCGATGGGATTCCACTCATCACCGACTAACATATAAAAGAATATTTCTGGGCGTACCTGTACTCCATCTTGATGACTACCATCACCAAGACCACGCGCGCATTTTGACTCTCGTGTGCACACTACACATCCTAATGATCGATCATTTGTACCCAATCAGACTAGTGCCAATACTAACTCATTTCACAATCTTTCATAACACAAATTTCTTACCATATCTCGTGCCTAGCACATAGCCACCATGATTTACAATCATGTACACACATTACATCAACCACATGCATATCACAATTCATCAACAAATCATCATGCCTCAATAACACACATAGCCACAATGTGCATAGCCACATTAATCACAAATAACATGTGAGGCATAAACACAACATTCAAAGTTCAACCAAAGGTCTCTAGCTAAAGCTTGAGATTAGACTACCAATCTAATCCCAACTCTAGGTAGGTTTACCAAGCCCGACCTAGGTCCACATGCTCGAACCAATATTTGAAAACCAATTTAAAACCAAAGAACCACTCACCGGACTTTCCAAATACAAGCAAACAACCGATCAAGCTCCCAACGGTTCCGGATTTGAATGTGAGGCTTCCCCAACACAAAACTTTGATGCTATCAATCAAACACAAGCAAAACAATCACATTTCAGTCTACAATTCAACTGAGCAAACCCAGAACACAATTCAAGCTAATACTCGACCCAAAACACTCTCAAAACACCATTTTCGAGTAGCCCACAAACTCAGCAAAGAACCAATGTTTCAAACATCCAACTTTCCATATAACACTCCCAAAACAACCCTCAAACATCACTTAATCAACAGCCATCAACTTCCCACACTAAACAACCCCAAAACTCACCTTTAGAACCACCTAAAACCTCCTTAAAACCCATATCCGTAAATCATTATAAAACCTTATAAAAATCACATATGTTGGACCATTTGGATAGTAAATAACTTATCTAACAACAACAAATCAAAAGCTCAACTAAAAGCTAACAAAGTTAACATTTTTAATTCAAAACCCCAAAACTTCAAAATGCAAAATACTAGGTTTTATTGAAAACTAAAGGTATATACATGAAGAGGAAGGTGGGGACAAGTCAAAAACACAATTACCTTTCAAAAATCACCAAGAATGAAGGAGGATGGTGATGGAATAGTGAACTTGAGGAGGAGGGGAAGTTTGTCGTGGAATTTGTTTTTGGGAGGGGGAAGAAGATGATGAAAAGGCACTTTTATTGTTTTGTTTTGTTTTTAAAAACCAAAAGACTCATTTACCCTTAATGAATGGAATATTCACAAGAGTATGAAATCCATGGCTAAATGGGTTTTGATTTAAAACAAGCCCAACATAAATTTACTTGTTTTGAAAATATAAGGCCCAAAATAATATTTTAATATTTTTAATTTCACCCGACCCCAAACTCGGGTGTTATAGGAAGGATGGCACCTTCATTAATCAAGCTAAATAAATCAAGAACGTGCTCAAGAAGTTTGGCTTGGAGAATGTGAAACCTCAAGCCACTCCAATGAGCTCATCTATAAAGCTTGACAAAGATGAATGAGGTAAGTGTGTTGATTTAAAGCTTTATCATTCTATGATTGGCTCTTTGCTTTACCTTACCGCAAGTAGACTTGATATTATGTTTAGTGTTTGCTTGTGTGCTAGGTTTCAAGCTAGTCCTAGAGAATCACGCCTTATAGTTGTTAAGAGAATCTTTAGATACCTCAGAGACATACCTTGTTCAGGCCTTTGGTATCCTAGAGATTCCTCATTTGATTTGCATGCTTTCTCAGATGCAGATTATGGGGGACGTAAGATAGATAGAAAAAGTACCTCCGGAATATGTCAATTCCTAGGTAGTATGCTCATATCTTGGTTCTCTAAGAAACAAAATAATTTAGCCTTATCTACCACCGAAGCGGAATATATATCGGTCGAAAGTTGTTGTGCTCAAGTTCTTTTGATGAAGAAACAAATTTTAGATTATGGAGTTGATGTAGCTACCATACCCCTTAATTGTGACAACACTAGTGCCATATGTCTCACTAAGAATCTCATCCACCATTCTAGAACCAAACACTTTGAAATACGACATCATTTCATTAGGGATCATGTCTTGAAAAATGATGTAGTTCTAGAGTATGTTGACACCTTGAATCAATTAGCAGACATATTTACCAAACCTCTAGACAAAGAGCGTTTTTGGACTCTTAGGAGAGAGTTAGCTCTAACTACCCTTTCCTGACCCTTAGAGCTTCTTAAGTTCAAAAACTTGCTTGAATTTGTTTGATTGTTATGCTTTTGTGATTTTGCTCCTTTATGCATCTATGCTTGTTGCTATGGGAGTATGCTTTTTTTAACCTGGTATGTTGATCATATATCATGCACATGCATTTAGACTAGATTAAAATAGTCTTCGTAAGCCTCTTGTTGCCTAAAATGCACTTTCTGGCACATCTGTATCGAAACGAGTAAAGGCGTTTCGATACGCGTTCTTGAATGTCTACCCAAAATGCACTTTCTAGCACAAGGGTATCAAAATGAATCAATGCGTTTTGATACATGCTCTTGGTCTGTGACCAAACCACCTTTCTAGCAAAATCTGTATCGAAACGGCTAAAAGTGTTTTGATACGGGCACCGTTCGTGTTTCGGTACAGTTAAACATGTACCAATACAGGCTCGTGTTTCGGTACGACTTTAAAAGCGTACCGGTACACCTATTTCGATACGCCATGTGGCGTATTGGTACGTGAGGACGCAGAATCTTAAATGAGTCTTTAAAGGGGTTTCCAACTTTAAATCAAACTTTTATTAAACCTAAACTCTTTTCATTCAAAACCCTTTATTTTTCATCAATCTTTTGAGGGTTTTTGTTTCTCAAATCAAGCCTAAGCTCTATTCATCAATTTGGTGCATCTTCATCAAGCATTCATCCATAATCCTTTCTCAAGGTATAAAAATTTGTTTCCTTTCTTTTTCAATTTTGTTCTATTTTATACACTGTTTTTAATTAGTTTTTGTATATATGATATACCCATAGTATAGGTTTTAAAGATTTTTCAAAAATTCTTTCAAATTTGAATTTTTTATTCGAATATAAAATTATACCATATATTTGTTTAAACTATTTTTCGAAATTCTTTTTATCAATAATTATTTTTATATTTATATATGTTTTTAAACTATATTGTATAGATTTTTCACAATACCTTGAATTTTTGAACTGATTATTAGATCGAATATGGTGATTTATGCATACACTATTTTTGTACTTTAATTTGTTTTTCAGATTTGAACTATGGCCCCTAAAAGATACAAAGAACTAGTGAGGTTGGGGATTCTTCAAATCAAGATGATGTTACCTGACCTAACCTTACTTACATTTATCAAAAGTGTTTTACAAGTCCCTCCGCTCTTGCTCACTACCGCCAATACCAAAACTGCAAAATCTGTCGTAAGCGTGTCACCTCTCTACCCTTTTTGGATTCCGAACGTTTTAAGTTTAAATATCTTGGTCTTTTACGCCTATGTAATTTCATGACCTTTTTGCAAATACCCGATGTTTTGTATCGCAAACTTGTCCTAATTTTCTATGCAAATGCTTGGTGTATTTCTAGCCCCGATCGATCTCAAGTTATTGCTATTGAATCCTATCTTACGGACAAGAAGCTTTGGATTGATCCAAAAGTATTAACCGATATTTTTGGATTTGAAGATGAGGGTATTTGTGATGAAGACTCTTTAGGACACATTCTTAATGGCTCTGTGACCGTTCTTGACGCACATGATCGTATTCTTCACCTTATGATCACTTGGTGGTTTTGCCCCTCCGGTGGAAAGTTCTCAACAATCCGGCAAGTCAATGACTTTTGGATTCGTTGCTTTCATGAAGGTGAATGCCCAAACCTTTGTCAAATCATGTTTGCAGAGATGGTTTATCTTGTTCAACATCGCCATATGTCGCTTGTCTCTTCATTCACATATGGCTCCGCTTTGTGCTACTTGTTCTCAAAGTTGGAGATCGATTGCTTGCATGACTTTCCCGAGCCTCTCAAAGATCTGATCGACGAGTGTTCTCTTGTCCATTCAAAGTTTCACTACTCTGAAGGTCAATGGGTTCGTCTTAATCAAATTCCTCAAGAAGATAGACTCGAACAAGGTGTGCCTCCTCAAGCTCAAGTTGCTCAACCTTCCATGGATGCTCTCATGGCCTTTAATCAACGAGCAATTCTCCTCTTTGGGTACAAATATGAATTCTGGGTTTGCTGCGATCGACACAAGGTTCACCACTTTGGAGGAGAGAGTTCTTTCCATTGAGAATTGAGTTACCTCGATTGAAACTCAACAAACCTCCATGGACATCTCTCTCCAAGCTTTTCATGATAAATGGCGACAATATCGAGGTAATAATGTTAACAATGAAGGTGAAGATAAAGATGAAGATCAAGACGAGTCTTAGGTCTTGCATATCATAACATATCATATTAGGATTTTCTTTTATGCTCCTATGTTATTTCCCTTTGAACATATGCTTTGAATATTTGGTTTATGTTTTTAGGACTTAAGTTTGGATTTTATGTTTGCTTTTAATTGTTATGATTTAATGCTCTCATGGCCTTTCTCAACGAGCAATTCTCCTCTTTGGGTAAAAATATGAATTCTGGGTTTGCTGCGATCGACACAAGGTTCACCACTTTGGAGGAGAGAGTTCTTTCCATTGAGAATTGAGTTACCTCGATTGAAACTCAACAAACCTCCATGTACATCTCTATCCAAGCTTTTCATGATGAATGGCGACAATATCGAGGTAATAATGTTAACAATGAAGGTGAAGATAAAGATGAAGATCAAGACGAGTCTTAGGTCTTGCATATCATAACATATCATATTAGGATTTTCTTTAATGCTCCTATGTTATTTCCCTTTGAACATATGCTTTGAATATTTGGTTTATGTTTTTAGGACTTAAGTTTGAATTTTATGTTTGCTTTGAATTGTTATGATTTAATGCTCTCATGGCCTTTCTCAACGAGCAATTCTCCTCTTTGGGTACAAATATGAATTCTGGGTTTGCTGCGATCGACACAAGGTTCACCACTTTGGAGGAGAGAGTTCTTTCCATTGAGAATTGAGTTACCTCGATTGAAACTCAACAAACCTCCATGGACATCTCTCTCCAAGCTTTTCATGATGAATGGCGACAATATCGAGGTAATAATGTTAACAATGAAGGTGAAGATAAATATGAAGATCAAGACGAGTCTTAGGTCTTGCATATCATAACATATCATATTAGGATTTTCTTTTATGCTCCTATGTTATTTCCCTTTGAACATATGCTTTGAATATTTGGTTTATGTTTTTAGGACTTAAGTTTGGATTTTATGTTTGCTTTGAATTGTTATGATTTAATGCTCTCATGGCCTTTCTCAACGAGCAATTCTCCTCTTTGGGTACAAATATGAATTCTGGGTTTGCTGCGATCGACACAAGGTTCACCACTTTGGAGGAAAGAGTTCTTTCCATTAAGAATTGAGTTACCTCGATTGAAACTCAACAAACCTCCATGGACATCTCTCTCCAAGCTTTTCATGATGAATGGCGACAATATCGAGGTAATGATGTTAACAATGAAGGTGAAGATAAAGATGAAGATCAAGACGAGTCTTAGGTCTTGCATATCATAACATATCATATTAGGATTTTCTTATATGCTCCTATGTTATTTCCCTTTGAACATATCATATTAGCAATTCTCCTCTTTGGGTACAAATATGAATTCTGGGTTTGCTGCGATCGACACAAGGTTCACCACTGTAACCCCCGTAGCCCGGCCTAGACGGCTGACCCGAACTACGAAGATTACACGGGGAAAACCAAAGTCAACCCGAAAGTCAACCTTTATTAACGACCCTTTTTTTTCTTTTTAAACTTGTCCAGATGCACATTAAACCTAGGCATACTCTTGAGATAAGCATACTAAAAAATCACAGCAATCGGAAAACAATAAGGGACTCAATTGAACAAAATACGAATTTAGGGACCAATTTGTAAATTCTGGAAATTAAGAGGACTTTACCAAATTTTAAGTTACCATTATGAAATTAGTCATGTTTCATGCCTCTCTGCCAAATTTCAACTCAAACGGACATCTCAAACTCAAGCAATTGCACATACGAGAATCAGGACTAAAACGTAAAGCTTGCAGACCTCAAATTTTATGCCCAATCGAAACCTTTGACCATAGTTTCGAAACCTTGCCCAAAGGTTTCGAAACTTTGGCTTCCAGTAGCCCCTGGAACCCAAAAATTTGCAAAGGTTTCGAAACTTTACCCCTAGTTTCGAAACCTAGATGCAGGGGAGCATATTTTGCTTCATTCTAATGACTTTCAATGATATAAACACATTAGAATCATACATATTCATACATATGAGTTTAAAAGAGGCAAAGACACTCAACACCAGCCACCCAAGCCTAGATGCATACGTCCTAGATTAAACGTACTCCAACATACTCAAGGCATGAATATGAACACTCATACATACCTACATAGTAAACAACATGAGCATACCTCAATCAACCGAGGAAAATCATGCATTCGATCAAAAGAAGGCAAACATGCACATAAGGTCTCATGCTTCAACATCCAAACACTTAGGCATTCTCATAAGGCATATGATCAACACACATGAAAGCATCAAGAACAACAACACTTATCCCATTGCTTTACTATTACAATCTTTCAATTTATAAATCATACATTGAGCTCACCAAAGCAACACTTGAAGACCTTTCCTTTCCCTTGCCACCCACAAGCTATTTATCTGCATTGTTGAACAAAAGAGAGCGTAAGCATAAAAGCTTAGTGAGGGTAAGCTCATAAAACAAACCTTCGACAATACAGGGTCCAAGCTCGAGCAACTATCATGATATAATACATGACTTTATCTTCGATCCACATGAACCAAAATGAACATGATGCATGAACATATAATCAACATTATGTCATGCTCAACATCTCATAAGCTCAACTTACAACGATATATATATACCTCAATGCATTAACCAAATCATATATCACTTCACATTTGAAATTCACATCTCATATCACATTGATACACATATCAATTCATATTAGCATGTATGCATAATCTCATATTGGCATAAACATACTTTCTCATATTGGCACCTAGCTATGACTCGAATACGCGGATAACATGTTGGAACGCATTTTCCAACATCAACCTTACCTCGGTGGGATTACACTCATCACCGGCCTTGCATGGACGGGATTCCACTCATCGCCACATGCCCTACGGATGGGATTCCACTCATCATCACGTAGAATCTATATAAATTTCCGGTGGAATATTACATCACCGTACTCCTCCTTGGTGCCTTAACGCCACCAAGGCCACGTACGTTTTGACTCAATTTGTGTGCACACTCATCCTAATGATCGATCATTATACCCAAGCATACTAGTGACAATTAATCAAATTCCACAACCTTTGATGTTCAAGAGTCATAATATGGCATCTTACATCATATTAAGCTCAACATCAAATATCTCAACAACATAATATCATAATGTCATTTTCAAGAGTCATAATATGGCATCTTACATCATATTAAGCTCAACATCATCATGCACAATTTACAATCCAAACCACATGCATAGCAATGCATCAAACCATGCCTCAACAACATGTATAACACATTATACATAATCATCATAACACAAATCATCATGAGGCATAACATCAATTAAAGAGATCATCCAATGTCTCTAACTAAAGCTTAGGATTAGGCTACCACCCTAATCCTAACTCTAGGTGAGTCTACCAATCTCAACCTAGTCCACATGCTCGAACCAATTGCTCAAAACCATTTAAAATATTTTAACCACTCACCGACTACTTCATTAGCACAAGCCGACAAGCCTACCAAGCATCCAAGTTTCCGGATTCGAGCCCGAAGCTTCACCATTGATTTCTCTTACTTCAAATCATTCAAAAACAATATATTAACCTCAAAATCAGTCACAAACCCAAAGTTTAACATCAACACACAAATCCACTTCAATTCTCACAATTCAAAGCCAAGTTCATTCTTCAATTTCTCATTTTCGTACTTCCACAAAAATCCGTCAAAAATCAGAATTGTAGTCATCCAAAACACTCTTAAACATGTTCAAAACACTGCCCAACTATAGTATAACCATCAACCCCCAATTTCCAACATTAAACACACAATTTAAGCCATGAACAATCCCCAAAATCACCAAATCCGAGCAGCCATGAAAAACAGTCCAAAACTTGTGATTTTAATATTTTTAACACATTCAAACACTTTCAAAACAACCCCCAACTATTACTCTAACATTAACCCTCAAATTCCAACATTAATCATACCCAAACTCATCTAAAAACCTTCCTAAAAATCCACCAAAACCCAATTTCGGATTTTTACCCAAAATTACTCATTTTAACATATTATGTGTATTTTAACATGATTAAACAAAGCCCCAACTCAATTTATCAAAACAAGATGAAAAACCCCTTAAAACACAAACTTTGATATAAACCCTAATTTTCAAAACTCCATAACTTTGAAATCTAAGACTATAGATAGATAGAGGATGAAGAGGAGATTAAGAAAACATAATTACCTTTCAAAAACCCCTTGAATTGATGAAGAAATTTGATGAATTATCAAATTTGGGTTTGGGAGAGTTTGGGATGTTTTACACGGTGGGGAGGGGAGGAAATGAGAAAGATGATAGCTTTATCTTATGATAAGGTTGTCATTATTTTTATTTTGGTTAAATTACCAAAATGATCCCTCCCTTTCTTTCTAAACTCAATTTGCTCACACTAAGGTCAATTTGATTAAAATAAATTTTACCGACTCGAACCAACTAACCCGACTAACTTCTAGCCCCAAAACACGGGTGTTACAACTCTCCCCCACTTAAGGAAATTTCGTCCTCGAAATTCATCGAACAGGAAGAGTCACTGAAACATGCTCATCCGCACTTTCCTTCTCACCACAACATACTAGTCAACTCGTAGACTTACCACGCAACAACAGCTATCTAACACCAAGATCTCAATTGATTCTTCGTTCCACGCAAATTTCAAACTCAACTCAATCTCTTCTACAACATAGCACGGAACAGATCTGACTCACACTTCCGAATCACAGATACACAGGGCACATCACAACTTCTTCTAACTCTGGTGGTAACCGCAACAAATAAACAACAGAACTAGCCCGATTCACAATCTCATACAACACTGTTTGAACACTCGACTCATAACTTTCTCTAACTGACCATCTGACTTCAACCGATAACCAAACACTATGCAGATGTCTTCAAAAATCTAGTTGGAACCTGGGATCTCTATTACTCACTTCCATTAATAACCTTCCACGGATGCAACAAACTAGAAGAAAACTGACGTTCGATCTTGACATGCTGGCAATTTATACACTTACCCTCATGCTGAACCACGTCACCCATCATCTCAATCCCGAAGTATTCATCTTCAACCCACGATACGTATTCATACTACTCAGATGCTATACAAATGAACTACCGTTTGCTTCGACCAACACAATACGTCTCAAAACACTATGTCAATCGGTACAACTATCATGTCTCTAACAATGAAAACTCTATCCTTTCTGAACTGTATTCTGAAATCTTCTTTTCACAATGTCTTGCAAGTGAGGTGGCAAGAATTTGTCTTGCAACTGTTTCTCCTCAAACACTCTGACTCAATGTAGGTTTAACATGAAACTCGGCCACAAAACTGTTATCCTTTGGTAAACTAAATTTTGGCAATTACATCTCACAACTCAACAACAAATCTAACAACAAAATAACTCTTCTCACGGTCTTCCAACTATCTTAATGAACAAGTCACAACTTCTGTCTTGCATAAGTACACGACCTAACTCTACATGTAACACATCACTATGTTTTTTTTTTCCGGATCAAGGTCGAAGCTTCCATTAAAGTTTCTTTCAACTCACATCTTCTTCTGCATAGTTAGGATTTACTCTAATGCACTCGGCTGATCTGCATGTCCTAGGAGAACATCTTCATTAACTCGAAGTTCACGTTGCGTAACTTGACATACATCTGATTTTCTAAAAGGTGCTACCCCACTAACTTCAAAGCTCGTCATGGCCTTCTTCGATACTTCAACTTTTCTCACTTTCAACTGGTAGTAAACGGATCTCAAATTAATCTTCGGAAAGACTGAAGCACCACTAACTGATCAACAAATCGCTGACACTTGGAAACAGATACTAATCATTCACTGCCATTGGTTTCAACTGTCTGAATCTAACCACATCCTCGTACTGCCACTCTCACTTCTTCACAAATTGTGCTGTCATCCTCTAATATGACGTACTAGTCCTAATGAACCTATGGTCTAACAAACATCATAGTTGATTCTTCAACACTCTCAATTCTTTCGGGAACTATAAGACACAGAAAAATCAAAGCAGAAGCAAACTCGGAGACGGTATCAATAATAAGCTCTTCTTCTCTGTCAGGAGACAAACCAGGTAATTCTTCCAAACAATTCTAGGAAGAATCACAAACCATTTTAACCTTCTGCGGTCTAATCTTCATTCAAAATCAAATTCATTACACTTGGTAAGCAAGCCTGCCATCTAAACTCAATAAATCTTCGACCTCCACAGCTGGATCAACATTCGACAATAAGTTCACCTCCTCACCTACTACTACAGTCACACAGGAATCTGCAACTTCAAGGCAACTCTCTCTTTGTCTCAACGTATACACTAACTCTGTGCTCTTCAAGCCAAACCTTGTCAAAACGTACCTCAAAACTGTAGGAAGACGATCACTTCACATCTACTAGAAACTAGTAACTCCGAACCACCAACAAACACTTCTGTACATCTTCATGGTCATCACTATTTCACCACAAGGTCTAGTCATATGTGTCCCTACTTCCAAGGTCTCAACACGTACATCAAATTTTCTTACATGCTCACACAAAAGGAAGTATCCGTGGAAATTGCAAATACACCTGTGCACAGCTGATAGTCTTCGGCCCTCTTGTTTTCAGACTGGTTCTTCAACAAAATCTGATTCTTCTAGACTGTTCTTAGAGCATCTCGAAACTTAAAAAGGCAGTCCTAATCGCACACAAACAATCATGCTTGATCTTGTTCTGTAACATCGGTCCTGACGACTCATAACATCCCACTACCAAACAATCTGAATTTAAAGCTCAAGACTTCCTTCTCGGCTCAACTATATCAGAAGTAACTTCATCTCTCCTTCTCGCTGGAAGACAACTCAGACGCACACTGGCCCAATCACACAAATTGATTTCCACTCACGGACACTGAACGGCTGTTTTGTATGAAAACCATAGGCTGAATCCCAACGATCACCAACTAACATTTCTGAAATTCATATCACTCACATGAGACCCCTACCTAGATCTCGCCAAAAGAACTAAGGTACTCATACCTACCTCTAACACCTCATCGGCTCATTCATACTTGCATGCTTGCTAACAATGTACAGATTTAGAATCAACCAGAAGGGAACAAGCTCAAAACTGTACCAAGGCTTATCTACTATGACATCGATACCACTCTGACTCCCACTCATAGGTCGTCACCTCTTTCACCACTAACACCAGAACCAATCACATCGTTCCTCATCAACAGGAACCAACCCATATACACACTAACTCAGTCAAACAATTTGTACCTCAACTCTGGTATAACCATACTTCCCTGACTAAAGCGATGAACTCCCTCAACATCATTCACCTTTTTCAGAATCCACCGTTTCCACTTACAGATTCACAATCCATGCCTTGACCTCAAACTTACCAAAAAGCAATAAACTAACAACAACAACAACAACAACACATTAACATACAAACTGGGTTAGCAAAGGAAAAGGTCCAAGTGGCTCAAGTATGATTTCCTCACTTTAAATCTCTTTTTCCGATGTAATAGAAGCAATGGGACTCTACTCAACATGCTTCAAGCAACTCAACACATATACATGCTCAATCATGCATAAAACAAGGCATACTTGCTGAACAAACAAACATATGTGTACGATCAAACAACATACATTCTCAATCAAACAATCATACATCCCAGTATACACGGATAACAAGCAACATGCTTTTAAACAAACAATCAACATTCTTGTCACACAAGCAATCATACTTACAAAGCAAGCAATCATTCATTACAGCATACTCGAATAACAAGCAACATGCTTACATGATAAGCAAACACCGTGCATATCAATCATAAAACACAACTTACTTCACTTACATGCCCAAGGTTTCGGAAACCTTAAGCTCTGATACCAACAAATGTAACCCCCGTAGCCCGGCCTAGACGGCTGACCCGAACTACGAAGATTGCACGGGGAAAACCAAAGTCAACCCGAAAGTCAACCTTGATTAACGACCCTTTTTTTCTTTTTAAACTTGTCTAGATGCACATTAAACCTAGGCATACTCTTGAGATAAGCATACTCAAAAATCACAGCAATCGGAAAACAATAAGGGACTCAATTGAACAAAATACGAATTTAGGGACCAATTTGTAAATTCTGGAAATTAAGAGGACTTTACCAAATTTTAAGTTACCATTATGAAATTAGTCATGTTTCATGCCTCTCTGCCAAATTTCAACTCAAACGGACATCTCAAACTCAAGCAATTGCACATACGAGAATCAGGACTAAAACGTAAAGCTTGCAAACCTCAAATTTTATGCCCAATCGAAACCTTTGACCATAGTTTCGAAACCTTGCCCAAAGGTTTCGAAACTTTGGCTTCCAGTAGCCCCTGGAACCCAAAAATTTGCAAAGGTTTCGAAACTTTACCCCTAGTTTCGAAACCTAGATGCAGGGGAGCATATTTTGCTTCATTCTAATGACTTTCAATGATATAAACACATTAGAATCATACATATTCATACATATGAGTTTAAAAGAGGCAAAGACACTCAACACCAGCCACCCAAGCCTAGATGCATACGTCCTAGATTAAACGTACTCCAACATACTCAAGGCATGAATATGAACCCTCATACATACCTACATAGTACACAACATGAGCATACCTCAATCAACCGAGGAAAATCATGCATTCGATCAAAAGAAGGCAAACATGCACATAAGGTCTCATGCTTCAACATCCAAACACTTATGCATTCTCATAAGGCATATGATCAACACACATGAAAGCATCAAGAACAACAACACTTATCCCATTGCTTTACTATTACAATCTTTCAATTTATAAATCATACATTGAGCTCACCAAAGCAACACTTGAAGACCTTTCCTTTCCCTTGCCACCCACAAGCTATTTATCTGCATTGTTGAACAAAAGAGAGCGTAAGCATAAAAGCTTAGTGAGGGTAAGCTCATAAAACAAACCTTCGACAATACAGGGTCCAAGCTCGAGCAACTATCATGATATAATACATGACTTTATCTTCGATCCACATGAACCAAAATGAACATGATGCATGAACATATAATCAACATTATGTCATGCTCAACATCTCATAAGCTCAACTTACAACGATATATATATACCTCAATGCATTAACCAAATCATATATCACTTCACATTTGAAATTCACATCTCATATCACATTGATACACATATCAATTCATATTAGCATGTATGCATAATCTCATATTGGCATAAACATACTTTCTCATATTGGCACCTAGCTATGACTCGAATACGCGGATAACATGTTGGAACGCATTTTCCAACATCAACCTTACCTCGGTGGGATTACACTCATCACCGGCC
The DNA here is from genome assembly GCA_030270665.1 of Hibiscus trionum. Lineage (NCBI taxonomy): Eukaryota > Viridiplantae > Streptophyta > Magnoliopsida > Malvales > Malvaceae > Hibiscus > Hibiscus trionum. Next base: position 2,673,555 of record BSYR01000064.1, on the reverse strand, counting down.
TTGCATGGACGGGATTCCACTCATCGCCACATGCCCTACGGATGGGATTCCACTCATCATCACGTAGAATCTATATAAATTTCCGGTGGAATATTACATCACCGTACTCCTCCTTGGTGCCTTAACGCCACCAAGGCCACGTACGTTTTGACTCAATTTGTGTGCACACTCATCCTAATGATCGATCATTATACCCAAGCATACTAGTGACAATTAATCAAATTCCACAACCTTTGATGTTCAAGAGTCATAATATGGCATCTTACATCATATTAAGCTCAACATCAAATATCTCAACAACATAATATCATAATGTCATTTTCAAGAGTCATAATATGGCATCTTACATCATATTAAGCTCAACATCATCATGCACAATTTACAATCCAAACCACATGCATAGCAATGCATCAAACCATGCCTCAACAACATGTATAACACATTATACATAATCATCATAACACAAATCATCATGAGGCATAACATCAATTAAAGAGATCATCCAATGTCTCTAACTAAAGCTTAGGATTAGGCTACCACCCTAATCCTAACTCTAGGTGAGTCTACCAATCTCAACCTAGTCCACATGCTCGAACCAATTGCTCAAAACCATTTAAAATATTTTAACCACTCACCGACTACTTCATTAGCACAAGCCGACAAGCCTACCAAGCATCCAAGTTTCCGGATTCGAGCCCGAAGCTTCACCATTGATTTCTCTTACTTCAAATCATTCAAAAACAATATATTAACCTCAAAATCAGTCACAAACCCAAAGTTTAACATCAACACACAAATCCACTTCAATTCTCACAATTCAAAGCCAAGTTCATTCTTCAATTTCTCATTTTCGTACTTCCACAAAAATCCGTCAAAAATCAGAATTGTAGTCATCCAAAACACTCTTAAACATGTTCAAAACACTGCCCAACTATAGTATAACCATCAACCCCCAATTTCCAACATTAAACACACAATTTAAGCCATGAACAATCCCCAAAATCACCAAATCCGAGCAGCCATGAAAAACAGTCCAAAACTTGTGATTTTAATATTTTTAACACATTCAAACACTTTCAAAACAACCCCCAACTATTACTCTAACATTAACCCTCAAATTCCAACATTAATCATACCCAAACTCATCTAAAAACCTTCCTAAAAATCCACCAAAACCCAATTTCGGATTTTTACCCAAAATTACTCATTTTAACATATTATGTGTATTTTAACATGATTAAACAAAGCCCCAACTCAATTTATCAAAACAAGATGAAAAACCCCTTAAAACACAAACTTTGATATAAACCCTAATTTTCAAAACTCCATAACTTTGAAATCTAAGACTATAGATAGATAGAGGATGAAGAGGAGATTAAGAAAACATAATTACCTTTCAAAAACCCCTTGAATTGATGAAGAAATTTGATGAATTATCAAATTTGGGTTTGGGAGAGTTTGGGATGTTTTACACGGTGGGGAGGGGAGGAAATGAGAAAGATGATAGCTTTATCTTATGATAAGGTTGTCATTATTTTTATTTTGGTTAAATTACCAAAATGATCCCTCCCTTTCTTTCTAAACTCAATTTGCTCACACTAAGGTCAATTTGATTAAAATAAATTTTACCGACTCGAACCAACTAACCCGACTAACTTCTAGCCCCAAAACACGGGTGTTACAACTCTCCCCCACTTAAGGAAATTTCGTCCTCGAAATTCATCGAACAGGAAGAGTCACTGAAACATGCTCATCCGCACTTTCCTTCTCACCACAACATACTAGTCAACTCGTAGACTTACCACGCAACAACAGCTATCTAACACCAAGATCTCAATTGATTCTTCGTTCCACGCAAATTTCAAACTCAACTCAATCTCTTCTACAACATAGCACGGAACAGATCTGACTCACACTTCCGAATCACAGATACACAGGGCACATCACAACTTCTTCTAACTCTGGTGGTAACCGCAACAAATAAACAACAGAACTAGCCCGATTCACAATCTCATACAACACTGTTTGAACACTCGACTCATAACTTTCTCTAACTGACCATCTGACTTCAACCGATAACCAAACACTATGCAGATGTCTTCAAAAATCTAGTTGGAACCTGGGATCTCTATTACTCACTTCCATTAATAACCTTCCACGGATGCAACAAACTAGAAGAAAACTGACGTTCGATCTTGACATGCTGGCAATTTATACACTTACCCTCATGCTGAACCACGTCACCCATCATCTCAATCCCGAAGTATTCATCTTCAACCCACGATACGTATTCATACTACTCAGATGCTATACAAATGAACTACCGTTTGCTTCGACCAACACAATACGTCTCAAAACACTATGTCAATCGGTACAACTATCATGTCTCTAACAATGAAAACTCTATCCTTTCTGAACTGTATTCTGAAATCTTCTTTTCACAATGTCTTGCAAGTGAGGTGGCAAGAATTTGTCTTGCAACTGTTTCTCCTCAAACACTCTGACTCAATGTAGGTTTAACATGAAACTCGGCCACAAAACTGTTATCCTTTGGTAAACTAAATTTTGGCAATTACATCTCACAACTCAACAACAAATCTAACAACAAAATAACTCTTCTCACGGTCTTCCAACTATCTTAATGAACAAGTCACAACTTCTGTCTTGCATAAGTACACGACCTAACTCTACATGTAACACATCACTATGTTTTTTTTTTCCGGATCAAGGTCGAAGCTTCCATTAAAGTTTCTTTCAACTCACATCTTCTTCTGCATAGTTAGGATTTACTCTAATGCACTCGGCTGATCTGCATGTCCTAGGAGAACATCTTCATTAACTCGAAGTTCACGTTGCGTAACTTGACATACATCTGATTTTCTAAAAGGTGCTACCCCACTAACTTCAAAGCTCGTCATGGCCTTCTTCGATACTTCAACTTTTCTCACTTTCAACTGGTAGTAAACGGATCTCAAATTAATCTTCGGAAAGACTGAAGCACCACTAACTGATCAACAAATCGCTGACACTTGGAAACAGATACTAATCATTCACTGCCATTGGTTTCAACTGTCTGAATCTAACCACATCCTCGTACTGCCACTCTCACTTCTTCACAAATTGTGCTGTCATCCTCTAATATGACGTACTAGTCCTAATGAACCTATGGTCTAACAAACATCATAGTTGATTCTTCAACACTCTCAATTCTTTCGGGAACTATAAGACACAGAAAAATCAAAGCAGAAGCAAACTCGGAGACGGTATCAATAATAAGCTCTTCTTCTCTGTCAGGAGACAAACCAGGTAATTCTTCCAAACAATTCTAGGAAGAATCACAAACCATTTTAACCTTCTGCGGTCTAATCTTCATTCAAAATCAAATTCATTACACTTGGTAAGCAAGCCTGCCATCTAAACTCAATAAATCTTCGACCTCCACAGCTGGATCAACATTCGACAATAAGTTCACCTCCTCACCTACTACTACAGTCACACAGGAATCTGCAACTTCAAGGCAACTCTCTCTTTGTCTCAACGTATACACTAACTCTGTGCTCTTCAAGCCAAACCTTGTCAAAACGTACCTCAAAACTGTAGGAAGACGATCACTTCACATCTACTAGAAACTAGTAACTCCGAACCACCAACAAACACTTCTGTACATCTTCATGGTCATCACTATTTCACCACAAGGTCTAGTCATATGTGTCCCTACTTCCAAGGTCTCAACACGTACATCAAATTTTCTTACATGCTCACACAAAAGGAAGTATCCGTGGAAATTGCAAATACACCTGTGCACAGCTGATAGTCTTCGGCCCTCTTGTTTTCAGACTGGTTCTTCAACAAAATCTGATTCTTCTAGACTGTTCTTAGAGCATCTCGAAACTTAAAAAGGCAGTCCTAATCGCACACAAACAATCATGCTTGATCTTGTTCTGTAACATCGGTCCTGACGACTCATAACATCCCACTACCAAACAATCTGAATTTAAAGCTCAAGACTTCCTTCTCGGCTCAACTATATCAGAAGTAACTTCATCTCTCCTTCTCGCTGGAAGACAACTCAGACGCACACTGGCCCAATCACACAAATTGATTTCCACTCACGGACACTGAACGGCTGTTTTGTATGAAAACCATAGGCTGAATCCCAACGATCACCAACTAACATTTCTGAAATTCATATCACTCACATGAGACCCCTACCTAGATCTCGCCAAAAGAACTAAGGTACTCATACCTACCTCTAACACCTCATCGGCTCATTCATACTTGCATGCTTGCTAACAATGTACAGATTTAGAATCAACCAGAAGGGAACAAGCTCAAAACTGTACCAAGGCTTATCTACTATGACATCGATACCACTCTGACTCCCACTCATAGGTCGTCACCTCTTTCACCACTAACACCAGAACCAATCACATCGTTCCTCATCAACAGGAACCAACCCATATACACACTAACTCAGTCAAACAATTTGTACCTCAACTCTGGTATAACCATACTTCCCTGACTAAAGCGATGAACTCCCTCAACATCATTCACCTTTTTCAGAATCCACCGTTTCCACTTACAGATTCACAATCCATGCCTTGACCTCAAACTTACCAAAAAGCAATAAACTAACAACAACAACAACAACAACACATTAACATACAAACTGGGTTAGCAAAGGAAAAGGTCCAAGTGGCTCAAGTATGATTTCCTCACTTTAAATCTCTTTTTCCGATGTAATAGAAGCAATGGGACTCTACTCAACATGCTTCAAGCAACTCAACACATATACATGCTCAATCATGCATAAAACAAGGCATACTTGCTGAACAAACAAACATATGTGTACGATCAAACAACATACATTCTCAATCAAACAATCATACATCCCAGTATACACGGATAACAAGCAACATGCTTTTAAACAAACAATCAACATTCTTGTCACACAAGCAATCATACTTACAAAGCAAGCAATCATTCATTACAGCATACTCGAATAACAAGCAACATGCTTACATGATAAGCAAACACCGTGCATATCAATCATAAAACACAACTTACTTCACTTACATGCCCAAGGTTTCGGAAACCTTAAGCTCTGATACCAACAAATGTAACCCCCGTAGCCCGGCCTAGACGGCTGACCCGAACTACGAAGATTGCACGGGGAAAACCAAAGTCAACCCGAAAGTCAACCTTGATTAACGACCCTTTTTTTCTTTTTAAACTTGTCTAGATGCACATTAAACCTAGGCATACTCTTGAGATAAGCATACTCAAAAATCACAGCAATCGGAAAACAATAAGGGACTCAATTGAACAAAATACGAATTTAGGGACCAATTTGTAAATTCTGGAAATTAAGAGGACTTTACCAAATTTTAAGTTACCATTATGAAATTAGTCATGTTTCATGCCTCTCTGCCAAATTTCAACTCAAACGGACATCTCAAACTCAAGCAATTGCACATACGAGAATCAGGACTAAAACGTAAAGCTTGCAAACCTCAAATTTTATGCCCAATCGAAACCTTTGACCATAGTTTCGAAACCTTGCCCAAAGGTTTCGAAACTTTGGCTTCCAGTAGCCCCTGGAACCCAAAAATTTGCAAAGGTTTCGAAACTTTACCCCTAGTTTCGAAACCTAGATGCAGGGGAGCATATTTTGCTTCATTCTAATGACTTTCAATGATATAAACACATTAGAATCATACATATTCATACATATGAGTTTAAAAGAGGCAAAGACACTCAACACCAGCCACCCAAGCCTAGATGCATACGTCCTAGATTAAACGTACTCCAACATACTCAAGGCATGAATATGAACCCTCATACATACCTACATAGTACACAACATGAGCATACCTCAATCAACCGAGGAAAATCATGCATTCGATCAAAAGAAGGCAAACATGCACATAAGGTCTCATGCTTCAACATCCAAACACTTATGCATTCTCATAAGGCATATGATCAACACACATGAAAGCATCAAGAACAACAACACTTATCCCATTGCTTTACTATTACAATCTTTCAATTTATAAATCATACATTGAGCTCACCAAAGCAACACTTGAAGACCTTTCCTTTCCCTTGCCACCCACAAGCTATTTATCTGCATTGTTGAACAAAAGAGAGCGTAAGCATAAAAGCTTAGTGAGGGTAAGCTCATAAAACAAACCTTCGACAATACAGGGTCCAAGCTCGAGCAACTATCATGATATAATACATGACTTTATCTTCGATCCACATGAACCAAAATGAACATGATGCATGAACATATAATCAACATTATGTCATGCTCAACATCTCATAAGCTCAACTTACAACGATATATATATACCTCAATGCATTAACCAAATCATATATCACTTCACATTTGAAATTCACATCTCATATCACATTGATACACATATCAATTCATATTAGCATGTATGCATAATCTCATATTGGCATAAACATACTTTCTCATATTGGCATAAACATACTTTCTCATATTGGCACCTAGCTATGACTCGAATACGCGGATAACATGTTGGAACGCATTTTCCAACATCAACCTTACCTCGGTGGGATTACACTCATCACCGGCCTTGCATGGACGGGATTCCACGCATCGCCACATGCCCTACGGATGGGATTCCACTCATCATCACGTAGAATATATATAAATTTCCGGTGGAATATTACATCACCGTACTCCTCCTTGGTGCCTTAACGCCACCAAGGCCACGTACGTTTTGACTCAATTTGTGTGCACACTCATCCTAATGATCGATCATTGTACCCAAGCATACTAGTGCCAATTAATCAAATTCCACAACCTTTGATGTTCAAGAGTCATAATATGGCATCTTACATCATATTAAGCTCAACATCAAATATCTCAACAACATAATATCATAATGTCATTTTCAAGAGTCATAATATGGCATCTTACATCATATTAAGCTCAACATCATCATGCACAATTTACAATCCAAACCACATGCATAGCAATGCATCAAACCATGCCTCAACAACATGTATAACACATTATACATAATCATCATAACACAAATCATCATGAGGCATAACATCAATTAAAGAGATCATCCAATGTCTCTAACTAAAACTTAGGATTAGGCTACCACCCTAATCCTAACTCTAGGTGAGTCTACCAATCTCAACCTAGTCCACATGCTCGAACCAATTGCTCAAAACCATTTAAAATATTTTAACCACTCACCGACTACTTCATTAGCACAAGCCGACAAGCCTACCAAGCATCCAAGTTTCCGGATTCGAGCCCGAAGCTTCACCATTGATTTCTCTTGCTTCTAACCATTCAAAAACAATATATTAACCTCAAAATCAGTCACAAACCCAAAGTTTAACATCAACACACAAATCCACTTCAATTCTCACAATTCAAAGCCAAGTTCATTCTTCAATTTCTCATTTTCGTACTTCCACAAAAATCTGTCAAAAATCAGAATTGTAGTCATCCAAAACACTCTTAAACATGTTCAAAACACTGCCCAACTATAGTATAACCATCAACCCCCAATTTCCAACATTAAACACACAATTTAAGCCATGAACAATCCCCAAAATCACCAAATCCGAGAAGCCATGAAAAACAGTCCAAAACTTGTGATTTCAACATTTTTAACACATTCAAACACTTTCAAAACAACCCCCAACTATTACTCTAACATCAACCCTCAAATTCCAACATTAATCATACCCAAACTCATCTAAAAACCTTCCTAAAAATCCACCAAAACCCAATTTCGGATTTTTACCCAAAATTACTCATTTTAACATATTATGTGTATTTTAACATGATTAAACAAAGCCCCAACTCAATTTATCAAAACAAGATGAAAAACCCCTTAAAACCCAAACTTTGATATAAACCCTAATTTTCAAAACTCCATAACTTTGAAATCTAAGACTATAGATAGATAGAGGATGAAGAGGAGATTAAGAAAACATAATTACCTTTCAAAAACCCCTTGAATTGATGAAGAAATTTGATGAATTATCAAATTTGGGTTTGGGAGAGTTTGGGATGTTTTACACGGTGGGGAGGGGAGGAAATGAGAAAGATGATAGCTTTATCTTATGATAAGGTTGTCATTATTTTTTTTTGGTTAAATTACCAAAATGATCCCTCTCTTTCTTTCTAAACTCAATTTGCTCACACTAAGGTCAATTTGATTAAAATAAATTTTACCAACTCGAACCAACTAACCCGACTAACTTCTAGCCCCAAAACACGGGTGTTACAACCACTTTGGAGGAGAGAGTTCTTTCCATTGAGAATTGAGTTACCTCGATTGAAACTCAACATACCTCCATGGACATCTCTCTCCAAGCTTTTCATGATGAATGGCGACAATATCGAGGTAATAATGTTAACAATGAAGGTGAAGATAAAGATGAAGATCAAGACGAGTCTTAGGTCTTGCATATCATAACATATCATATTAGGATTTTCTTTTATGCTCCTATGTTATTTCCCTTTGAACATATGCTTCGAATATTTGGTTTATGTTTTTAGGACTTAAGTTTGGATTTTATGTTTGCTTTGAATTGTTATGATTTAATGCTCTCATGGCCTTTCTCAACGAGCAATTCTCCTCTTTGGGTACAAATATGAATTATGGGTTTGCTGCGATCGACACAAGGTTCACCACTTTGGAGGAGAGAGTTCTTTCCATTGAGAATTAAGTTACCTCGATTGAAACTCAACAAACCTCCATGGACATCTCTCTCCAAGCTTTTCATGATGAATGGCGACAATATCGAGGTAATAATTTTAACAATGAAGGTGAAGATAAAGATGAAGATCAAGACGAGTCTTAGGTCTTGCATATCATAACATATCATATTAGGATTTATTTTATGCTCCTATGTTATTTCCCTTTGAACATATGCTTTGAATATTTGGTTTATGTTTTTAGGACATAAGTTTGGATTTTATATTTGCTTTGAATTGTTATGATTTAATGCTCTCATGGCCTTTCTCAACGAGCAATTCTCCTCTTTGGGTACAAATATGAATTCCGGGTTTGCTGCGATCGACACAAGGTTCACCACTTTGGAGGAGAGAGTTCTTTCCATTGAGAATTGAGTTACCTCGATTGAAACTCAACAAACCTCCATGGACATCTCTCTCCAAGCTTTTCATGATGAATGGCGACAATCTCGAGGTAATAATGTTAACAATGAAGGTGAAGATAAAGATGAAGATCAAGAGTCTTAGGTCTTGCATATCATAACATATCATATTATGATTTTCTTTATGCTCCTATGTTATTTCCCTTTGAACATATGCTTTGAATATTTGGTTTATGTTTTTAGGACTTAAGTTTGGATTTTATGTTTGCTTTGAATTGTTATGATTTAAGCTATTGATGAAATTTATGTTGTTTGCTTAATCTTGCTTATATTATCTTGCTTCTATCATTGATTTTGATCAAACAAAAAGGGGAGAATGGTATAAGCTAAATTTTTCAAGCTAAATCTTTCAAAAAAAAATCTAGCTTAAACTAAGGGGGTACTTAAAATTTTACTTTGTTTTGTTATATCAAAAAGGGAGAGATTGTAAAACCTATGTTTGATTTTGATATAACAAATAGTTTAAGGAACAAAAAATCAAAGTAAATAAATTTTTAAGTACTTGAAAGTCTCACTATTAACAAGGATTTTAAAACTAAAATGTTTCCAAGTCAAAACTTAAACCCAAAAAAATTTTCTAAGTGTTTTCAAAGGTAAACTTAACAAAATCACCCAGGCGTGAAAAAATGGAGCGGGAATATGTTCGTATCCAATACATTATATAAGTGTTCCGATGCAGCCTTGCCTTTCTAAAGCCAAACTTTAGAAAACTACAAAGGCGTTTCGATATGCTATCCCAACGTTTCGATACGGCTGAGCTTGTTCCGATATGGGTGTTTCGATACGGCATTCATCTAGGCTTAAGGTTTTTGTTTAGTGTATCGATACGGACCTATACCGTATCGATACGGGGGTTAAGATTTTCAAATCTTTGCATTTATTATATGACCGTTGTTTTGCCAGTTAGATGAAATTAGCTAACTTTTAAAATTTAGTTGCCCGTACCGATACACCCATGTGGTGTACCGATACGGAGTTTGGCAGTGTCTAAGTTCGCAAAAATTACATTGATGCGGCCTATAGTTGTTTCGATAAGACCCCTTACACGTTTCGATATGCCTTCCCACGTATCGATATGCGCTCTTTATTACATAGAACGACTCTTTCTGTTTTGAGACATGTATCGATACGGGTACCCCGTGTACCAATACGGTATGTTGTAGAAGTGCATTTATGGTAGGAAAAGAGAGAGCTCAATCGCTCTATTGATGATGCCAACCATCCAAACGGCTAGAATTCAATGAGAAGGTATAAAAGCAAGCCTCTAAAGCTACAGCAGCAACTATTGAACAAGTCAAGCACAATCTAGCAAAAAATCCAATCTCTTTGAGCATTTTAGAGTCCAACTCTTACACCCAACTTGTGTAATTCATTTGTAATCTTTCATTTCAAGTTTGGGGAGTGTGCTATTGTAATTGGGCAAATATTTTACCTATTGAGAGGTCTATTTTCAATTTTCCAACTTCTTGTAAAAGAGTGATTTCGATCAAGCTTTGGGTAGAAAGCTTTGATCTTTGTAACGATTTCCTCCTAATCCTAGAAAAGAGGAAGACTTTAGTAGTGAATTGGTTGAAATTCTTAGAGGGAGCTAAGGTAGTGGATGTAGAGCTTGTTAGAAGCTTAAACCACTCTAAATCTCTTTGTCTTCGATTTTTATTTCTCTCCCTTTCATTTTAAAAAGCCAATTCACCCCCTCGTGGCCAATTCGACATTGTTTGATCATCTCAACACAAAGGATAACAACTCTCTCTTTCAACCTGCTAAATGAGCATGGAACTTCTAAATTACAGGCCCCCATGTCTCCATACATCTTGGGTTAGAACCAATTGGCAGCCCCAAATATATAAAAGGCAATACCCCTTGCTCGCATCCTAACACCCCCGCCATATTAGATAAAACAACCCCACTAGTTCCTATCCCAAATAAACAAGATTTCGCGAAATTTATCAGCAGTCCAAAACAATATTGGAAACACATCAACACCTTTCAGATTCAAAGCATCGTTAACACTACCCCGCAAGAAAATTAACTTGTCATCCACAAATTGAAAATGCGATAAAGAAAAATTACGAGTTACTTGCACTCCATTGATGCTACCCCTTGCCTCATCAGTAACTAAGAATTGATGCAAAACCTCAACAACAACCACAAACAATAACGACGAGATAGGGTCCCCTTGTCTCAAACCACACTCCATCCCAAACTCTTTTGTCAGACACCATTAAATAGAACTGTCAGCGTTGTCGTTCCAACACAAGTACGAATCAATGATCATCACTTGTCACCAAAACTCATCCGATACAAGACCTGATCTAAAAATTGTCAATTTATGCAGTCGTACGCCTTAGCGAATTTGAGCTTAAGGAGAACACCACCAATACCCCCTTTGACATTTCGATGAGAATGCACGACTTCATTAACAATAAGAATGTTATCCCAAATTTGCCTACCTTTGACAAAGACAAATTGAGTATCACTAATGATCGAGCCTGCAACCGATTGAAATCTCTCAGCTAACACCTTAGCCAAAATCTTTTAAACGGGATTCAAGAGACAAATGGGCCGGAATTCATCAAGAGCTACATGATTCTCCTTCTTCGGGATAAGGACAACGAACGAAGAATTTACACCTCTTGGTACTATTCCAGTTCTATGAAACTCATGAAACAATGCCATCACATCCCCTTTAACAAACGCCTAACAATGCTTGTAAACTTAACTTCCAAATCCTCACTTTACTTCATCACCAACTGCCCAAAGTTGAATTCCACGTTAAAAGTCCCTGCCACATATGGCTTTGCATAGTGCTTATAAAAATGTAATGTCGCGTCAGTTGGGGATTAGTAACCCATCAACCCCGAATTCAAATTCCTTTCAAGCAATTTCGCATCCCCTGAATTCTCACTGCACACTAAAAATATGACATATTCCTATCTCCCGTCTTTAACCACAACATTCGAGACTTGTACCTCCAAAAAGATTCTCGAAGACGATACAACCACCATAAATTAGACTGCAAAGTACAACGTTCCACAGAAATACCATCTACGTCTTCCCCACGGTAAAGCTTCGCATCCAACTCTTCAATCAATAATTATGTCGCCTCAATCTGATTATCCACCCGTCTAAAAGAACTTTTATTCCAAGATCTTAAGAAACGCTTGAAATTACTCGACTCTCTTCCACCACTTAACCCAGTAAGCTTCTTCCATTCTATTTTCATCATGTTAATGTCAGCTCTCTTCTCCAACCAACAGTTTTGGAAGTGAAAAGGTCTGGGACCCCAATATATCACGCCACTAGATAACACTAAAGGAGTATGATCGGAAATTACGTAAAACCAAATTCTGAAACCTCTCTTCTCTACCCAACCGTTCGAAACGGGAAATCTATCAAGACCTACCTTTGTTCCCAGGACCAATCCACGTAAACTTCTTTCCCAACATCGGTACGTGAATCAAAGTCTCATGCTCTATGAAATCTATAAACGCCTTCATCACCGATACAATTACACCTTTCCTCGGCCTGTTTCACAACGTTAAAATTGCTGCCTACGCATCATGGTATTGGAAGGTGATTCACAATCTCATGAATTTTACCCCATAGCGTCAATTGCCCATCTAACGTGCATGGAGCGTAAACACTCACCATACCACACCACCACGCCTTATCTCCCCATGCCCCCCATATCGCTACCAAATTCCTATCCACAAATGAAGCCTCTAACCGAAATCGGGAAGCCTTCCAAACAACCAATATCCCTCTCGACCGCCCCATAGCTGGCGCAAATGCAAAATCAAATTTATCTGAATGCCACAAACGACAAACCATCACCTCAGAAATATCTCCTAATTTAGTTTCTTGTAAGAGCGCCACTTCACATTGATGTTGTCGTAGCAATTTACGCATTGCCTTTTTCTTCGCCAACGAACCTAACCCCATGACATTCCACGACATCACCTTCATACCCCATATTACTCGTCACGATCCCCTTTACCAAGTAAGTTGGCAATATCTTTGACTATAACCTCTTCACTTCCGATTGTCGACGCCCCAAGGATTTTTCCCCAAGGCAACTCCCTCAATAAATCTTGTTGTTTACATAAACCTTCATAATCACTACTCAATTCAACGTGTTGCTTCTTCACAATCTTTCTCTTGACACTACTTTTCTTTTGTGTGCAGTCCCACTCCAAATCTAATAATTTATTTCCTCCATTCTCTAAATCAGGTTTTGATAACTTAGAAATGGGCTCCACCGGCACCTCATATCTAACATCAAGGGGCCCATTCTAATTGATCTCAAAAGGCACAGTCTCGAATTCAACAGGGCACTCCACTAACGCCACATCATCTAACACCCCCTCGTATCCGAGCTTGAAGTGTTATTCTCCAATCGTACGACCATCCCCACCTCCTCGTTCTTCATCCACTCCTTTACACTAGCTTGAGGCAACGTTCCACTACTTTCACCTTGTGTTTGCTCAATTCGTAAATCATTTGTCTTCCACTCTAAAACCGCCCCCATCGTCCGCTATAAATGATTGACGCTGTTGCACACACTCATGTTCTCAACTATCACCGCCTTCAAGATAGTGTCCCCCTTCGTTCCTTCTATCTTTAGGTCACCCTCCTCATTGCCTTCCTCACTCTCTTCAGCATACCAACACGCTGCTTCGCAATTAGAGCACATTTGAGTGTTCACCAATGGTTCAAAATCATTCACACGCACCTTGAAAACTAGACCATCAAACAATACATCCAGCATGGTTTCTATCCGATCCATTTAATCTGTTTCGATCAAAATATGACTCTTTTCAAACGCATTAGGTTCCAAAGTCGAATCGTCCCATCTGATCAATCCTCCCCATTTTGAAGCTATATTTTCAAATGTCCCTCTTGACCAGATGTGCATCAAAACCCCGCTAATTGATATCCAAACCCTACGATTGCCTTTATCAATTACCTGCTCCCAGTTTATGATCTTAGAGAACCATCTACTTAATGTTGCATTAGACAATACTTGTTGTCGCATATCCAATTACATAGCTTGATTCATTGTGTTTGGTTGACTTAAAATTCACAATTTGTAAAACCAATATTTGATTTTGAGATAAAAATAATTTTAAAGGACTAAATTGTAATTTTAAATAATTTTTTAAGTACTCAAAAATGCTCACAAAATGACAGAGATTCGAACTAAAATTGTTTCTAAGTCAAAACTAAAACCCCAAATATTTTCTAAGTGTTTTTAGCACTCAAATAGATGATTTTGGTCCAGTCGTACCGATATGCCTTTGGCTGTATCGGTACAGGTCTTAGATATTGAAAAACGTTTTATACAAAATAGTTATTGGGTACCGATACGCGTATAGTCGTATCGGAATGCCATTCAATCATGGAAACCAAATAAGCTTTGAGTATCGGTACTGCATTACTCGTACCGATATGGGGTGTTTAGATTTTCAAAATCTTGCATTTAATAATATGATCGTTACCTTATTAGTTTATTGGAATCATAAATCTTTAAAATTTAGTTATATCGTACCGATACGCCATTAGGTGTACAGATACGCTTTTGTGCTTTCAAACTTCTCAGATTCCAATGAGTAAAACTAGTACCGATACGGTACGGACCCTACCGGTACGCCTTTGTAAAACTAAATTCTCGTACCGATACGCCATCACGCGTATCGATACCCCTTGTACAACGACTATTTCTTCTTTTGGCATGAACCAATACAGCAGCCCGTGTACCGATACCAAGGGTTGGCAGACAGCATTTATTGCAGGAAAATTGCAACCCAACGACTATATTCAATATCCCAACCACCCAAACGGCTAGAAATCAATGATGGGGTATATAAACAAGTCTCCAAAGCTACAACAGCAACTATTGAACAAGTCTTAAGCTTCAAGCACAAATCCAACAATCTTGAGCCTATTAGAGTCAAATCTTGTAACTCACTTGAGTGTTCTTAATTGTATTCAATTTATTCAAGTATTGGGGTTTAAGTGAACTTGTAATTGGGCAAACACTTCACCTCTGAGAAGATTTTCAGTTTGCTATTAAATTTTTTTGTAAAAGAGTGAGCTTGATCAAAGCTTTGGGTAGAAAGCTTTGATTGTGTAATGGATTGTCTCTCTAGCCTTAAAAAGGTGAAGAAATTCATAGTGAAGAGGGGCGGTTTAAAGATTTTGGGGGCCTTGTGCAATATATTAAAATGGGGCTCTTAATTTATAATCAATAAGAGATATAATTTGTTTTTTTCAGAAAAAAAACTTAATACAAAAAATCAACTTATATACACACATAATTATATATATAAATCTATAATTTTTTTATAAATATTTAATTTAATTTAATTTAGGTTCTCTATTTTGGGGCCCCTCTCTATTGAGGGCCATGTGCGATCGCTCCTATCGCGCCTGTCCAGAACCCCCACTGATAGTGAATTTGTGAAAATTCTTAGCATGAAGCTAAGGTAGTGGATATAAACCTTGTTATTAGGTTGAACCACTATAAATCCCTTGTGTCTCAATTTTTACCTTTCCTTTCGCTTCCGTTCATTTTTTTAAAATTGTCAATTCACCCCCTTCTTGGCCAAATCACTTCGATTGGTCATCCTAACACAATTGTTGATGTTATTATAAAGTATGACATAAAATTGAGTGACCAATTATATTAGGCATGTCATGGGTATTAAGATGTTATGGAAATAAAAGTGTAGATACCATAAGATGTATTTATAATTTGATGAAGGGTGAAGTTATAAATACTTAATAGTTGATTTAATAATCAAGTATAAAAAAAGGTTGTGGTCTCCAAAAAAATAGGTTATCTTGTTCTTCTTTCCTTCTCGTTGGAGAGTTTTACGTCAAAAGAAAATATATATTCTTAGAAAATCAATACCAAAGATTCGAGATTTCAACACCATCAAGATTCAAGTTTTTTCAATTTACAGATTCGGGTACGCTTCTGATTCAATTTATTGTTTTAATGACTTGACTTGATAGATCTGGTCAGATTTCATATTAGGTTATGTTTTAGTTTTAACAAGTGGCATCAGAGCCTTGTCATGTTGAATGATTGAGAATTATTGATAATTTATTTTTAGATTGATTTATTACGGAGATTTCGTAATATAGATATTTTGTATGAATTAGGGTATATCATTCAAGCATCTAGGGTTTTCTTTGTACGATTTGATATTCCTAATTGACGTTATTAATTTATTAATCCAACTTTGATTTATGTTGTGATAACTCTCGCACACATAACTATTGTGATTAGGTTTTTCCCAAATCCAACTTTATCCTCTTAAGCTTTACCTTTCCTTTCTACTCTCTTTAGTAAAAACCTCATTCTCCTTCGATGAGACCCTGGTTTGATTGTTCAACTAGTCTGTTTCATCGTGTTTAAAGAGTGTTTTGTCTTGTAGGGCTTAAAGTTATTGGTTAAGCTTTTTTTTCTGCTTTTTCCTTGCTACTTTCCTTTGCTTCTCGCTAACTTTTGTTCTCCTTTGTTTCTCACCAACTTTTAGCTCTCTTCCCTGCATTTACTCCTCTTGATTTTCCTCTCACTATGTCTGTCACGACAAACAAGTCCATCACTCAGAATATTCCAAACGAGAATATCCTTCAAGAATCTCTTGATCTTGAAGAAGACAAAGACATCAATGCAGCTATAAAAGAGCGTTCTCTGGTAGGTAAGATTCTGTCCAACTGAGCTTCAAAAGACTTAATCATTGCGGCTATCCTCGGGAAGGTATGAAAATGTAAGGAAGAAGAGCTTGAATGCCCCAACTTAGGCAAGAACATGCTCCTCTTAGTCTTTCAATCTATCGAAACTAAGAAAATGATACGGAGTCAGCATCCTTGGTCGGTGCAAGAAACACTCCTCATTCTTAAAGAATGGCCACATGAAGACACATTGGAGGAGGTTGACTTCTCGTTGGATGATTTTTGGGTCCAATTCCATAATGTCCCCTATCTCTTATAAATGAGAAGAAAGAGCTGCAGTAGGATTAGCATTGGCTCTGGTATATCGGGTGTTGTTGCTGATCAATACAACGCTTATTTTGATGTCTCGTCCTTCAAAACTTTTACTCAAGTCGACACCTTGGAGATGGGGTAAAGCATGTAAAGAATAGAACAAAAAACTCTATACAATCCGGAGGAATGACTTATCTTATTCAAAGACTGAACTTGGTTTAAATAGCCATTACAAAACAGAAAAAGAAATAGCAGCCCACTAATATCGTGGTACGGGTAGATAAATAAGGAAACAACTAACACCGTAATAAATAGAGATTTTATTCTAACAGACTAATCCTACTACAACTGAATATCTTTTCATTCCCTCCCTTAAATGAAAAACTTTCAAGTATTTAGTTTATCTAACACCTCACATACTCCTAGCATCTGGCGCAATCTCAGAAAATCTTCCAACTTCAAAGGCTTAGTCATCACATTAGCAACTTGATCTTTTGAGCTACAAAACTCCATCTTAATAACACCATCTTTAACTAAATCTCTCAGAAACTGGAATCGCACATCTATGTGTTTGCTTCTGCCATGTATGACTGGGTTTTTGGAGAGTTTAATGGCTGAACTGCTGTCACACATGATCGTGGTGCTTCCTTTCTCCTTGTGCCCCAACTTTTCCAGTATCCTTCTCATCCACATAGCTTGACAAGCACAAGCAGCAGCTGCCACAAATTCAACTTCAGTGGTTGATAATGTGACCAGTGGTTGCTTCCTTGAAGACCATGAAACAGCTCATGAATTCATCAAAAAAACATATCCAGAGGTGCTTTTGCGATCATCAACATCTCCGGCATAACCACTATCAGTGAACGCAATAAGCTCTTCAGCTTCACCCTTCTTGTAAAATATCCTATAATTCACCGTCTGTAACACCCCAATTTTGGGCTTTGAAGTTTAGGGTCTGATCGGACCGGTCTGAGAAACAATTCGAATATAAAAGGAGGTTTTAGGGAACACCTAGTTCGGGATGCTTTAAAAATATAGAAAAATATCTAAAAATCCTCATTTAACATATTTAAGAGAGTGCTGAAATTAATTTTACAAAATAAGGTTTGGAAATACTACATTTCGGTGTAGTGACCAAAATGTGATTTTTTGCAAAGTTTAGTAGTGACTGTTTTGTAAAGGATTGAAACTTTGATCTTTAAGGAGCTAATTACCCAAAATGTTTTTTCTCCAGATTTTTCCTTAATTTGGGTGATTTAATTAATGTTTAATTAAATAAAAAAAATGAGAAAACTACCTTTTGATTTTCATAACTACCTTTCTCTAATTTTCCCTCATTCCTTTTTCTCTCAAAATCCTATCATTCAAACACATTTTCTCCAGCAAAATTCACTTTGATCTTCACTTCAATTGATGGGATTTCCATCACCTATTGGTTTCTAATCAATCTTGCAACAAATCCTTTTGATTTCCACATTGCATTTTCATGGAATTTTGCCCAAATCAAGGAGAAATCACCATTTAGAGGTAAGATTGTTCTTCTCCTCTAAATACTCAGTTCTTTACTGAAATTCCCAAGTTGTAAATCCTTTATTAAAGTTTTATAAATGGTTTTAATGTTAGAAACAAGATTTTAGCTTAAAACTCAAGATTTTGGGAGAGATCTTGAAGATTTTCGTTGTAATTGTTTGGGCTCTGTTTTGATGTAGTTCTCTAATGAATTTTGGATGTTAAATGATGTTAGAAATGAGGTTTTATCAATCCAATCCCGAATAAGTTGTGTTTCCTAAGTTTTTGCTTATGAAAATGGTGGTTTTTGAGGTGTCTTTGATGTTCTGTTATAGCTGGAGGTATAAGGACGAGTTGAGAGTTGTTTTTGATGTTAATTGATGTTTAGAAATGATTAGAAGTGATGGATCTTGGCTGGGTTAAGTTATGTAAGAGTTTGGAGGTGATTTCGGTTGTGTTTGGTAGCTGAAATGTTGGTTTTAGGTAGAGCAACGAGTTTAGGAGTGTTGGCTGAAGATTTCAATGCATGATGATGCATTAATCCTCTGCTTTGATGTGTCTAAAACAGAGGAGACATCTTCAGACACTTTTGGAGTTGATCTGGAGGCTTAATCGGCGTTTCGGCAAGCAAGCGGAACGAAATTGGTGAGTGTGTTTGGTTTTGAAGTCCATGAGGACAAAAAACACAAGGTTTGGGGATTTAGGAGAGGTTTGAAACACCTTCCTAAATCCGGAAGTAAGTATGGCTTGATTTGATCTCTCTAAAGTGGTGTTTGCCCCTAAAATGCTTTTACATGCTCATGGTTTGTGATTGTTAAATTCCTACTGTTTTTATGCATGTTTTGAAGCATGAGATTATGCTTGTAGAGTTGTCATGAGATGGCATGATGCATTGAATAGATTTGAGCTCTTGGTTTAAAGCAAAGTATGATTATTGATTTGAAAAGTGATGAGAAAACATTTGGGTTATTTTGCATGAAAAACAGTAGGTGTGATGATATTTTAACACATTATATTGGCATAGATGTTGAGAAACTTACCGGATATAATTGATCGATCAATAGGATGAGAGTGCACTATAAACTAAAAATTCGTACGTGCTCTTTGGTTAAGCCAAAGGGAGATATTTCGATGTTGGGCATTCCATCGGGTAGGACTTGGTGAAATACCCAAGCTTTGTGGCGATGAGAGATTTCGCCATGTGAGTACGGTGATGAGAGATTCCACCGGAAGTTGTTGCTAGACAAGTGAGTACGGTGTTGTGAGATTCCACTGGAAGAGTCTAGTGTAGAAATGTGTCCGTATATCCGAGTATTAATGAGATGCTAAATGCCAATATAAATGATGAAATGGTTTTTGTTACACATGTACCTTGATGAATTGATTTATGCTATGAGATATGCATATGTGTTTTGTTTAGAAATGCTTTGACAATACAAGCATGTGAATGGCCTTGCCATGAGCTTTGCATTAGTTTTAATCCATGAAATAGAATGAAGGTACATGTGATTTCAATGAGTTGTGCTTTGAAAGATTATCAAGCATGAGAAAGAGATGAGCATGTGGTTTAAAAGCTTTGTTGAAAGTGTTTTCTAAAATGCATTATTGTGTTGGTTTTCTTTAGAGCATGCCTCACTAAGCATTTGTGCTTACGCTCTCTTTTACCAATAATGCAGATAATTGAGGTGTTTAAGGGCATCAAGGAAGCTAAGTTCATCCAAGGAAGTCCAAGCTCACGTATGGTGAAGTTTTCATACACTATTAATTTTGATAAATTGGCAATGGGAACCTAAATTTTGTTTTGGGAGATGTGTTAAACTCCCTAAGGTCGAGGCATGTGTGCCTTGGTTGATTTGAATTGTAAATGGCCTTAATTGCTTGTTTGAAGGTTTGATTTCCCTATTTGGATTGGATATTAGGATGCATGCCTCTAGACTTATGAATTTTCTTGTTTGATGCTATGAAGGTGTTTAGGGGCTCTAGATATGTGCCTTAAATGTTTGATGACTTGTTGATATGCTTGGGGAGTCTTTTGGATGTGTTTGATCGGGTTTATGCATGAAAAACCAGCATTTGCTGTTGTTTCTGGGCAAACCGTATCGAAACACCCCCTAGTGTTTCGAAATGGGGGCCTGAAATGGCCTTCGTGTTTCGAAACGCTAAAGGATGTTTCGAAACGATTTGGCTACTGGAAGGCCTCGTTTCGGAACTGGTCTCGGAACCAACCCGCGTATCGAAACGGTCAACGCTGTTTCGATCCTGCGTTTCGATACAACAGGTGGGTGTTTCGAAACAGGTGACCGTTGGGCTCAGATTTGAATGGTGCTGAAGTTTGCAAGCTTTACATTTTAGTTCCAAATGTTGAAGTTGCAACTGCTTGAGTTTGAGATGTTCAATTAAGATGAAATTTGGTAGTGAAGCATGTAACATGACTAATTTCATATTGGTAACATTAAAATCAGTAAAGACCTTCTAATTTACAGAAATTACAAAATGGTCCTTAAACTTATAATTAGTGCAATTGAGTCCCTGTATGTCATCTGATCGCTGTGTCGTTCTCAAATATGTTTTATGAGTACTCACTTAGGGTTAATGTGTACCTAGACAAGCTTAAAAAGAAAAAAAGGGTCATGAATCAAGGTTGACTTTCGGGTTGACTTTGGTTTTCCCCGTGTAATCTTCGTAGTTTGGGTCAACCGTCTAGGCTGGGCTAAGGGGGTTACATTTGGTGGTATTAGAGTCAGGTTCTCGTATGATTGGGGTTTGTTATGTGGATGATGTATGTGTGATTGCATGATATGCCTTTTGGGTGAAAAAAATGTTGTATGAATAGTGATGCATGGTTTCAATTGTGATGTTATGCTATGTTAGAATGTGTTAGGGGATCCCATTGCCATATCAAAACTAATGAAAGGAATTGTTTTCGAAAAAGTGCTTGAGTACTTGGATTACTTACCTTATTGAGCCTAATGGTATTTATTGCATTTGTGTCAGTGCTTTGTTTTCCTTGTAAATGGGGCCACGTAGAGAGATGAGGGTAAATACAAGAGCTATGGCTCAGAATTAGAATGATGAGAATGCTGAGAATGTTATGGATTTACCTCCTCCCCTTGGTGGTGGACCACCCGGTGGTGGTGGTGCTGGAGGTGATAATGCTGGTGTTGGTGCTGGTGCTGGGGTCGCTGGACCTGAAGGTGTACAGGGGCAAGCTGCTCCTGATATGACTATGTTGATTCAGGCTATTGCTGGAGCCTTCCAGGCAGTAGTAGCTGGAGCTCATGGAGCTGCGCATCAGGATGATGCCAATGTGAGATTGCCTTTGGAACGTCTTCGCAGTCTGGGAGGGACTGAGTTCAGAGGTTTATCTCCGGAAGGATCTGAGTCTTGGTTGGAAAGCACCAAGAGGATTTTGGGACAAATGAACTGCAATAATGTGCAGAAGCTGGGTTTTTTGGTGTCACTGCTGCATGGTGATGCTTATACGTGGTGGACGACCGCTATCTCTGGGATGGAAGATGTTGTGGTGACTTGAAAGTTCTTTCTGAGTGCGTTTAAGCGGAAGTATCTGGGTGTGCGATACCTAGATGAGAAGAAAAGAGAATTTATATCTCTTGTGCAAGGTAGCATGACAGTAGCTGAGTATGAGATTCAGTTTGTCCACCTCAGTCAGTATGCACCTGAGTTGATCCCTAATGAGCGGGAGAGGTGCGAACGATTCCGTTATGGGTTGGTAACGGATGTGAAGACATTTATGCTTGCGGCAGATTATACAGATTTTGATGTCTTGGTCACTAGAGCCAAGGACATTGAGTCAAATTTTGGTTTGACTAGTCGAGCAGGTGGATCAAGCTCTGGGAAGAGAGCGGCTGAACGCGATTATGGTAGAGATCGCAACAAGAGGCATAAGGATAGGAGGCCGCACTTTGATGCTAGGCGTGGAGGTGGTAACCCCGGTAGAGGTCAACAGGGACCTAATGTTGTTCAGAGGACTTCTGAGTGTAACTGTTGTGGTAGACGGCATGGTGGCGAGCGTTGGGGTAACCTTGGTACATGTTGGAATTATGGAAACTGTGGGCATTTGAAGAAGGATTGTCCTCAGCCTTTGAAGGAGGGACAGGCTCCGGTGAGAGCAGCCGAGCCACAGAGAGGCCGTGGGCGCGGCCGTGGTAAATTTCAGCGCATAGATGATGGTGGGAGGAATGTAGCACATGTTGTGGCCGTTCAACCTGAGGGTGGTGGCCAGGCTCGAGTGTATGCTCAGCGTGAGGGAAGGAATGATACGGATGTGATCGCAAGTACCTTTACTTTGCAATCCTTATCATTACTTTCTTTGATTGATTTTGGATCTACACACTCATACATATTGCGTGAACATGCTCAAATGCTTGGTTTACCGGTTGAGTCTTTAGATGTTGGTATGCGTGTGACTAGTTCCTTTGGTGAGACAGTTGTAACACGAAAGTTGTATAGAAGATGTCCCTTGAAAGTACAAAACCATGTTTTTCTTGTTGATCTCATGGAATTGCCATTCTATGGTTTTGATGTAATCCTTGGTATGGATTGGCTTGTTGAGCATCGGGTTGTAGTGGATTTTGAAAGCAAGCGAGTTTCGCTGAAACTTGCGGATGATTACGAAGTGGTGGTGGTTGGGGAGAATGTGAAGTTTCTTGCCAATATGGTGTCTACATTGGAAGCGAGTAGAATGTTGAGGCAAGGTTGCGAGGCTTACCTAGCCTTTGTGATGAATCCTAGCTCAAGGGAGTTGCGTGTTCAGGATATCAGAACTGTACGGGAGTTTCCTGAAGTGTTTCCGGAGGAGTTACCTGGATTGCCGCCTAGTCGAGAGGTGGAGTTTGGAATTCAGCTGTATGAAAATACAACTCCGGTGTCCATTGCTCCCTATCGCATAGCACCTAAGGAGTTGAAGACGCAGCTTCAGGAGTTGCTTGACCGTGGGTTCATTTGGCCTAGTGTGTTACCGTGGGGTGCACCTGTCTTGTTCGTGAAAAAGAAGGATGACACTATGAGAATGTGCATCGATTATCGTCAGCTGAACAAATTGACCATAAAAAATCGATATCCTTTACCGAGGATTGATGATCTTTTTGATCAGTTTCGTGGAGCGGCTGTGTTTTCTAAGATTGACTTAAGGTCAGGGTACTACCAGCTTAAGGTGAAAGATGTGGATGTGCCAAAAACAACCTTTAGGACGAGGTATGGGCATTATGAGTTCCTTGTAATGTCGTTTGGCTTGACGAATGCTCTTGCAGCTTTCATGGACATGATGAATAGAGTGTTCCATGAATACTTGGACAAGTTTGTTGTGGTGTTCATTGACGATATTCTTGTGTACTATCGTACTGAGGATGAGCATGAAGGTCATTTGAGGGTTGTCTTGCAAGCGCTCCTGGAAAATCAGCTTTATGCTAAGCTGAGTAAGTGTGAGTTTTGGCTAAAGGAAGTTGTGTTCCTTGGCCATGTGGTTTCGGCTGGGGGGATTCGTGTTGATCCTTAGAAGATTGAGGCGGTTATGAGTTGGAAGCCTCCTAAGTCTGTACATGAAGTCCGTAGTTTCCTTGGGTTGGCAGGATATTACCGGAGGTTTGTGGATAGGTTTTCGAAGATTGCTGCACCTTTGACGAAGTTGTTGCAAAAAGATGTCAAGTATGAGTGGACGGAAGCAAGACAACAAGCTTTTAAGAAGCTTAAGGCAGCTTTGACGCAAGCTCCTATCTTGGTTCAACCTGAGTCAGGAAAAGATTTTGTGGTGTACTGTGATGCATTACGTTGGTTTGGGGTGTGTGCTAATGCAGGAGGGTAAGGTGGTGGCTTATGCATCGCGACAGTTGAAGGTGCATGAGCGCAATTATCCTACACATGATATTGAGTTAGCTGCGGTGGTTTTTGCTTTGAAGATTTGGAGACATTATCTGTATGGTGAGAAGTGTACTGTGTACATGGATCACAAGAGTTTGAAGTATCTGATGTCTCAAAAAGAGTTGAATCTTAGGCAACGACGTTGGGTGGAGTTGCTTAAGGATTACGATCTGAGGATCGAGTACCATCCGGGAAAAGCTAATGTTGTGGTGGATACCTTGAGCAGGAAGGTGGCGGTTAAGTTAAGGGCTATGTTTGCCAGCTTGAGTATTTCACAAGATGGAGGTCTTGTGGCTGAATTGCAAGTGAAACCATCTCTGGTTCAGTTGATAAAAGATAAGCAGTTGTTGGATGATTCTTTGGTGCCACATGTTCAGGATATTGCTGAGGATAGACCATCGGATTTTTCTTTTAATGATGATGGAGTTCTATGTTTTGGAAGTCGGATAGTAGTGCCAAATGATGCGGAGTTGAGGCGTACTAGTCTGTCTGAAGCTCATAGTAGTCCTTTTGCTATGCACCCTGGTAGTACGAAGATGTATCGTGATTTAAAGGATGAGTACTAGTGGGTGGGTTTGAAGAAAGATGTTGCGGAGTATGTGAGTAAGTGTATGGTTTGTCAGCGGGTTGAAGCTGAGCATCAGTTTCCTTCAGGGTTGTTGCAATCGTTGAGGATTCCTGAATGGAAGTGGGAAAGAATTACCATGGACTTTGTGTCTGGTTTGCCTTTGTCGACATCGAAGAAGAATTCGGTGTGGGTGATTGTGGATCGCCTTACGAAGTGTGCGCATTTCTTACCTGTGCATACAACGTATACTTTGGACAAGCTTGCAGAGCTGTACATTGCTGAGATTGTGCGTCTGCATGGTGTGCCAAAGTCTATAGTGTCGGATAGAGACCCGAGGTTCACATCGCGTTTTTGGGAATGTTTGCATCAAGCTTTGGGTACGCGGCTGAATTTCAGTACTTCTTATCATCCACAGTCGGATGGTCAGTCTGAGCGTGTTATCCAAGTGCTTGAGGATATGTTGAGGTGCTGCATGATTGAGTTCCAAGGCTCTTGGGAGAAGCATTTTCCTTTGGTGGAGTTTGCTTATAACAATAGCTACCAGGCAAGTATTCAAATGGCACCTTATGAAGCCTTGTGTGGGAGGAAGTGCAAAACTCCTCTTTGCTGGGCTGAAACAGGTCAGAAGTTGGTCTCGATGCCGGCTTTGTTGAAAGGAACCACCGAGAAGATGAAGCTCATTTGTGAGCGGTTGAAGGCAGCTTCTGATTGACAAAAGTCTTACGCGGATTTGAAGCGTAAGAAGATTGAGTTTGCGGTGGGTGACCGTGTGTTTTTGAAGGTTTCACCTTGGAAGAAGGTGATGAGGTTTGGCCGGAAGGGTAAGTTGAGCCCTAGGTATATTGGACCCTACGAGATGATTGAACGTGTGGGTCCTGTTGCGTACAAGCTGAGGTTGCCGCAAGAGTTGGAAAGGATACATGATGTGTTTCATGTCTCTATGATTCGGAGGTATAGATCGGATCCTTCGCATGTTATGCCTGTGGAGGAAGTGGAGTTGAATCCAGACTAGACCTATGATGAGGAGCCGGTTGAAATTCTGGATTCGGACAGAAAAGTTCTTCGAGGTAAGACCATTGAGTTGGTTAAGGTGTTATGGAGGCATCGTGGTGTTGAGGAAGCCACGTGGGAAAGAAAGGAGGTTTTAGGGAACGCCTAGTTTGGGATGCTTTAGAAATAAAGAAAAATATCTAAAAATCCTCATTTAATATATTTAAGAGAGTGGTGAAATAAATTTTACAAAATAAGGTTTGGAAATACTACATTTCGGTGTAGTGACCAAAATGCGAGTTTTTGCAAAGTTAGTAGTGACGGTTTTGTAAAGGATTGAAACTTTGAATCTTTAAGAAGCTAATTACCCAAAATGTTTTTCTCCAGATTTTTCCTTAATTTGGGTGATTTAATTAATGTTTAATTAAATAAAAAAAAAGAGAAAACTACTTTTTGATTTTCATAACTACCTTTCTCTAATTTTCCCTCATTCCTTTTTCTCTCAAAATCCTATCATCCAAACACATTTTCTCCAGCAAAATTCACTTTGATCTTCACTTCAATTGATGAGGTTTCCATCACCTATTGGTTTCTAATCAATCTTGCAAAAAATCCTTTTGATTTCCACATTGCATTTTCATGGAATTTTGCCCAAATCAAGGAGAAATCACCATTTAGAGGTAAGTTGTCAATCCTTTATTAAAGTTTTATAAATGGTTTTAATGTTAGAAACAAGATTTTGGCTTAAAACTCAATATTTTAGGAGAGATCTTGAAGATTTTCGTTGTAATTGATTGGGCTCTGTTTTGAGGTAGTTCTCTAATGAATTTTGGATGTTAAATGATGTTAGAAATGAGGTTTTATCAATCCAATCCCGAATAGGTTGTGTTTCCTAAGTTTTTGCTTATGAAAATGGTGGTTTTTGAGGTGTCTTTGATGTTCTGTTATAGCTGGAGGTATAAGGACGTGTTGAGAGTTGTTTTTTATGTTAATTGATGTTTAGAAATGATTAGAAGTGATGGATCTTGGCTTGGTTAAGTTTTGGAAGAGTTTGGAGGTGATTTCGGTTGTGTTTGGTAGCCGAAATGTTGGTTTTAGGTAGAGCAGCGAGTTTAGGAGTGTTGGCTGAAGATTTCAATGCATGATGATGCATTAATCCTCTGTTTTGATGTGTATAAAACAGGGAGAGACATCTTCAGACACTTTTGGAGTTGATCCGGAGGCTTAATCGGCGTTTCGGCAAGCAAGCGAAACGAAATTGGTGAGTGCGTTTGGTTTTGAAGTCCATGAGGACAAAAACACAAGGTTTGGGGATTTATGAGAGGTTTGAAACACCTTCCTAAATCCGGAAGTAAGTATGGCTTGATTTGATCTCTCTAAAGTGGTGTTTGCCCCTAAAATGCTTTTACATGCTCATGGTTTGTGATTGTTAAATTCCTACTGTTTTTATGCATGTTTTGAAGCATGAGATTATGCTTGTAGAGTTGTCATGAGATGGCATGATGCATTGAATAGATTTGAGCTCTTGTTTTAAAGCAAAGTATGATTATTGATTTGAAAAGTGATGAGAAAACATTTGGGTTATTTTGCATGAAAAAAGTAGGTGTGATAATATTTTAACACATTATATTGGCATAGATGTTGAGAAACTTATCGGATATAATTGATCGATCAATAGGATGAGAGTGCACTATAAACTAAAAATTCGTACGTGCTCTTTGGTTAAGCCAAAGGGAGATATTCCGATGATGGGCATTCCATCGGGTAGGACTTGGTGAAATACCCAAGCTTTGTGGCGATGAGAGATTCCGCCATGTGAGTACGGTGATGAGAGATTCCACCGGAAGTTGTTGCTAGACAAGTGAGTACGGTGATGTGAGATTCCACCGGAAGAGTCTAGTGTAGAAATGTGTCCGTATATCCGAGTATTAATGAGATGCTAAATGCCAATATAAATGATGAAATGGTTTTTGTTACACATGTACCTTGATGAAATGATTTATGCTATGAGATATGCATATGTGTTTTAATTAGAAATGCTTTGACAATCCAAGCATGTGAATGGCCTTGCCATGAGCTTTGCATTAGTTTTAATGCATGAGATAGAATGAAGGTACATGTGATTTTAATGAGTTGTGCTTTGAAAGATTATCAAGCATGAGAAAGAGATGAGCATGTGGTTTAAAAGCTTTGTTGAAAGTGTTTTCTAAAATGCATTATTGTGTTGGTTTTCTTTAGAGCATGCCTCACTAAGCATTTGTGCTTACGCTCTCTTTTACCAATAATGCAGATAATTGAGGTGTTTAAGGGCATCAAGGAAGCTAAGTTCATCCAAGGAAGTCCAAGCTCACGTATGGTGAAGTTTTCATACACTATTAGTTTTGATAAATTGGCAATAGGAACCTAAGTTTTGTTTTGGGAGATGTGTTAAACTCCCTAAGGTCGAGGCATGTGTGCCTTGGTTGATTTGAATTGTAAATGGCCTTAATTGCTTGTTTGGAGGTTTGATTTCCCCATTTGGATTGGATATTAGGATGCATGCCTCTAGACTTATGAATTTTCTTGTTTGATGCTATGAAGGTGTTTAGGGGCTATAGATATGTGCCTTAAATGTTTGATGACTTGTTGATATGTTTGGGGAGTCTTTTGGATGTGTTTGATCGGGTTTATGCATGAAAAACCAGCATTTGCTGCTTTTTCTGGGCAAACCGTATCGAAACACCCCCTAGTGTTTCGAAACAGGGGCCTGAAATGGCCTTCGTGTTTCGAAACGCTAAGGGATGTTTTGAAACGATTTGGCTACTGGAAGGCCTCATTTCGGAACTGGTCTCGGAACCAACCCACGTATCGAAACGGTCAACGCTGTTTCGATCCTGCGTTTCGATACAGCAGGTGCGTGTTTCGAAACAGGTGACCGTTGGGCTCAGATTTGAATGGTGCTGAAGTTTGCAAGCTTTACATTTTAGTCCCAAATGTTGAAGTTGCAATTGCTTGAGTTTGAGATGTTCAATTAAGATGAAATTTGGCAGTGAAGCATGTAACATGACTAATTTCATATTGGTAACATTAAAATCAGTAAAGACCTTCTAATTTACAGAAATTACAAATTGGTCCTTAAACTTATAATTAGTGCAATTGAGTCCCTATATGTCATCCGATCGCTGTGCCGTTCTCAAATATGTTTTATGAGTACTCACTTAGGGTTAATGTGTACCTAGATAAGATTAAAAAGAAAAAAAAAGGTCGTGAATCAAGGTTGACTTTCAGGTTGACTTTGGTTTTCCCCGTGTAATCTTCGTAGTTCAGGTCAACCGTCTAGGCCAGGCTAAGGGGGTTACACCGTCCCTTTCAAGTACCTGAGAGCCCTTTTGGCAGCTTGCAAATGCATCTCCGTAGGCTTAGACATGAAACGACTAATTAAACTTACAACAAATATCATATCAGGTCTAGTGGTAGTGATGTACATCAGACTACCAACTATTTGCTTAAAATACGTCTCATCAACTTTGACTCCCTCTTCATCTCTATGCAACTTTGAACATGGAACAATAGGATTACAAACAGCATTGCTATCCTCCATACCGAAACGTCTTAGAACATCCAGCGCATATTTTCTTTGACAAATATATACACCATTGACACTTTGCAAAACCTTTATGCCATGAAAAAACCTCATGCCCCCCAAATCAGACATATCAAATTCCCTTAACATGGACTCTTTAAATTCATTCATCATAACTTCATCATCACCAGTGTATATTAAGTCATCTACATAAACGCTTACAACAAGAATTTTACCTCCGTTACTGCTTTTAATGAACAAGGTTTGTTCACTATGACACCTCTGAAATCCTTCACTTGCAAAATGTGCTTCAAGTCGACTGAACCAAGCTCGCGGAGCTTGTTTTAATCCGTACAAGGCTTTCTGCAGTTTATACACTTTTTGTTCATTTCCTTTCAGCACATATCTCATTGGTTGTTCTACATATACATCTTCACTTAATTCCCCATGAAGAAAAGCAGACTTCACGTCAAGTTGGTAAATCTTCCATCCTCTTTGAGCTGCCAAAGCAATAATCATGCGAACCGTATCCATCCTTGCCACTGGTGCATATACTTCAGTGTAATCAAATCCTTGTTGTTGTGAATAGCCCTTAGCCACCAATCTTGCTTTGTATTTATCGACCTCTCCAAATTCATTGAACTTTGTTTTATAAATCCACTTCACCCCAATCTTCTTGGCACCTGCAGGCAAATCAGTTAGCTTCCATGTATCATTTTTCTTAATTGCCTCCATCTCAGCATACATTGCCAACCTCCACTTAGGACTTTGTTGTGCTTCGTCAAAGTTTATTGGATCTGCAGACATGATTTGAGCCATGTTAACTTCAATATCTTCATCTGAAAGAACCTCACCAGTGACATAATCTTCCAAGTAGGTTGGATCTTGTCGAATTCTTCCTCTTCCTTCATCTAAATTAGCACCTGTTTATGCACTTGAAGAGGCTGAATTTTGCTCATCATTTTCTTCAACGCTGGCTGCTTCACCATTTTCTTCAACTCTGGTTGCTTCAATATTGTCTTCAATAGGTTGGTTCTCATCATCTCCCCATTCCAAATCCACTAACATTTGTTCATCAAACTTCTTATCCCAATCCCATTGTTTTTCCTCTTCGAAAATGACATCTCGACTTACAATAATCCTTTTTGAGATAGGGTCATATTGTCGATATGCCTTTGATTCTTCACTGACACCTAATAGAACACAAGGAAGACTCTTGCTAGCCAACTTTGTCCTTCTTTCATCAAGGATATGCACATGTGAGACGCATCCAAAAACTCTGAAATGATCCACTGTTGGTTTTACCCTACTCCAAGCTTCTTGCGGTGTGACATCTTTTACTGCTAATGTTGGGCTTCTATTTAAAACATAAATTGCCCAATTAACAGCCTCAGGCCAAAAAAATTTAGGCATCTTCTTCTCGGACAGCATACTTCTTACCAAATTCATCACCGTTCGATTTTTCCGTTCCGCCACTCCATTTTGTTGAGCAGTATATGTTGTTGTCAACTGTCTCCTGATACCTTGTACCTTGCAAAACTCATTGAATTCTTTAGAATTAAATTCTCCTCCTCTATCAGTACGCAAACATTTAATGGATGAACTAGCTTAATTCTCAACAAGTTTCTTAAAACATTGAAACATGTTGAATGCTTCAGACTTCTCACTCAAGAAATATATCCATGCCTTCCTACTGAAATCATCAATGAAACATAATAAGTACCTTTTCTTGTTGTTTGACATCGGGGAGATTGGTCCACAAATATCTGCGTGGATCAGCTGCAACCTTTCTGTAGCTCTCCATGTGCTCTTCTTGGAAATGGGATCTCTATGTTGCTTTCCCACCATACAATCAGTGCAAGTCACATCTGTTGTAGGAAGTGGTGGAAGTCCATGAACCATTTTCTTTATTTGTACTGTTTTTAAGCCTTTATGACTTAAATGCCCATACCTGCAGTGCCAAAGGTGAGCTAAATCTGAGGTAGTTATATGAAAGCATGTGCCCTTCTCTTTTTCGACCATAGAGTGAGCCATTAAAACGAACATTCGGTTGACTGTCATCTTAGATTGAATAATAAGCCCTCTCTCTGGATGATATATTCTACACTTTCCTGATTGAATTAGAATTGCAAGACCACGCTCTTGAAGCTGACCAATGCTTAAGAGATTATTTTTCAGCTCTGAGACATAAAAGACATCAGTGATCACATGGTTGCTGCCATTGACGTTTAATCTCACCCTTCCTTTTCCAAGTACACACATGTTGGTGCCATTTCCCAATTTCACTTTTTCCCGGAATGTCTCATTTAGCTTACAAAATGCAGTCTTGTTTCCACTCATATGATTTGAGCAACCTGAATCAAAGAACCAAATATCTTCACATAATGCATGATTCACCTCAACATAGGACATCAAGAGCATCTCTTCGTGATCATTTAATTCTGCATAGTTGGCCTCCTTTTCCTAAGCTGGGCACTCATACTGAAAATGGCCAAGGTTATGGCACTTGTAGCATTCAATTGTATCCTTGTTGAAGGCTTGTCGGCCTCTGCCTCTAACCCTACTCCTGTAGTCACCTCTACCTCGACCCCTACCTCTATTTCTATCATCCACAGTTACTTTCAAAGCCTGCTCCTCGCCATTTCTGTTGTGAAACTTTTGTTCATGCACAATGAGTGAACTTTGCAGCTCATCAATTGTGAGTGCATCAATATCCTTTGATTCCTCGATGGAGACAACTACATAGTTGAATTTCTCGGATAACGTTCAAAGAATTTTTTCTACAATAGTGACATTCTTCATCTGCTCTCTATTGCTCCTCATTTTGTTCGTTGTACTCATGACACGAGCAAAATATTTTGTGATGGTTTCACTTGTTTTCATTTCCAGAATTTCGAAATCTCTCCTCAATGCTTGAAGAGTTGAGCGTTTCACCCAAGCATTTCCCTCGAACTTTGTTTTCATCGAATCCCATATCTGCTTTGCAGTACGTTTCTCCAGTATTTGCTCAAGAATTGTTCTATCAATGGCTTGGAACAGATAATTCTTGGCTTTGAGATCCTTCAACAACAACTCATCTTGTTCCTTTTGTTGTGCTTCAGACAACACCACTCCTGCTGATGGTTCGTTATAACCAGTTTCAATCAAACTCCAATACCCTTTAGATCTCAAAAGATTCTCCATAAGCAAGCTCCAATGGTCATAGTGACCATCGAAGCGCGGGACAGCAGGTTGCATGAAATTCTTATCCTCACTCATTCTCTCGTTTCTTTCGTGTTTGGAAATCACTAAAAAAAACTGTTGTTTTTCTTTTTCTTCAGGCCCAGTGGGGACCTCTAATACCAAATTGTAAAGAATAGAACAAAAAACTCTATACAATCTGGAGGAATGACTTATCTTATTCAAAGACTGGACTTGGTTTAAATAGCCATTACAAAACAGAAAAAAATAGCAGCCCATTAATACCGTGGTACAGGTAGATAAATAAGGAAAGAACTAACACCCTAATAAATAGAGATTTTATTCTAACAGACTAATCCTACTACAACTGAATATCTTGTCAAAGCAATCAACCTAGGACTGCTAACAAAGGTCAGCTATCTTGTTTTGCTTTGGCCAATATTGACAGGGCTGGTTTCAAGGTTATAGGTAACGTGTAACCCCCTCATCCCGGTCTGGACGGTTGACCGGTCCGTGTAGGCTACACGGGGAAAACCGAAGCGAAACCCGTTAAGGTTCCCCCTCGGTTAGCAACCCTAGAAAATTTATTTTATTTAAATCTTGTCTAAAGGCATGTTATTTCCTAAGTAATCACGACAGTGGAAAACATCAAGAAAGAAACACAACCGAACCCCAAAAAACATGTAAACAGTCCATTTTATACTTACTGAGCAGGCCGTATCGATACACCAATCAAGGGTATCGATACGCCTTGACCAAGGTCAACATCCTTCAGTTAACACAGGAAGACCATATCGATACAGCCCTTGAGCGTATCGATACGCCCTTCTCGGTCAACATCTCGTGGCCAACGAGATAAACTCGTACCGATACGCCTCAACACCGTACCGATACGCCAAAAACTCACCAAATTCTCAGAATTCCAGTGAGCAAAGAGCATATCGATACACCCCCGTGTATCGGTACGCCAAGCCAAAACTGAGTCCTGCAGGCAAGACCGTATCGATACGGCCCTTAGGCGTACCGATACGCCCTACACTGCAACTCTCCAAATTTCAGCTAAACCATACAAGACCCAACTCTAAATGCATTTTAAGACTTCCCTAGCCACTTACAAACATTCATACAACATTGCACGACCAAGAACTAGCATATAGAGCAATCTAGATGAACAATAACACATACACATCATGGCATTCACATAAGGGTTAGATTTTGCATAAATAGGCATGCTCAAAGACTTAAAAGGCCAAAAACACATGTCTTCACATAAAAGTTTACATGCATCACTAACACATGTACTCATCCAAAAGCATAGCATCTCAAACAAGCATTCAACAAGGCTTAACATGATTTACAAATCTAAGCAAAACATAAACATCATCAACATCTATGAGTCATACAACGCTCATACAAAACACTTAGTAGCCCCATTGCTAAACTACTACTTTATTTACTAAGTCATACTTGAGCAACTACAAAGCTTGGAATGCCCCTTCACCTTGATCCTTGCTAACACCACGCTAATGATCTGCATTGTTGAAAATGAGAGCGTAAGCTAGAAGCTTAGTGAGGATGCTCTAAAATTAAAAACAACGACAATGCAGGGTTCAAGCATGAAATCCTTAACATCACACACAACATACATAGGCATCATCATAGCAACCTAGCTAGTATTTCAAGAGTCATAAATATGGCATCTTACATCATATTAAGCTCAACACTGCAAATCATATATCTCAACATTATAATCATAAGAACAAGTACATTGGCCCCTATTAGTTTACTCGGATGTGCGGATTTACTCTCAACAACAACATTACCTCGGTGGGATTACACTCATCACTGGACCTTGCATGGGTGGGATTCCACTCATCACCACATGCCCTACGAATGGGATTCCACTCATCATCACGTATATATATATAAATAATTTCTGGTGGAATATTACATCACCGTACTCCTCCTTGATGACTCAACGCCATCAAGGCCACGCGCGAATTTGACTCAAACTTGTGCACACTAATCCTAATGATCGATCATTTACACCCGGTAAGTTAACTAGTGCCAATTTCTTTTAAACCACATCACAAAAACCATCATTTATATCATACAACCATCATCACACACAACAATGTATACACACACAAAGTCAATTCATACTTCACATGATCAATATAGGCATAAGCATCTAAAGCTCATTAACAACCAAGAAGTTAAACTACCAATTTAACTTCTAACTTGGAATGGTCTACCAAGATCATTCCAATACCTCCACTACACACACTTGA
The DNA here is from genome assembly GCA_030270665.1 of Hibiscus trionum. NCBI lineage: Eukaryota > Viridiplantae > Streptophyta > Magnoliopsida > Malvales > Malvaceae > Hibiscus > Hibiscus trionum. Next base: position 2,638,403 of record BSYR01000064.1, on the reverse strand, counting down.
ACCAACTTTAAAACAATTTAAAGTTTTACTCACCACCCTTCCTTAGCAAACAAAGCAAGCAAGTCAAGCCTCCTCAATTCCCGGATTCGATCTCGATCCTTCCCCGATGCTTCTTCTTGCTTCTAACCAATCAAAACACAAATATTACTCACCAATTCGATGCTAAACTCAGTCACAATTCCAACTCACAAACACAAGTCAAGACTTCACCATTTCAAACCCAAACTAGCCACAAAACTCCCATTTTCGTGCTCCCCAAATACCCAGCTGAAAACCACAATTTCCAACACCCAAATGACATCTAAAGGCTTCCAAAACACTTCCCTAACTACCATATACCATCAGCCCTTCAACCCAACACAAAAACACACCAAAAACTCAACTTTTGACACTTTGAAAAATGCCCCAAAGACCCACTTCGGGATTTTTCCCAAATCCATCCATTTTAAGATATTAAGTGTCTTTATGTGAGATTAATTCAAAACCCAACTCAACAAGTCAAAAACAAATGAAAAACCCATTAAAAATCCAAACTTTCCTTAAACTTGAAAAATGCAAATATTGATAGTTTTGAAATCTAAGACCATGAAAATGAAGAGGATGATGAGGAGAGTTGAGAAATGAAATTACCTTTGAAAAAGCTCTTGATTTGGTGGAGAGGTTGAATGGAATAGTGTTTTAGGGGTTTAGAGAGGGTTTGGGTGAGTTTCACGTGAAATTGGAAAAAGGGGGAGGATGAAGCCTTTTTTTGTTCTTTTTGTTTCAAAAAGGTTGTCTACCTTTGTTTTTAACTTAATTACAAAAATGCCACCATTAAATTTTAAATCTCATTTAACTCATAATTAAGGTTTAATTAAATTAAACCAATTTTTGATGACTCGAACCAAACACACGCCTAACTCCTAACCCCAAAATACGGGTGTTACAACTCTCTCCCACTTAAGGAATTTCGTCCCCGAAATTACCTGACTGAAAGAGATACAGAAATTGTCTTTCCATATCTTCCTTCCTCTCCTATGTGGCCTCGTCCACCCCTCGACGTTGCCACCGCACTTTTACTAACTCAATCGATCTACCTCGCAACACCTTACTGTCAGAAGCTAAGATCTCAACTTGTTCCTCTTCATAAGTCAAATCCGGATTCAATTCAATCTCTTCTACAGGCATAACGTGTGATGGATCTGACCTATACTTACGGAGCATCGAAACATGAAATACATCGTGTATCTTCTCCAGCTCGGATGGCAAACGCAACTGATAAGCAACTGGGCCAACCCTCTTCACAATCTCATACGGTCCTATGTACCTCGGACTCAACTTCCCCTTTCGACCAAATCTTATTACTTTCTTCCACGGAGACACTTTCAAGAACACCTTCTCACCCACTGAGAACTCAACTTCCTTCCTCTTCAAGTCGGCATAGGACTTCTGCCTACCCGAAGCTACCTTCAATCGATCGCAAATCAATTTCACCTTGTCGGTTGTCCCCTTAAGCAAATCCGGCATAGGTAACAACTTCTATCCCACTTCGGCCCAACAAACTGGAGTTCTACACTTCCTACCATACAAGGCCTCATACGGAGCCATCTGAATGCTCGACTGAAAACTATTATTGTAAGCAAACTTTACTAGAGGCAAGTGCTTCTCCCATGTACCCTGAAAATCAATGATGCAACAACGCAACATATCCTCTAAAATCTGTATAACCCTCTCTGACTGAGCATCGGTCTGAGGATGATAAGACGTGCTGAAATTCAAACGGGTACCCAAAGCTGTATGCAGACATTCCCAAAATCAAGCTGTAAACCTCGGATCTCTATCGGACACAATAGACTTCGGCACACCATGCAGTCTAACAATCTCACCAATGTACAGATCAGCCAATCTATCTAATGTATAAGTCGTATTGACTGCTAAGAAGTGGGCACACTTCGTGAAACGATTTACTATAACCCAAACTGAGTTCTTCTTCATAGGAGTCAAAGGCAAGCCCGAAAAAAATCCATGGTGATGTTCTCCCATTTCCATTCCGGAATTCTCAACGGTTGCAACAAACATGAGGGAACCTGATGTTCCGCCTTCACTCTCTGACATACCATACACTTGCTCACGAAGTCGGCTACATCTCTCTTCAAACCAACCCAAAAGTACTCATTCTTCAAATCGTGGTACATCTTCGTACTTCCAGAATGCATAGCAAACGGACTACTGTGCGCTTCAGTCAAGATCGTATGTCTCATGTCATTGTCTTCTGGCACGACTATCCTATTTTTGAAGCACAAGACCCCATCGGTACTGAAACTGTAGTCTGAAGGTCTACCCTCGGCTACATCTTGCACGTGAGGTGCCAAAGATCTATCTAAGAGCTGCTTCTCCCTAATCAACTGACCTAGAGTAGGTCTAACCTGAAGCTCGGCTACCAAGCCACCATCTCCTGACAAGCTCAATCTAGCAAACATGGCTCTCAAATCTACAGCCACCTTCCTACTCAAAGCATCGTCCACTACATTGGCCTTACCCGGATGGTACTCAATCGTAAGATCATAGTCCTTTAGCAACTCTAACCACCTACGCTGCCTGAGATTCAAATCTCGCTGAGTCATAACGTACTTCAAGCTCTTATGATCTGTGTACACGTGCATCTCTCACCGTACAAATAATGTCTCCAAATATTCAGAGCAAACATAACTGCAGCTAACTCTATGTCATGGGTCGGGTAGTTACGCTCGTGAGTCTTCAACTGTCTCGAGGCATAAGCCACTACTCTCTTGTCTTGCATGAGAACACAACCTAGGCCTACATAGGAAGCATCACTGTAAACTACGTAGTCTTTCCCAGACTCTGGCTGAATCAAGATCGGTGCTTAGGTCAAAGCTTCTTTCAACTTCTCAAAGGCTCTCTGTCTTGCATATGTCCACTCAAACTGAACACTCTTCTAAAGTAACTGTGTCAAAGGAGCGACTAACTTCGAGAAACCTTCTACAAATCTTCTATAGTATCCAGCTAAGCCTAGAAAGCTATGAACTTCTGTTACTGACTTCGGTTGCTTCCACTCAACAATGGCCTCTATTTTCTTCGGATCAACTCTAATCCCATCGGCTGACACTACATACCCTAGGAAGACTACCTCTTGAATCCAGAACTCACACTTGCTCAACTTCGCATACAACTGATTATCTAACAAAGTCTTCAAAACTAGCCTCAAGTGTCGGTCATGGTCTTCCTCGATACACGAATACACTAAAATGTCATCTATGAAGACAACTACAAACTAATCTAGGTACTGATGGAAGATCCTATTCATCATATCCATAAAAGCAGCCGGTGCGTTAGTCAACCCAAAAGGCATGACTAAAAACTCATAGTGAGCATACCTAGTTCTAAAGGCCGTCTTCGGTACATCAATCTCTCTTACCTTTAGCTGATAGTAACCTGATCTCAAGTCAATCTTCGAAAAGACTGATGCGCCTCTCAACTGATCAAACAAATCATCAATTCTCGGCAACGAATACTTATTCTTCACTGTTAACTGATTCAACTGTCTGTAATCTATACACATTCTCATGCTTCCATCTTTCTTCTTTACAAACAAAACTGGAGCGCCCCAAGGCGAAGAACTAGGTCGAATGAAGCCTCTATCTGTCAACTCTTGCAACTAAGTCGTCAACTCTTGCAACTAAGTCTTCAACTCTTTCAGCTCTTTCGGTGCCATGCGATACTGAACAATCGAAGCAGAATCTGAATAGGTCTCTATAGCAAACTCTACCTCTCTATCAGGTGGTAAACTCGGTAACTCTTCCGGAAACACACTAGGAAAATCACACATTGTCCGGATGTCTTAAGGTCTAACCTCACTTATGTTTAGATTCATCACATAGGCCAAATATGCTTCGCAACCCATCTCAACTAACCTCTTAGCCTCTAGAACTGAAACTACATTAGATAAGAACTTCACGTTCTCACCCACCACCACTATCTCATAATCATCTGTGAGTCTCAAAGAAATCCTCTTAGTCTCAAAGTCTATCCTAGATTTATGCTCAGTGAGCCAGTCCATACCCAGAATCACATCAAAGCCATAAAATGGTAGCTCCATCATATCCACTGGAAACACATGTCCCTGAACCATCAACGGACATCTCCTGTACAGCTTTCTAACTACTACCGTATCCCTGAATGAACTAGTAACACTAACTCATACCTCTAATATTTCACAAGGCAATTTCAACAAATGTGCATGCTCACTCAGAATATAAGAATGCGTAGACCCGGAGCAAATCAAAGAAAGCAAACCCAAAGACTGTATCGAGAAGTTACCTGCAATCACATCTGTGTCATGCTGATCCCCACGCTGAGCGTAAACTCTGGCCTAGCCTCCGCCCTCTGGCTGGACTGCAACTACATGTGCTATGTTCCTCTGGCCATCATTCCTCGGCTGGAAGTTACCTCTACCGCGCCCGCGGCCTCTCTGAAATTCATTAGCTCTAGCAGGAGCCTGAACTGGTGCCTGTCCCACCTGATATGGACAGTCACGCCTAATATGATCCCTAACTCCACAACTCCAACACGAGTGGAAATTCCCCCAACACTAACTGGTGTGGTTCCTCCCGCAAGTAGCACACGTGGGCAACTTCCCAACAGCCCTCTGGCCCTGATGGCCCCTACCGTGGTTACCTTCACCACGTCTATGGTCATAGTGATGCCGGTTGTCCCGATGCCTCTTGGCATCACCTCTATCAAAGTCACTAGATCTCTTACCAGAACTAGTACCACCAGATCATTTGGTCAAGCCCAAACTATGCTCCAAGTCCTTGGCCCTCGCGACCAAGACATCAAAATCTGAGTAGTCAGAAGCTAAAGTGTACCTCTTGATCTCTTCATTCAACCCATAGCGGAAACGGTTACAATGTTCCACTTCAGTAGGAGCAAGCTCAGATGCATACTGACTCAGCCTGACAAATCTAATCTCATAGTCTGTCACAGTCATACTCCCCTAAAGCAAAGCCATAAATTCCCTCTTCTTCTCATCGAGATATCGAGGACCCAGATATTTCTTACAGAAAGCTAACTCGAAGAACTCCCAAGTGATCTCAACCTCTTCCATACCCGTAGTGATGGTGACCCACCAAGTGTAGGCATCACCCTGAAGCAAAGATATGACACACCCTAGCTTGCGTTCCCCGGTACATCCCATCTGTGCCAGAATACGGACGGTCTTCTCCAACCACATCTCAGACCTCTCCGGTGTCGACCCCCTGAACTCTTCACCTCCCAAACTGCAGAGTCTCTCTAATGGCAAACCAGTACCCTCTCCCTAGGGTTGTGCCACTGCCTGACCCCCAGCCACTACAGCCTGGAAAGCCCCAGCTATCACCTGAACTAGGGGAGCTAAATCAATTCCGGTCGGTCCTTGGCCAACTTGAGGTCTCGCTCCCTCGGCTCCCGCCTCACCTCCCTCTTGATGAGGAGGAGGTGGAGGAGGTTGAGGAACCTGCGCCCCACCAATCTGCTCAACTCCCGGAGCTTGTGCCCTTGGTTCCGATTGAACCATCCTAGGCCTCCCACGTGGTCTCATGATACAGCTAGTAAGATAATAACTACAACAAACAACAGATAAGGATTAAGTTAGCAAACGCAAGGGTCCAACTGTGCTCAAGTACTTTGTTGCGTGTAAAAGTGTCTATCGCAATGTAGTGCAAGTGTACACGACACAAGTAGTAAAGTGATACGCAAGTATCGGATATCGTCTCCACAGGGACTAGGCTAATAGCTTTAACCTTAGATTGCTGCACAAGAGAGGAAAAGAAAGAGTTTAAATTGTTGTCATGAGGTAATAAAGAATACTGGAAATAAAAGAAGAAAATAATCAGAGTAAAGAATGGGCCGGTATTGATCGGCTCTGTAGTGCAGGTGTTTGCAAGTCTAGGACTTCTCTGTTCTGTCGTAGCGCCTGTCGCGGCAGCACCTGCTACGGCAGCGGTCTGTTGTTAGTCGCAGCAACGATCACATAACTCTGTACTTCATGCTTGGCAAGAATCCCTGCTTTGCCTTGGCCTATCTCTAGGTCCAAGACTGTCGATGAACACGTCTTTGATGATACCTCCCGGCATGAATCGAAGGATGAACACCGAAGTTGTTGAATTCTTCCTTAGCCACTTAACCTCGTCCTATCCCTAGGTCCGAGATAGTTCAACCATAAACTGGAGAACTTTACTTATTCCTTTCGTATACTTAACTCTCCCGATATTAAGTAAATAGATAATCTCACAATGCTCTCCCGATACTCTTGCAAGATGTTGAAAACCAAAATAAGCAAACTTGAAGTTATTTTATTGAACAAAGAAAATCTTAAAACAATGCAATCCTTGCAACTACTTTACAAAATCAACCCTTAGCCCTAGGGGAAGTTTAGAACATGTCGAAGAAGGGAAAACGGCTAGGGTTTTGGGAAGAAGGCTAGAGAGTAGGATGATGTCCTTTCCTAGGTCGAATTACACGCCTTTATATAGGCCTTGGGTTCAAGTTTTCTAATATGGCAAGAATACAAGTTTAAATTAAAGTACAACTCTATTAAAGACTAAATCTTCAGAGCATAAGTCTTTAATTCGTCCTTCCTTCTTGCTTGGAGTTTCTTCCTTGAACTTTGGGCTTGGCCTTCATTCTGATCTAGGGCTTGGAAAAATATAAGGGTACTCCACGACAGATGGGCTTAATTTTCTCTTTCTGTCGAGGCCCACTTCACTTCTTCCCTTTACTATCGATGTCGTCCTTGGCTGCCACGGCAGCGGCCATGGCAGCATCGTCCTTCACGTCTGCACATCCAGTTCCAGCTCTACTTCTTCACTGCCCAACGTCTGCTTCTCTACTGCCCTCCATCTGTTACAGCAGCTACCTGCAAAAACAACCAATTTCAGTAGAAACTGTGCCAATTGATATACTTGTGACGTGTAACTGAAATCTAACCTAAATGCAATGAATTATGCTTGAATGCAGCAGAAATATGGGTTAAATAGGGGGTAAATTATAGAACTTTTACACACTCAACACACCCCCAAACTCAAGTTTTTGCTTGCCCTCAAGCAATTCAGACCTAAAAAAGAAATACAAAATTTTGTTTGGCTTAAAACAATGAACCTTTCATTACCTACCATGCATTCCCTGTTGTAAGCAACACCTTGTCGGATAATTCAGGATTCATTCGGAACCATGCTATAATTCTCGTGTAGTGTGTGCATGCTTTGTGAACAATTATATGCTAGACTCACTTAGTTTACTAGAATAGCTGAAACTTCTAACTTGAATTTTTATGCCAACTTTCATCTTTTTGGAGGCAATTTTTGGGCTCCTTTAGTTTTTGCTTAGACTCGGTTTTTCTTAGCTTTATGTTTGACTAGAGCCGGTTTCGGGCACCTCTAGGTGTATTAAGTCTATTTTCCTTTAACTTCTTTTCCTAGAGCCAGTGTTAGGCACCTCTAGGGGCTACTCAAGTATTAAGTTTTTCCCTATTCTAGTTTACTAGTAAAGTTCTAGACAGTATAAAAGTCACAAATGGTGTTTAAGATTCAGAACTATAGTAAGGCTCTAAATTGTTCCTAAAACTATCCTAAAGGCATTGCCACGACAGAGGCTGTCACAGAAGGTAAGTTCAGTTCAGAGACTTAAGCCAAATTTTCATTTTTTTAGCAAAAATTAAACTAAGTAAAAGACACAATTTTTAAACTTAAAAAGACTCCATTAATGGAGGGATGCCACCCCCAAACTCGAGGGTTGCATTGCTCTCAATGCAAATGACATGGATGAAAAAGAAAAAGAAAACAACATCACAAAATATAAAAAGGCAAACAGTAATATTAGATAAGAAACTTAAAATTTCAAGTGTTGTCGTTGCTGCTGCTGCTGCTGCCGGCGGGCATTGACTTTCTTTGCTGGTGCTGGCAGACGAATGGGTGAGGCAGAAGTATTCTTTGTTTTGGCCTCCCGTGGAGGTTGAATACGGGTAGGGGAGATATGAGGTGGTTTCTCCACTACCTGAACCTCAGAGCTGCTGCTGCTCTCGTTGTTGTTGCCGCTACCGCTACTGCCGTTATTAGATTTTTCTTTATCGGCTACTGTTTTCTGCCGTTTTTCTGGTGTGAACTCCTTGGACAAGTTCCTCTTGACAGAGGGCTCGTTGTCGGATGCCACCCAGAATTCAGATGAAGAGAAACCAACAATATACCTATCGAGGTCGTCTTCAGGCTCCTTTCTCTTGGTTCCCCTGGCAGATGTGTCGGTTGTGCGGCTGCCGCCTGCAGCTGTTGTGGTAGGGGTTGGAGTAGACGCCGCAGATGGCGTTTTTGGTGTGGCAGCAGGGGTAGGGGTATAGGCAGGGGTGGGGGCAGCAAAGTAATGATTTGGGAAAGTGGGGAACAATGCATCAGGGAAATTAAGAGAGGTATGGATGAAATGTACCGTGGCGGTGGTGAAGTCTCGGATGAAACTCATGAGGCCGAGCTGTCGTTCCTCCATTTTTTGTATGGTAGCAAGGATTTGTGAGGAGGTGTCAGCTGGAGAAGCTGCTGCAGTAGGCTGCCTGGGTTCTGTGGCATCAAGCTCGATGTCGATGGGCTCTGTCGGCTCAGCTGCCGCGGCAGTAGGATCAAAAGATGATAGGGGCGTGGCAGATTTGAGTTCCATCAAGCTTAGTATGTTTCTGTCGGTCCAACCTTTCCCTCGAACTCTTAAATCCTCGGCAGCCTCTGGTACGTTGTGGCCGCGACAGAGGGCAGTGATGAGGTAGGGGTAGAAGAGTGGTCCTGACGGCCGGTGCGCACATTCCAATATACCCTCCCGGACGTATCTGCCAACGTTAATTGGCCTCTCATTTAAAATAGAATGGATGAGGGCTAACCTTTGTTGGTCGACGGTTGTGTTGTGCGAGGAGGGCATAATCCGTTTCTTGATAAACGCATTCCACAGTTTTGCCTCCGGGGTGAGCTGGACTCTTTTCACCGTTCTCGGATGCTTCGGATCGGTGTTCCATTTGGTACCTTTATCTGTGAGTTTTGCCATCACATCATCGTAGTCGGCAGGCTCTAAACCCTCGAGGAATCTTTGGTGGCCATCTTCTCTTTGTCCCACATAGAACCCATAGAGTGTGTTGATATATTCGGGCTCGAAGGGTACCTCTTTCCCTCGGACTGTAACTGATGTCGCGTTCCTTCTGCCGATGGCAGCATAAAATTCTCGGACGAGAGTCACGTTCATCTCCTCCGGTTGTTCTGCGAATATCTGCCACTGCAGGGCTCTGATTTTTCGGGCTATGAACGGCTGCAGCCTCAGGTTCCCCATTTTGGAAGTGTAAATGAAGCCTCTCTCCTCCCACATATCACGGATCTGGAAGGAGCTTAGAGTGGATGCTGCCGGGGCAGATCCTGAGGCAGAGCTTCGGCGGGTGTTTCTAGTGCTCATGTTGCAAGGACTGTGGAAAGAAAATGAAAGCAAGTAAAAATTCTAGAGGAAACAAGTAGGGAGAGTGAAAGTGAGTGAAAAATGAATAGTAAAATGGGGTTTATATAGAGGGGGAGTTTGCTGCCCGTTGGAGCTGTAACGGCAGGCGCGAATAACGGGGTCAGCTGTTACGCGGTTTTTGACACGTCTGTCACACGTTTCTGTGTCTGCTGCGCGTCTGTTACGCGTTTGTGTGTCTGCCGCGACAGCGTGTTAACAGGCTGGATTTTCCGTGTCTGTCGCAACAGCTGTAACGGCAGGCTCTTAAGTTGGGCTTTTTAGGCTGATGGAAAGATGGTGGGCTGGATTCACTTCTCCTCTTCTCCTTGTCTCCTTTATTTCCTAAAAATAATAAAAATAAACTTTAGTTCCTAAAAATAAAATAATTCTAATTACCAAATATATATATATAATAATAATAATAAAAATAAAAATTAGATTAAATTAGGGATGCCATGAGGGGCATCTCCTAAAGTAACCACTTCCTGCATTCTTGGGGCTTCAGTCCCCTGATAATGCTTCAATCGTTGTCCGTTGACTTTAAATTGGTGCCCGTCTTTTAAAAATCTGATTGTGATAGCACCATGGGGAAAAACTTGCACCATTTGGAATGGGCCGGACCACCTAGACTTTAGCTTCCCTGGGAAGAGCTTCAACTTAGAGTTGAACAACAACACAAGCTGCCCTGGGCAGAACTGTCGTGGCAGCAACTTCTTATCATGCCACTTCTTTGTTTTGTCTTTGTAAATCCTTGCGTTGTCATAGGCCATTGCTCGAATTTCTTCTATCTCGTTCAAGTCAAGCAGCCTTTTCTGTCCTGTTTTTTCCAAGTCCATATTCACTGCCTTGATGGCCCAGTATGCTCTGTGCTCAATCTCAATAGGTAGATGGCATGTTTTCCAATAAATTAGCCGGTAGGGTGACATTCCCAATGAAGTTTTGAACGTTGTTCTGTAGGCCCATAATGCATCATTGAGGTGTAGAGAACAGTCCTTCCGAGTTGGTTTAACCATCTTTTCAAGGATGTTCTTTACCTCTCTGTTGGATATTTCAGCCTGTCCATTGGTCTGAGGGTGGTATGCTGTTGCGATCCGATGTTTGACACCATACTTTTTCAAGGCAGCAGCTATAACCTTATTGTCGAAATGTCTCCCTTCATCACTGATGATCGCTTTGGGGATGCTGAATCTAAAAAAAATGTTTTTATGCAAAAACCTCTGAACCTTCTTGGCATCGTTTTTCTGAGTAGTGATCGCTTCAACCCATTTGGACACATAATCTACTGCCAGGAGGATGTATAAGTTCCCATATGAAGTTAGGAATGGTCCCATAAAATCTATCCCCCAAATATCGAAGATCTCAACTTCAAGAATGTTTTGCAGTGGCATCTCATGTCTCCTAGAGATGTTTCCAGTCCGTTGACACTTGTCACAATTTTTGTAGAATGTTTGGGCATCCTTGAACAGTGACGGCCAGTCAAATCCAGACTGCAAAACTTTGGCAGCAGTTTTGTTACCACCTAAGTGGCCTCCATATTGTGAAGCATGGCAGTGATGTAGTATATCTTCCTGTTCATCCTGTGGTATGCATCTCCTAATAACCTGATCTGCACAATATTTGAAAAGAAGAGGTTCGTCCCAATAATAATGCTTTACATCATTTTGGAACCTCTTCCTAGCTTGATAATTAAGGCCAGGAGGAGTTATTCCGCTAACTAAATAATTAACGAAATCAGCATACCAGGGGAGTTCAGAAAACTTACCTGCCGCCATGGTTGTTGCGGTTGTGCTTGTGGCAGCGAACAGCTGCTCGTCAGGGAAGGTCTCTAGTATGTGTGTCTTGTCTGCCGGAAGACTCTTTCCCTTCTCTAACCTTGACAAGTGACCTGCAACTTGATTCTCTGTCCTCTTTTTGTCCTTGATTTCAAGGTCGAACTCTTGCAGTAGCAGAATCCAACGTATCAGTCTAAGCTTTGCATCCTTTTTGGTGAACAGATACTTCAATGCAGAGTGGTCTGTATGGATAATGACCTTTATTCCAAGTATATAAGAACGGAACTTGTCGATAGAGAACACCACAGCTAACAGTTCCTTTTCTGTTGTGGTGTAGTTTACTTGGGCGTCGTTTAGTGTTTTACTGGCATAGTATATGACATGAAAGAGCTTGTCTTTTCTCTGCCCAAGAGCTGCCCCGACAGCATAGTCACTAGCATCACACATGATCTCAAATGGTAGTTTCCAATCTGGTGGTTGTACTATTGGGGCTGTTACCAGCTTTTCTTTCAGAACCTTGAATGCCTCAGTACATTCAGTGTTGAAGTCGAAGGGACGGTTCTGCTTTCAAAATTGTCTCCAAAGACAGAGAAATCATCCATGAATATCTCCAGGAAATCCTCCACTATATCGGAGAATATTGCCATCATGCACCTTTGGAAAGTTGCTGGTGCATTACAAAGTCCAAATGGCATCCTCCGAAAAGCATAAGTACCGTATGGGCATGTGAACGTCGTCTTCTCTTGATCTTCCAGTGCAATGGCTATTTGATTATAACCTGAGTATCCATCAAGAAAACAATAGTAAGGCTTTCCCGCTAATCTATCAAGCATTTGATCAATAAAAGGTAGGGGAAAGTGGTCCTTCCGGGTAGCTTTGTTAAGCTTTCGGTAGTCCATACAAACCCTCCAACCGGTCACATTCCTGGTTGGGATTAGCTCGTTTTCTTCATTGGTCACCACGGTTATTCCTCCTTTCTTGGGAACGCACTGCACCGGGCTCACCCACTTGCTATCCGAGATGGCATAGATTATTCCAACATCTAGCCATTTTATGATCTCCTTACGCACCACCTCTCGCATAGCATCGTTTAGACGTCTCTGTGCATCAATGGTCGGCTTATGATCATCCTCAAGAAGGATTTTATGCATGCATAATGTCGGACTGATGCCTTGGATATCAGCTATCGTCCATCCAATAGCCTTTTTATGCTGCTGCAGCATCCCTATCAGCTGTTGTTCCCGTTCCTGCATCAACTTGGAAGAGATGATTACGGGCAACGTATCATTTAATCCAAGGAAAACATACTTGAACTGCCCTGGCAGGGGCTTAAGATCTAGAACAGGTGGCTCTACAGTTGATGGCTTTTGGACTATATGTTCATTCGAGGTATAGTTTAAGGGCTCGAATAACTTACCTGGACGATTGCCTATCCAGTTTACCTCCTCTTGATCTTCAGTATCAGATATATCAGATTCTAAGGAGCTGCTGTCGTCGTTGCTGCCGTGACAGGTATCTAAATGGCTGCTGGGGCAGTGGCCAAATTTGATGTCATGGCAGTCCGACCTGATGCAGGGTTGGTCAAGGATAACTTCAGTGATAGCCTTGCATTCTTCCTCTACATCAGCGTGCTTAATTGCTTGGAGAACATTCAGCTTGATTTCTTGATCATTTACTCTCATAGTGAGTTCTCCTTTTTCTACATCAATAATGATCTTCCTGTGGCTCACCAATTCGATGCTAAACTCAGTCACAATTCCAACTCACAAACACAAGTCAAGACTTCACCATTTCAAACCCAAACTAGCCACAAAACTCCCATTTTCGTGCTCCCCAAATACCCAGCTGAAAACCACAATTTCCAACACCCAAATGACATCTAAAGGCTTCCAAAACACTTCCCTAACTACCCTATACCATCAGCCCTTCAACCCAACACAAAAACACACCAAAAACTCAACTTTTGACACTTTGAAAAATGCCCCAAAGACCCACTTCGGGATTTTTCCCAAATCCATCCATTTTAAGATATTAAGTGTCTTTATGTGAGATTAATTCAAAACCCAACTCAACAAATCAAAAACAAATGAAAAACCCATTAAAAATCCAAACTTTCCTTAAACTTGAAAAATGCAAATATTGATAGTTTTGAAATCTAAGACCATGAAAATGAAGAGGATGATGAGGAGAGTTGAGAAATGAAATTACCTTTGAAAAAGCTCTTGATTTGGTGGAGAGATTGAATGGAATAGTGTTTTAGGGGTTTAGAGAGGGTTTGGGTGAGTTTCACGTGAAATTGGAAAAAGGGGGAGGATGAAGCTTTTTTTGTTCTTTTTGTTTCAAAAAGGTTGTCTACCTTTGTTTTTAACTTAATTACAAAAATGCCACCAATAAATTTTAAATCTCATTTAACTCATAATTAAGGCCTAATTAAATTAAACCATTTTTTTTATGACTCGAACCAAACACACGCCTAACTCCTAACCCCAAAATACGGGTGTTACATAACGTGTTCCAAACCATAACCATGCAGAACAACAATGCTAATCCTACTGCAGCTCTTTCTCTCCTTTGCAATAACATCTTGGACTCTATGACTTCCATGGATATCAATGCTGTCAAAAAAAAGGAAAAGAGAAGTAAGTAGTGATGAAGATTTTTCTTGTTTCAAGAAACGGGAGTTGACTGAATTTGTTTTTATAGTCATTCAAATAGGGCCTGGAAACTAGGGAGATCAATATTTTGGAGCAATTTCCAGCGAGACGACTCTCAAACTGGCCTTCTTCCCAACCTTCTTAACTAACTCGTCTCCAATCATTAATAAGTTGGAAAAATCTAAACCTGGATTCTCCTATGGGGGAAGGAGATTAAGTTTGATAAAAAAGAGGCCGGAATAAAGCAGAAATTAGAGATCTCTAGGGTGGCACATGAAGATGTGGGTATTATTGAGCTTGGTCTGGAGGACGCCTTAGGTTTCAAAATGAATTGTGTTCCATCCCTAACAGTTAACTCAGAGAAGGAAATTGTGATTGAACTAGTTTTTGAGTATGAGACTAATGTTGCCATGGTTCAACAAGCGGATAATCCTTCTTGTGATCACCCGCGCCAAATTTGATATCCCTTTCCCTTGCCATCATCAATGATTGGAAGGCTTTAATGATGGCAAAATTTGTCTCTCATTCCCTAAGGATCATTAACATTCTTCGATTTGGAGTCATTATCGTTTTTTATCCTTGGTTTCTCAATGTCTTTCCCTCCCTTTGTGTTCTGAATGTTCCTAGGGTTATGAGGCTCACTATGATTGATGGTTTGACCCTATTGGTCTCCCTTGGCTCTAGTTTGGCCTTAACAGCATTTCTGATGATAAGATTCTCTCTCGAATGAGAAATAAAGCTTGCCTCCGGATAGAGCTCTCGCAAAGGTGTCGCCTGTTTTGTGCGTTGATTGGCTTGCTTGGGAGTTTCGTTATATTTTTTTTCCTTATGCATTGGTTTTATTTTGTCTGTTTTTGCTATTGTTTTCCCATGGTGGCTAGGGGTGTGCATTAGGTTAACCGACCGAACCGAATTACCCAAAATTCATTAACCGAAATTTTTTCCTTTTAACTGTTAACTAAACTAAATTTTTTTCAAAAAATTTTAACCGAACCGAAAAAATCAGTTAATTTGGCCATTTTTTCGAATTAACCAAAATTTGTTATAAAATTTTGGGTAAATTACACAATTGGTAACTAAATTATGCTAAAATTATATTTTTAGTCACTGAACTTTCATTTTATGCTAGTTTGATAAAAGTTAATGATCATTTTATAGTTTCTAAAAGTTTAATGACCAAAAATAAATATATGTAATATATATAATATTTAATATACAATAATTTCGGTTAATTAGTAGGTTTCGAACTAAATTAACCGATAATCGAAATTTGAAAAAACTCTTAACTATTAATTAATTTTACCTAAAAACCGACCAATTAACCGGGAAAAATTTGATTCTATCAATTAATTCGATTAAAATAGAATAATACATGCTCCTAATAGTGGCTGGTCTTTCCCCTTGTGGTTGGTGGTTTATGCCCGACCTTGTTTGTGTCTGGGGCTGATCCTGTTGTTTGTTGCTTCTGTCTTTGAATGAATGTTATCTTTATTGTCAAAAAAAACTCTTGTGATTACTATTGAAATTCGTTTTTAAGCATCCGTGAATTTTTTTTCTTCCTCTTTATTTTTTCTGAAAGCTAAAGTAATTACAAGTAGTATCGGTTCTCAACTATTTGACGATGCATGTTCAATCACCCTGTTGTAGATGTTAGTGCTCGAACTCGTGACCTCTAAAAACAACAACTGTTCTCTTAACCACGGAAGCAAATTGATACGTGCTTTTTTCTTCCTCTTCATAAAATGTGTATATGTATATTCGGATTATTATGAATCATTGAAGGGTCATTATCTTCAGTGAATGTTTACAATTCTTATAAGGTTTATATCTGAATTAAATTTCTACAGTTATATGATAATAAATATTAAAGTTTATATTTGGGTTCGATTCTTGCACAATTCAAACTTAAGATAATGTGTTGGGTTTTATGATGCTTGATTCCTTCAATCGTTCTTGCTCATCAAGTTTGGAGAATATTGGATTTTTGAGTGATAGAGGTGTGGAAGCTAAAAATATAAAGATAAAATGATTTATAGTGGTTCAACCTTCAAACCAAGGTCTACATCCACTACCTTAGCTCCCCACTAAGGATTTCCAATCAATCCACTATTGGTTCGTCCCCTTTTCTAGGCTTAGGAGGAAACCCTTACAAAACCGATCAAGCTTTCTACTCAAGGCTTGATCAAACCCTCTTTACAAAGAGATGAAAAGTAAGCAAACTCAAATCCCTCTAATAGGTATTTGTTTGCACAATTAAGCTCTCACCCAATCCTAAAACACTTGAGCAAATGTAACAATTTTGGCTCACTAGTGTTTGTCTATACAAGAGATTGACAATTAGGCTTTAAGACATAGCTTTGGTCATATGGTGTTTGACAATTGAAGCATTAGCCTTCCCTTGATGCTTAGAGGTCCATTTTATACTCCTAATTGAGTTTGTAGCCGTTACTAGCTGCTGGGGTTGAATTGGAGTCGTTAGAGACTTTATTTCCCACCATAAATGTAGTTCTGTAGCCTATTGTATCGGTACACGTGGAGGCGTATCGGTACGTCCTTCTTCAGAACTAGCCGTTGGGCTCTTCGTCAGCCTATGCGTATCGATACGCTTGAGGGCATATCGGTACGGTCTGCAATTTGAAAGACCGTCAGGAAATAGCCGTTGGGGTTATTAAAGCAGGGATCGATACGCCTAAGATGCGTATCGAAATGATCCCTATCCGTATCGATACAGTCTTACTCGTATCAGTACGGGTTTTGGCAGATTTAAAACTTGGGTAAAAAGGTATCGATACAGGGTATACCGTATCGGTACGGGCTTGCTGAAAAGTCAAGTTTGACTACTTTAAAGCATTAAAAACTTTGCCAAAAACCTTTTTAAATACCTCAAACATATTTTCAAGTTGTTTGGACTCAAAGACAAGTTTTAAATTCTTTTCAAAATTTTCCAAAACATTTTTCAATTATTATATCAAAACACTTAGTTCTACAATCTCCCCCTTTTTGATATAATAAAACCAACTTGAAAAATTGTTTAGGATTTCTCCCCCTTTGTGAAATAAATTTTGAATAAGAGAATTAGGATTCAAAATCAATTAAAGCTCCCCCTTATTCATTTGAAAATTCAATTTTTCAAACCATTTCTCCCCTTTTTGTTATATCAAAAAGAATTTAAAACACTTTTAGGCTCAAAATAACAATAGAGGTTTAAATTTTAAAACTATTAAAAATGTTTGGTTTTAAAAATGGCTCACTCTTACTCAAAGCATCATCAAAGAATGTTAGTCCAACATATTGATTAAACTAGTTGAATAATAATAAAAAATAAAACTAAGTAAAAAGAATTCAACTAATTTTACCAACACTTGAATCCAAGGGAGGATGTGAAGTCTTCCTCTTCAAGTGTTCTTCTTTGTGTGCATGGAGCTCCCCCTCAATATTTGACTTGTTGATCAATCTCCATCAAACCTATCATAAGACAATCAAGTAATTTTTGGTATCCAAATTGCTTTGGATCCATAGACGTTAGTAGCACAAGATTTAGTCCCCTTATGAATCCATTTTTCAATTTCATCCTTTTTAGTTGAAGTACTTGGTCCTTTTGGGACCCAAATACTTCTAAAAACTTTACCATTTACAAATCTGGAGGCACTAGATTGTCTTACATAAAAAATTGATTTTCCAACATTATTTTCTTTTCAAGCTCTTTGGAAATCAAATCTTTTTCTTCTTGAACTTTATGAAGCAAATTTTATAAATCAAAACATTTTTGTTCAAACTCATTGAGTTTTGCTTCAAGTTCAATTTTGGTTTTAGAAATCAAGTCATTTTGATTTTTCAAATTTGAAATCACTTTCTTGTTTTTCAAAATGTGATTTTTAAATTCTAAAGCATAATCGTCATAGGCATTTTTTTAATTCATCAAAAGAATATGAACATGAAGTAGATGAATTAGAAGTTACCCTTGAATCTTCTTCGATGGCCATAAAGAAAAGGTTGGCTTGCTCATCGTCGGTGGAGTCTTCATCACTCCATGTAGCCACATATGTCTTCTTCTTATGGCTTGAAGTGCTTGCCCTCTTCTTCTTCATGGATTCTCGTTCAAGTTCTTTCAAGGCTTTCTTCATGAAAGGGGCACACTTCTTGAAGAGATGAACTATCTTCTCTTCTTCATCCTCCTCTTCACTTGAATCTACATGATGGCATGTGGAGGATTTGAGAGCAATGGAATTTGTATTGATGCCAAGCCCTTTGAGCTTATTCTCCCCATAGCTCTAAACTCTTCCTTTTTCTTCTTTTTTTTTTTTTTGTTTTTCCTCATAATTTGGTGTGTGAGAAGTGACCCCATGAGCTCATCAAGCTTCAAAGTCTTGAGATTCTTGGCTTCGATGATGGCGGTCCTTTTTGAGTCTCATGACTTGAGAAGAGAGTAGATGAGCTTTCGGACAAGCTTCTCTTCCGGGATGTTTTCTCCATAACCTTTGAGTCCATTGGTGATGGTGGATAACCTATCGAACATCTTCTCAATGTCCTCTTCCGGATCCATCTTGAAGTTTTCATACTCTAAGTTGAGGAGGCCGATCTTAGTCTCATTTACTTCGTTTGTCCCCTCGTATGTAACTTCGATCTTGTCCCAAACTTCCTCGGCACTCTCGCAAGAAGACATCTTCTCGTATATGTTGAGGCTAAGTGCACAAAAGATGAAGTGCAATGCCTTGCAATTTAGCTTCATCTTCTTGCGGTTGTCGGCACTCCACTCCGCCTTGCTTCCTCGTGGTACAAACGAGCCATCTTTAATGATATCCCAAAGTTTGTAGTCTTTGAATTTGACAAAGAACAACATCTTTGTCTTTCAATAAGCATAATTGGTCCCGTCGAAGAAAGGAGGCTTGTTGATGGATTGTGCCATTGAGCCGGTTGATTGAGATGTTGATCGAGCTTGTCGGATCGCCTCAATAGGATGTTAATCCTCTTCAATTGAGTCAAGCTCTGATACCAATTGTTGGGTTTTATGATGCTTGATTCCTTCAATCGTTCTTGCTCACCAAGTTTGGAGAAGATTGGATTTTTGGGTGATAGAGGTGTGGAAGCTAAAAGGATAAAGACAAGATGATTTATAGTGGTTCAACCTTCAAACCAATGTCTACATCCACTACCTTAGCTCCCCACTAAGGATTTCCAATCAATCCACTATTGATTCGTCCCCTTTTCTAGGCTTAGGAGGAAACTCTTACAAAACCGATCAAGCTTTCTACACAATGCTTGATCAAACCCTCTTTACAAAGAGATGAAAAATAAGCAAACTCAAATCCCTCTAATAGGTATTTGTTTGCACAATTAAACTCTCACCCAATCCTAAAACACTTGAGCAAATGTAACAATTTTGGCTCACTAGTGTTTGTCTATACAAGAGATTGACAATTAGGCTCTAAGACATAGCTTTGATCATATGGTGTTTGACAATTGAAGCATTAGCCTTCTCTTGATGCTTGGAGGTCCATTTTATACTTCTAATTGAGTTTGTGGTCGTTACTAGCTGTTGGGGTTGAATTGGAGCCGTTGGAGACTTTATTTCCCACCATAAATGCAGTTCTGCAGCCTACCGTATTGATACATGTGGAGGCGTATCGATACGCTCTTCTTCAGAACTAGCTGTTGGGCTCTTCGTCAGCCTATGCGTATCAATACGCTTGAGGGCGTATCGGTACGGTCTGCAATTTGAAAGACTGTTGGGAAATAGCCGTTGGGGGTTGTTAAAGCAGGGATCGGTACGCCTAAGATGCGTATCAAAACGATCCATATTCGTATCGATACGGCCTCACTCGTATCGGTACGAGTTTTGGCATATTAAAAACTTGGGTAAAAAGGTATCGATACGGGGTATACCGTATCGGTACGAGCTTGCTGAAAAGTCAAGTTTGACTACTTTAAAGCATTAAAAATTTTGCCAAAACCTTTTTAAATACCTCAAACATATTTTCAAGTTGTTTGGACTCAAAGACAAGTTTTAAATTCTTTTCAAATTTGTCCAAACACATTTTTCAATTATTATATCAAAACACTTAGTTCTACATAATGTAATTGTATGAAACTTTAGTCGAACATCCATTTAAAAATTAAAGGCTTAACTATAAAATAAGTGCCCAAACTTTACCACTTTTAGCAATAGGTGTCTAAGTTAGTTTTTTTAGCTGAAATAGGTGTTTAACGTTTCATTTTTGTCCGTTTTAAAGTCAATCTGTCAAAAAAATCTAAAAATGAAATAAATGAAAAATATCCCAAGATTTTAAAAAATTACAAAAAAAATCTCAAATCCCTAAAACCCCAAACTCTAAATTCTGAAATTTGCATCATTGTCGATGTCGATAGCCTCGTCGAACCTCACTGCCGCCGTCGCCGGAGTCCCCCTCTCATTTCTCCCAACCACCCATCGCCGGCAACCAGCGGGAGGCACGTCAATCGAACGACGAACGCGAAAGATTTCAACTGTTCGACGTCCGATTCGCATGCCTCCCGCCGACTACCGGTGAAGGGTGATTGGGGAAAATAAATGGGGACTCTGGCGACGACGGTGTTGAGGTCCGGCGAGGCTATCAGTGGCGACAATGACCCCAATTTTGGAATTTGGGTGTTTGGGTTTGGGACTATTTTGAAAATTTTGAGAAGTTTTTTTTTAATATTTCCTTTTTTTCAATAATTTTTTTGGAAAATAATTAATAAAATAAAATAAAAAACATGTGTCAAATTCTGATTGGGTGTTAATTTTTTTAACGATGTTACCTTAAAACAATAATAGAATGAAATTTTAGGCACCTATTTCAGACAATAAAGAAACATTAGGCACATATTTTAGCCAAAAAATAGTTTAGAAACCTATTACAAAAAAGTGACAAAGTTTGGGCACCTATTTTATAGATAAGCCAAAATTAAACTTAAGATAATATACGTAGAAGGTTTACCTTCATTTTGATTAACATAGGATTAATATCTTGCCATAAAACAGAAACATATTGGTGAATTAATTTCTTGCTGCTGAGGTTATAATATGGCTCTCACATATTATGCTTTTAGTTGGGTTACTTTATATTTTAATACAAAAAAAATTGCTCATAAATTGATTCCTACTATTAAATTCTCCGTTAAAATTGGGTTTTGATTTCTGTTAGAGGCTTTTGGTGCTGTGTTATGTTTATCTTGAATATCAATCCGGTTTAACAATCATTTTGTTTTTCTTCCTTATGTTATGATTCTAGAAGAATGAAGTTACATGTCGCTAACGAAACGATTCGGTTTATTGTTTTTATATTATATTTGATTAATATAAATATGGAATACAGACTGGTTATTGATTTTATGATTAAGAAGTTTATTTTGAGAAATAGTCAAAAAAAAAACTTAATATTAGTGATGCGTTTGATATTTTGAGAGGAACTAATTATTTTTTTAATTTATTGTTTATTTATGTATCTTTATGTGAGTTTCTTTTTATTTTATTTAGGTATTTTCTATATTCAACTAATTTATCTTTTTGCTGTAATAATATTTTTTAATATATATTTTACACTCGTGTTTAGTGAAATTAATTTCAAATTAATAAAAAAAGGCACTTAAATATAATATTGGGTTATATTCAGGGTCGACTCCGAGGGTGGGAAAGAGGGGAGCCTGCCAGGACCCACTATTTATATTTTTTAATTATATATATATATATATATATATATATATATATATATATATATAGTTTTTAAAATTTAAATATTTATTAATGGAGCCCACCATTCCTTTACCATTACCCAAAACTACTTACAATGATATATATTGCACTATTTTATATACATATCTTATAATGCATAAAATGTTAGGATAAAAGAAGTAAAAATGGTTGAAAGAGAACTCGAACCTAGATCACTTGAGATCTGTATAATCACACAAATGTTTGATTTAATATTTTAAATCAAATTTATTTTCTTTTAAATCGAATATTTTTTAAATCGAATATTTAATAACGTTTAGATTTAAATTAAATCGAATGCTTGTGTCATTATACACATCTCAAGTAATCTAGGTTCGAGTCTCCTTTCAACCATTTTTACTTTTTTTCCTAACATTTACCGCATTATAAGATATGTATATAAAATGGTGCAATATATATCACTGAGAGCAGCTTGGCACAGTGGTAAAGGCATGAGAATTACTTCCATTGGTCTTAGGTTCGATCATCCACATTGTCGTTCTTCCTTTCTTCCTTAAATTTCCTTTAACTAGGTGATGATTGGGAGAGAATATATATATATTAAATATTAAAAAATTAAAATTTGATTAAATTAATCCAATTGGGTGATGCACGTGTCATTAGCTGATTGGTTGATTAATTTTATTTAATTAAAATAAAATTAGGATTAAATTGATTTAATAAGTAAATAATATGGATCAAATGTGTAATTTTACAAATTTCCGTTAATTGTCACGCCACCCCTCTATTAGTTTTTTTAACAGTGGTAGTCAAAATAGGTCAATTTAAAAAGTTGTGTGGTCTGATTGACAAGTTCAATAGTTCAGTGGTCAAAATAGATGCGGCACCAAAGTTCGATGGTCAGTGGTGTAGTTTGCCCAAAAAATTATTTAATCTAGACATTAACAAGTATTAGTGTCATATTAAGATTTTAATGATAATTTAGTTTTTTTCTAATATTTGTTATTAGGGGTTTATTTTTTCAATATTTGTTGTTTGTAGCTCATTTTTTATACTTTTTATTAGAGGCTCAATTTTTCTCAAAATTTATTATTAGGGGCTTACTCTTAAATTTTATTTTTTTGATATTTATTATTAGAGGTCCAATTTTGTTTAATTAAAATTTGATTAAATTAATCAAATTGGGTGATGACACGTGTCATCATCTGATTGATTGATTAATTTTATTTAATTAAAATAAAATTAGGATCAAATTGATTTAATAAGTAAATAACATGGACCAAATGTGTAATTTTACAAAAAAAAATTAGTTGTCACGTCACCCCTCTATTAGTTTTTTTAACGACGGTGGTCAAAATAGATATGGCCCCAAATTATTATTATTTTAATTAAACTGTTATTATGGGCCTACTCTTAAAATTCATTTTTTTTCAATATTTTTATTGGGGGGGCAAAAATTTTCAATGATTGTTATTATAGGCTCAATTTTTCTCAATTTTTGTTATTAGAGGCTTATTTTTTAAATTCAAAATTTTTAAAATATTTGTTATTATATGCGTACTCTTAAAATATATTACTTTTCAATATTTATTATTAGAGACATACTCTTAGAATTCAATTTTTTCAACACTTATTATTAGGAGCTTAATTTTTCGATTTGCCTCGGGCCTCCAAAAACTCAGGATCAGTCCTGGTTGTATGAACATAGAATTCACACTAAAGAAAGAACAATTTGCACCTCTCACTAAGGTAAGCACCCATTAAAAGAATTTTGAGAAGTGAGATTGTTCAAATCGCATGAGTCTAATGATCTTAAAGAACAACATTCTACAAGTCTTTAGGTGCAAAAATCTAAATAGATTACTCATATGATTTCTCTGAATTAAATTGAGAAACATTTTAAAAAAACCCATTAAGGTTAATATGACATCACTTTTGACTTACTTCATGTTTATGAAGTATAAGGGTCAAGAAAATGTGAGGCGGTACATTATGAAAATTTTTAATATTGCTTCAAATTTAAGGCACATAAGATCAAAATTTCTAACAATTGTTTGTTCTTATGATTTTGGTATCGCATCTTATATAGTTTAACCAATTCAAAAATAGTTACATAAGTAGGCTCCAACCGAGCTTATTTCTCATTGTGTTAAAGAGGAATAATAATTGAAGTATTATAAATGTAAAAGTACTCAGTTGGTTAATGTTTATTTAGTTAATGTCTCTAAGAATAAAGACAATAAAAGAAAATATTAGAATAAAATTGTTAAGGGTCCAACTCAAAAGAAACAACAATAAATTACAAAAAGTTGATTCCTGTTGTAACAAGTTAGGACAAGTGAAGTAATTAAACTTCAAAAGTGAGCAACTAGTTTGGTTATTTTGAGTGATCCATGGACTGTAAGTTTTATGATCCCACAATTAGAAATTATTTAAGAAGAGATCTATATATTTTTAGGGTGTTGAGTTCGGAGGGAGAAATAAGGTTAGATACATTGCTTTTGAGGAAGAATTGAATTATAATTTAATTCATACTATCACTTTTGGTGATGTTTAGGTTTCCACACTTATCATTGATCAAGAAGTGAATCCAGAACCTCAACAAGACAATGTTGAACAGCTCTCATTCAAGATAAGGTAATTGTTTCAAAAGAATAAACTCAACAACCTCAAAAATATGTGTAATTTAATTCATACATTGCTTTTGTGTTTCTTCAAGAAAATAGGGATAATAATAGAATGATAGAAAATGACTCAATCATTACTTTATTAGGCCGGAAAAAATTCTAACTCTCAAAAGTGGATTAATGTCATAAAAAATAGTATAATTTTATGCAAGACAATAAGTTTGAGAACTTATTTTATTACCTGAAGGTGCAAACCAATTAGTTGTCAAATGGACATTTAAAATTAAGAGGGATGTGAATAGTAATGTAAATAAGTATAAGGCATGTCTTGCACCTAAAGGATATACTCTAAAAAATACATTAACTTCATAGACATTCTCTCTAATTTTATTGATGAAAAAATTTATACAATACAATCAGAAAATTTGTGTATGATGATACAAAGTCAATGATATACAAATTAAAAAAATCTATATATAGGCTTAAGTATACCTCTCGTAAATGGTATTACAAGTTTTATCAAGTGATTATCTCGTTCGATTTTGAGATGAATTTCGTTGATGATTGTATGTACTACAAGTTTAGTGGGAGTAAACCAAATGAAACTCATATTGCTAAAGATGGCGAATTTAGTCTTACTCAATGTCCTAAAAGTAACCTTGAAATTTTAAAAAATACAAAAGATTTCATATGCATAAACTATTACAAATCTAATTTATGCTCAAGTATGTATTCGTTCAGATATTGTGTACATTATTAGAATGTTAAACAGAAATTTAAGCAACCCTATTATAGATAATTGGATAGCAGACAATAGGGTTATGAGATATCTTTGGAGAACAAAAAAATTCATGCTCATATATCAAAGTTTTGATAAGTTAGAGATCACCAAGTTTACAGGATTGGATTCTAATAGAATATTGATATAAAAGAATTGTGTCATGTGGGTTTCTAATTATAGATTGAATCGAAAATATTAATTTATTTATTCTATAAAAATAGGAACACTTCAAAATTAAAGTAAATGTAACCCCCTCGTCCCGGTCTGGATGACTAACCGGTCCGAGTAGGCTACACGGGGAAAACCGAAGCGAACCACTAAGGCTCCCCTTCGGTTAGCAACCCTATTTTTTTTCTTTATCTATTCTAGATGGCTTTATTAACTCCTATGTGATAGGACACGCAGCGAACGAACACGGATACAAATCCTACAAGATATGCAATTGAACAACCCAATTTCCCTTTTAAGCAGGCCGTATCGATACACCTACAGAAGGTATCGATACGCCTTGACCAAAGTCAACCCTTGTAGTCAACTCAGGAAGACCGTATCGATACAGCTCTTGAGCGTATCGATACGCCCTTCTTGGTTAACATCTCGTGGTCAACGAGATACAATCGTACCGATACGGCTCAACATCGTACCGATACGCCCTCAACTCACCAAAATCTCAGAATTCCAATGAGCAAAAACCGTTTCGATACACCCCCGTGTATCGATACGCCCAGCCAAAACTGAACTCTACAGGCAACACCGTATCGATACGGCCCTTAGGCGTATCGATACGCCCTGCACTGCAAACCTCCAAAAACCAGCAAAAACAACCAAGACTCGACTCCATATGCATTTTGGGACTCCCCTAAACTCATTCAAGCATTCATACATCAAGGCTACAACCAGGAATTAACAATTGAGGCATTGAATCTATCAAGAGCCATACAAATCAAAGGTCCCATACAATTCCACAAAGAGAGCATACTTAGCAATTATAAGGCCCCATACACAAGCCAAGCAAACATAGAGCATGCATAGACTAACACATACACTTTTAGGCACATAAAATCAAGCAACAAGATAAGCATGGTCCTCAATCCATGAAACAAAAGCATACACATCCATAATTTAATATGCTCAAATAACTCAAATCACCTAAGGAGTTTGACACCAACTCCTACAACTCTATACCCCATTGTTTAGGCATTATTACAAAACACAAATCATACTTGTGCTAGCTCGAGAACTCCAAAAGCTCTTCACTTGCCCGCTTGCCTCCCGAACTCTAACGATCTGCATGTTGGAAACAAAAGAGAGCATAAGCTACTAGCTTAGTGAGAGAAGCTCTACAAATCCATAACATGCAGTTTTCAAAACATTTTTCATATGTAAGTAAAACAATGGATGCACGAATGACTATCTCAACAAGCGTGGTTTGCACAAGCACAACCAACACACACACAGTGGGACTACACATCACCGTTTCGACTAGTAGATTTCCAATGGGACTACACATCAAAGTACTTTCCTACTAGTCACTACTGGTGGGACTACACATCACCGTAGTTTAGACCACCATCACGTGAGGCACGACTTCAACTCGACTACACATTAACAACTTAAAATGTACATGATAATCATAACACATAACCATTCATCCTATCACAACAAACATAGGAGTAGAGAGGCTTACACTCGGGTTTAGGTGAACCCTCAAGGTCCCACCCAAACCCCAAAGGTTCCATATCGTGCACAATTCAAAGATTAACAAATCTACTCACCGTTGTTACCCAAGTGAAGACAGAAGACCAAGCTCAAGACTCCGAAATCCCCGGATTTGTCCCCGAAGCTTCACCAACCAAATCCCTTGCTTCTAAACATCCCAACACAATTAAAACAATCTCAAATCAGTCCACAATTCAACGTAGACAACCCGGATCACCAACCAAGCACAAAACAAAGAGTTTCAACTAAAAACCAAACCCAAATTTCACATTCCCGAGCAGCCCCTAAGCACACCCTAAAACCAATGATCCCATCACTTAAATTACTCCCTAAAGCCTCCAAAACAACACTTACATGTAGTCTAACCATCAGCCATCAAAATTCCTCCTAAAACAACCCCAAAACCACTCTAAAACCTTTCAAAAACCCCCCATTAAACCCAATTTCGGGAATATGTTTAAAACCATGTAAAATTCATATATGTTGAACCATTTGACTCATAGATTTCATATCTAACAACATTGAATCTAAATTTTAGGTTAAACATCATAAAGCTATCATTTTTAATCAAATCCACCCAAAACTCAATTTCCAAAACCTCAATGAAAATAAAAACTATTTGTACTTTTGAAGAGAGGAAGTTGAGGACAAGTCAAAAACAACATTACCTTTCAAAACCGAGTTGAAATGAAGAAGAAATGTGATGGAATAGTAGAAGAGGATGAGAGCTTTCTTTTAACGTTGGTTTTGATTTGGAGAAGAGAATGAATAGTAAAAAAATGAGAAAAAAAAAGGATTTAAAATTGAAAGTTGCATTATTTACAAGTTTGCCATTAATGAATGGCTATTTTCCATTTTCTTAAAAATCTACTCAATTTGAGTTTCCTTCCAATTTAGTCCAACATTCAAAAAGTTTGTTTTTGAAACCTGAGGCCCAAAAGATTAATTTAATTATAAAACCGGACCCGAAATAGTATTAAAATATTATTTTCACCCGACCCCTAAACCCGGGTGTTACAACTCTCCCCCACTTAAGGAATTTCGTCCCCAAAATTACCTGACGGAAACAAGTACGGAAACTGCTCAAGCATATCAGATTTCCTCTCCCACGTGGCCTCTTCCACACCTCTATGTCTCCACAACACTTTGACCAACTCTATTGTCTTGCCACGCAACACCTTGCTATCAGAAGCAAGTATCTCAACAGGCTCCTCATTATAAGACAAGTCCAGATTTAACTCTATTTCCTCGACTGGCATAACATGGGACGGATCCGATCTATACCTCCTAAGCATCGACACATGAAATACATCATGAATCTTCTCTAGTTCGGTCGGGAGCCTCAATCTATACGCAACGGGGCCAATTCTCTCGACTATCTCATAAGGTCCTATGAATCTTGGGCTTAACTTGCCCTTCCTCCCAAACCTCATCACCTTCTTCCAAGGTGAGACTTTCAGAAACACTTTATCCCCCACGAAATACTCCACCTCTTTCCTCTTTAGTCGGCATAAGACTTCTGTCGATCTGAAGCTGCTTTCAAGCGATAACATATCAACTTCACCTTCTCGGTGGTGCCCTTAAGCAACTCGGGAATCGGTACAAGTTTCTGTCTGGCCTCGGCCCAACAAATCGGGGTTCTACACTTCCTACCATACAAGGCCTCATAATGAGCCATCTGAATACTTGACTGAAAGTTGTTGTTATACGCGAACTCCACTAACAGTAGGTGTTTCTCCCATGACCCCTGAAAATCAATGATACAACACCTCAACATATCTTCTAATATCTGAATCACTCTCTCAGACAGACCATCAGACTGCGGATGATACGAAGTGCTGAAGTTCAACCAAGTACCCAAGGCTCGATGCAAGCACTCCCAAAATCTAGCGGTAAATCTCGGATCTCGGTCTGACACAATCGACTTCGGTACCCCATGTAGTCTCACTATCTCACAGATATACAGATCGGCCAACTTGTCCAAAGTATAGGTAGTATGAACCGGTATGAAGTGGGCACACTTCGTAAATCTATCTACAATCACCCACGCTGAATTTTTCTTCGAAGGAGTCAACGGAAGTCCTGACACAAAGTCCATAGTGATACGCTCCTACTTCCATTCTGGAATTTTCAACGGTTGCAATAATCCTGAGGGAAACTGGTGCTCAGCCTTGACTCTCTGACAAACCATGCATCTACTTACAAACTCGACTACGTCCTTTTTCAAACCAACCTAATAATACTCTTCTTTCAATCCTCGATACATCTTCGTGTTACCCGGATGCATAGCGAAAGGACTATTGTGAGCCTCACTCAAGATCGTATGCCTCAACTCGGCATCCTCCGGAACCACTATCCTATCCTTGAAACATAGGATCTCATTCTCTCCAAAACAATATTCGGTAGGTCTATCTTCGGCTATGTCTTACACGTGAGGTGCCAAATACCCATCTCGCAACTGCTTCTCACGAATCAACTGAACCAATGATGGCTTAACCTGGAGCTCGGCTATCAATCCACCATCCGTAGACACACTCAACCTTGCAAACATTGCTCGCAACTCAACGACCACCTTCCTACTCAAGGCATCAGCCACCACATTTGCCTTGCCCGGATGGTACTCTATGGTAAGATCATAATCCTTAAGGAGCTCTAACCACCTTCGATGTCTGAGGTTCAACTCCCTCTGAGACATCAAATATTTTAAACTCTTGTGGTCGGTGTACACGGTGCACTTCTCACCATAAAGATGGTGTCTCCAAATCTTCAACGCGAACACCACTGCAGCCAACTCTATGTCAT
Source organism: Hibiscus trionum (assembly GCA_030270665.1). Lineage (NCBI taxonomy): Eukaryota > Viridiplantae > Streptophyta > Magnoliopsida > Malvales > Malvaceae > Hibiscus > Hibiscus trionum. Next base: position 2,608,869 of record BSYR01000064.1, on the reverse strand, counting down.
GTGTGGGGTAATTCTTCTCATGGACTTTCAACTGTCGTGAAGCATACGCTACCACTTTACCTTCTTGCATAAGCACACAACCTAACCCTACATAGGACGCATCACTGTAAATCACAAACTCTCTCCCCGGCTCAGGCTGAATCAAAATAGGAGCTTCGGTCAAAGCTTTCTTCAATTTCTCAAACGCTTCTTGTCTTGCATCTGACCATTCATACGGAACATTCTTCTGTAGCAACTTGGTCAACGGAGCCGCTATTCTCGAGAATCCCTCAACAAACCTTCTATAGTATCCCGCCAAACCTAGGAAACTGCGGATTTCTGTCACTGACTTCGGTTGTTTCCAATTCACTATAGCTTCTATCTTCTTGGGATCTACACTAATCCCACTAGCTGAGATCACGTGACCTAGGAAGACCACCTCCCTAATCCAAAACTCACATTTGCTTAGCTTGGCATACAACTGATTCTCAAGTAGGGTCTGGAGTACTAACCGCAAATGCTCATCATGTTCCTCCTCGGTCCTAGAGTATACTAAGATGTCATCTATAAATACTACCACAAACCTGTCCAAGAACTCATGAAACACTCGGTTCATCATATCCATGAAGGTGGCTGGAGCGTTAGTCAAACCAAAAGGCATTACCAAAAACTCATAATGTCCATAACGTGTGCGAAAGGCTGCCTTCGGTATGTCCACATCCTTTACCTTTAATTGGTAGTATACGGACCTCAAGTCAATCTTCGAAAACACAGAAGCACCCCTCAACTGGTCTAGCAAGTCATCTATCCTAGGCAAGGGATATTTGTTTTTCACTGTTACCTTATTCAACTGCCTATAATCTATACACATCCGCATGCTACCATCCTTCTTTTTCAGAAACAAGACCGGAGCACCCCACGGGGATACACTAGGCCTAATGAAGCCTCTATCAGTCAACTCCTGAAGTTGTGTCTTCAACTCCTTCAACTCTTTTGGTGCCATTCTATACGGAGCAATCGACACCGGTGCAGAATCAGAATATGTCTCAATAGCAAACTCAACTGCTCTATCTGGAGGCAACCCTGGTAACTCTTCCGGAAAAACACTCGGAAAATCACATACTGTTATGATGTCCTGAGGTCTCACCTCACTCATATCTGGATTCATTACATAAGTCAAGTAAGCCTGACACCCCGAACTCAACAACCTCTGAACTTCTAAAGCTGAAACCACATTGGACAAGAACTTGACATTCTCCCCAACTACCACAACCTCAAAGTCATCAGTAATCCTCAAGGAGACTCTCTTGGTCTCAAAGTCAACCCTAGCTCTATGCTCTACAAGCCAATCCATGCCCAAAATTACGTCAAAGCCATAGAAGGGTAACTCCATCATATCGACCGATAATACGTGGCTCTGAACCATCAAAGGACACCTCCTATACACTTTCCTAACTACCACTGTATCGCCAAAAGAGCTAGTGACATTTACACCTATCTCTAACCAATCACATGGTAACCCTAATGACCTTGCGTGCTCACCCAAAATATATAAATGTCTTGACCCCGAATCTATCAAAGAAAGCAAACTCAAGGACTGTAATGTGAAATTACCTGCAATGACATCAGTGTCATTCCCAGCCTCTCGCTGAGCGTACACCCTAGCCGGTCCTCCTCCCTCGAGCTGGACTGCTACTACATGAGCCAAGTTCCTCTGACCCTCATTCCTTGGCTGAAAGTTCCCACGACCGCGCCCACGGCCTCTCTGATGCTCAAAGCCCCTAGCTGGAGCCGGTCCGCCCCTAACTGGGTGTGGACAATCACGCCTCAAATGGTCTCGGGAGCTACAGTTCCAACACGCCCCAAACATACCCATACACTCACCTGGGTGGCGTCTCCCGCACCTAGTGCACTCCGGAATGTGCCCAACAGCTCCCTGGCCCTAACGGCCCTGACCAAAGTTACCACCCCTAGGTCTCGTATCCGGTTGGTACCTCCTATCTCTATGCCTCTTGGCATGATCTCTATCCCAGTTCGCATGTCTCTTTCCGGAGTCAGACCCACCAGCACGTGCTCTAGAGCTTAGGTTCTGCTCTATATACATGGCCCTAGAGACCAAGACATCGAACTCAGTGTAGTCGGAGGCTAGCATGTAAGTCTTCACATCTGTAGTCAACCCATATTTGAAACACTCACATCGCTCCTTCTCATCCGGGACCAACTCTGGTGCGTACTGGCTCAGCCTCACAAACTGGATCTCATACTCAGACACGGTCCTATTACCTTGAACCAAAGCCATGAACTCCCTTTTCTTTTCATCCAAGTACCGAACTCCAAGGTACTTCCTCTTGAAGGCATTTCTGAAGAACTTCCATGTGACATCCGCCTCGGCCATACCGGAAATAACAGTGGTTCACCAAGTATAAGCGTCTCCCTGAAGCAAAGAGACGATGCATCCCAATTTACGGGCATCTGAACACTCCATCTGGCCCAAGATGCGAGTAGTGCTCTCAAGCGACCCTTCCGAACCCTCCGGAGACAACCCACGAAACTCAACTGCCCCTAAGTTACGAAGCCTCTCTAGGGGTAATCCTGTCCCCGCACCCTGAGGTGGTGTTACAGCTTGCATACCGGCCAAAGCTGTCTAAAAAGCTCCGGCTATAGTCTGAATCAAATGAGCCACATATGGACCTGCCTGACCTTGGCCCGCTTGAAACCCATTACCTCCCTCATTAGCCTCAATCTGAGGCCCATTACCATCGCCTCCAACGTCTTCCCCATTACCATCGGGAGCATGAAGAGCAGGAGGCACGTTCTCGGGTGCCTGGTCACCCGCTCTAGGCCGTCCCCTCGGTCTCACCATAGCAATTAAATAATCTAAAACAGCAAACACACAACAACAAAGGAACGTTAGGTTAGCAAAAGGGCAAGGACTCCGGTTCTCAAGCTCTTTAAACCAAAACAATTTTCATTTTTTTTATTTTGACAACAACGCCTAACAATGGGGACTTGAACCAACTTTCAAACAACAGCAAGACCCCTATAGCATGCATTCATATATCGTGCTAGTAACAGAATTTAGGCATACATGATAAGGCACTCATCGAGAGGTAACAACATATAACACACTAACTCACCTCACTTACCTGCCCAAGGTCTCTGAAACCTCAGGCTCTGATACCACTAAATGTAACCCCCTCGTCCCGATCTGGATGACTGACCGGTCCGAGTAGGCTACACGGGGAAAACCGAAGCGAAACCCACTAAGGTTCCCCTTCGGTTAGCAACCCTATTTTTTTCTTTATCTTTTCTAGATGCCTTTATTAACTCCTATGTGATAGGACACGCAGCGAACGAATACGGATACAAATCCTACAAGATATGCAATTGAACAGCCCAATTTCCCTTTTAAGCAGGCCGTATCGATACACCTACAGAGGGTATCGATACGCCTTGACCAAAGTCAACCCTTGCAGTCAACTCAGGAAGACCGTATCGATACATCTCTTGAGCGTATCGATACGCCCTTCTTGGTCAACATCTCGTGGTCAACGAGATACAACCGTACCGATACGGCTCAACACCGTACCGATACGCTCTCAACTTACCAAAATCTTAGAATTCCAGTGAGCAAAAACTGTATCGATACACCCCCGTGTATCGATACGCCCAGCCAAAACTGAACTCTGCAGGCAACACCGTATCGATACGCCCTGCACTGCAAACCTCCAAAAACCAGCAAAAACAACCAAGACTCGACTCCATATGCATTTTGGGACTCCCCTAAACTCATTCAAGCATTCATACATCAAGGCTACAACCAGGAATTAACAATTGAGGCATTGAATCTATCAAGAGCCATACAAATCAAAGGTCCCATACAATTCCACAAAGAGAGCATACTTAGCAATTATAAGGCCTCATACACAAGCCAAGCAAACATAGAGCATGCATAGACTAACACATACACCTTTATGCACATAAAATCAAGCAACAAGATAAGCATGGTCCTCAATCCATGAAACAAAAGCATACACATCCATAATTTAACATGCTCAAATAACTCAAATCACCTAATGAGTTTGACACCAACTCCTACAACTCTATAACCCATTGTTTAGGCATTATTACAAAACACAAATCATACTTGTGCTAGCTCGAGAACTCCAAAAGCTCTTCCCTTGCCCGCTTGCCTCCCGAACTCTAACGATCTGCATGTTGGAAACAAAAGAGAGCGTAAGCTACTAGCTTAGTGAGAGAAGCTCTATAAATCCACAACATGCAGTTTTCAAAACACTTTTCATATGTAAGTAAAACAATGGATGTACGAATGACTATCTCAACAAGCGTGGTTTGCACAAGCACAACCAACATACACACACGGTGGTACTACACATCACCGTTTCGACTAGTAGATTTCCAATGGGACTACACATCAAAGTACTTTCCTACTAGTCACTACCGGTGGGACTACACATCACCGTAGTTTAGACCACCATCATGTGAGGCACGACTTCAACTCGACTACACATTAACAACTTAAAATGTACATGATAATCATAACACATAACCATTCATCATATCACAACAAACATAGGAGTAGAGAGGCTTACACACGGGTTTAGGTGAACCCTCAAGGTCCCACCCAAACCCCAAAGGTTCCATATCATGCACAATTCAAAGATTAACAAATCTACTCATCGTTGTTACCCAAGTGAAGACCGAAGACCAAGCTCAAGACTCTGAAATCCCCGGATTTGTCCTCGAAGCTTCACCAACCAAATCCCTTGCTTCTAAACATCCCAACACAATCAAAACAATCTCAAATCAGTCCACAATTCAACGTAGACAACCCGGATCACCAACCAAGCACAAAACAAAGAGTTTCAACTAAAAACCAAACCCAAATTTCACATTCCCGAGCAGCCCCTAAGAACACCCTAATACCAATGATCCCATCACTTAAGTTACTCCCTAAAGCCTCCAAAACAACACTTACATGTAGTCTAACCATCAGCTATCAAAATTCCACCTAAAACAACCCCAAAAACCACTCTAAAACCTTTCAAAAAACCCCCATTAAACCCAATTTCGGGAATATGTTTAAAACCATGTAAAATTCATATATGTTGAACCATTTGACTCATAGATTTCATATCTAACAACATTGAATCGAAATTTTAGGTTAAACATCATAAAGCTATCATTTTTAATCAAATCCACCCAAAACTCAATTTCCAAAACCTCAATGAAAATAAAAACTATTTGTACTTTTGAAGAGAGGAAGTTGAGGACAAGTCAAAAATAACATTACCTTTCAAAACCGAGTTGAAATGAAGAAGAAATGTGATGGAATAGTAGAAGAGGATGAGAGCTTTCTTTTAACGTTGGTTTTGATTTGGAGAAGAGAATGAATAGTAAAAAATGAGAAAAAAAGGGATTTAAAATTGAAAGTTGCATTATTTACAAGTTTGCCATTAATGAATGGCTATTTTCCATTTTCTTAAAAATCTACTCAATTTGAGTTTCCTTCCAATTTAGTCCAACATTCAAAAAGTTTGTTTTTGAAACCCGAGGCCCAAAAGATTAATTTAATTTTAAAACCGGACCCGAAATAGTATTAAAATATTATTTTCACCCGACCCCTAAACCCGAGTGTTACAGTAAATCAATATTAAGTTCCTAGTTGTAAAAGAAAAAAAATTAAATTGGTTGTGTCTATAGAGCACTGAAATTAAAACCCCCCAAAAGGGGGAAGGTTCTGCAACTGGTGCTGAATAACGTGAAAATCTTTCCACCGGTTGTCTTGACATATCATCTCTAACTCTCTTACTAGCCTGGATCCTTATATAAGGGACTCTTTAAAGGTCAAAGCTTTCATTCCATGAAAGAAACTGCCACTAAATTCATAGAGAGAACTCCCAATGCTTTATAAGAAACTAGCATTGTATGTGAGGCATGAAACTCTAACTCGATCGAAGGCATAAAGAATTGTAGGATATGTTGAGTCACTTCATTCAAAAAAAAAAGAAATATAGAGAAAAAGTAGTTTTTCTAACCAAAGTCAAAGCAAATGCCCAGGCATAAAGGCTAGGAGATGGTCTGATACTTCTTAACTTGAAATCGAATATTCAAGAGATAAAGACAATAAAATAAATGATCATGAAGCGAACCATCATTATAAGAGGCTCGCTAACACTACAACAATACAAATTTTTAGTGACAAATTAATAGTGACTAGGAATAATTTTGTCACAAATATTAACTTTTTGTGACAATTTTTTGTGCGACACTATTAGTATAAGTAATTGTGACATAACTTTATTTGGTCACTGTAACAGTAGTAATTGTGACGATTACATTTTTCACAAATGAATTCTCACTATAAGTATACAATTTGGTCACAAAGTTCATTGTCACTAAAACTTTGACACATGATAGTGACGATATGTGAAGTGGTCACTATTATTTGATATTTGTTGTTACAATGAAATTACTTGTCACTTAAAGTTTCACTTTTTGTTGTGATAAATTTTGTCACCAATAAAAAATAAAAGTAATGACAAATTAGACATTGTCACAATGATAAATTTATTTTTATAATTATAAAAAATTGAAGTTATCATAAACTAGTTTGTCAAAAGGTAAAATATTTCTATAGTCTATACTATGTGTAAATTGTTGTTTTAGTCAATATATTTTGATCAACTTTAGTCCCTATATTTTTCAAATTTTAAAATTTTAATCATAATCCTAACAGGACACCCGCAATATGACTAAATTACAAGGACTAAAAATGATCAAATTAAAGAACAAAAATTAAATAAGCAACTTATGCATAACAAATTAGCTAAAAAGAAAATTTTACTTAACATATTTAAATACTAACAATTCATGTCAAGATCGAAAATTTAAATTTAAAATGTATAGAAACTTAAAGTGGCCAAAATAGAGTACAAAGACTACTACGTGATTTTAGCATAATATATGATGAAAAAATTTGAAAACTTTAAAAGATATATTCCATTTTGATTAGTTTTTTCTTCAAAAAAAATCTATATAGTTTCTTCAACATACGTACTTCGTATAAGAAACGATAGAAAAATTAGTTAAATTATTATTATAATAATTAGTGTTATAATTAATAAATATTTCTAAAATATATAAAATTAATTTCAATTACAATTAAACCTAAATATTATTTTTCTTTCAAAATAGTATTAAATTTTTTGCCTAGCCTAGTGGATAAGTATTGCACTCTCGCCCTAAAGGTTCCAGGTTCGATCCTTCTTGAAGCCAGAAATTGCATCATTTATTTACTAAAAATTGATATATGAACATGCTACATCATCTATAATTAAATTTCATTGATGACTAAAATGCAAATGCTCCATTAAATTTCAAGGACAATTAGTGATTAGTTTAAACCCTAAATAAAATAGTTACAACTAAAAATATAATTAATTTTTTTATTATTGACAGTGACAAAATATTTTAGACACTATTTAAATATGTATTTGTGATAGAATGTTTGTCACTAGTAAGAATAACATTAGTGTCTAAATTTTAGTCACTATTAATAATCATTTGTGTCAAATAGTGTGGTCATAAAAAATATAACTATTGTGACGAAATACATGAAAGTTGTCACTAATATAATAGTGACGGAGTTATTAGTGACGACTGGTGACGACTCAGAAAAATAGTCACTGTAAATTTCAGTGACTAAATTTAACACTTTTTGTGACTATTTTCAATGTCACTAAAAATACATTTTCTTGTAGTGTAAGAGAAAAAAGATAAATGATAGATGATAGACAGAAATAGACCTTTTATCAATTTATTTCCAAATGTCTTTTCTATTACGAAGATCGATTGGTCGCGAAGCTAAAGACAATTACTTTCAATTCATGTATTGTAACTTTCGTTGGGTACACTGAACACCAACCCAATCTCGACGTAAAAAACTACAAGCAACTACATCAAAAACCTCTATTATTGACGTGAACGGATGCTTTTTCATGGAATATTTACACCTATATTACTTTTGATTTTTTTATTTTCAAAAATAGGATCCCCAAAAATTATTTACAGATCTAGGGATGTTCACTGTGCAGATTCAGAAGACCACCAGTGCACAGCCCGTTTTTGAACAGTGTTTTTCAAGCTGGAACACTGTTCAAAATCGGACTCCTTCCCCCCCCCCCCCTTGAAGAAAACACGATGCCACGTGGCGCAATCTGGGAGACTCGGGCACTGTTCAAAATCGGACTGCCCACCCCCCGATTTTGAACAATGCACCGAATATAAATTGGTGCGGGTGGCAGGCGGCAGCTTTAATTGTTTTTTTTATTTGTGTTTTTTTTATTGGTTGATTGGGAGGTGTAATTTTTGTGGTTGAAATTGAAAGGAGGTAAAGATAAATAGGGGTTGTGTTGGAGGTTAAAGAAAGAAGGTTGAAGGTTGAAGGTTGAAGAAAGAAGAGAAAGATTTTGAAGAAAATTTGTGAGTATTTATATTTTATTTGAGAAAATTATGTTAAATTTATATTTGTAATGTATGTATTTTTTGTAGTTACATTTTTTTATTTTTTCAGATTAGTTTTTTTAATTTTATAGATGTTAGAATTTTGAAGTTGATGTTTGAAATATTGAAATTTTTGTGTTAAATAGGTTGTTGAAGAGGAGAAGAAGATATTTTTTGAAGAGTTTGAGAAATAGAGATTTGATGAATATAGTAAGTATAATGCAATTTTAATTTGGTGGTTAAATTTTATAAATTTATGAAGAGATTAATTTGTTGTTTTTTATAATTTTGGAGTTGATATTTGAAAATTTTAATTTTTGAATATTTATATTGTTTTTAATTTTATGTTAGAATTTATAACATTAATTTTATGTTAGAATTTATAAAAACAATGTTTAATACTTTACGAAATGGTCACTAAATAGTGAAAAACATAGTAAATGAATTTGAAACGTTCTAAAATTTTGTATGCTATTAGAAATATTGTTTTTAAGGTTTATGTTAAAATTTGGTAATTTTTTAAAATCTTTTGGTACATGAATTCGAATAAAAACAGTTTTTAATACTTTACGAAATGGTCACTAAATAGTTAAAAACGTAGTAAATGAATTTTAAACGTTCTAAAATTTTGTATGGTATTAGAAATATTGTTTTTAAGGTTTCTGTTAAAAGTTTGTAATTTTTGGAAATCTTTTGGTACATGAATTCGAATAAAACTGTTTTTAATACTTTACGAAATGGTCACTAAATAGTGAAAAACATAGTAAATGAATTTGAAACGTTCTAAAATTTTGTATTCTATTAGAAATATTATTTTTAAGGTTTCTGTTAAAATTTAGTAATTTTTGGAAATCTTTTGGTACATGAATTCGAATAAAAACTGTTTTTAATACTTTACGAAATGGTCACTAAATAGTGAAAAATGTAGTAAATGAATTTGAAACGTTCTAAAATTTTGTATGCTATTAGAAATATTGTTTTTAAGATTTCTTTTAAAATTTTGTAATTTTTGGAAATCGTTTGGTAGATGAATTCGAATAAAAATAGTTTTTAATACTTTACGAAATGGTCACTAAACAGTTTTTAATTTATAATATCTAGTATTATTTTTAATTCGGTAAAATTCAACGAAATTCAAATTCTAAGCATTTATTTAGTTATTTAGTAGTAATAGTGTAATAAATGTATTAGAATGAAAATTTTAATTGCGTAGAATTTTACAAAATTGAGTGTCGGGTTATATTATATTTATACTTATCATGTAGGATGGCCGAGCAAGCTTCTCTGTTGAGATTTCAGGATGAACACATTAGTAGTTTGCCGGTTCCTGAGATGGTACAATTTTGTTAATAATTGATTTATTAGAAATTCAATTCAATTATGTTAATAATATTTTGTTTGGTTTATCCCTTTATTTATTGATGTGTTAATTACAGGATTTTGAGGATACATTTAAACATCACCTGACCATGGAAAAAAAATACTCTGCACGGTCGAATCACTGAATGGTTGCAACAATCTGAATTTTATTATGCGACATTCCTTCGAGGGTACAAGTTGGTGCCCGGGTTGATTGCTGCTCTGATTGAGCGTTGGAGGCCGGAAACCCATACGTTTCATATGCCGTGTGGGGAATGCACGATCACACTTGAAGACGTGGTCATGCTTATTGGGGCGCCGGTAAATGGGGCATCATTGATCGGGGGACCATTGACCGGGGAACCTTCAATCGACCAGACTGAAGTTAGACCTGAAGCACTTTGCGGTTATTTTCTCAAGAAGGTGCCGGACAAATCAAATTTGATAGGAAGTCGCGTGAAACTGAGTTGGTTGCAAAAAGAATTCAATCTCAATGAATATAGTTCGATTGATGCGGTTTATAATGCCAGTCGAGCTTATATTCTGCAGCTCATTGGCGGTATATTGATGCCGGATAAATCTGGCAATCTTGTACATACACGGTAACTACGCTTTTTGAGGTACCCGTGGGAAGTTGCTCAATATAGTTGGGGATCGGCCATATTAGCATTCTTGTATCGTGAGTTGTGCAAGGGCGCTAAAATAGATAATGGTCGTAAGGTTCGAGGTATTGGTGGATGTTTGTTGTTGCTGCAAGCATGGGCTTGGCAGCGACTTCCGTTCTGGACACCGATTACTTGAACACCGGTACAGTTCCCTCTTGTCGCCAGGTAATTATCTTGATTGTAAGTTTAATTTTTTGTTAATATTAAATTATTTTTTTATTAATTAAAACATTAATTGTGAATTGTATGCAGATGATGCGAGAAAAAAGCGCACACGGGATTGGCGAACAAAAACTTGAAGGTGCTTAGAGCGGAAATTGATTTGTATTGTCAGGAGCGGGTATGTGGTTAACTATATTTTTAACAATTTAGTAAGATAGATATTAATTAATAGTTTTTTTACATTATAGTTAGGTCTGATAATAATAATCATTATTTTTACAGTTTATTTGGATGGCGTACTACGATGATCGCATATTTGTACCAGATGAACTGTTGAAGGATTCTAGCATGTGGTGTACGGTTACACCGTTGATCCACTTTGCGATTGTTGAGTTCCACTTTGCCGACAGGGTGCTTAGGCAATTTGGCTTCCACCAGCCTATTCCGTTTCCCCACACTCAGAATGATTATTTGCACAATTATGATGGACGCGGCAGGGCAGATGTTCCGTGGGAAGTCATACACGCTGAGTACGTTACAATGTGGAACAACAGAAATTCAACGATACCATTTCGCGCCGAAATCGAAGAGGACGATTTTGATTTTCAGAGGTCAGAGTACCTGATTTATTTTTTTAATAATGGAAAGCCTTACCTAACTTCGGTCGAAGAACGGGAACAATGTCAAACATTTAAGAAAAAATATGGCGGTAAAGCTGAGTCTTCCAAGACAGCAGTAGCGGCCGCATCTCAAAATCACGTGTTGTCTCAAAATTCCGAAGGTTGGCCAACAACTTGGGAACATCCAGTGCACTCTCCAATTATTTGGACAGTCACAAAATAACTGTTGTTGCTCATTTTCTCTGCATATTCGAAAAAATATTTTACAATTAATTTTCAAATAACATAAAAAATATACAGATAAAAAAAATATTTCAAAACAACTTACATTTTTTCTTCCAACTTTCTTCTTCTTCTTCTTCTTCTTCTTCTTCTCTCTCTCTTTACTCAAATATAACTTAAACGGTTTTCTATCAAACTACATTCTTCAACACTAAATGAACCTATTTAAAATAAAATCCAACTTGAATATTTCCATATAATACCCCTACACGAAATTTAATATTCACTAACAGATTTACATTAAAAAACTACACTACCCCTACATAATTTAAAATTATTTAACAATTAATTTTTTTACTAACCTACACCTGCACCTACACCACTATTATTTCACATCACTGAAACCTACATCTGCACCTACATCTGCACCTATATCACATCACTGAAACCCTACACCTGCACCTACATCACTATTATTTCACATCACTGAAACCTACATCTGCACCTACACCTGCACCTATATCACATCACTGAAACCCTACACCTGCACCTACACCACTATTATTTCACATCACTGAAACCTACATCTGCACCTACACCTGCACCTATATCACATCACTGAAACACGTGCACCTACACCACTATTATTTCACATCACTGAAACCCTACACATGCACCTACACCACTATTATTTCACATCACTGAAACTCTACACCTGCACCTATATCAAATAAAAATATTTTAAATCATATTAAAAAAATATTAATTAAAATAATTATTCGAATATTTTTTTCAGTCCGAAAAGATTGATCACTGGATTAAAAATTAAGTTATATTTTAGTACATAATTAGTGTAAAATATTTTTTCAAATATAAATAAAAATTAAGATCTCATATTAATAATATTTAATATTCAAATAATAATTACTTATTATTTTATATTCGATCCAAAATTTAAATAAAAAAATATCACCTCTTATTCATCCAATCAAACCCCCAAATTCAGTCAACCCATGCACCTACACCCACACCTCCCATTCACCCAATTAAAAAAAATCAGATTCAAACTTAAAAGCCTGCACACCCAATTAAAAAAAATCAGATTCGATTTATAATCACCTATATTAATTTACACTTGGATACTTCATTATTTTTTTAATCACCTATATTCGATTTATAAACAGATTAATTTTAGTCAAATTCTTCTTAAGGGACCACAAAAATTACACCTCCCAATCAACCAATTAAAAAAACACAAATAAAAAAACAATTAAAGCTGCCCCCTGCCACCCGCCTGCCACCCGCACCAATTTATATTCGGTGCACTGTTCAAAATCGGGGGGTGGGCAGTCCGATTTTGAACAGTGCCCGAGTCTCCCAGATTGCGCCACGTGGCAGCGTGGTTTCTTCAAAGGGGGGGGGGGAAAGGAGTCCGATTTTGAACAGTGTTCCAGCTTGGAAAACACTGTTCAAAAATGGGCTGTGCATTGGTGGTCTTCTGAATCTGCACAGTGAACATCCCTAGATCTGTAAATAATTTTTGGGATCCCTATTTTTGAAAATAAAAAAAAATCAAAAGTAATATAGGTGTAAATATTCCCTTTTTCATTAAAGTGTGTTAGTAAAAACTTCATAATTACACACTTATTAAGAAACTATCACTGTAGGTCCTTCATGGCGCACTACTCATGTGTGAGTAATGTTATTTAAGGATATTTAGTTTTAGTGGGAGTTTGTAATTTTGAAAAAAGTTAATTCGTTTTAGACACAATTTTAATTACTTCAAACTAAAGATACTTTAAAATTATTTTATGCAGAAATAAAATGTCTTTTGGTTTATGCACCCTCTAAATTCAGTAAAGTTTGATCTCACTAAGATTTAGAAGGACGAGTTGGAAATAGGCATGTTCAATTCACATTTCATGTAATTTTTCATGTTACGCATCCATGATTGATCTATGTCATTTGATTATATTTGTATATGTGACCATTGATAGGCCTAATCATGATTAATATGGCAAAGGCTGTGATAAAAACAGGAAAGCTTGGATCAAATAATTCTTTGACTATAGATTTGAAAGATAAATACAAAATTAGAATTTTACCAAATGACTCAATTAAGAAAATAAGAAAATGAATTAAGAATAAAAAATGAACAAAAATTAAAGGAAATAAAATAAGATGAGAGTAAAGAAGGATATGGCAACACCACTTCTAAGATCATGCCTTAAACAAAGTGGTTTTACGTCTAACCCTCTAAGGATCTTGCTAGTAGTAGTAGTAGTAGCAGCAGCAGCAGTAGCGGTAGTAGTAGTAGTAGTAGCAGTAGCAGTAGCAGTAGTAGTAGCAGTAGCAGTAGCAGCAGCAGCAGCAGCAGCAGCAGTAGTAGTAGTAGTAGGAGGAGGAGGAGGAGGAGGAGGATGAGGAGTAGCAGGAGCAGGAGCAGGAGTAGCAAGAGCAGCAGCAGTAGCAGAAGCAGTAGCAGCAGCAGTAGCAGTAGCAGTAGCAGTAGCAGCAGTAGTAGTAGTAGTAGTAGCAGTAGCAATAGCAGTAGCCCTAAACTCTAAACCCTAAGTAGCAGTAGCAGTAGTAGTAGCAGTAGCAGCAACAGGAGCAGCAGTAGCAGTGGTAGTAGCAGTAACAGTAGCAGTAGGAGGAGGAGGAGGAGGAGGAGGAAACATATATTGCTCTAGTGGGAGATTGTTGAATTGAAATGTATAATGTATGATATCATTATAAAGTATGATATAAAATTAAGTGACCAATTATATTAGGCGCGTCATGGGTAGTAAAGTGTCATGAAGATAAAAGTGTAGATATCATAAGATATATTTATAATTTGATGAGGGGCAGAGTTATAAATACTTAATAGTTGATTAATAATCAACTATATAAAGAGGTAGTGATCCTCAAGAAGTATGTTTTATTGCTCTTCTCTCTTTCCCGTCAGAGAATTTAACGTCAAGAGAAAACATATCTTCTAAGAATATCAATACGAAAGCTTCGAGATTTCAACATCAAGATTCAAAGTTTTTAATTTACAGATATATTTAGGTACGCTTCCGCATTCAGTTTTTTCTTCTTAATGATTTGACATGATAGATCATGGTTATATTTCATATTAAGTTATGTTTCAGTTCTAAAAGTTGAACTTATTTTAGGTCTCATATTTTCTTAATTTCATCAATAAAATAATAATATATCATCTTATTGAAGGGTTAAGTTTATTAAATTATATAAAATTAAAATAAAATATAAATTGATAAGATTTTTAAATATGAAGAGATAAATTTATTATTTTTTTAATTATGACCAATTTGATATAATGTATAAGATTTAGGGATTAAAATATTATATATTAAATTGCTTCCTTAAATCTTTTATTTTCATGACCAGTGATCAAATAAAAAACGTAATTAAGTTTAAAAAATAGTCTAACTTTCAAAATAGAAAAGGGATAATAATGTGATGATCATATTGGTGTTTTGTGCACAAAATGAAGTAATTTATATAATTACTATATCATTTGACTGAAATAAAATAAATAAAATTTCTATATGTTATTTATAGACTACTTTATTATGCATATCGTCTTTAAACTTGATATTGCATGTAAAACGATAAAGTGATAATCAAATATCGGTTCATTGATTACCTATGGTTTAACTGAATATAAGTGGTGTAACACCCGGGTTTAGGGGTCGGGCGAAAATAATATTTTAATATTATTTTGGGTTCGGTTTTATAATAAAAATAATCTTTTGGGCCTCGGGTTTAAAAAACAAACATCTTTGTGATGGACTAAATTGAATGAAATACAATTTGGAGAGATTTTAAAGAAATTGGTAAATAGCCATTCATTAATGGCAATATTGTAAATAGCCCAACTTTTAATTTTAAACCTCCTTTTTTATCAAATAGCCACTATTCATTCTGTTGGGTTGTGAGATGCTCGATTCGATCAACCAATTTAGCTCACCAAGTGGTGGAGAGATGGATTTTTGGGTGGAAGGGTTGTGGAAGCTAGAATGTAAAAAGACACAATGATTTATAGTGGTTCGGCCTTCTAACAAGCACCTACATCCACTACCTTAGCTTCCCACTAAGGATTTCACAATCAATCCACTAATTGATTCGTCCCCTTTTCTTGGATTAGGAGGAAACCCTTACAACCGATCAAGCTTCTACCCAAAGCCTTGATCAAAACCCTCTTTTACAAAGAGATAAATAAAGCAAACTTAAACCCTCTAATAGGTGTTTGTTTGCACAATGAAGCACTCACCCAAAGCCTAAAACACTTGAGCAAATTTGACAATTTTGGCTCACTAGTGTTTGTCTATACAATAAATGACAATTTAAGCTCTAATACAATCTTTGATCATTTGTTGATTGACAATTGAAGCATTAGTCTTATCTTGATGCTTGGAGGTCCCTTTTATACTCCCAAATGAGTTTGTAGCCGTTGGGATCAAATTGGAGCCGTTGAGGACTTTAATTCCCACCATAAATGCATTCTGCAGCTCCCCGTTTCGAAACGCTCGAAGCCGTTTCGAAACACTCTCAATGTAGAAAGAGCCGTTGCAGTCTGTCAGGGCATCCGTTTCGGAACGCCTCCTGGCCGTTTCGGAACGTCTCATGTCCGTTTCGGAACGCCTCCTGGCCGTTTCGAAACTCGTATCGAAACGATGTAGTCCCGTATCGAAACGCCTGCATTTAAAAGTTGGTTGGGAAAATAGCCGTTGGGGTTTATGACCGTTGGGGTCATTGCCACGTGGGCGTATCGAAACGGCCTAGCCCGTTTCGAAACGCTGGGCAAAAATCAAGTCCAGGGAAAGCCCATTTCGAAACACGTTTCGAAACGAATATGCTACTGGAATCCCCTGTTTCGAAACGCCCTAAGGTGTTTCGAAACACCTGGACAGGTTTGTATAATTTGGCCTTTGAAACACATTAAAAACCCTTTTGAAAACTTCCTACACACAATTTCAAGTTGTTTGGACTTTGTAAATGTTTTAAATACTTTTTAAATCAGTCCAAAACATTTTTCAATTATTATATCAAAACATTAGTTCTACAATCTCCCCCTTTTTGATATAATAAAACTTACTTGAAAAATTGTTTGGGTCTCCCCCTTTAACTTTAAAAATGTGAATAAGAGTTGAAAAATTTTAATTCAAATAAAGCTCCCCCTTATTCATTTGAAAATTCAATTTTTCAAACCATTTCTCCCCCTTTTTGTTATATCAAAAAGAATTTAAAACATTAAGTTCAAAAATAACAATAGAGGTAAAAATTTGACAAAAAAATGAGAATTTGGTTTTAAAATGGCTCCCCCTTACTCAAAGCACCATTGAAATGTTAGTCCAACATATATGATCATCTAGTTGAATAAACTAAAAATTAAAACAAATAAAAGCAAAACAACTAGATTTTACCAACACTTGAACCCAAAAGTAGGATGTGAAGCCTTCCTTCTTCAAGTGTTTTTCCTTGTGTGTATGGAGCTCCCCCTCAATGTTTGACTTGTTGAACATCTCCATCACACCTACAATAGACAATCAAGTAACTTTTGGTATCCAAATTGCTTTGGATCCATAAACGTTAGTTGCACAAAATTTAGTCCCCTTAGGAATCCATTTTTCAATTTCATCCTTTTTAGTTGAAGTGGTTAGTCCTTTTGGGACCCAAACACTTCTAAAACATTTTCCATTCACAAATCTAGGGGAACTAGATTGTCTAACATAAAAATTTGATTTTCCAAGATTGTTTTTCTTTTCAAGCTCTTTGGAAATCAAATCTTTTTCTTCTTGAACATTTTGAAGCAATTTTTGTAAATCAAAACATTTTAATTCAAACTCTTCAAGTTTTGCTTCAAGTTCAAGTTTGGTTTTAGAAAGCAAATCATTTTGAATTGTTAACTTTGAAACCATTTTTTTGTTTTTCAAAATGTGGCTTTTAAAATCTAAAACCAAATCATCATAGGCATCTTGTAATTCATCAAAGGAATAAGAACATGAAGTAGATGAATTAGAAGTTACCCTTGAATCTTCTTCGATGGCCATAAGGCAAAGGTTGGCTTGTTCATCGTCGGTGGAGTCTTCATCACTCCAAGTAGCCAAATGTGCCTTCTTCTTATGGCTTGAAGTGCTTGCCCTCAACTTTCTCTTAGGTTCTCGTTCAAGCTCTCTCAAGGCTTTCTTCATGAACGAGGCACACTTCTTGAAGAGATGAACTATCTCTTCTTCTTCATCCTTCTCTTCACTCGAGTAGACATGATGGCAAGTGGAGGATTTGAGAGCCATGGCACTAGCATTGATGCCAAGCCCTTTGATTTTCTTCTCTCCCATAGCTCGAATTTCTTCCCTCTTCTTCTCATCCTCTTTATTCTTCTTCATGATTTGATGAGTAAGGAGTGACCCCATGAGTTCATCAAGCTTCAAAGTTTTCAAATTTTTGGCTTCGATGATGGCGGTCCTCTTTGAGTCCCAAGACTCGGGAAGTGAGTAGATGAGCTTTCGAACAAGCTTCTCCTCCGGGATGGCTTCTCCATAGCCTTTGAGACCATTGGTGATGGTGGAGAACCTATCAAACATCTTCTCGATGTTCTCTTCCGGATCCATTTTGAAGTTCTCATACTCCAAGGTTAGGAGCCCAATCTTGGTCTCCTTGACTTCGTTTGTCCCTTCGTATGTGACTTCAAGCTTGTCCCATACCTCCTTGGCACTCTCACAAGAAGACATCTTCTCATAGATGAATGGACCAAATGCACAAAATAGAATGTGCAAGGCTTTGCAATTTAGCTCCATCTTCTTGCGATCGTCGGCACTCCACTCCGCTTTACTTCTTTGAAGCACGAACGGACCATCTTCAACTATGTCCCATAGCTTGTAATCTCTTGACTTCAGGAAGAATTTCATCTTTGTCTTCCAATGGGCATAGTGGTCTCCGTCAAAGAAAGGTGGTTTGTCGATTGATTGTGCCATTTGAGCCGGTTGATGAACTAGTGATCGAGCTTGCCGGATCTTCTCAATAGGATGTGAATCCCCTTCGATTGAGCCAAGCTCTGATACCAATTGTTGGGTTGTGAGATGCTCGATTCGATCAACCAATTTAGCTCACCAAGTGGTGGAGAGATGGATTTTTGGGTGGAAGGGTTGTGGAAGCTAGAATGTAAAAAGACACAATGATTTATAGTGGTTCGGCCTTCTAACAAGCACCTACATCCACTACCTTAGCTTCCCACTAAGGATTTCACAATCAATCCACTAATTGATTCGTCCCCTTTTCTTGGATTAGGAGGAAACCCTTACAACCGATCAAGCTTCTACCCAAAGCCTTGATCAAAACCCTCTTTTACAAAGAGATAAATAAAGCAAACTTAAACCTTCTAATAGGTGTTTGTTTGCACAATGAAGCACTCACCCAAAGCCTAAAACACTTGAGCAAATTTGACAATTTTGGCTCACTAGTGTTTGTCTATACAATAAATGACAATTTAAGCTCTAAGACAATCTTTGATCATTTGTTGATTGACAATTGAAGCATTAGTCTTCTCTTGATTCTTGGAGGTCCCTTTTATACTCCCAAATGAGTTTGTAGCCGTTACTAGCCGTTGGGATCAAATTGGAGCCGTTGAGGACTTTAATTCCCACCATAAATGCATTCTGCAGCTCCCCGTTTCGAAACGCTCGAAGCTGTTTCGAAACACTCTCAATGTAGAAAGAGCCGTTGCAGTCTGTCAGGGTATCCGTTTCGGAACGCCTCCTGGCCGTTTCAGAACGCCTCATGTCCGTTTCGGAACGCCTCCTGGCCGTTTCGAAACTCGTATCGAAATGATGTAGTCCCGTATCGAAACGCCTGCATTTAAAAGTTGGTTGGGAAAATAGCCGTTGGGGTTTATGACCGTTGGGGTCATTGCCACGTGGGCGTATCGAAACGGCCTAGCCCGTTTCGAAACGCTGGGCAAAAATCAAGTCCAGGGAAAGCCCGTTGCGAAACACGTTTCGAAACGAATATGCTACTGGAATCCCCTGTTTCGAAACGCCCTAAGGTGTTTCGAAACACCTGGACAGGTTTGTATAATTTGGCCTTTGAAACACATAAAAAACCTTTTGAAAACTTCCTAAACACAATTTCAAGTTGTTTGGACTTTGTAAATGTTTTAAATACTTTTTAAATTAGTCCAAAACATTTTTCAATTATTATATCAAAACATTAGTTCTACACATTCTCTTCTCCAAACAAAACTAACGTGAAAAAGAAAGCTCTCATCCTCTCCACTATTCCATCACATTTCTTCTTCATTTCAACTTGGTTTTGAAAGGTAATATCATTTTTGACTTGTCCTCAACCTCCTCTCTTCAAAAGTACAAATAGTTTCTATTTTCATTAAGGTTTTGGAAATTGAGTTTTTAGAGGTTTTGGTTAAAAATGATAGCTTTATGTTGTTAAACTTGAAATTTCGATTTAATGTTGTTAGATATGAAATCTATGAGTCAAATGGTTCCACATATATGAATTTTACATGATTTAAACTAATTTTCGGATTTGGGTTTAATGGGGGGTTTTTGAAGGGTTTTGGATGAGTTTTGGGGGTTGTTTTGGGTTGGAATTGGTGGGCTAATGTTAGTACTATAGTCGGGGGTTGCTTTGGGGTCATTTGGGGGTATTAAAAGTGTTAGAAACATGAGTTTTGATCAAGGTTTATGGGCTGCTCGAATTGGATAAGTTTGGGGTTTGTTCATGGCTTGAAATGTTGAGTTTGATGTTTGATTTGTATTCCGGGTTAACTACCTTGATGCTTGGGCTGATTGGAAGTTGTTTGGTTTGTGTTGAGGTTGTGTAGAGGCAAGAACTTGTGTTGGTGAGGCATCGGGAGTGAATCCGGAAGCGTGAAGGTGGTTGCTTGATTGGTAATTGAGCTTGGAAGTATAAGTGAGTGGTTAATGTTTTCTAAGTGTTTTCTAAGTGTTTGGTTCGAGCATGTGGACTAGGTCGGGCTTGGTAGACCCACCTAAAGTTGGGATTAGGGTGGTAGCCTAATCCCAAGCTTAAACTAGAGACATTGGTTGAACTTTTAATTGATGTTTATGCCTCGTGATGTTTATGATATGATGATTTATGTATAATGTGTTATACATGTGAGATGAGGCATGGTTGTGATGCATTGTGATATGCATGTGGATTGTTCATGATTGTGATCATGGTGAGTACGTGCTAAGCACGGAATTGGTTGTAATTGATAATGTGGATTGAGTTAAATGTTGGCACTAGTATGCTTGGGTACAAATGATCGATCATTAGGATATTAGTGTGCACACATGAGTCAAATTCGCGCGTGGCCTTGAGTCACCAAGAAGGAGTACGGGTTCGCCCGGAAATTGTTATATATATTAGTCGATGATGAGTGGAATCCCATCGACGGGGCGTGAGGATGAGTGTAATCCCCTCCGCGAGACCGGTGATGAGTGTAATCCCACCGTGAGGTAAAGTGGTTGTTGGATGTGAGTTCCAACGTGTTTATCCGCGTATTCGAGTCAAAGTTAGGTGCCAATATAAATTGATATGTGTATCAATGTGATGTGGAAATGTGTTTCCTATTTGGATGATTATATGTGCTTACATATGTTGTGGAAATGAGCTTGTTGAGCATGACATATTATTGAATATTGTTCATGCATCATTGACATTTTGGCTCTTGAGGATTGAAGGTATGATCATGCATTTACCTTGGTTGAGATCGTGCTTGGACCCTGCATTGTCGAGGTTTGTCTTTAAAGAGCTTACCCTCACTAAGCTTTATTGCTTACGCTCTCTCTTTGTTCGATAATGCAGATCAGTAGCTCGTGGGTTGCTAAGTGCAAGAAGAGGCCTCCAAGTGTGTGTGCTTTGTGGTGCTAGCCTAGCTATCAAGTATGTTTTTTAGTTATGTTGTAATGGGCAAGCAATGGGACATGTGATTGTGGTGTGATGTCTTTTGAAGTATGATGATGGGTGTTTAGGAGCATGTTAGACTCCTTTTATATGCTTGTTAATTTGGCTTTTGGATGTATGCCTTGCTTGTAAACCATGTTAGTATTTTTGCCTACCTTAAATTTGTCTAAGTGTAGGCCTTGTTGAAGCATGTTTTTTTTGTAATGCCATGTATGGTCTTTGGGATGGATGCCTCTTGTATATCTTGTGTATGTCGAGTATGGTTGCTAGGGAGCATGACTCTAAAAGGTACTTGTATGATTAGTATGCTTCGTGTAGTCGTTTCAGACGTTTGGAATCGCTTGGGAATGTTTAAAACTGATTTTGGAAGTTTGCATGCAGCAGGTGTTTCGAAACGGGTTGTCCTGTTTCGAAATGGGTATGGTTCTAGGGCCCCCGTATCGGAACTCGTTTCGATACGTTTTGGCCACTGTGAGCCCCTGTTTCAAAACACTTTTGCCACTGGAATTGCCGTTTCGAAACTGGTATCGAAACGGCAAGGCTAAAACGAGACCATATTCCGAAACGGGGTGGATGCGTTTCGAAACGGGTGTCTGACATTTTGAATTGAAGCTGGTGTTTCGAAACGGGCTTTGACTGTTTCGAAACACAGGCCTAAATTTGGGCTTTTTGACATCTCTAAAGGGTTCCAAGTGTTGGGCTTAGGCCCTATTTACTGTTGGGCTTCCGCTTAGGTCTAATTGATGCATTTAGATAAGATAAAATGAAAAAATTTCGCTAGGGTCGGTAACCAAAGTGGAGCCTTAACGGGTTTCATCTCGGTTATCCCCGTGTAGCCCACTCGGATCGGTCAAGCGTCCGGACCGGGACGAGGGGGTTACAATTGTTGGTATCAGAGCCTAAGGTTACCGAGACCTTGGGCAGGTAAGTGAGGTGAGTTTAAGTTTTGTATTGTATTGTATTATTATGCACGGTGTTTGCTTGCCTTGTAAGCATGATTGCTTGTATGACAAGTATGCTGGTTGTTTTGTTTAAAAGCATGTTGTTTAAGAGTCACATTGCTACTATTACATCGGAAAAGAATTTTAAAGTGAGGGAACGTACTTGAGCACTTGGAAGCCTTGCTTTGCTAACCCAACTTTGTATGTTTGTTGTGGTTGTAGTTATTGTTTGTGAGCGATGTCTAGGCCGAGAGGTAGGCCGAGAGTGGTTCGTCAGGAACCACGCGTTGCGGCTCCTGTTGAGCCGGTGGTTGGAGTTGAGGCTCATATAGAGGGGCATGCTGCTGCTGGAGTTGGAGCTCCTCACCACCTCCACCACCACCACCTCCTCCGCCCGGTGAGGGAGACGAGGCGGGAGTCGAGGGAGAGGGACCTCAGGGTGGCCAAGGTTCAGCTGGAATAGATATGACCCCGCTTGTGCAAGCTATATCGGGAGCATTCCAGGCCGCAGTTGCGGGAGCTCAGGCTGCAGCTCAGCCTAGAGGGGATGATAACAGTTTACCGTTGGAGAATGTCCGTAGCCTAGGGGCCGAGGAGTTTAGGGGATCTACTCCTGAGAGATCCGTGCTGTGGTTAGAGAAGACCGTTCGCATCTTAGCTCAGATGGGTTGCGTGGGTGCTCGCAGATTGGGTTGTGTGATATCTTTGCTTCAGGGTGATGCCTACACTTGGTGGGTCACCATTACTACTGGAGTTCCAGAGGCTGAGATTGGTTGGGATTTCTTTGAGTCTGCTTTCCGGAAGAGATATTTGGGACTGAGGTATCTTGATGAGAAGAAGCGAGAGTTTATGGCCCTTACTTAGGGGGATGCTTCTGTGACTGACTATGAGATCCGTTTTGTTCGTTTGAGCCAGTACGCTCTAGAGTTGGTCCCTACTAAAGTGGAACGTTGTAACCGTTTCCGCTATGGGTTGAATGAAGAGATCAAGAGGTACACTCTAGCTTCTGACTACTCAGATTTTGATGTATTGGTCGCGAGGGCCAAGGATTTAGAGCACAGTTTGGGTTCGGCCAAACGAATTGGTGGTTCTAGTTCTGGTAAGAGGCATAATAACTTTGACAATAGAGATGCCAAGAAGCATAGAGGTGGCGGACAACAGTTTGACCATACACGTGGCGGTGGCCACCAGGGTAGGGGCCACCATGGCCATCGAGGAGGAGGGCGCTTGCCCGGGTGTACACGATATGGGAGACAATATATTGGTGAGTGTTGGGGTAACTTCCATGCCTGTTGGAACTGTGGTTCGAGGGACCACTTTAGGAGGGAGTGTCCGCATCAGGCGGCACAAGCACCGAACATAGCTCAGGCTCCAGTGAGAGCGACTGATTTTTAGAGAGGCCGTGGGCGCGGTCGTGGCTACTTCCAGCCTAGGGCTGATGCACCTAGGGTAGATGCTCAAAGGAACCTTGCACACGTTGTGGCAGTGCAGCAAGAGCCAGGAGGACCAGCGAGAGTTTATGCTCAGAGAGAGGCCGGGAACGACACTGATGTGATAGCAGGTAATTTTGAGTTACAATCTATGTCTTTGCTTTCTTTGGTTGATTCGGGTTCTACACATTCCTACATTTTGAGTGAGCATGCACGGAAGTTAGATATACCTATTGAGATCTTAGATGTAGGTATGCATGTGACTAGTTCTTTTGGTGAGACAGTTGTGGTTAGACGTATGTATAGGAGATGTCCACTGAAGATTCAGGGTCATGTGTTTTCTGTTGACATGATGGAGCTTCCTTTTTATGGTTTTGATATTATTCTGGGTATGGACTGATTAGTTGAACACCGAGCTAGTGTGGATTTTGAGACGAAGAGGATTTCCTTGAAACTTTCTGATGACTACGAGGTAGTAGTAGTAGGCGAGAACATTAAGTTCTTGTCTAATGTTGTGTCAGCTTTAGAGGCTCATAGGTTGATGGATTCTGGATGTGGGGCTTACTTAGCTTATGTTATGAATCCGAATATGAGTTAGGCTACGCTGAAAGATATTAGAACAGTTTGTGACTTTCCGGATGTGTTTCCTGAAAAGTTGACGGGTTTGCCTCCTGACAGAGATGTTGAGTTTGTGATTGAGACTGTTTCAGGGTCTAATCCAGTTTCGATAGCTCCGTATCGTATGGCTCCGAAAGAGTTGAAAGAATTGTTAGACCGTGGTTTCATTAGGCCTAGTAGTTCTCCTTGGGGTGCTCCTGTGTTGTTTGTGAAGAAGAAAGATGGTAGCATGCGCATGTGTATTGACTACAGACAATTGAATCAGTTGACTGTGAAGAACAAGTATTCGTTGCCTCGTATAGATGATTTGTTTGATCAGTTGAGAGGAGCTTCAGTGTTCTCGAAGATAGATTTGAGATCAGGGTACTATCAGTTGAAAGTGAAAGAATGTGATGTTCCGAAGACAGCTTTTAGGACTAGATATGGTCACTATGAGTTTCTTGTGATGGCGTTTGGGCTCACGAATGCACCTGCAGCGTTCATGGATATGATGAACAGAATTTTTAGAGACTATCTAGACCGTTTTGTAGTTGTTTTCATTGATGACATACTTGTGTACTCGAAGACAGAAGAAGAGCATGACGAGCACTTGAGATTTGTGTTACAGAGATTGTTGAGCAATCAGTTGTATGTGAAGCTTAGTAAATGCGAGTTCTAGATTCGAGAGGTAGTATTTCTTGGCCATGTTGTTTTGGCCGAAGGTATCCGTGTTGATCCATCGAAGATTGAGGCTATTGTTGAGTGGAAACAACCTAAGTCTGTGACTGAGATTAGGAGTTTCCTAGGATTAGCCGGTTACTATAGGAGATTTGTTGATGGTTTCTCTAGGGTAGCTGCTCCTTTGACTAAATTGTTGCAAAAAGGAGTTAAGTTTGAATGGTCAGATGCAAGATAGAAGGCCTTTGAGAAATTGAAAGATGCTTTGACAAACGCTCCAGTGTTAGTGCAACCTGTTTCAGGTAAAGAGTTTGTGATTTATAGTGATGCTTTCTATATAGGTTTAGGTTGTATTTTGATGCAAGAAAGAAGGGTTGTTGCCTATGCTTCTAGACAGTTGAAGGTTCATGAGAAGAACTATCCTACTCATGATATAGAGTTAGCCGCAGTTGTCTTTGCATTGAAGATTTGGCGCCATTACTTGTATGGTGAGAAGTGTATAGTGTACACCGATCATAAGAGCTTGAAGTATTTGATGACGCAGAGAGAGTTGAACTTAAGACAAAGAAGATGGCTTGAGTTGTTAAAAGACTATGATTTGACCATTGAGTACCATCCGGGTAAGGCAAATGTAGTAGCCGATGCTTTGAGTAGAAAAGTTGCAGTTGAGCTGAGAGCTATGTTTGCTAGATTGAGTGTATCCGATGATGGTGGTTTGATCACCGAGTTGCAAGTGAAGCCTTCTTTGATTCAGTTGATTAGAGAGAAGCAGTTGCAAGATGTGACTCTAGTTCCTCATGTTCAGGACATAGCCGAAGGAAGACCGACCGAGTATAGTTTCAGTGGTGAGAACTTGTTGTGCTTTAGAGATAGAGTTGTGGTACCAGAAGATGTTGAGTTGAGACGTCAGATTCTGAGTGAGGCACATTTGAGTCATTTTTTTATGCATCCGGGTAGTACTAAGATGTACCGTGACTTGAAGAATGATTACTTCTGGGTTGGTTTGAAGAAGGATGTAGCCGAGTATGTGAGCCGTTGTATGGTTTGTCAGAGAGTGAAGGCAGAACATCAGGTTCCTTCAGGTTTGTTACAACCTTTGAAGATTCCGGAATGGAAGTGGGAGAGGGTCACCATGGACTTTGTGTCGGGGTTACCTTTGTCTCCTTCGAAGAAGAATTCTGTTTGGGTGATAGTTGATAGATTCACTAAGTGTGCTCACTTCTTAGCAGTGAACACTACGGATTCTTTAGACAAGTTGGCAAACTTGTACATCCGTGAGATTGTGAGACTTCATGGAGTTCCGAAGTCTATTGTTTCAGATAGAGATCCTAGATTTACTTCGAGATTCTTGGGCTGCTTGCATAGTGCTCTAGGTAGCCGTTTGCATTTTAGTACATCTTATCATCCGCAGTCCGATAGACAGTTAGAACGAGTGATACAGATTCTAGAGGATATGCTTCGTTGTTGTGTGATTGACTTCCAGGGTTCTTGGGAGAAGCACTTACCCTTAGTTGAGTTTGCTCACAACAACAGTTATCAGTCTAGTATTCAGATGGCTCCCTATGAGGCTGTGTATGGTAGACGATGTAGGACTCCGATTTGTTGGGCTGAAACGGGTCAGAGATTGTTACCTATGTCGGATTTGCTTAAGGGGACTACCGACAAAGTGAAGTTGATTTGTGACCGTTTGAAAGCAGCTTTCGATCGTCAGAAGTCTTATGCATATTTGAAGAGAAAAGAGATTGAGTTCTCCGTGGGTGAGAAGGTGTTTTTGAAAGTATCTCTGTGGAAGAAGGTGATGAGATTTGGCCGGAAAGGCAAGTTGAGTCCGAGGTTCATTGGTCCGTATGAGATAGTTGAGCGGATTGGGCCGGTAGCTTACCGTTTGAGGTTGCCTTCTGAGTTAGAGAAAATCCATGATGTTTTTCATGTGTAGATGCTTAGGAGATATATATCAGATCCTTCTCATGTTATGCCCGTTGAGGAGATAGAGTTGAATCTGGATTTTTCATACAATGAAGAGCCTGTTGAGATACTTGCTTCGGATAGCAAGGTGTTGCGTGGTAAGACCATAGAGTTGGTCAAGGTGTTGTGGAGACATAGAGGTGTGGAAGAGGCCACGTGGGAGAGGAAATATGATATGCTTGAGCAGTTTCCGTATTTGTTTCCGTTAGGTAATTTCGGGGACGAAATTCCTTAAGTGAGGGAGAGTTGTAACACCCGGGTTTAGGGGTCGGGTGAAAATAATATTTTAATATTATTTTGGGTTCAGTTTTATAATTAAAATAATCTTTTGGGCCTCGGGTTTCAAAAACAAACATCTTATGATGGACTAAATTGAATGAAATACAATTTGGAGAGATTTTAAAGAAATTGGGAAATAGCCATTCATTAATGGCAATATTGTAAATAGCCCAACTTTTAATTTTAAACCCCCCTTTTTATCAAATAACCACTATTCATTCTCTTCTCCAAACAAAACTAACGTGAAAAAGAAAGCTCTCATCCCCTCCACTATTCCATCACATTTCTTCTTCATTTCAACTTGGTTTTGAAAGGTAATATCATTTTTGACTTGTCCTCAACCTCCTCTCTTCAAAAGTACAAATAGTTTCTATTTTCATTAAGGTTTTGGAAATTGAGTTTTTAGAGGTTTTAGTTAAAAATGATAGCTTTATGTTGTTAAACTTGAAATTTCGATTTAATGTTGTTAGATATGAAATCTATGAGTCAAATGGTTCCACATATATGAATTTTACATAATTTAAACTAATTTTCGGATTTGGGTTTAATGGGGGGTTTTGAAGGGTTTTGGATGAGTTTTGGGGGCTGTTTTGGGTTGGAATTGGTGGGCTAATGTTAGTACTATAGTTGGGGGTTGCTTTGGGGTCATTTGGGGGTATTAAAAGTGTTAGAAACATGAGTTTTGATCAAGGTTTATGGGCTGCTCGAGTTGGATAAGTTTGGGGTTTGTTCATGGCTTGAAATGTTGAGTTTGATGTTTGATTTGTATTTCGGGTTAACTACCTTGATGCTTGGGCTGATTGGAAGTTGTTTGGTTTGTGTTGAGGTTGTGTAGAGGCACGAACTTGTGTTGGTGAGGCATCGGGAGTGAATCCGGAAGCGTGAAGGTGGTTGCTTGCTTGGTAATTGAGCTTGGAAGTATAGGTGAGTGGTTAATGTTTTCTAAGTGTTTTCTAAGTGTTTGGTTCAAGCATGTGGACTAGGCCGGGCTTGGTAGACCCACCTAGAGTTAGGATTAGGGTGGTAGCCTAATCCCAAGCTTAAACTAGAGACATTGGTTGAACTTTTAATTGATGTTTATGCCTCGTGATGTTTATGATATGATGATTTATGTATAATGTGTTATACATGTGAGATGAGGCATGGTTGTGATACATTGTGATATGCATGTGGATTGTTCATGATTGTGATCATGGTGAGTACGTGCTAAGCACGAAATTGGTTGTAATTGATAATGTGGATTGAGTTAAATGTTGGCACTAGTATGCTTGGGTACAAATGATCGATCATTAGGATGTTAGTGTGCACACATGAGTCAAATTCGCGCGTGGCCTTGAGTCACCAAGGAGGAGTACGGGTTCGCCCAGAAATTGGTATATATATTAGTCGATGATGAGTGGAATCCCATCGACGGGGCGTGAGGATGAGTGGAATCCCCTCCGCGAGACCGGTGATGAGTGTAATCCCACCGTGAGGTAAAGTGGTTGTTGGATGTGAGTTCCAACGTGTTTATCCGCGTATTCGAGTCATAGCTAGGTGCCAATATAAATTGATATGTGTATCAATGTGATGTGGAAATGTGTTTCCTATTTGGATGATTATATGTGCTACATATGTTGTGGAAATGAGCTTGTTGAGCATGACATATTATTGAATATTGTTCATGCATCATTGACATTTTGGCTCTTGAGGATCGAAGGTATGATCATGCATTTACCTTGGTTGAGATCGTGCTTGGACCCTGCATTGTCGAGGTTTGTTTTTAAAGAGCTTACTCTCACTAAGCTTTATTGCTTACGCTCTCTCTTTGTTCGACAATGCAGATCAGTAGCTCGTGGGTTGCTAAGTGCAAGAAGAGGCCTCCAAGTGTGTGTGCTTTGTGGTGCTAGCCTAGCTATCAAGTATGTTTTTTAGTTATGTTGTAATGGGCAAGCAATGGGACATGTGATTGTGGTGTGATGTCTTTTGAAGTATGATGATGGGTGTTTAGGAGCATGTTAGACTCCTTTTATATGCTTGTTAATTTGGCTTTTGGATGTATGCCTTGCTTGTAAACCATGTTAGTATTTTTGCCTACCTTAAATTTGTCTAAGTGTAGGCCTTGTTGAAGCATGTTTTTTTTGTAATGCCATGTATGGTCTTTGGGATGGATGCCTCTTGTATATCTTGTGTATGTCGAGTATGGTTGCTAGGGAGCATGCCTCTAGAAGGTACTTATATGATTAGTATGCTTCGTGTAGTCGTTTCGGACGTTTGGAATCGCTTGGGAATGTTTAAAATTGATTTTGGAAGTTTGCAGGCAGCAGGTGTTTCGAAACGGGTTGTCCTGTTTCGAAACGGGTATGGTTCCAGGGCCCCCGTATCGGAACTCGTTTCGATACGTTTTGGCCACTGTGAGCCCCTGTTTCGAAACAAGTTTCGAAACACTTTTGCCACTGGAATTGCCGTTTCGAAACTGGTATCGAAACGGCAAGGCTAAAACGAGACCATGTTCCGAAACGGGGTGGATGCGTTTCGGAACGGGTGTCTGACATTTTGAATTGAAGCTGGTGTTTTGAAACGGGCTTTGACTGTTTCGAAACACATGCCTAAATTTGGGCTTTTTGACATCTCTAAAGGGTTCCAAGTGTTGGGCTTAGGCCCTGTTTACTGTTGGGCTTCGCTTAGGTCTAATTGATGCATTTAGATAAGATAAAATGAAAAAAATTCGCTAGGGTCGGTAACCGAAGTGGAGCCTTAACGGGTTTCATCTCGGTTATCCCCGTGTAGCCCACTCGGATCGGTCAAGCGTCCGGACCGGGACGAGGGGTTACACTTGTTGGTATCAGAGCCTAGGGTTACCGAGACCTTGAGCAGGTAAGTGAGGTGAGTTTAAGTTTTGTATTGTATTGTATTATTATACACGGTGTTTGCTTGCCTTGTAAGCATGATTGCTTGTATGACAAGTATGCTGGTTGTTTTGTTTAAAAGCATGTTGTTTAAGAGTCACATTGCTACTATTACATCAGAAAAGAATTTTAAAGTGAGGGAACGTACTTGAGCACTTGGAAGCCTTGCCTTGCTAACCCAACTTTGTATGTTTGTTGTGGTTGTAGTTATTGTTTGTGAGCGATGTCTAGGCCGAGAGTGGTTCGTCAGGAACCACGCGTTGCGGCTCCTGTTGAGCCGGTGGTTGGACGCGTTTCCGAAACGGGTGTCTGACATTTTGAATTGAAGCTGGTGTTTCGAAACGGGCTTTGACTGTTTCGAAACACAGGCCTAAATTTGGGCTTTTTGACATCTCTAAAGGGTTCCAAGTGTTGGGCTTAGGCCCTATTTACTGTTGGGCTTCCGCTTAGGTCTAATTGATGCATTTAGATAAGATAAAATGAAAAATTTTCGCTAGGGTCGGTAACCGAAGTGGAGCCTTAACGAGATTCATCTCGGTTATCCCCGTGTAGCCCACTCGGATCGGTCAAGCGTCCGGAACGGGACGAGGGGGTTACAAGTGGTATCATAAGGTTTATTATAATACGGAAGACAACTTATATTAGTTGGTAATCTAAACATGTCTGTAGTTCAGAAAATTATCTGAGTAAATAATTCGGAATAACTATTACGTTGTCTAAAGTTCAAATGGGGAGATATCTTGTCTTGGCTATCAGAGCAGTTGACTCTTGAGTAGAGACGTAGATGCGTTCGTCTAGACTGACTAGGCCTGTAAACGAATCGAACGAACACGAATGAGGGTATGTTCATGTTCGTTTGCTTAATTTTAACCGAAAAACTGAACGAACCTGAACAACTAAACGAACATATTTCTTGTTCATGTTCGTTTGTTAAGGAATGTAGCTTGTGTAACCCCCTAAACCCGACTTAGAAGAATTGGATCGAATATAGGAAGTTAAGTTTGAAACTTGTCCCTCAAGTAAAGCAATCAAATGCAAAAAAATATCACTTCCGAAATAAATAATAATAATATCCACAATACGTACTTATAGTATCATCATGAAAATATTAAATATCCAAATATATATATATATATATATATATGTGTGTGTGTGATAGAACGTAATATCCCAAATAAGATGTCCGAAATCTGAAATTAAGTACAATCTGATAAAACATATAAAATCCATAAATCCGAGTAATCATACTGATACTAGTAAATATTGCTGGAAAACAAGGTCCTCCAAGTACCATAGCCTAGACCTGAGTATCTGAAATAGAAACTAAGGGGGAGTCAGCGAAAACACTCAGTGTGTCTCTACAGTGCAAACATGATTAACAGAATCAACAAATTAACAGAGTCAAACAACACATTATCTGAATATTAGACTCAACCCAACAATCATTTCAATCAATTAAACTTATATGAGTAAAATATGCAAAACATTATGATATGCACCCATCTACATCACCGTCCGAAGAGTAAGGTTCCCAAAACCACTCTCAACTTCGTCACCATCCGAAGTGGAATCCAGCCCGTAGGGCGAAACCACTAATCCGAAGTATACATCAACCCGAAGGATGAAGCTACTAAACTTCCCCGTACAGAATCCCAACCATAATGAGATGACATAAATTCCGAGTTCTGAATCTGAATGCATTGTTTATCAACAGAAATGCATAATCATATAATCTGATATACAATAATCCGAAATCTGATAACATATATATATATATATATTGGATGATGTAACAACATACTGAACAAGTCAAATATCACAGATCATCAGAATGTTATTACCATACAACATCAGACCACATCATATTTACAATTCAATCCATTAACACATATTCATCCAAAGCACTGCAAACAGATAGCACAGAAGAGAACACACCTCAGGTAGCTAACACTCAACGTCGTCGGTGACGTCTCCCACGCTCAGCTCTATCTCTAGGTCGGTCAGAGTCAGCTCCTATAATAATTAAATACACCATCAAAGATACTACTACTATGCCAAAACACTGATAAAACAAATATCAAATATATTATTAATTAAACTCACGAGCGGATCCTGATGTCTGAGCAATAGGAGGTCGTCCAGATCAAGGAGAAAGAATGATCTCAGTATCCGAGTCAACGTCGTCTGAAAATAGGAATAAATACAATTAATTTCCCAATATTCAAGTCTTTAAATACTAAGTATAATCGAATAAAAGTGGTCAAAACGATCTTTCGGGTTCAAATTTGGGAAAACGAGCAGCGGAATCGAAATCAGGATGTCGAAAAACATGAAATAGGCCTTTTCTGAAAAAGTTAACGATCAACGGTCAACGATCAACGGATGACGTCATCGTACACGTCAGCCGGTTCGGTTCTAGAGAAGAGTCCGGTTCGATTCTGACTCGGTTCACTCAGTTTTGTTCAACAACTTGGACCGGTCCGGTCTTACCCCCTTTTCCCCTTTTTTTCAATCGAAAACAAAATTAGGGTTAACCCCTAATTGGTGTAGCGCCGAATTCGCACGCCGGTGACCGCCAAACGCCAAATCCGGCCAAAACACACATAACGACACACACCCACACACGAATTAACCCCAAAGCGACAAAAACCTTACCCTTAAACACCAAAACGGCGAGGAAAACAACAAGAGCGGCAGCACGACGAGTTCAAAAGGTTTTTGGACGGATTTCGCGCAATCGGCCGACAACGAAAAATTGAGGCTGGGTTTTGATCGGGACGGTGCGGTGAGTAAAGCAATGGCGTCAATTCGACGATCAGACGATGTTTGGCCCTTGGTTAGACGGTGAACGAAAATGAAGGGGAACATGGATTCGTGATTTTGCAGAGGAAGAATGAAGGAGAGGGAAAACCGAAAAAATCGTCTGAAATCTAAAAGTGTGATTTTAAATCACACAAAACGGGAAAATTACTAAGCGTGCCATCGCACACCCTAGAATTTATGAAACGACACCAAAGTTTTGCTACCCTTGCAATTTGGTCACTAAAATTCCAAAAATTTTCAATTAAAATTTCCAAAATTTTAAGGTTTTTAAATTAGGGATTTCATTCAATTTAGGATCTTTAAGTAGGCAAAAATTGATGTGTTACAACTTGTTCGTGTTCGTTCATTAAAATGATAAACGAACACAAACAAATGAACATGAAAAGACATATCTGAATAAATTTAAACGAACATATGCGAATAATTTCTTTTAAAAAATATAATACTTTTGTTATGAAAAGTAATAAATATAAATGGACATATGTGAATAAATTTAAACGAACATAAACGAACGGATTACCGAATGTTCACGAACGTAAATGAACGATTGAGTCCTTTGTTCGTTTTTGTTCATTTAATAAACGAACATAAAATCTTGTTCATGTTAGTTCGTTTAATAAATAAATGAACATAAACGAATTTTCTGCCGAATGGTTCATTGAACGTTTGGTTCGTTTACATCCCTAAGACTGACGACACATTGGACTAGACCCAAGATGAATTAAGATCTTGAATACGTTTAAAGATTAAATTCACCTATGACGTTCAAAATATATTTACCTTATTCTAAGTAAATGTAGGAGCATGTGTATGTGACTTGCATACTTTGATATATCAATATCCGATGCGTCTCGGAGTAGTAAGCTGATGGATGATATGTTGGGCATGTGACTCATATATGATGTGGATGCATTTATTGATATAGAATCATAGTTCGATTAAAGAGTAAACTGTATCCTAGCAACGAAATTGTAATGGTTTGTGAAAATGAAACGTAGCCACAGGTCGTTCATCAAGGATGAATGACTTATTATTACTTTGTATTATAATTAATTTTAACCCTTCATATATAAAAATTATATCAATTTACGTGACTATAGAATAAAACAAATTTCTTAGGTTCTCTACAAGTCTGTCAATCTGTATATTTTCATTAAAAAGTATAATTTTTACAATAATTTTTGTAGCATTAATTTTTTTTATTATAAAACATACTTACAGACAACTTAAGAATTTTATTTTATAATAAAAATTCAGTAACTTACGTGGTAGCAGTAATAAAAATTTAAATTTTTGTAGAAAATTACGTGATATCAGTAACTAAAATATGAAGGTTTTCACAAATAATTTTAAATAGATTTCAATGAGTTTAATTTTAATGTATACTTAATTATAGATTTAACATTAAAAACTAATTATAAATATTTTTACATTTATAATTTATATATTAGATTAATTAATGATTACAAATGAAGTACTCTAGTGTTAACGAGAGTATATAAGTGATTTGAAAGGAATAATGACTAAATTGATATATATTTTTAAATATAAATGGTTAAATATATTGAATTGTTTTGAATTAGGACTAAATTAATAGAATATAAAAATTTCAAAGACCAAATGTAACTATAACATTAATTCAATGACGTTATATAATTTTTAATAATTGAGTGATGTTTGTCATATATATATATATATATATATATATATATAAAAGGTTTTAACCTTTGTCCTTTCGGTTCGATTTCGCTATTTTTTAATTTATTTTTCTTAACCAAACCCTAACCATAACGAGAAAACAACATCAAAAACCCTAATCTTAATCTTCACGATAACGATTCGGCATTGAAAAATTTCTTCTATGGATTCTCAATTCGAGACGGCCTCACAACCTGACCCGGCCACCGACGCTTACACCTTCCTCGAATTCAACACCCAAGGGGAGTCCGATTTCGAGTACACGGACTTCCGCGACCCGATTCGTTCATGGCCAACACCCTCCGACGCACACTCCGCCGAACGATCCGGCTCCGACCACCACTCGGACACTGCCGCGTCCTCCTCTCCCTCTAGCGCTTCGAAAGGCGCTGGCCGTGCCTCAACGAGCCATAGCAATAGTGCGGCCGCGGTGGATGCGTTGGCGACGGGGATTAGTGGATTGAATTTTGAGGAGACGGTTGGGGATGAGGATGGCGGGTATGACTACGGAAAGGGGGATTTCGCCGAGCACGCTTGTCGGTATTGTGGGGTTTCGAACCCGGCTTGCGTGGTTCGTTGTAACGTTCCTTCGTGTAGAAAGTGGTTTTGTAATTCAAGAGGCAATACATCGGGGTCGCATATTGTTAATCACCTCGTAAGTTTTCTCCTTTCATTTATTATTAAAAAAATTATTAAGTCCTAGTGAGCGTGACATTGATGTAGATTCGCATGTTTGGGATCTAGGTTGAAATAGAAGGCTATGTTAGGGAGAAAGTGCATGAAGTAGAAACGGTTCTTTTATTTTAGGGCTTTGACTTTGGATTTTGTGGAGCTTAAAAAATATGCTTGTATATTGAGGAAAGGGATGGTTCATACATCATAGAATTGTTTATGATAATTTTCTAATGGTTACATTTCATGCTAGGTTTATAGATGCAGTTTTGAAAGTTTTAACTAGGTAATTCTTCTAAAAATTTGCATCCGTTATAAAATGCAAGCTTCTTGGTCAAATATATTGTGAACAACCACATGAAATTAGGGTATCGTTCAGTGTCTTCCTCACATAGGCTATTCTGAAATCAAAATACGAGAGTTTTGTTGGATTCAGACCGAAAGCAATTTTTGTACCTCGTTTCCTTTGAGATTGTTAGGAAATTATTACATCTAATATTACACTCCTGAATGATGCTTACAGAATCTGTTCCCTTTTTCCTTAAATGAAGGAGTTTACTTTAGGACAATTAGAAGTCAGATATTACTCTAAACCTCTTTTCGCATGAATTTATTTTCAATTATGGCAAGTGCATAATTCTGTGATCTGAGTTGACAGTCTAGATGTCGCAAGATGTTCTTTTGTTAATGTTGGAAGTGTGGCATTGATTACCATTTTCCTTGGCTGTCGGACAGTTATTTTGTACATGCTGATGACCACTGTTGATAGTTGAGAATGTTAAGTGCACTGTGTTTTTTTTATACTTTAAGCATCGTATCCAATTGTAGCATGGTAGCCTTTCATAGTCTGCATGTTGTGTTTCATCTACTGGTTTTCGAGGTGCCATCCATCTTTGTTTTCTCTTCTCTCATCTTGTGTTCCTGATTCCAGCAGAACTGATGACATAAACTATAATCTAATAGTTTACTTCTACGTGATCAAAGAAACAATTGTTTGTTGCTTGCTTCAGACTAATGATGCTGTAGGAAAATGAGATTAACATGATTGGGACTAAATTAAATGTTTGTGACTAAGTTTTCAATATATATCTTGTCAGTCGAGCCTGCCTAGGAACACAATTCACATAGCTATGTCTCATTCTGTTTGAAGAAATTCCTTTTAGTTGTCCATTTTCCATAATTTTAATTTTTCAAATATCATCTGAGTGGCTTTTACTATGTGTGTGTTATTTAATGTGATCAATGAATTGAGTAACAAGTGGCTGGATAAACCAGTAGTGGTAGTCACTGGAGCTATTGATTACTAACTTTGTTTTATCTTCCGTTTTAGGTACGATCTAAACACAAGGAAGTCTGCCTTCATAAGGACAGTCCTTTGGGAGAAACAATTCTTGAGTGCTACAACTGTGGATGCAGAAATGTTTTTCTTCTTGGTTTTATATCTGCTAAGACAGAGAGCGTTGTTGTTCTTCTTTGTAGAGAACCTTGTTTGAATGTCAATGCTCTGAAGGACATGAATTGGGATTTGAGTCAGTGGTGCCCCCTTATTGATGATAGGTGCTTTTTGCAGTGGCTGGTTAAGGTTGGTTTTTCCCGATTCACGTGAAAATGGCCTATTGGTTTGAGGGCATACTAATATTTTTCACTTCCACAGATCCCATCTGAACAAGAACAGTTAAGGGCACGTCAAATTAGTGCTCAACAAATAAACAAGGTAGAAGAGCTTTGGAAGACAATTCCCGATGCCTCCCTTGAAGATCTTGAGAAGCCTGGTGTAGATGATGAACCTCAGCCTGTGGCATTGAAGTATGAAGATGCTTATCAGGTTCTCACACTCACAACAATTGCTTTGCCCTTTCATTATTTTTTAAATGACAAGAAGTTATATATCATATATAATCTGGTTTACAAATCATGTTGATGGTTTTCTTTGCAGTATCAAAATGTTTTTGCTCCACTTATTAAGCTTGAAGCTGACTATGATAAAGTAAGTATCATCATGTTCATGCTCATTATATCCACCCAGCTCCCCTCAATTTAACTGTTTTATGGATATTAAGTTGTTTTTTAAAATGCAGTATCGTCTAAATCATTTTTTTCTGGCAGATGATGAAAGAATCTCAAAGTAAGGACAATGTCACAGTTCGTTGGGATATTGGTTTAAACAAGAAACGGATTGCGTATTTTGTCTTTCCAAAGGTGCATTACTGTGGTGTTTCTTTTAATTGTTTTCTATGATTTATTCTAATTTCCAACACATAATTGTCTTCTTGGTTTATGCCCTCCTTTCCCCTGTATGACAAGGCCTCTTTTTTTTAAGTTAATAGAAAAAGTTGTGGTGCTGTAGGAAGACAATGAGCTGCGTCTAGTACCTGGTGATGAGTTGCGACTGCGTTATTCAGGAGATGCTGCGCACCCAGCATGGCAGGCTGTTGGGCACGTGGTATGCGTCCTTTTTGAGCTTGTCATTCAATTATGATTCAGATGTGTCCTTGTACATATGTGATAATGATTTTATTGTAATGTTTATGGAAAACCTGATTTTGTTGTATTCCTCGGTAAGGTGTATGCATTTGGTGCACCTCTGAGGAACACACTTATGAGTCATCTTTCCGTTGTTTCAGATCAAGCTAACGGCACAAGAGGAGGTTGCTCTTGAGCTCCGTGCGAGTCAGGTAGTTTTGATATTTCTTTGTTTTCTTGGTATCAGGCTTTTGGGAGGTACTTAAAAATTTGTGCTTGTTATGTTGTAGGGTGTTCCTATTGATGTGAACCATGGGTTCAGTGTTGATTTTGTCTGGAAGAGCACAAGTTTTGACCGGATGCAGGGGGCAATGAAAACGTTTGCAGTTGATGAAACAAGTGTTAGTGGGTATGTTGGCTCTATTTGTCTTTGCATTTGCTTCTTGTCATTCTAGATTGTTGTCAGATATTGTCATATGTTTACTAATTGACTTGCAATATACCAGTCACTAGATTCTTTTGAGTGTCTATGTTTACAATTCTTATAAATAATATAAAATAGTGTATGTTGGGCATGGATTGAAACACAGTTCCGTCTGGCATTAAGTTTTTAGCCTAAAAAATTACACTGTTCAGTCAGATGCGTGCATGTCTTCCTTGCTATTGTCTTTATTCAGGAAAATGATGGCCATTTTCATTTCAGCTAGCTGTCTAGCTTTCAAAATTTTGTTATTGATTTCAAAGGTCATGCATCTGTTGAACTTGAATTGTTAGTCCCTTCCAAGTAAATTAATTGGTTAATTTCTTGCAGATATATTTACCATCACCTTCTTGGCCATGAGGTTGAGGTTCAGATGGTTCGCAATACACTGCCTCGCCGTTTTGGTGCACCTGGTCTGCCAGAATTGAATGCATCTCAAGTATGCCCCCCATTTTTCCATTTTCTTTATGATTATTTGCTAAATAACAGTTTTTTATCAAGTTGTTTTGACCTTCCTTTGTTGGAAAGGTTTTTGCAGTAAAGAGTGTTCTTCAGAAGCCTATAAGCTTGATTCAAGGCCCCCCTGGCACAGGAAAAACCGTGACTTCTGCTGCCATTGTCTATCACATGGCCAAACAGGGTCAGGGGCAAGTAAGAACTTTAGTAATATTCATATATAGTTAATATTTTGTCTGTATTTATTTCTGATATTCCATTCTATCAGGTTCTGGTCTGCGCTCCAAGTAATGTGGCTGTTGATCAGCTAGCTGAAAAGATAAGCACGACCGGCTTAAAGGTAGTGAAGTTAAATTTTTCCAGTCTGTAATTATGCTAATTGTTTATTTCTACATTAGGCATAATATATTCGAGGGGAATATGTTTAAGTGTCTTGAAGGTTTAATTAATAGGATTCATTACTCACATTATTCAGGGTAATTATGGTTAAATATCTGAAAGGCTCAACTTGTATTTATTTGTAAATTCATACTTATTACTGATGTTTTCTGTCAAAAGGTTGTAAGGCTTTGTGCAAAATCTAGAGAGGCTGTCAGTTCTCCTGTTGAACATTTGACCCTGCATTATCAGGTTTGTGGTCTCTAATTCTTCATTTGTCGCTCTTATGCACTTTTGGTTAATAGCATTATTCATAATTGCTATTGCTGCATGCAGGTCCGACATCTTGATACATCTGAGAAGAGCGAACTTCACAAGTTGCAACAATTGAAAGATGAACAAGGTTGGGATACTTGTCCTGTTGTCAATGATGAAAAAACTAGCTTTTTCTTTTTTCCCGGATGAAATATTCATAGTTAGAGCTTATAGGGCATAACCTGCTCATACTGATATGAAAAGGAACTCTTCGGTTAACTTAGAAAGTAACAATGAATTTGCATGTCTTTTCTGAAATTAAAAACTTGAAAATGCTACATTGGCTTTGTTATTTTAATCCCAAATATACAGGTGAATTGTCAAGCAGTGATGAGAAAAAGTACAAAGCATTGAAGCGAGCAACAGAGAGGGAAATATCCCAAAGTGCCGATGTCATTTGTTGCACCTGTGTTGGGGCTGGAGACCCTAGACTTGTTAATTTTAGGTTCCGCCAGGTGAAAAATCAAATATGTAATATTTGGTAACCAGTAATAAAATAAAAGCATTGACGGTCTTCTGCCTTCATTTAGGTACTTATTGATGAGTCTACTCAGGCGACAGAACCTGAGTGTCTCATTCCTTTAGTTCTTGGAGTGAAGCAGGTAATGAATGATCGAACTTAAGATATAAATCCTTGTGCTCTCCTTGAATGCTTCTCTTTTGCTCTTCTAACCTATATATATATATATATATTATAGGTTGTCCTTGTTGGTGACCATTGCCAACTTGGTCCTGTTATAATGTGCAAGAAAGCAGCTCGCGCTGGACTAGCCCAGTCTCTATTTGAACGTTTAGTTTTACTTGGTGTGAAACCAATTAGGTTGCAGGTGATTTCCTTGTGTGTTGATTTTGCTCGTCATTTTAATGTTATTGCTAATAGAAAACATGTTTGTTTCTGATGGTAAATGTTCTGTTCTACTTTAGGTTCAATACCGTATGCACCCATGTTTGTCAGAGTTTCCTTCTAACAGTTTCTATGAAGGCACACTACAAAATGGAGTGACAATCAATGAAAGGCAATCATCTGGCATTGATTTCCCTTGGCCTGTTCCTAATCGTCCCATGTTTTTTTATGTACAGGTATTGTAACTTTTTAACATTGTAATAATCTAAATACAATTACTGATCGTCCCCCATTCATATTCTTATTTGTACATGATCCTGTGCTGCTGGCAGCGGGCTGAGAAGGGGAAGAACATATATTATAAAATTTGCTAATAATTGAGTTCTTTATTTATTTCATGGTTATGTTTTGTAATTAAATAGTTTTGTTTTAGATGGGACAAGAGGAGATTAGTGCTAGTGGAACATCATACCTCAATCGAACTGAAGCTGCAAATGTTGAAAAGATAGTTACCACATTCTTGAGGAGTGGCGTTGTTCCCAGTCAGGTGATTTTATGGACACCCCCCCTCTTCAGATTGATATCAAGCTCTATTCTAACTTTTTGCTTTACAAATTTTTTGATACATTACAGATTGGGGTCATAACACCATATGAGGGACAAAGGGCTTATATTGTGAACTATATGTCAAGAAATGGCTCTTTGAGACAGCAGCTTTACAAGGAAATTGAGGTACTGTGTGTATTTGGATTTTAATGAATAAATGCTATTCTGATATTTAGTCATAATACAATTACTTATTATTTTAACTTATGGGGTTTATATCAGGTTGCAAGTGTTGATTCATTCCAAGGACGGGAAAAAGATTACATCATTGTGTCCTGTGTGAGAAGTAATGAACATCAGGTTAATTAACATATCGATACATGATGTGAAATTAAACTTGCAGCATTTGCTTGAATGATTTTTCAATCTGACTCAATATTATCAGCATGTCTAATGTCTTACATAGAACTAATTTTTTTAATTTCTTGACTATCCATAAGTTTGTTCATTTGTTTGATAGATTAACCTTTAGTTATGGTGTTTGTTCTAGGCTTAATGCTTATATTTTAACCTTCTCTCCCTCTTATGTTTTAAATATGAGAAGAACTAACATGTTTGTTTTATCCGCCTTTTAGGGTATTGGATTTCTAAATGATCCTCGCAGGCTTAATGTTGCCCTAACACGTGCTCGATATGGTATTGTAATTCTTGGTAACCCTAAAGTTCTTAGCAAACAATCTCTGTGGAATGGTTTATTGACACATTACAAGGTAGCTTCCTAATTTTCTTCGAACCAGGCTATTGCTAGAATATGTAAATGTTAAAGGCAGCTTGGTTCTAATTGCACTGGATAGAATCTTGCTATTCTTGTCACTGATCTTTTCTGCTAAAATGTTCAGGAACACGAGTGTCTGGTTGAAGGACCCCTCAATAACTTGAAGCAGAGTATGGTTCAGTTCCAAAAGCCCAAAAAGGTTTGTATATGGAATAGAAAGATGGTGCCTGTTATCTGTTCAAAGCTTTTGCTCCTTGCCTCCCCATTTGTATTTAGTTTTTTGAGGTTGTCAAGGATAATGTGAATGTCAATTAATGTTTGGTTTCTTATAGATCTACAATGACCGGAGACTGTATTTTGGTGGTGGACCTGGGATTGTACCTAATGATAATTTTGGGGCTGCTGCTTCATCTAGTGCAAATGTTGATAGAAGAAGCAGTCGTGCTCGGGGTAAGCTCCTGAGCATCTTGAGCTTTAAGTTATATGCCATTTATATCATCACTCCTGAGACATGCAAGGGATATTTCTTTTACTGAGATGCAGAACAGCAATAGATGTGCCTTTGGCACTGAGTTTTTAATGTTGAGGAGTCTTAGCTGCATATAGCATAATGCGAGCCTTCTCATGTTGCTAACTGCAGGTACTTACATGCCTCCTGGTCCATCCAATGGTACACACAAGCCTGGAGTGCACCCTACTGGGTTCCCAATGCCTCAGGTTCCTCTTCCACCATTTCTGGGTTCTCCTTCTCAGCCTTATGCTATTCCATCTCGTGGAGCTGTACATGGACCAGTGGGAGCTGTTCCTCAAGTCCCTCAACCAGGAAGTCGAGGCTTTGGGGCCGGTCGTGGTAATGCTAATGCCCCTATTGGCCATCATCTCCCACACCAGCAAGGCACACAACAAAATGTTGGAACTATTGGGTCTCCTTTCAACTTTCCTCTGG
Organism: Hibiscus trionum; assembly: GCA_030270665.1. Classification (NCBI taxonomy): domain Eukaryota; kingdom Viridiplantae; phylum Streptophyta; class Magnoliopsida; order Malvales; family Malvaceae; genus Hibiscus; species Hibiscus trionum. Next base: position 2,566,228 of record BSYR01000064.1, on the reverse strand, counting down.
AGAACCCAAACAGCCAACCATCTGTAGGTGGTCCATTGTCTCAACCTGGATTTGTTAACAATGTTCGTACTTAATCCTGTCTCTTTCATTATGGTTTTTGTTTTGTACATTTAACCATTTCTTTGGTATAATGGAATTATGAGCATGATTGTCATCTGAAATAGATGCCTGTCCAAGGCCCCAGCCAAACAATTCGTGATGGATTTTCAATGGGAGGAATGTCCCAGGTATTAGATCTTTTGTATGAATCTTATTTTCTTCTATAATTGCAATTTATGTTCTTGATAACTGATAATTGGTTTGTTTGACCGTCCCAAAGGACTTCTTGGGTGAGGACTTCAAAAGCCAAGGCTCGCATGTTCCGTATAACATTGCTGATTTTTCAACGCAGGTAGAGGCTGTTTACTTCTAGTGTTTTCTTTGCATTAATATTATCTTTTCAATCCTGTATGACATACATTAGTTATTGGTATTTGCTTGCTATTTTACTGGAGATTGCTTTAGTAGTTTCTTGCTTACTTGAAAAGCTTCAATACTATGGTGTAAAATATAGAGAGAAAAGGTAGAGCCACCGACTATCAAGGCAGTGTAGCCAGATGTTTCCTTAGGAGCTACCTTATAGCATTAAAGTGGCGTTGAAGATTTTAAATTCCCCTCATGCCTATCTCTTGTATGCAAGTGGTTAATATATGCTATTATTGATTATTCTCCACCTTAGAGCTAGCAGCTTTGAGGTTAGTTTTGAATTTCTTTGTTCTTTGCACGTTTGTTTGGGTTGCTTGGTCTAAGTTCGATTTTGCCATGTGTTTCAAGAGGAGGTATCATTGTCAAAAGTCTCACTTTGCTTGCTGCTTTTATCTTTGTGGTTTGCATATCCTATTAAATTCTCCGAATTTAGCTTTTGATGTCCATGAGTTTCTTAACTGTTCTGTCCACTAGTTTCTCTTGTCTGTGTATTTTTCTTTAAATAGAAAAAGAAATCTATTTTTGGTATTGGACTTCTGGTTTCATTATGTGGGTTGCTTGATTATGTATTTAGAATAGAAGAAAGTGTTTCTTTTCGGTGTGACTTATGGCTTGATGATGTATGTTGATTATGTGTCTGCATGCTGGCTTCAGAGTGGATATGCTGTTGATTATGCTACACAAGGAGCTCAGAGTGGGATCCCAGGGAACTTCCTAAACCAGAATTCTCAATCTGGATACTCTCGTTTCGGTGCTGGAACTGATTTCATGTCTCAGGTTGCTCAAAGTTCTGCACTGTGACTAGTTAAGTCCCCTTTTGTTTTTCCTCTAAAAAAGTTATGTTTTTACAGGACTACATGAATCATGGATCGCAAGGCCTGTTTACTCAGGCTGGCTTTAATGACCCTTCACAGGATGATGCGTCACAGAGCCACTTTGGGGTGGCTAATCCCAACCAGCTTCAGTCCCAGGTTGGCAAGATTTAAATTTCTTTTGTAATTAGAAATGTCTGTTAATGCTTTTGGATTTCAGCCATTAGGATAGTAGTCGTATCCTGTCAATCTGTCTAAAATCTTCCGCATCATGACATGGTTGACCATGGTCCATGCATTTTATGACATTGTTAAATTCTATTTTTATTTATAAATGGGAGTATATGGCTGTGTTTTTGTAGGGTCTGATGAATTCTCTCTACTCCCAGCCCTTTGCACACTTCAACACACAGCCACTAAACTTGCAGCCTCCACAACAGCTGCAGCCTCAGCAGGGCCAGGGCCCCCCAAACCAACACCATCATTATAATGGTTAAGAATAGAGATGCAATTGGCTTTCGATGGGTTAGTCTTTGCAATCAGCTACTTGGTTTGTGCTGTCCTTGTGTATCCTCCTCTCCTCTCCTCTCAAAAGTGCGAAATGTTTGCGAGTTTGAGGTGAGTTTAATTCCTGTTCACAACCTGTAATATGATTCCAGTTGGTGGGAATAAATGTTAAGGGATTATATGGGTATACGACGGGGCAATTGTTCCAACACAGGCGGTGCAACCAATGCTGAGAAAGAAAAAGGATAACCCCAAATACCTACTTGGAAGTGTTTTCAATTGAATCAAAAGAGAGGCATTTACATGATAAAGGTTTTGTTGAAAGGGTTTGATGATGAGGTAAATGACTGGCAGGCGGGAATGATAAACCCATTACATTACATTACATTACATTACATTACATTACATTACATTACAAGGGGATACAGAGAAGAAAAGGTAGAGGTGTAAAGCATGCTCTGGGGAAAATCGCCCGACCCTTTCAGCTCTTCCTGACATGTAATTATACATTACCCTTTCACTATTGTTAGCGGATGATGGCCATGTCATGTGTTTCCTGGTGCTTGTAGACTAGTGTTTATGTAAAACCTAAGAAATTGGGTTTGTTTGCCTTACTGTTGTAATGGCTTTTTCAATGTCTTGATCCATTGCAGAATAGATGAGGCTTTCTTTTAAGGCTTTAAGGCTCTCATTTTTGCCTTCAGATTTTTTTTAGTTTACTTTTATATTGACTATTGAGTATAAAAAATAATCTTTTGATAAAAATAAGGGTTTAACGTTTCATTTTATTAATTTTAGGTGTTTGACCGCTAACTATTGTTATTTTGTTTAAAAAAATTATAAAAAATAGTTTTTTAAAAGTTCTTAATATACTTCAAATTAAAAAACCCGAGCACTTAAAAGCCTAAATCCCAAATCTAGTCATTGTCGTCACCAATTGTGGCGTCTACCTCATCCTTTCGTTGTCAAATGACGTCCCAATCAAATGCAAAACAAAACCTTTATTCTAACAATGAGTGATGAACAATGTTCGAAGTGTGCGGCAAGAGGAGGGGACTTAATTTCGGTGATGACAATTGATTTGAGATTTGGATTAGAAATTTTGAAATTTAAGGCAGTTGAAATATTTTTAAAAAAGTTGGAAGTTTTTCTAAAAATAAAAAGTAAATTATAAAATTAAAAATAAAATTTACTAAGTGTCATACTTTAATTGGTTAACAGATTCTTTTAACGGCTTGACACATAAAACTAACAAAACGAATTGTTAGACATATGTTTCTTATATATATATTTTTAGTTTATTTACTTTTTGGATGTACAATTTTGCAAGTTTGACTAAAATGTATTTTAAGATTTTAACTAGTCAAAGATAATTCCTCTTGTATGAGTTCGATGTAATCTCTCTAATTAATAAGAATATATACAATATAAAGTGAAAATTGTTGTGGATAAAATAAAGAAGAACAAGAATAAGAAGAACAAAGAGATGAGAAAAAGAGGGATATTTGTATTATTCTCAAATATAGAATTGTATCAACAATGCCTTCAGTAAACCATCTATTTATAGGCATAAGAAGTACATAATACATTAAACTCTAATTAATAGAGATAATATTCCTAATAATAAATAAATTAAACTCCTTAGATAAAGTTCTAATCATGATAGACATTCACATAGATAAATATTCATAACACTCCCCCTTGGATGTCTATGAAGATAATGTGCCTCGTTAAAACCTTACTAAGATAAAACCCAATAGGAAAAAAATTCTTTAGTGAAGGAAAAAGAGTACACACATCTTTGATACACATAATATATTGCCTCATTAAAAACCTTACCAGGAAAACCTATTGGGACAAAACCTCGGTTAAGGGAAAAAGAGTGCAACGCGTATTTACTCCCCTCATGAAAACATCACAGAAGATCTTTGAATCTTCATAATTTAATCTTGAATATAATCTTAAAAAATAGAGTATGCACTAGTGGATAAATCTTCCAAATTATTGCTTGAAATGATTCATCAAATATTATTCTTCTGAAGATTATGAGGGACGAAACTTTAAAGAGATATGTTTCGTTTTATCACATTTGATGTATCCACCTTGATATATAAATTCTGCATTATCTCTACATAAGATAGCTTGCATCTTATCTTGTGAAAGCAATTCACATATCTTCTGGATATGTTTAGCCAAACACATATTTCGGCTTTGCCTCATGCATATCAATTATTTAAAGGCAATGGTCTCGTAGCACTTAGATAGTATTTCTGGACTAGCTAAGATACGATGCTTCCAGATCAATTAATGTATATATGGTGCTTTTAGACCAAGAATATCATCACCTTTTTCTCGAGGGCGGAATGGATCTTTGTTTACATTAAGAGACCTAACAACCAAATAGTGGTCAACGAATATGCATTATGCATGTAAAGTCTCTTTAAACATTTTTCTGCGTATGCCGATTGCTGCACAAGGATTCCATTGTTAAGGAGATCTCTTCATGAGTCTCAATGAATCACCAACATGCAGAATAAAAAAAACAAAGATAAATCCAGAGCTAAACCTCTTAATAAAATGCTCCGGAAATTAAATCATTCTTATAGCCTTCCGCTAATAAGTATTCAATAGGGCGATTATACCAAATGTGCCCAAAATGTTTTAATCCATAAAAGATATATTCAATACAATTGAATAATGTTCTCCAGAACTTGAATTAACTGCTTCTGGCAGTCTAAATCCTTCCAGAAGCTTCATGTAAATGTTGTTATCAAGAGGCTCATACAAATAAGATGTAACAACATCCATTAGGCGAAAACTGAGTTATTTCATTTATTGTCAGACTATCTAAAAGTAACTGCATCCACCACGGAGTAATATATTTTCCTCATAATCAATTTCATATCTTTGTGAGAATCTTTGCAACCAAACGAGCTTATATCTCGTGATTTCTCCTTTTGATTTCTCTTTCTCACAAAGGCTCATTAATATCCACGAGCTTTACACATTTCAATATACGGGCTATAGGCCTAAATACTTCTCTTTTCAAAAGAGATCTTAGTTTCGCCTCAATTGCCTCTTTTCATATTGGCTAATCATTTCTTTGTTTACATTGTCCAATTGACAATGATTCATGATCCACATCATCAAATAAAATCTCTAGTGCTACATTGCATGCAAATGTATTATCGACGTCGATTTGATTTCAGTTCCACTTATTACCAGACATGACATAATCTATTGAGATCTCTTTATTATCAGGTACATGAGTCATGTTAATGCCTCTATTGGAGACCTTTTAATCTCTTCTTGAGATTTTCATAATTCATTGATTCCTCGATTAGACCATCATAACTATAGCTCCCTTCCTTTTTTTTCGAGGATTTTTATATTTGGAACCTACTTGTCTACCATGCTACATGCGTAAGTTAGACTCATTAGCAACTAGAGTTTGTCCTTTCGGGACATCAAATTTAAACGGAGCATTCATAGCTGGTATATGTGACTTAGTCACTCTATTAGGGTCAGCAAAATCATCTGACAATTGATTTGCTAAATGAATTATCCTTTGAACTTATAGTTCACATTGTTGAGTACGTGGATCAAACTAAGATAATGATAATTCATTCCAATTTATTTCTTTTTCCAGCTATTTTATTTTCTCCCCCTAATGTTGGGAAAACTGGCTCATTAACATGATAGTAGTAAATCGAGCCGTAAATAAATTCCCTATCAGAAGCTCAAGATATTTAATTATCAAGAGAAATTTGAATCTACATATATTCCCAACCTCCTTTGAGAACTCATCTTTGTGCGTTGTGGTGGAGGAAACAGAACATATACGCACACAAGAAAAAAATATAAGATGAGAAATATTTGGCTTTGACCAAAAAAACCATTTGTAATGGGGAGAACTTATGATAATTTGTTGGCTTGATGCGAATTAGTGATACTACATGTAAAATGACATGTCACCAGCATTATGAAGACCGATTGTATTTATAAGGTAATCTGGAAAATGTGCTCATAATTTTATCAACTGAGCAAGTAGCCTCGTAAACACCAAGTTACGAGTTGATAACAAGGATACATATGACCATCTATTCGATGCATCGATTAAAATCGTAAAATATGTAGATGGACTATAAGAAAGGTGTATGGGCCCACATATATCACCTTGTATCCGTTCCAGAAAATTAATAGATTCACAATCTATCTTAGCTGATGATGATTGAATAATCTATTTGCTTTAATAGCAAGTATCACATGAAAAACATTACCTTGAAGAAAATTTTAGTTCTTCAATAATGACCACATGAAAGTGTCAACAAATTTTTTGCATCATAATTGAACTGGGATGGCCTAGCCGGTCATGCCAAATAATAAAATTATCAGTAAACTTCTGATTTACAATAGCATGAGCTTCAATTTGTACTAATTCTTGTGTAGTATAATATGGATGACAGTGCATATATTTTTTCAAGATTTTATTATTGCCTTGAGTTATACTCGTAATATTAAGATAGTCGGCACCCCTCGACTAATATTCTCAATATATTTCTGTAAATATCTTTAAAATTCAATAAGTCTCTTTGCGTCTTTGACGAGTATAACGCACTATGAAAATGGAATAGAGTTCCATTTGGCAATAACATATTTGCTCAGTCGAAGCCTTATGTGATATTGGTACTTCTGAATATAATACTCACATTATTCCCTTGCATTTTAAATGGGAAAATATGCATAGTTATGCACCTTTCACAATGTGCTTTGTTTCATTCACTTCGGGGAATGAAAAAAATATTAAATATAGCACATCATATCAAATCGGTTATCTATCAGAGATAAACCCTCAAGAACTTATTGCTCTTACGAAGCATTGATATTTTAGTACTTTGGGAAATAGTACTCATATTTTTCCCTTGCATTTAAATGAGAAAATATTTCTTACGCTTAAGTATAGTATGAGTACTTGCACTGTCTGCTAGGCATAAATAGCCACAATTCATTGTATATTTTATTCCGAAAGTAATCATATTCTTCAAAGAATAAATTAACATAAAGCATAAATAAATAATATGTAAAACAAGTTAACATAAAGTAAATTAACATAAATAAATAATAAAATTAACATAAAACAAAATAAATAAAAGATCAATTATTCCCTTTAGAGGTTATAAGGAAAATAAAATAAATGGCGAATTATTCTCTTCCAGGGTTATGAAGAAATTAACAATATCCAATTGAGTTTGACTAACAACGCCATAATTATTTTCGCCATAAACAAAACTTGTTTATATTTTTCTTTCATTTATCATTCATGCTTATGGATAAAGTCCATAATACTTTGGCGTTTGACAAGTACGAGACCAATAATTTGTACCATCGTATTGATAACATAAAGATTTTGATATGATATCTATCATTCTTGTCATCCTTATAATCCCACTTTCGGTGGATATAAACATTCTCAAAAAGATCATCTTATCCATGTCTATTTTTATGGCCTCAATCGCAACCACAATTGCTAATGTGGCATTTATTCTTCCGCTATAAAAATATCACATTCACTTCAGGGAATGTAGCGGAGGCTAATAGGTCTTTAAAACCTCATCATTGATACTCTGGCACATAACTGAGTTTTATTCACTAAACATATAGTGAATTATCATGTTTGCATTCACATCAAGGAATGAAACAAATCCAATAATCGCATGGAATAAACATCATGCTTACATTCACTTTAAGGAATGACATAAGTCCAATAATCGCATGGAATAAACATCATGCTTGCATTCACTTCAGGGAATGCCCAATCATTGATAATCGCATGGAATAAACATCATGCTTACATTCACTTTAAGGAATGACATAAGTCCAATAATCGCATGGAATAAACATCATGCTTGCATTCACTTCAGGGAATGCCCAATCATTGATAATCGCATGGAATAAACATCATGCTTTGCATTCACTTCAGGGAATGCCTCCCATAAAACTTTTTTTGGATCAAGACAAAATTTCAACACTTGATCTTGAGAGAAGTCTATAGTCGAGTTTTTCGACACATGAGAATTATTGCTTTCAAGCAAAATCACCTGATTTATCACACTTTAAAATTGTAGTTTAAAGAATAAAAATAAAAGTAGAGTTTACCGATAATAGTTTTCCTCTCGAGGACAATGGAGACATAGCAAATAACCGAGAGAACTTCTCATAATCCCTTTATATCATGTCTCTTTCCAAATCATTTAAATACATGCTAAACTCAAAAACACGGTTAATAATATCAACTCTCGTCAATATAATAAAATAAACAAATATTAACCTTTTAAAAAATAAAACAAAAAAAAACCCAATAAGTTTGTCAAACAAAGTTCGTTTTTCGATTCTTTTATCATTACAAGACAACGAAAATCAAGTTAATAATTATGCCGATTTTTATTATCATGTTACGAAACATATCTTTATCTCACCAAATAAATTCTTAATCAAATCATGCTATTACTACTGTGCGAGGAATCAATTTAAAGTACTGTTTTTTATGTACTTTTTTTTATGAATCATAAATTGAAGAAATTTACCTTATTATATATTTGTAGCCCATAAAAAAATACATACCTATTTAAAAATATACTCAAGGATCGTGAAGGAGACTTTAAAGGATTGTAATTGACATGTCTTGAACTTTAGCTTCAACGCACATCTTTCTCAATATTTCTTGCGAGCAAATTCGTGCTGATAACGTGTTGTGAATAAAATAAAGAAGAACAAGAATAAGAAGAACAAAGAGATGAGAGAAAGAGGGATATTTGTATTATTCTCAAATATAGAATTGTATCAACAATGCCTTCAGTAAACCATCTATTTATAGGCATAAGAAGTACATTATACATTAAACTCTAATTAATAGAGATAATATTCCTAATAATAAATAAATCAAACTCCTTAGATAAAGTTCTAATCATGATAGACATCCACATAGATAAATATTCATAACAAAAATAAGTATATTTCAAGAATGAATTAATTTTTTAATTCGTAAAATTTACAAGGTCAAGTGACATTTTAAAGGAATATGACCTAATTAAATATGTACATTAAATGTGAAAAAAAAGTCGTGAATGGTAATTAAATATGTATCACGGAGTTAAAACTCATTCTAAAGGTATTTAACAGATTGTATGAAATAAATCACCACCAAATAATCACATTAGTCGGTAAAGATAATAATTCATATGTGAAAACATTAATAATCGATGAATTAATATGTTTTATCATTTAAAAAATATATTAACCTAAAATATTAAAGAGATAAATTAAGGACGAATGGAAAATCCTAGCATGCTTGCAAACCCTAGCGTGGCGCCCAAGGTTGTCGTCGATGACACGATGAATGACTACCCAAGTGGGAGGCCGTCAGATGATGTGATAGTGTTGGATGCTCTGACTTCTCTCGAGCGGCCAAGGTCCCCGGTGCCTGTGGGGATCCAACCGATGAGCAAGAAGGGCAGAAACATAGAAGATGTTGGTATGGAGGATGGGTATGTGGTTGCGAGACGAGATGAGAATGCATATGCTGTGATGGATGAGGACAACATGCTAATGGATGTTATGAACAATGGGGTTGTTGGGTCGGTGTCTGTTGCTCCGGGTAAGGAGATTGGTGGTGCCAATGGGACCACGATGGCTGTTCCCTTATTTCGAGACAAGTTGGTTGGTGATGCGGGGAAGGCCAAGCCATCGCAGGGTGATGAGTAGCTACTTTGGTCAATATTTTCATGCTAATTATGCTTAATTGGTTGCTTTGTGATGAAGAATTGTGACTCATTACGTGATTTTCTGTACATGACTTCATGGCTGGAAAACATATTAAAACGGGCTGGATTTTGCAAGTTTTCTGGATTCATGGCCGGATTAGTGGGCATGAATTGGGGCATGAATGCACTAACTCGACGACACATCAGCGAATGACGTCAACAGCACGAGAGAATGACGTCATCAACAATGATGATCGGATGATGACGTGGCGGAAGAAGTGAAAGCTTATAAAGATATTCCGATAGCTTATCGGATTCAGGATGATAGCTTATCGGCCATGATTTGGATAACGACTTGGGAATTATCTCTTTTATTTAATTTAAATGTTTTTAGGAATTATCTCTTAGGATTTATCTTTTATAATTTGAATTTATTATCTTATCTCTTATCACTTAGGTAATTTCTAGGGTTTTAGACTAGTATAAATACCCCATTGGGGGGTAAGACTCATATATCTCATCATTTGTTTTTCACTTGTTTCTACTTGAGTTTTATAAAATCCTTTTCTCTTTCAGTCTTTATTTTCTTTACTTTATTTAATTTTGAAAATGATGTTAAGCATGGTTAATTCAATAATCTTGCAAAGCTAAATTTTTCATAAGCCGTGGGCTACAACAATGACTCAAATCCAACGAGAGGATTGAAAAGCGCTTTCAAAAATTTGGGAATCTCTTTCAGTTTTCAAAAGCTAAACTTCAAACCAAAACGATTTTCGAAACAAAAGATTGACTTTATTCGAAATATGGTTTCCGGTTAATATGTGGGAGGAAGGATCGGCTATTGAAGCACATTCGACTTCCTGGGAACACACTTATTAATTGATTACTAAAGAAAATTGAGATCGAAACCGTTATTATTGAGATAACATAATTCGAGTTGGTTTTTACTGAACTTAAACGATTTTGATCTACAACATTGTTGTTGACTAGATCAACTTCGTAAATAGATATCAAAGATAGACTTGGGTATTCGGTTGCAAAAATGTAGTCTCAAGTATTGATCCTTGTAGGCAATTAGCCGACGTGAATCCCGAAGTAAAAATCTTGTCCAATGATCCAAGGAAAGTGAGTCAAAGCCAAAGCCAAAGCCTAAGGCTGATTTAAACACATTGAATATATTTCTTTCTAAACTTCGTTTTAATTCCTTTGTCTTGTTTATTTTACAACACCCGTTTTTTCACTTGATAATACTCAATTCACTTCTACGCTCAGAGATCAAACAAATATAATCAGGAAGTTTCTTAGTCCCTATGGGATCGACCCTTACTTCTCTTTTACTACATTTAAATTCCTTTATTTATTTATTATTTGAGAAGAATGAATTATTTTTGACGCGTAAACGACGTGTGTCAAATTGGCGTCGTTGTCGGGGACTTCGGCAAAAATTTACTGATTATTTTTGTTTGTTTATGACCAGGAAGAATCTGGGAGAACCAGCACGCTACATCCCGGAGATCGAAGCATTCACACGACGCCAGAACACACAAACAAAACGAGAGAAGGAAAATAGATTACGCCAACAAAGGTTACAACGAGATCTTGAGCTAGCATCCCAAACCGCAACACACTCTGAGAATACCAACGAAGAACAAAATCTTATGGGAGACGAACAAACAATCCAACAACTGACTAGGGCACCGGATGACAATCAGCCATTGTGCATAACATTCTCGAATGGTACAACGCCATTCCAATTGAAGATCGCTTTGATTCATCTTCTACCAAATTTTCACGGCTTGCCCTCTGAGAACCCCATAAGCATCTTAAGGAGTTTCATATGGTTTGTCTAAGTACAAAACCGCAGGGAGTTTCCGAAGATCAAATTAAACTTCGAGCCTTTCCTTTTTCTTTATATGATATTGCCGAAGATTGGCTATTTGATCTTCCTTCTAATTCTGTTACGACCTGGACTGATATGGCTCGTTTATTTCTTAACAGGTTCTTTCCAGCAGCCAAGGCAAGCGAACTTAGGAGAAGTATCTTGAATATCTGACAAAAGGATACCGAATTACTGTACGACTATTGGGAACACTTCAAGAAGATATGCGCCAGCTGTGCTCAACATGGTTTGTCCGAACAAACACTCCTCTAGTATTTCTACGAGGGTTTAACGCATATGGACATGAAGGTAGTTGATACAGCAAGTGGAGGATCACTTGTCAACATGACCCCAACTGCGGCTCAAACTTTAATAACGACTATGGCATCCAACTAGCAACGGTTTCACCATTCAACTGAACCGTCTCGACGAGTTAATGAGGTAAGTGTTCTGGAAAATAAAATTGATAAGTTGGCTAACATAGTTCATTCTCTTGTTGCAGGTAAAAAAATTACATCCAGGCTTTGCGGTATATGTACAAGCCCAGAACACCCAACGACCTGTTGCCCGATGATCCAAGAAGAAGATAATGCACAAGTGAATGCAGTAGGGAACTTTCCAGGACCTTCACAAGGACAGTACAACCCAAACTCCAATTCGTATAATCCGGGATGACGAGACCATCCAAACTTCGGTCATGTGCAAACCCAAAGGCCCGCATATCAACCAAGGCAACCTCCACAACAACAAATGCAAAAGACATCACTAGAGGCAATAATAGAAAGGCTAGCAATTTCCCAAGAAAAGCTGATCACATCTGTAACACTCGGGTTTAGGGGTCGGAAGAAAATAATATTTAAATAATATTATTGGGTCTCGGTTTTTAATTTAAATAATATCATATATTATTTGGACCCTGTGTCCTTCTTTATTTTCAAATAAACATTTTGTGTTGGACTAATTTGAGATGAAACTAAAGTTTTATGGATTTTAAAGTAAAGAAGAGTTGTCATCTCATTAATGGCACTATTGTAATTTCAAGCCCTTGGAAATTAAAAACCCCTTTTTAATTTAAAACACCAAAAATTTCTCTTCTTCCTTCTTCCTTCTCCTTTCTCACGACAAAGAGGGGAAGTTTCTCCAAGTTCCATCCAACCTTCTTTTCTCCTTCATTTTGGCCCGAAATTGAAAGGTAAATACATCCCCATCTTGTCCTCATCTTCCTCTCTTCAAAAGTACAAGTAGATTTCATTTTCATCCATGTTTTAGAAATTGTGTTTTTGGAAGATTTGAACAAAAATGGTAGCTTTATTGTGTTTAACTTAAAGTTTTGATTTATTAATGTTAGATATGTTGTTTGTGAATCAAATAGTCCAACATATATGATTTTTAGAGTATTTCAAATGAATTCCCGAAATTGGGTAAAAATGGGTTTTTAGGACGGTTTTTAGTTGAGTTTTGGGTGTGGTTTGTGTTGGAAATTGAGGTTTGATGTTAGGGTAATGGTTAGGGGTTGATTTGGGATCGTTTGTGGGTGCTATGGATGTTGGAAACATGGTTTTTGGACATGGTTTAGGGGCTGCCCGAAATTGCTAAAATGGGATGTGTTCATGGTTTGCCTCATGATAAATTGCATTTGAATTGTGTTTCGGGTTGGTCATTTGATGTTGGGCTGATTTGGAATTGTTTGAAATGTGTTCGAGGTTGTTTAGAAGCGGGAATTTGTGTTGGGAAAGCTTCGGGAAGAAATCCGGAAATTCGAGGGAAGTTGCTTGCTTGGCTTGGAGCTTGGAAGCTTAGGTGAGTGGTTAAATACTTTTAAATGGTTTTCAAGTGTTGGTTCAAGCATGTGAACTAGGTTGGGATTGGTAGACCCACCTAGAGTTGGGATTAGGGTGGTAGCCTAATCCCAAACTTTAGTTAGAGACCTTGGTTGATCTTTAAAGTGATGAATTATGCCTCGTGTTGAATCATGCCTATGGTGGTTATGCTTATGTTGTCATACATGTATGTGGAGGTATAGTTGAATGCATTGTTACATGCATGTTGATGATAAATGTGATTGAGATATACATATGTATGAATTTATGATGTGATAATTGTGTTGTTGGGATGCATGTAGTGTTGACATGTGTAATGATATTATGAGGTGGTTTCGTGGTCTGAGGATCACAGTGAGTACATGCTAGGCATGGAAATGTGGTTTGTGCATGACGGTAAGTCATGGTGAGTATGTGCTAAGCACGGAAGTGTTATGAATTGATTTTATGAATGATTAATGAAATGTGTAGTATTGGCACTAGTATGCTTGGGTACAAATGATCGATCATTAGGATGTTAGTGTGTACACATGAGTCAAAAGTCGCGCGTGGCCTTGGTGGCGTTGAGTCACCAAGGAGGAGTACGGGTTCGCCCGGAAATTGTATTTATATTAGTCGATGATGAGTGGAATCCCATCGACGGGGCGTGAGGATGAGTGGAATCCCCTCCGCGTGAGATGAGGCGTGAGGATGAGTGGAATCCCCTCCGCGTGTGATGAGGCGTGAGGATGAGTGGAATCCCCTCCGCGTGAACGGTGATGAGTGGAATCCCACCGCCAGGTAGTGGTTGTGTTGTTGGATGTGAGTTCCAACAGTTATCCGTGTATTCGAGTCATAGCTAGGTGCCAATACGGATTGTAGTCTATGTTGCCAATATGTGGTTAATTGTGAGCCAATGTGATTTGGGATGTGTTGCTAACATGGTTTAATATATGTGATTTCATGTGTTGTGGATTTAAACATGTTGAGCATGACATGATATTGATTATATGTTCATGCATCATTTAGAATTATGGCTCGTATGGACCGGAGGTAAGGACATGCATTTTTATCTTGGTTGTAGCTCGTGCTTGGACCCTGCATTGTCGAGGTTTGTTTTTAAAGAGCTTACCCTCACTAAGCTTTTATGCTTACGCTCTCTTTTGTTCGACAATGTAGATAAATAGCTTGTGGGTGGCATGGACAAGGAAAGGTATCCAAGTGTTGCTTTTGGTGAGCTCAATGTATGAGTTTTAAGCAATAGCATGTAATAGTTAAGCAATGGGATAGGTTTTGATGATTTGAGTTTTGATGTATGTCGATATGTGTTATTGATTTAAATGCCTAGTTGTATGTTGAAGTGGTGTGTCTTGGATGCCTTGTTGAATTGTAAAGCTTGCTTATGATGCATGACTTGTATGCTTATGTGTTTGGTTGCTAAGGCATGAAATCTTAAGTGCTTGTATGACCATATATGCATAAATTGCCCTTTTGTACGAATGCTATGTGTGGACGTCTTGCTTTTTGTTGGGTTGCTACCTTTGGTTTAAGTATGATAGTTTAAGTGTTTGTATACGCTTAGGTGAGTCGAGAAATGCATTTAGAGTCGTGTTGGGGTCGTTTTAGCTAGAAATTGTGGACTTACAGTGCAGGGCGTATCGATACGCCTAAGGGCTGTATCGATACGGCCTTGCCCAAAGAACACAAATTTGGCTGGGCGTATCGATACGTGGGGTGTATCGATACGGTCCCAACTCTCTGGAATCCTAGGGAGTTGTGGAGTGTATGGCGTATCGATACGGTGTCCAAGCGTATCGATACGGTTCAACCTAGTTGACCAAGTGGTGTTGACCGAGAAGGGCGTATCGATACGCTCGAGGGCTGTATCGATACGGTCTTCTTATGTTGACCATAGGGTGTTGACCTTGGTCAAGGTGTATCGATACCCTCTGAAGGCGTATCGATACGACCTGTTTAAAAGGGGAAAATGTGTTGTTTTAATGTGCTGTTTTGGTTGGTCGATGCTATGGTGTTTGTGTTTCCGCTGTCGTGTTTCACATAGGACTTAATAAGGCAATTAGACAAGATTAGTTAATGAAAAAAAAATTAGGGTTGCTAACCGAGGGGGAACCTTAACGGGTTTCGCTTCGGTTTTCCCCGTGTGACCCACTCGGACCGGTCTTCCGGCCAGACCGGGACAAGGGGGTTACATTTGTTGGTATCAGAGCCTAAGGTTACCGAGACCTTGGGCAGGTAAGTGAGGTAAGTTCGAGTTTTTGATTAATGTGCACGGTGTTTGCTTGCTTCGTAAGTATAATTGCTTGTATGACAAGTATGTTGATTGCTTGTTTAAAAGCATGTTGTTGTTATCCGCGTATGTTGTGATGAATGATTGATTGATTGAGAATGTATGTTGTCTGATCGTGCGCATGTGTTGCTTGTTTAGCAAGTATGCCCTGTTATATGCTTGGTTAAGCATGTATGTGTGCTGAATTGTCTGAAACATGTTTAGTAGAGTCCCATTGCTTCTATTACATCGGAAAAAGGATTTTAAGTGAGGGAAATCATACTTGAGCCACTTGGACCTTTCCTTTGCTAACCCAACTTGTATGTTAAATTGTTGATTGATTTATTGCTTTTAGTAAGTTTAGGGCTAGTGTGTGGGCCGTGAATCGGTAAGTGGAAGTTGTGGTTTTGAAAATGGGGATGATGTAGAGGAAGTTCTTTGCTATAGTTAGGGGAGTATAGTTGTACCGGAGTTGAGAAACAATTTGTTTGCTCGAGTCCGCATGCACGTGAGTTGATTCTTGTTGGTGGGAGATGACGAGACCGATTCTGGTACTAGTTGGTGAAAAGAAGTGAAGACCTATGAGTGGGAGTCAGGTGGTATCCATGTTATAGTGGATAAGCCCTTGGTACGGTTTTGAGTTTGTCTCTTCTGATTGGTTCTGAGTTCGTACTTCCGTATGTTGTTACCAAGCATGCAAGTTTGAATGTGCTCGATGAGGTGTCAGAGGTAGGTATGAGTACCTTAGTTCTTTTGGCGAGATCTAGGTAGGGGTCTCGTGTGAGTAATCTGAGTTTCAGAAGTGTTAGTTGGTGACTGTTGGGGTTCAGCCTATGATTTCGATGCAAGACAACCGATCAGTATCCGTGAATGGGAACCGATTTGTGTGTTTGGGGCCAGTGTGCGTCTGAGTGGTTTTCCAGCATGGTTGTCTGTGTGTGCTCAGAACTGCGTTTTTGAAGTTTTGAGATGCTCTACGAATAGTCTAGAAGAGTTAGATTTTGTTGAAGAATCAGTCTGAAAACAAGAGGACCGAGGACTATCAGTTGTGTACATGTGAAGTTGCAATTTCTCTAGATACCTCCTTTTGTGTGAGCATGTAAGAAATTAGATATCTTTGTTGAGACCTTAGATGTAGGGACACATTTGACTAGATCTTTTTGGGAGATAGTAGTGGTCAGAAAGATGTGCAGAAGATGTTTGTTGGTGGTTCAGAGTTACTAGTTTTTGGTAGATGTGAAGTGATTGTCTTCCTACAGTTTCGGTGTGCCTTTTTGACAAGGCTCGGCTTGAAGAGCAAATAGTTAGTGTGTACGTTGAGACAAAGAAAGAGTTGACTTGAAGTTGCAAGATTTATGTGTGACTGTAGTGGTAGGTGAGGAGGTGAACTTCTTGTTGAATGTTGATCCAGATTTAGAGGTCAAAGATTGATTGAGTTTAGTTGACAGGCTTGCTTAGTAATTGTGATGAATTTGATTTTGAATGAAGACTAGACCGCATAATGTTAGGATATTTTGTGTTTTCTTTTCCTAGGGGTGTTTGGAAGAATTGTCGGCTATCTCTTGATTAGAGGAGAAGAGTCTGTTATTGAGACCGTTTTCGAGGTTGCTTCTGTTTTGTTTACTCTGTAACTTGTGAATCCCGGAAGAATTGAGAATGTTGAAGAATTAACTTCGAGACTTGTTAGACCTTAGATTCATTAGGCCTAGTGCATCATCTCAGAGTTCTACAGTGCAATTTGTGAAGAAGAAAGAGTGACGGTACGAGAATGTGTTCAGGTTGCATACAGTCGAAACAAGTGACAGTGGATGATTAGTATCCGTTTCCGAGTGTCAGTGATTTGTTGGTCAGTTGGTGTGTGCTTCAGACTATTTGAAGATTAGTTTGAGGTCCGTTTACCACCAGTTGGAAGTGAGAGAAGTTGAAGTATCGAAGACAGCTTTCGAGGCAAGATATGATCGCTTTGAGTTCCGAGTCATGCCGTTTTGTTTGACTAGTGTATTAGTTACCTTCATAGAGATGTTGAACAGAATGATTCCCGAGTTCCTTGATTAGTTGTAGTAGTCCTCATAGATGATACACGAGTATATTCAAGTGCCGAAGAAGACCATGACAAGCTTTAGAGTTAGTATTGTAGATTCTATTAGAGAATCAGTTGTATGCCAAGTTGAGCCAACGTGAACTCCGGGTTAATGAAGATGTTTTCCTAGGACATGTAGTTCAGCCGAGTGTGTTAGAGAAAATCCCAAGTAGGCAGAAGAAGATGTGAGTTGGAAGAAATCGAAGACTGTGACAGATATCTATAGTTCCTAGGTCTAGCCTTGTTACTCTCAGAGAATTGTAAATAGTGTTTGAAGATAGTTGCTCCATTGATAGATTGCTACAGAAGATTGTGGCTTGTTCATCAAGCTAGTTGGAAGATTGTGAGAAGAGTTATCCGATATGAGACATAGAGTTAATTACATTTGTATTTGCTTCGAAGACTTAGAGACAAAGCTTGTATAGCAAGAATGCACAGTGAGTATGTACGAATCATCAGAACTTGAAATATTTGAAGACTTAGGAAGGGTGAAAACTTGAACAGCATGAAGTGCTAGAACCGCTTGAATACTGTAATATCAAGATTAAGTACCATCCGAAGATAGCCTCCGTAGTGACCGATGTTCCGAGTTGTATTTGTTGTTAGATTAGTAGTTGGATTGCGAATTGTGTTTGCCGAATTCTGCTTACCAAATGATAGTAATGTTGTGGCCAAGTTTCATGTTAAACATACCTTGAGTCAGAATGCTTGAAGAGAAACAGTTGCAAGGCAGGTTCTTGGCACCTCACGTGCAAGGCATGGTAGTAGGAAGACCTTCATAATACAGTTTCAGAGATGATAGAGTTTTGTATTTCAGAGACAGAATAATTGTACCGATTGACATAGTGTTACGAGACGTATTGTTTTGGCCGAAGCACACGGTAGTTCGTTTATATTGCATCCGAGTAGTATGAAGACGTATTGTGGGATGAAGACGAGTACTTCTGGATTGAGTTGATAAATAATGTGGTTCAGTATGAGAGTAAGTATGTAAATTTCCAGCGTGTCAAGACCGAGTTCAGTTTCTTCTAGTTTGCTACATCTGTGGAAGATTCGTAATGAAGGTGGATAATAGAGATCCGAAATTTCTGCTAGATTATTTTGAAGACGTTTGCATAGTGTCTGGTTATCCGTTGAAGGCAGATGTTCAGTTAGAGAAGGTTGTGATTCAAGTGTTCATACAGTGCTGCCTGAGATTGTGAGTCAGACTAGTTCCGTTGTTCGTTTGTCACGGTTACCACCAGAGTTAGGAAGAGGTTGGTGAAGTGGTTTATGTATCTATGATTCAGAAGTGTGAGTTGGATTTGTCCCGTGCTATGTTGTTGAAGAGATTGAGTTGAGTTTGAAATTGGCATGCCTTGAAGAATCAGTTGAGATCTTAGTGTAAGATAGCAAGTGTTGTGTGGTAAGTCTTTCGAGTTGGTTAGTACGTTGTGGTGAGAGGGGAAAGCGTGGAGGAGCATGTTTCAGTGGCTCTTCCTGTTCGATAAATTTCGGGGACGAAATTTCCTTAAGTGGGGGAGAGTTGTAACACCCGGATTTAGGGGTCGGAAGAAAATAATATTTAAATAATATTATTGGGTCTCGGTTTTTAATTTAAACAATATCATATATTATTTGGACCCTGTGTCCTTCTTTATTTTCAAATAAACATTTTGTGTTGGACTAATTTGAGATGAAACTAAAGTTTTATGGATTTTAAAGTAAAGAAGAGTTGTCATCTCATTAATGGCACTATTGTAATTTCAAGCCCTTGGAAATTAAAAAACCCCTTTTTAATTTAAAACACCAAAATTTTCTCTTCTTCCTTCTTCCTTCTCCTTTCTCACGACAAAGAGGGGAAGTTTCTCCAAGTTCCATCCAACCTTCTTTTCTCCTTCATTTTGGCCCGAAATTGAAAGGTAAATACATCCCCATCTTGTCCTCATCTTCCTCTCTTCAAAAGTACAAGTAGATTTCATTTTCATCCATGTTTTAGAAATTGTGTTTTTGGAAGATTTGAACAAAAATGGTAGCTTTATTGTGTTTAACTTAAAGTTTTGATTTATTAATGTTAGATATGTTGTTTGTGAATCAAATAGTCCAACATATATGATTTTTAGAGTATTTCAAATGAATTCCCGAAATTGGGTAAAAATGGGTTTTTAGGAGGGTTTTTAGTTGAGTTTTGGGTGTGGTTTGTGTTGGAAATTGAGGTTTGATGTTAGGGTAATGGTTAGGGGTTGATTTGGGATCGTTTGTGGGTGCTATGGATGTTGGAAACATGATTTTTGGACATGGTTTAGGGGCTGCCCGAAATTGCTAAAATGGGATGTGTTCATGGTTTGCCTCATGATAAATTGCATTTGAATTGTGTTCCGGGTTGGTCATTTGATGTTGGGCTGATTTGGAATTGTTTGAAATGTGTTCGAGGTTGTTTAGAAGCGGGAATTTGTGTTGGGAAAGCTTCGGGAAGAAATCCGGAAATTCGAGGGAAGTTGCTTGCTTGGCTTGGAGCTTGGAAGCTTAGGTGAGTGGTTAAATACTTTTAAATGGTTTTCAAGTGTTGGTTCAAGCATGTGAACTAGGTTGGGATTGGTAGACCCACCTAGAGTTGGGATTAGGGTGGTAGCCTAATCCCAAACTTTAGTTAGAGACCTTGGTTGATCTTTAAAGTGATGAATTATGCCTCGTGTTGAATCATGCCTATGGTGGTTATGCTTATGTTGTCATACATGTATGTGGAGGTATAGTTGAATGCATTGTTACATGCATGTTGATGATAAATGTGATTGAGATATACATATGTATGAATTTATGATGTGATAATTGTGTTGTTGGGATGCATGTAGTGTTGACATGTGTAATGATATTATGAGGTGGTTTCGTGGTCTGAGGATCACGGTGAGTACATGCTAGGCATGGAAATGTGGTTTGTGCATGACGGTAAGTCATGGTGAGTATGTGCTAAGCACGGAAGTGTTATGAATTGATTTTATGAATGATTAATGAAATGTGTAGTATTGGCACTAGTATGCTTGGGTACAAATGATCGATCATTAGGATGTTAGTGTGTACACATGAGTCAAAAGTCGCGCGTGGCCTTGGTGGCGTTGAGTCACCAAGGAGGAGTACGGGTTCGCCCGGAAATTGTATTTATATTAGTCGATGATGAGTGGAATCCCATCGACGGGGCGTGAGGATGAGTGGAATCCCCTCCGCGTGAGATGAGGCGTGAGGATGAGTGGAATCCCCTCCGCGTGTGATGAGGCGTGAGGATGAGTGGAATCCCCTCCGCGTGAACGGTGATGAGTGGAATCCCACCGCCAGGTAATGGTTGTGTTGTTGGATGTGAGTTCCAACGGTTATCCGTGTATTCGAGTCATAGCTAGGTGCCAATACGGATTGTAGTCTATGTTGCCAATATGTGGTTAATTGTGAGCCAATGTGATTTGGGATGTGTTGCTAACATGGTTTAATATATGTGATTTCATGTGTTGTGGATTTAAACATGTTGAGCATGACATGATATTGATTATATGTTCATGCATCATTTAGAATTATGGCTCGTATGGACCGGAGGTAAGGACATGCATTTTTATCTTGGTTGTAGCTCGTGCTTGGACCCTGCATTGTCGAGGTTTGTTTTTAAAGAGCTTACCCTCACTAAGCTTTTATGCTTACGCTCTCTTTTGTTCGACAATGCAGATAAATAGCTTGTGGGTGGCATGGACAAGGAAAGGTATCCAAGTGTTGCTTTTGGTGAGCTCAATGTATGAGTTTTAAGCAATAGCATGTAATAGTTAAGCAATGGGATAGGTTTTGATGATTTGAGTTTTGATGTATGTCGATATGTGTTATTGATTTAAATGCCTAGTTGTATGTTGAAGTGGTGTAGCTTGGATGCCTTGTTGAATTGTAAAGCTTGCTTATGATGCATGACTTGTATGCTTATGTGTTTGGTTGCTAAGGCATGAAATCTTAAGTGCTTGTATGACCATATATGCATAAATTGCCCTTTTGTACGAATGCTATGTGTGGACGTCTTGCTTTTTTTTGGGTTGCTACCTTTGGTTTAAGTATGATAGTTTAAGTGTTTGTATACGCTTAGGTGAGTCGAGAAATGCATTTAGAGTCGTGTTGGGGTCGTTTTAGCTAGAAATTGTGGACTTACAGTGCAGGGCGTATCGATACGCCTAAGGGCTGTATCGATACGGCCTTGCCCAAAGAACACAAATTTGGCTGGGCGTATCGATACGTGGGGTGTATCGATACGGTCCCAACTCTCTGGAATCCTAGGGAGTTGTGGAGTGTATGGCGTATCGATACGGTGTCCAAGCGTATCGATACGGTTCAACCTAGTTGACCAAGTGGTGTTGACCGAGAAGGGCGTATCGATACGCTCGAGGGCTGTATCGATACGGTCTTCTTATGTTGACCATAGGGTGTTGACCTTGGTCAAGGCGTATCGATACCCTCTGAAGGCGTATCGATACGACCTGTTTAAAAGGGGAAAATGTGTTGTTTTAATGTGCTGTTTTGGTTGGTCGATGCTATGGTGTTTGTGTTTCCGCTGTCGTGTTTCACATAGGACTTAATAAGGCAATTAGACAAGATTAGTTAATGAAAAAAAAATTAGGGTTGCTAACCGAGGGGGAACCTTAACGGGTTTCGCTTCGGTTTTCCCCGTGTGACCCACTCGGACCGGTCTTCCGGCCAGACCGGGACAAGGGGGTTACAACATCCCAAGAAGAATTCCAAAGTCAAACTCAGGGGCATCTGCAGGAGCTAGACAAACAAATGTCCCAGTTGGCTCAAGTCGTGGGGAGACTAGATTCTCAGGGAAGAATTCCTTCTCAAACGGAGTCAAATCCGAAGGAGAATGTTAGTGCTATCACCCTCCGAAGTGGAACAGTTATAAACCCGGAAGGGCCATAAAAGAATACCGAACAATCCGCGGAAGAGAAAGAAACGCCACCCTCCAACTCCCAAGACACGCCTTCTGCGCCACCACCACCACCCTTCCTTATCATGAAATCGCACCACCTTTTCCATCAAGATTGGTGAAACGTGACAAAAGAGCCGAAGAGAAGGATATCGTAGAAGTGTTTAAAAAGGTGTAAGTCAACATACCCCTCCTAGAAGTAATCCGACAAGTGTCAAGGTATGCTCGGTTTTTTAAGGAACTTTGCACCACAAAGAGGAAACTAACGGGACATGAGAAGGTAAATTTGGGAGAACATGTCTCCGCGATATTTCAACGAAAGCTACCGCCAAAAATGAAGGACCAAGGTATGTTCACCATTCCTTGCAAGATAGGTAATGTATTAATAAATCGAGCAATGTGTGACTTGGGAGCTTCAGTTAATGTTATGCCTCTTTCCGTTTATAAAATGATTACTAACGAACCTTTGAAGGAAACATGTGTTACTATTCAATTAGTCGATCGTTCAATCATATATCCGGAAGGAGTGCTCGAAAATGTCTTGGTGAAAGTCGATGTTCTAATTTTTCCTGTCGAATTCTATGTCACCGACATGGAAAATGATAGGACAAACACGAGCTCAGAGGTATTGTTGGGTCGGCCTTTTCTGAGCACCGCCCATACCAAAATCGATGTAAGAAGTGATATTTTAACAACGAAATTTGATGGTGAGGTAGTAGAATTTGATGTGTATAAAACAATGAAATACCCAGATCAAGTAGAAAGAATTAATTGTATTGATGTTATTGATCCCTTAATTGACGATTACATTAAAACTAATCTTTTCGATACATTTTACAGGGATCTTGAACTTTGCCGCAAAGAGAAGATGAGGGAGTTTGAAAATATATTTTATGTCAATTCAAATTTAATTCTAACTCCCTCTAAAACTAAAATGCTACCCTCTATTTTGCAGGTACCAGAGATAGAATTAAAACAGTTGCCGATCCACCTCAAATATGCGTTTTTGGGAGAAAACAATACTTTGCCAGTGATCATCTCGAGCACGCTTTCGACAGAAGAGGAAGAAGATCTTGTGATGGTGTTGCGAGCACATAAAGAAGCTATCGAATGGACCATTGCGGATATCAAAGGACTTAGTCCTTCGACTTGTATGCATAAGATAAAAATTGAAGAAAGAGAAAAACCATCAAGACAAGGGCAGCGCAGGCTGAATCAACCTATGATGGAGGTAGTGCAAAAAGAGATTTAGAAACTCCTTGATACGGATATAATTTATCCGATTTCTGATAGTGATTAGGTAAGTCCCATCCACGTGGTCCTTAAAAAGACTGGAGTAACGGTAATTCAAAATTTAGAAGATGAGTTAGTTCCGACGCGAGTTCAAAATGGTTGACGGGTTTGTATCGACTACAAGAAGTTGAACTCTTTAACTCGAAAAGATCATTTTCCATTACCATATATTGATCAAATGATAGAACGTTTAGCTGGTAAATCTCACTATTATTGTCTTGACGATTTTTCAGGTTTTTTTCAAATACCTGTAGCACCTGAAGACCAAGAAAAAACGACCTTTATATGCCATTCGGAACTTTTGCCTATCGAAGAATGCCATTTGGGTTTTGTAACGCGCCAACAACATTCCAGAGGTGTATGGTAAGCATATTTTCTGATTACGTAAAAAAGGGAATCGAAGTATTCATGGACGACTTCACAGTTTACGGTAATACATTTAGTTAGTGTTTATTAAATCTAACTAATGTCCTAAAACGTTGTATTGAATTTAATCTTGTATTAAATTATGAAAAATGTCATTTCATAGTTAATAAAGGATTAATACTAGGACATGTTGTCTCATCTAATGGAATTTTTGTTGATAAGGAAAAAACTGATATTATATGCTCACTACCATACCCCACAACTATGAGGGATATTCGCTCTTTCCTTGGCCATGCAGGTTTTTACCGTAGGTTTATAAAGGATTTCTCAAAAATGGCGCAACCAATGTGTAGATTACTACAAAAAGACGTAGAGTTTGACTTTGATCAAGAGTGTCAAAAGTCATTTGATGCTATCGAAGAAAAACTCGTGTCCGCACCGATTGTATAACCTCCAGATTGGAACATATCGTTCGAAATCATGTGTGACGCCTCTGATTTTAGTGTTGGAGCAGTACTCAGCCAAAGGAATGGGAGAGAACCTCACGTCATCGCTTACACATCGCGAACACTCGATTCGGCTCAACGCAACTATTCCACTACGGAAAAAGAATTATTTGTTGTAGTTTTTACTTTAGAGAAATTCTAATCTTACTTACTCGGAACTAAAATAGTTGTTTTTTCTGATCATGCAGCTTTGCGATATCTGATGAGTAAGAAGGAAGTGAAGCCAAGACTTATCTGATGGATCCTACTCCTTCAAAAGTTCAATCTAGAGATTAAAGACAAAAAAGGGAGCGAAAATCTTGTTGCAGATCACCTTAGTCGCATTCCCCTTACCATGTCAGACCCTCCGGTTAATGAAGAATTTCCCAAGGAAAAACTTATGATGGCGCAAGTCTCCACACCTTGGTACGCGAACATAGTCAATTATTTGGCTACAGGTAAGTTACCTCACAACTTGCCAATATCATAAATTAATCGGATAAAAAAAGAGTCGAGATTTTATATTTGGGATGATCCCTACCTATGAGGACACTGCTCGAATCAGGTAATTAGACGATGCATATCCGAAGATGAGGTAAACTCTATCCTTAACTTTTGTCATAGTTATTCATGTGGTGGACATTTTGGACCTAAAAGAACAGCGTATAAAATCTTGAATGTGGATTCTATTGACCTGATATTTTCCGTGACACATTTTTGTTTTGCAAATCTTGTGATAAATGTCAACGTGTTGGTAACTTAAGCTGACGAAATGAGATGCCCCTTAATCCTATTTATGTTTGTGAAATATTTAACGTATGGGGCATCAACTATATGGGTCCATTCGTTTCCTTTTTCGGCAATTATTATATCATATTGGCTATCGATTATGTTTCACGTTGGGTTGAGGCTAAGGCTACTAAGAATAATGATGCTAAAACTATCGTTAAGTTTTCTGAAAGATTGTATTTTTTCCAGGTTTGGCACTCCACGAGCAGTGATATGTGACCGAGGGAAGCATTTTATCAACCAAGTCATTTACGCCCTTATGAAGAATTTTGGCGTAACCCAACACATAGCGACATCATACCATCCGCAAACCAATGGTCAGGAGGAGGTCTCGAACCGTGATATTAAATCAATTCTCGAGAAAATAGTCAAACCAGATCGAAATGATTGGAGTATCAAGCTTAACGACGCGTTATGGGCGTATCGAACTGTGTACAAGGGCCCTATTGGCATGTCTCCATATCGCCTTGTGTTCGGTAAGTCGTGTCATTTACCGGTTGAATTGGAATACCGTGCGTGTTGGGCAGTTCAACAATGTAACATGGAAATGGACGTAGTTGGCGAAACACGCAAACTTGATATCCAAGAGCTCGAGGAATTCCGTAAAAATGCTTATGATAGTACAAAAATTTTTAAAGAAAAAAAATAAGGATTTCCATGATCGTAATATATCATTCAAAACGTTTTATGTAGGGCAAATGGTCTTATTATTTAACTCAAAACTGAAGCTTTTTGCAGGTAAACTACGATCCAAGTGGCTCGGACCCTTTATGGTAGTTGAAATATTTCCTC
Organism: Hibiscus trionum; assembly: GCA_030270665.1. NCBI lineage: Eukaryota > Viridiplantae > Streptophyta > Magnoliopsida > Malvales > Malvaceae > Hibiscus > Hibiscus trionum. Next base: position 2,539,990 of record BSYR01000064.1, on the reverse strand, counting down.
ACGGAGCAGTAAAAATTAGAGACGAAACAGGTACTCCGTTTAAAGTAAACGGTTAACGTCTAAAGCCGTATTATGACAATGCTCCGGTTGGCCTCGTCGGAGAAATTAATTTTGCAGATCCTACAATCTAAGCGAAACAGGTCGTCGAGCTAATGACGTTAAACAAGCGCTTAATAGGAGGCAACTCGTTTATTTTCTTTAATTTCCCTTTATTTTTAATATATTTTTCTTTATTTTTCGATTGGATTAATTCCTTTCACATTATTTTATTTTCTTTACTTTTATTTTTTTATTTTTTCCGATAATCCCTTGCTGATCGAGCTTTTGATTAAATATGTGCAGGAATATAGAACACGGTGGCAGAATCCATAGGACCATGGCTTATCATCTTATCCCGATTCCATAAATCATCATCCCTTATCACTTTGTTTTTAAAACCAAAACCCCCTTTTTCTACCAGGCTAGGATTTAGTCTTTCACCCATTTTCTTTAAAATTTGATTTATTTAAAATTCCCCTTTATCCCCTAGTCAAAAGTGATAACCCCTTCCCTTTTAAGAGATATTCTGTGGACCCTACCTTTTTTTAAAAGTCAGATTCAATTTTCACTTTCCTATTAAAACCAATCACCTCCCCATTACCTGCCATTTTTATCACCAATCACATCCCCTCTCTTCTCTATTTATTTTCATTAAAATATAACCCCCACACATATTCCAGCCGCATCTCTAGTCATCTTCAAACTAGCCTTCACCTTCACAACTTACACCACCATCGACCAACCATCGTCAACCTTCAAACCGCCGCCATGGTCCGAACTCGGGAGCAAGCTCGCCGCCGTCCCAACCAGACGAAACCGCTTGTCTTAGGAGGCATTCGCCGCATGCATCCGCTAGAGTTTGTGGCTCTCCCAAGTGATTCAGAGTCCTTCCAAGAAGCGCCACCGTCACCGCTGCACCTCCACAATGCACCAGCACATCAAGCCACAGCCGACAACGAGCCTACACAGCCTCCTGCCCTTCTTGAGCCCCGTCATGAACACGTTCAGGAGATCACACACGAACCAACACGGGTGGATCTAATCGCAACCAGCCACCGCGTGCTCCGCCCTCCCCGTCATGTTCTTTTCACTCCATGCCAACAGTGGACACCTCTAGCACGTCCAGCCGCTCACGAGCACGGTCGATATCACATCGGCCGCGAGTATCCAGCCCACTTCGGGTTTCCTCCTTGCACACTCACTCCGACCGAGCCGCACCATCCAACCAATCTATGCCGGACGCCTATCCTTCTTACTCGATGCCATCGATAGTCAAGTCCCCATTAGATGAGGTAAATTCTGTTTATAATATTCAACCATTATTAATCTATCACCCGGACCTTGGTTTTGCAGAAAATTTTGGTACGAGATTTCAAACGGGGACGGAGTAGCCGGGTTTATCGCATGCAAGTCGATCGGAGTCACCACCCCATGAAGCAATCTCGAGCGATAGTGCTTTATACGACGATCATCCTAACATACAAGAGGAACTGGAGCGTTATCATCGTGGACGTCATTTTTCGGTTCTACTCGAGGAGGTTTTACAAGGGTACTTGGACTTCGAGGGTGATGAGCTAACCCGATTCCACCAAATCCGACAACGCGGATTTAAAGTTTGTAAGTATATTCCAACGAACACTCTAGAATCTTTGCACTTACGTGAATCTGTCATGCATATGTTTGATGCTAGTGGTTGGAGTACGTATCCTACAATTCAATGCAACACATACTATGAGCTGCTATTCGAGTTTTATGCTACATTTACATTCCGTCGAAATCGCGTTGTGTCAATTCATTCTCCTGATGTTATTTCATTTCGATTGCTAGGTCAATATTTTCGAATGTCTCTTACCGAGTTTAATTTTTATATTGGTTCCGTGATTGATGTCATGGATCCCGGGTATCTAACGACTTTACTTGAGATACCACAGGATTTCGATAACGACCACTTCTATGAGACTTTGACAGGAGAAGCTGGTTCCATGTATAACCCTACCTCAACGAAAGATCGAGACATTCATAGCCCAGCTCTTTGCTACACCCATAGATTCCTTGCCTATAATTACTTCGGTCGTAACGACACATCTTCAACTTTGAGTAAGCTTGAACTTTTCTTTTTATGGTGTATGTACGTCGGAATAAAGGTAAATCTCGGTTATTGGTTCACCTACACGTTTGATCGTGTAACACAAACTAGTCGACCGCTTATTCTTGGACCATATATCACTAACCTTGCTTCACGGTTGTTTCCATTGACATTTGATACCTCACGTTTTACTTACGCTTTTTCGATGGATCCTTTGGATGCTAGGTGCTTGGACTCCATGGGGTTGCTTGCAGGTACTCTGGATGCACCATACATTGTTCCCCCGACAACCATTATGCCCCAAAACTTGCACGTTTTCTTCCGTATGCCCATACCTCGACCACCTCAAGATGACAGTCAACAATAGGACGCGAACGAGAGGCCTAATTCCATCGAAACAGACATTTCCGAGATTCTCTCTTATCTTCGGTCGGGAACGTCTCGTCGAGGGCGTGGCTGACACTAGCTCAGGGAGTCCTTACTTTTCATCTCTTTTACTTTAAATTTGATATACATTTTGGGACAAAATGACTTAAGTGAGGGGGAGTAAGAATTTGGGTCAAATTCTTTTTCTTGCTTATCCGTTTGGTTGTTCTCTTATTCTCTTGATTTGATTTAATTTAAGTTACTTGTTTAAATCCTTAGTTTGACCTTGTCTCATTGTTTCCGTATGATTTTGTATCTCTCTTGTTACAAATTTTAGGTTGCATGATAGATTTTGGCATGATTAGTTTTTCCATAAAATCCTTTTTATGACATTCCTTACTTTATTAATTGACATTATGCTTACCTAGGTACACAAGACAATTTTTTGTGAGTTTTTGAGCCTAATGAGCATTTACACTTATTTTTGCTCTTTGTTTCTTTGAGTGTGCCTAGCTAATTAGTTGCATTCTAGAGCTTGTGGTTTAAATTCTTTTCGAGTTTACATTATTTGAGTTTGATGCTTAAATGTGATTGAGGCACTAAGTTTTAACCCTTTCTCTTCCTAAAAATAAATTGCCTACCCTTTGATTATTTTCCCTTAGATTGCCAATTTTGAGCCTTGACCTTTTTCTTGAGATTCACCATATTTTAGCCAAATCCTTTTTTTTATTTCCATTATTTTTTGTCCCTTTTTCAAGACAAAATTGTCTTTAAAAAGATTCGAATCATGCAGTCTAGCAGAGTAGAAAATACACTGTGCAGAAAAAAAACTGTGCATAAACTGCTTTGAATATGTAGTGCAGAAAAAAATTGTGCAGAAAATTATTCGAATCTGCATTAAAAAAAGCAGAAAAAACAGTAGTGTAGTTCAAAAAAATACTGCAAAACAATTTTGATTCGAATGGAAAGAAAAAAAACAGTTTCGAATAAAATTTTTGGGATGATTATTGTCTTGAATTTTAACCCTAATTTTTCGGCCTTTATCCTACCCGAACCTTAGCCCCGTTACAACCCTTTTAAGACCTCTTGATTTTTGCATCACATTCATACTTATTAGTGGAGATTAGATTTAACCACAAGCTTATGGTAATGCTCTAACTAGTTTTGGCTCGAGTGATTTTCTCTACCCTTAAACACTTTGAGTGACATGAGCGATTCCTTGTGAGGGTACTTGGTTTGCATCCTTGTTGTTAGCAGGGTATTGGAATGTCGTTTTTGCGTAATTATTTCTAAGTCTTGTCATTTCTCTATTTGCTCCTTATTTTCTTTCAAGTTTAGATACTTAGTCATACTGGAAACTTTGATACTTCGTAAAATTAAGGATGATAACTTGAGCTTAGATTTGTTTGACTTTGAGATACTTGAGGACAAGCATCAGATAAGTGAGGGGGAATTTGATGAGTAGCTAGTTTGGTCAATATTTTCATGCTAATTATGCTTAATTGGTTGCTTTGTGATGAAGAATTGTGTCTCATTACGTGATTTTCTGTACAGGACTTCATGGCTGGAAAATAGATTAAAACAGGCCGGATTAGTGGGCATGAATTAGGGCATGAATGCACAGACTTGGCGACACATCAGCGGATGATGTCAACAACAATGATGATCGGATGATGACGTGGCGGCAGAAGTGAAAGCTTATCAGGATATTCCAATAGCTTATCGGATTCAGGATGACATCTTATCGGCCATGATTTGGATAAAGACTTGCGATTTATCTCTTTTATTTAATTTAAATATTTTTTAGAAATTATCTCTTAGGATTTATCTTTTGTAATTTGAATTTATTATCTTATCTCTTATCACTTAGGTAGTTTCTAGGGTTTTAGACTAGTATAAATACCCCATTGGGGTTAGACTCAGATATCTCATCATTTGTTCTTCACTTGTTTCTACTTGAGTTTTTAAAATCCTTTTCTCTTTCAGTCTTTATTTTCTTTACTTTATTTTCTTTTGAAAAAGATGCTAAGCATGGTTAATTCAATAATCATGCAAAGCTAAATTTTTTATAAGCCGTGGGCTACAACAATGACTCAAATCCAACGGGAGGATTGAAAAGCGCTTTAAAAAATTCGGGAATCTCTTTTAGTTTTCAAAAGCTAAACTTCAAACCAAAACGATTTTCGAAACAAAAGATTGACTTTATTCGAAATATGGTTTTCGGTTAATATGTGGGAGGAAGGATCGGCTATTGAAGCACATTCGACTTCCTGGGAACACACTTAGTAAATTGATTACTAAGGAAAACTGAGATCGAAACTGTTATTATTGAGATAACATAATTCGAGTTGGTTTTTACTGAACTTAAACGATTTTGATCTACAACATTGTTGTTGACTAGATAAACTTTGTTAATCGATATCAAAGATAGAACTTGGGTATTCGGTTACAAAAACGTAGTCTCAAGGATTGACCCTTGTAGGCAATTAACCGACGTGAGTCTCAAAGTAAAAATCTTGTCCAATGATCCGAGGAAAGTGAGTCAAAGCCAAAGCCAAAGCCTAAGGCTGATTTAAACACATTGAATTTATTTCTTTCTAAATTTCGCTTTAATTCCTTTGTCTTCTTGTTTATTTTACATCCCCCCTTTTTCATTTGATAATACTCAATTCACTTCTGCGCTTAGAGATCAAACGAATATAATCAGGAAGTTTCTTAGTCCCTGTGGGATCGACCCTTACTTCACTTTTACTACATTTAAATCCCTTTATTTATTTATTATTTGAGAAGAAGGAATTATTTTTGACGCGTAAACGACGCGTGTCACATGGTATTAGTGATTTAGATGTTGAGGTTAAGAAGGAGGACGTGCTACTGGGAGGGTGAGTACGCTGCCGATAATTCATTTCTCGGATAGGGTCCATGATTCTATAGATGTTAAGTTGGAGACATCAGTGATTATTCTTCTCATGGGGAAATCCATTGGATATCGGGCGCTCATTAATCGAATATAGACTATGTGGAATCCTATCGGGGACATGAGTCTCATCGACCTGTATAATGAGTATTATCTTGTTCGATTTGCTAATGAAGTGGATTTTTATAAGGTGCTTGCAGAGGGTCCGTGGGTTATTTACGGTAGCTATCTGAGTGTGCGGCCATGGAATATATATATTTTTACTACCAAAGTTCATCCTTCTCAGATTATGGTTTGGACCCGGCTACCCAAACTTCCATATAGGTACTATACCAAAAGTCTGTTTTGGTATATAGTTGTGGCCATTGGGAAACTTGTCCGGGTGGATTATAACACAACTGAAGGAAAGCGTGGCAGGTTTGCTCGCCTTGAAATTATTGTAAACCTTCAAAAGCCACTAGTTTATGGTATTGTTATTGATGGACAACGACATGATATTGAATATGAGGGATTGTCGTTGTTCTGTTATAAGTGCAGTAAATTTGGCAATTTGAAAGAAATATTTGGTGTTGAGCCGTCGCCGATGCGAGATGCGGAGAGTGCGAAGTTGCAGAGGGATCCTGCTGAGTTGTATGGACCATGGATGCAAGTGGTTAACCGTCAGAGGAGACCAATTGAATCTAAGAAGGCTCCGAGCAAGACAAATATAGGGACTATTATTGGGAATACTGCCAGGTCTCGGTTTGTGGTTATAACTAATGAGAACAATAGTGAGAAAGGTCGAGGCATTATAGATCCGGAAGCTCATGCTATAGAGAACAATGCGAGCCTAGATGGGGCAGCTGGATCGACGCCTTTGGCTCTAAAGGTAAAGGAGACAAGTAAGAATGTATCCTCTCCTAAGAGGTCAACTAGAGTTGTTGATGGCCGATGGAATGTATGGGTTGGTATACCACAAGATTTGCCTTCTAAGATTTGCATGGAGGTGCATGGTGTGACACATGGGACTCGGAAGGGGACGTCGGGGCCTGTTGCCTCCCAAGGGAAGATGGTGGCATCAAAGACATCTTTGGACTCTACTAGACATGGTGCTGTTCAGGTGGTGGAGCCCGAGTTAGGCCATGAAACCAAGGGAGTAAAGAGTAGGGTCTTGCCGAGTTCTCTAAGGGGTGTAGTTAGCAAGGGATCGTCCAAGAAGGTCACTGGGGTGCAAAAGCTAGACCTTAAGCAGAAGAAAAGGGATGACCGAGGTCAGTCCAATCCTGTTCTTGCTATATCTCTCTCAACACTTGTTTCGGATCTTGATAGGGCTGCAGCGACTGAACGTGAGAATTAGGCAACACCTCTATCGGAGCATATAATGGATGGATCTCAGGTCCAATGGCGAGCAAACTCGGTATTTGAGTAGCCGAGTACATCAGATATGCAAGTTAAGCCTCATGGTCTATTGTTGAGATATTTGTTTCGATATAACAAAATAAAATTGTTTTTGTAAGGTTTTTGACTTACATACATGTTTAATTACTCAAAACACTAAAAAACCTACAACCATACCAAAGCGGGCCTTGCCTGTACCGATACAGGCTTACTCCTATAATTCTAGAGAGGAACTCTGGTATCGATATGCTATGCAGCGTACCGATACCCCCAGTGTCGTACCGTTATAGAAGTATCACGTACTGGTATGCCCAACGGCTAGTTCTCTGATTTAAATGCAGGTATCGATACGGACATCATGCGTACCGATACTCTCTGCTCAGAACTGCCTCCAACGGCTAGAAAATGTTCCCAACAGCTCCAAATCATCCCTAACGGTCATAAAGAACCACAAGTTCATTCCTAACTATATTATGAAGGCCGAAAACTTGAAGATGGTTAGAGAACACATCCGAGCATAATGATATGGAGAAATTAGCCTTCAAGTCTTATTTCCTCATTTCTCTTGTATATAGTGTATAAAGAGTGCTTAATTGTTTTCATATTTTGTACTCTTGTGAGCTTAACATTTTTGTAAACACCCACCTTGTGAGATATTTAGTTTACCAAACAAACCTTGTAAAAGGGAGATGTTCTAGTTTAGCCTAAGTAAAAACTAGAGTGGTTCTATCTTAGCTATTGAAAAGATAGACTTGTAAAGGTTTCCTCTTGATCCTTCAAAAAAGGGAAGAATTCTTAGTGAATGGGTAAATCCTTAGTGGTGTGCTAAGGTAGTGGATGTAGACTCGGTTAGGTAGCCGAACCACTCCAAAATCCTTGTGCAAGTTGTTTAATTTTTTTATCGATTTAACCAATTCTTTTTGGAGTTCAATTAATCCTCTTGACGGTTTCGGAAGATCGATTCAAGCATGCTACAAGCTTAAAAATTGGTATCAGAGCCACGTCTCGATCAAATGACTAACATTCAGGAGTAAAGATCAATTGCTTGAAGTTTGCTGATTCAAGAAAATGGCTAGATTTTAAAGAATGCCGCTATCTCTCGTGTCCTCCTCTTTTCAAAAGAGATTCCTACTTCTAATGGAGCAATGTCATGAAGTATTTCCTCTAAGCACTCGATTTTGATGTTTGGAAAATAATCGAAGATGGTTATTTGGAAGTTCTATAGAAGAAGAAGAGAAGAAATGTGAATGACACGAAGAAGGCACAACTATGTGCCAAGGTTATGCACACTCTTCTTTGTGGCCTCAATGAAGGCGTTTCCTAGAACATCTTGACATGCAAAAGTGCCAAAAAAATGAGAGAAGCTTGAGAAACTCTATGGCAACAAGAATGGAGAGAAGAAAGATGATGTTTCATCATGTGCAATAATCTTCTCAACACCTAGGGTGGATGGTGTTATGGCTTATGAAGAGCCCAAGGTATTTTCTAACTCAAATGAATTAAATTCATATTCTTTTGATGAGTTACAAGATGCACTTGATAAATTATTTTTAGAATTTGAGATCGTGAATTCTAAATTTAAGAAAATGAGTTTTAAACTTGAAATTGAAAATGATTTTCTTTTGAAATCAAACTTGATTTTGGAAACCAAAACGAAATTTTGAAAAAGGATTTAGAGTTTTCAAAAATGAGCAATAAAATTTACGAAAAAGAAAATATTGATTTGAAAGTTAAGCTTGAAAGCTTAACAAAAGAAAAATAAATTATTTTTAATAATTTATCTTGTCACACAATGGCAAAATGCTCATATTGCCATTATCATAGTCATTCCTTGCATACTTGTCCTATAAAGAAGAGAAAATCTTATAGGATTAGACAAATATGGGTTCCTAAGGGAACTAGAGACGTTGAGATTAATGTTAACGAACTCAAAGCAATTTTGATACCAAAATCCAAATAATTGTCTCTTGTAAGTATGTTGGAGAAAATGGAAATAAATGCAAAGACATGAAAATGCTATAGTCACACAAGTGAAGAAAGTAGATAACCCCAAAGCTTAATGCCTTTAATCCTATATTTTTTGTTATCTATTTTTGATTGTTTAATTTTCATGCATATATGTGTTTTTATCTCAATACTTAAGAAAACATAACATTATTTGAGAGCTTTATGCATATGAGTATAATGGTTTCATTCATATGTTTGCATAAAGATTTTTAAAGTCTTGGATAAATTGAATTTCATATGCTCTTAACTTGATTTTATCTTGAAATTCAATGTCTTTTAAGTGTCAAGCATTTGAGCTAAATTTATTAAAATGGAATGCTTTGATTAAGGGGGAGCTTTGATTTTAAAAGGAAAATATCTTTTCTCTATTGTTCTGAACTTAATGTAATTTCAAACTTTGTTTGAATTATTTTTGACATAACAAAAAGGAGGAGAGATATGGTTTGAAATATTCATTTTCAAAAAGAAAAAAAAGAGTTTTTATTTTTTTTAAATATTCTATTTTTCAAAAATTATTTTACTAAGGGGGAGCAATCTAAAAAAACAAGTTTTCAAATGTTTTGTTATATCATAAATGAGGAGATTGTTGAGATATTTGTTTCAATATAACAAAGTAAAATTGTTTTTGTAAGAGTTTTTGACTTGCATCATGTTTAAATATTCAAAACAGTCAAAAACCTACAGCCGTACCGAAACGAGACTTGCCTATACCGATACGAGCTTGCTTCCAGAATTCCATAGAGGAATTCTAGTACCGATACGCTATGCAGCATACCGATACCCCTAGTGCCATACTGATATGCAAGTATCGTGTACCAATATGCCCAACGGTCTGCAACGGCTAGTTCTCTGATTTAAATGCAGGTACCGATACAAACATCACTACCTGATACCCTCTGCCTAGAACTGCCTCTAACGACTGGTTAAAATTTAGCTTAATATCTACTCTCTTTATTTTTTAATGGTTAAAATTATATTTTGGAATGTCAAGGGAGCACTTGACCCTGGGTTTAATTGTTCTTTTAAGTTATTGCTTAAGAATCGGAAGCCAGATATGGTAGTAGTGACGGGGCCTCGTATTAGCGGGGTTGATGATGATATGTTTATTCATCGTTTGGGGTTTGAGTTCTCCTATAAAGTGGAAGCTCAAGGGTTTTTGGGTGGCATTTGGGTCTTATAGCGTGAGACAAGTTCATTTCGATGTTCTTGCGGCGTCGAATCAATTTGTGCATAGGTTTTGCTCAGTCGTGAATTGTTAACGTTTTTTGTGTCTTTTGTGTATGCGAGTTTGGATGCTTTCAAACGACGTGTACTTTGGGACCAATTGAAGATTTTGGAACCAGAGAGGGGTTTGCCGTGAGTTGTGGGAGGTGATCTTAATGTTATTGGGAGTTCTTTGGAACGGAAAGGTGGGTCCCAACGTAGGACGAGTGTTTGTCGATTGTTTTGTGATTTTATGTTCGATACTGGGTTGATTGATATGGGGTTTAATGGTCTTGGTTTACATGGCGTCGTGGGTCTTTATTTCAGAGGTTGAATAGATGCATCCATAATACTAGGCGGTATGAGTGTTTTGCGATTCAGTTTTTTTAGTGTTGTTCATGAGTGAGAGACAACAACAAAGTGTTATAGATGTCACGAGTTCCTTTAAGCAATTTGGAGAATCTGAGCTTCGCTTTTTGCTTGGTGCCGTCACGATAGAAGAGGCGCGTCAAGTGGTATTCTCTATGGAACCTTTAAAGGCACCGAAGGTTGATGGACGGCATGTTGCGTTCTATTAGAGGAATTGGGATACAGTAGGTGATTCAGTGGTTAGTTTTGTTCAACATTTTTTCGAGGATGGGAACTTAGAAGATTGGGTCAATCAAACTCTTGTGGTGTTAATCCCGAAAGTGGAAGTGCCTGAGTTAATTGGTCAGTTTCGGTCTATTAGCCTTTGCACAATTCTGTATAAGGTTATTACTAAACTTAAAGCTGATAGGTTGAAGCCTTATTTACCTTCGTGGGTTGCTAATATGCAAGCTAGTTTTGTTTTGGGACGCCATATTACGGATAATATCATCATCACCCATGAAGTCATGCATTTGATGGCTTCCAAGTCGGGAATAAAGGCGTGGATAGCTATTAAAATTGACTTGGAAAAGGCTTATGATCACCTGAAATGATAATTTATTGAGGAGACATTCTTTGCAATGAGGCTTCCGGTTAAACTCATTGTGCTCATTATGAGATGTGTAAGCTCAGTTTCTACTTAGATTTTATAGAATGGTGTGTTGACGAGCTCTTTTCACCCTACTAGAGGCATTAGACAATGTGACCCATTTTCGCCTTACCTCTTTGTGTTATGTATGGAGAGATTGTTTGTAACACCCCAAAAACCGGGATAGTCGGATTTGAGTCTCGTTAATCGGAAACCTTATATCGAATAAAATTTTAAATATTGCAATGATATTGTCTGTGTAGTTAATTGCATCTTTATTAGACTTTAATTGAGTCAAATTAGTCTTTAAGGACCTTATTGAATCTATGAAAAATCGTTTAGTGGCCTAATTGGAAAAATTGGAAGTTTAGGGGGCAAAAGTTTAATCTATCAAGAGCTGAGGGACTAATCTTGCGATTAGCCACTCCTCAAGTTAAGTACCGTCTCCCTAGAAAATGAAATGAAATTCCTTCACTTGAAGAAAAGCCTTTTCGGCTCATTTGATTAAAGAAAGAGGAGGGGGGTAAAATTGAGTCAACCGAAACAAAACGAAGCAAGTGTCTCTCTTTCTCATCTTCATCATCTTCCTCTAAGCACACACCTCCATTGGAGAGCAAGCTTAAATTTTGCTTTTCTTCGTTTTAACGTCATCGAATCATTACTAGTAATCGGGTAAGCTAAACCCCTCAACTTATTATTGAATTCCATGGAGAAACTAAGCTTAACCTAAGCTAGGTTTTGGTTATCCATGGCCATGGTGTTAGTTTTTGATTATCCTAGTTTAGATATTGAATACGACATCGAAAAATTGTCCTAACGACTTTGTATTGATTTTTCCTAGCTCGGGATTCATTTCGGATCATCTGTCGACCGCATCGGAAGCTAGTAATAGAGGCGTAGTAATCCGAGAACTGTAGGAGCCTCGGATTTACAAGGTGAGTGTAGTAGAATCTCGGGATTAGGCGTGGAGCCTTCACGAGTTCAGTATTGCAATTTTTGATTATATGTCTAACATTAGTTACAAGGGTGATGCATTGAATAGAGAGTCATATACGTTGGTAAGCCCGATAAGCATTGCATTGGACATAAATATTGTCATTGATAGCAAGTATTGCTTATGTTATTATCATCGCATTTGGCAAGATTATTATTATTCATCATTGAACAAGCATTGATTCATCATTAAGTAAGCATGAGAACTATGAATATGAATTATGAGATTATGGATATGACTTTTGAATTAACAAGTATATGAATAATTGAATATAGCTATTGATAATGAACCTTGGATGTGAATGGATGATGGATACAATTGGCATGCCATAGAATTCATGAGCTTAGTGTACGAGTGGACTACGGTCCTAGGGCTACGACCTACATTGATTGGCGAGGCGGAGGGATGTGTATTGGTATTGGTCATTTGGCGAGGCGGAGGATATGGACCATACATGATTTGGCAAGGCGTATGAATTTGCAAACCCACTACCATGATTCAATCCAAGGGATAAACAAGAAATCTTATATGTTTAGCATTGAATATTAAAGCATGACATTAATGTTTAATAAGCATGAGATCATGTATATGCATCACTTGTTAAGTTTTTGCATTATATTTTACTACCTCACCAGGCAATGTATGCCTAACATGTTTCATATCATGCATTTTCAGGTTGAAAGGTCATTTGTGTGGAGATCGGATTGGTCGGGCAAGACAAGTCACTACAAGCCTTTAAATAAAGTATTTTGATCCTATGAACTCCTAGGAAGGTGGCAAAGTAGTTGAACGTTTTATTTGAGCCCATTTTGTTATGTATGTGTTATGCTTGTATCATGTTAAGGCCTATAGCTCAAAATGATCCTTTTATTGAAGTTCAAAGTAGCTAAAATTACATGTTAGGAGCCTAAAGGTTAAAAATGGGTAATCATATTCGTATGAACATGAAATTTGGAATGCTGGTAGTTTAAGTCATTGAAAAGTTGCATGTGAAGTTTTGTTACATTTGGACATCGTTTGGTTAATCAATTCGACCTTAAACCAACAAAAATCTGTTATTACAGGTCACCCGTATCGAAACGGGAATGCTCATATCGATACAGTTAAGCATATTTGGACCATGTAATAGAGCGTTTATGTACATATTTGAGGATCATATCAAAACATTTTGCCTCCGAGATCTCCTGTTTCGGTACGAGTTGATGGTCGTATCGAAACGTTTTGCCTCTGTGAACCCCCGTACTGATACGAGTCTATCCTGTATCGAAACGGGTCAAACCATAGTCAAGTCAAAGTTGTTGAAGTCAACCCGTATCGATACTGGTCTCACCTGTATCGATACGGTCTGAAAATCAAGTCAACTTGGGTTGACCATCGTGCAACCGTATCGAAACGGTTTAGGGGTGTTTCGGTACGCAGTCAGTTAAGTTTGTTAAAAGTAACAATTTGAAGTCTATAAAGTTTATAGTTTAGTCACTAATCCTTGAATGACCTAATGAACTTGGTAAATGATCTCTAAATTGTATGAAATTTTACAAGCATGCTCAGGTTGCATCGAATTTTTTTGTTGTATGTTTGTTGTCCGGAAGGTCCTTAAATTTTCGTGTTTTACAATTTAGTCCCTGTTACGTCCAATTGTTTTAATTTGACCCTAGATGATTAAATTTTCGTTCCTATTGGACAAATTGGACTAAGCTAGTTATCTGATAAAGTATTAGAGTTTATTTATGATTTCTAATTGATAAGAAATGAAATGATGTTACATAATTCTTTGATTTGTTCGTCGGTAGCATTTATCGACCCGGTCTACGACCAATCCAGGTAGAGGGGTGTTACATTTGTGGTATCAGAGCTAGAGTTTAGTCGATTCTAGGACTAAACTGAAGCTTGTTGTATTGTTGTGGTATTACTTTGCCACCTAGGAGTTATATATCTTGTGTATATGGTGACTTGTCGACTAATCCGATCTTTGTTATAGATATGTCTTGAACTAATGAAGCTCGTATTAACGAGCCTGACACCGGCTCCTCAACCCATGGCGAGGAGATAGGAGGAGAAAATCCTCTAAGTCCACCGCACCCGCAAGTACCCCCGGTCTAGAATGCGCAGCCTGTAGCCCTTACCGCTCAGGCTGAATGTTATCAGAACATGGCTAATATGTTCAAAGAGTTTATGGCTGCGATGCAAGCACCACCACCCGTTCAGTCTACCCCTCATGTTGCCCAGTATGTTCGTGCCCCTGTGGACAAGTTGGCTTCGCTCCGAGCCTATTCCTTTACCGAACAAGACGATGACAATCCCAAAGTTGCTGAATATTGGCTAGACAACACGCTGCGTATCCTGAACAAGCAGTTGCAGTGTTCGGATAAACAAAAGTTGCAGTGTGCTATTGTGTTATTGACCAATGAAGCTCTCATGTGGTGGTAAACCACTATTCTCACAGTTCCCGAAGAATCGACCACCTGGGAATTCTTTCTTCGAGAATTTCGAAATAAGTATATCAGTGAATATTACCTTGCAGAAAGGCGGAACACCTTTCTCCATCTGAAGCAAGGTGGGCGACCTATCGAGCAATATATCCATAATTTCTGCAAATATTGCCGATGCGAAGCTGAATTTATAAAGAAAGAAGAAGACAAGTGCAAGATGTTCATAGCTGGCCTTAGCAATGAGCTACAACCCATGTTTACGGCCCTTGGCATCATCAACTTTCAGGATTTGGTGAACCGAGTTAAGGCTACGAAGGCTGCTCAGAGAGCTCAGAGGGGGAGCATGTCAGACAGATCCGAGAAAAGAGCACGTGATGATTCTCGACCTCCTAGATGGAATAAGAAGGGCAAGTATCAAGGCTCGAAGCAAGCTTCGTATCCTTAGCCCTCTTGCTCCGGAAATATTGAGAAGCCCATGACTGTCTCTCAGTCTTTGTCCAAGGCGGCCTCTGTTGAGAGTACTGGAGGCTCGGATCGAGGCACGCAACATCCGGTTTGTAACTTTTGTCAGAAGAGACATCAGGCAAGGCAATATCGCAAGCAGACTGGAGCATGTTTCTTCTGTGGAGAGCATGGACATTTCATCCGGGATTGTCCTCAAAATCCCTCCAAGTTTGTAGCTATACATGGAGATATTACATCGCCTGCTCAGTCCTTCCGAGGGAAAGCACCAAGACAAGTACCATCGGGAGCTTCAGGGAGACCCGGTGGCTCAGGGAAGTTTGGCAATAAGCAAGAATCAAAGGCCTCTGCACATATGTACCACGTAAGAAGCTGAGAGGAGGATGGCGAGCCTAACGTCATTACAGGTACGATTATGTTATACTCGCATTCCTTGTATGCTTTGATAGATCTAGGATCTACGCACTCCTTCATAAGCACATAATTGGTTAAGAGTTATGAGATGTCTAGTGAACCTATAATACAAAGAATCTCTGTGACCAACCCGTTAGGTGACTGTGTCATAATAAGCTTCGTATGTAAGAATTGTCCAATAATGGTCCAAGGAGTTCCATTTCCAGCGGATCTCCTAGCTTTGCCAATCCATGAGTTTGATGTGATACTAGGAATAGACTGGCTTAGTAAACATCATGCATTGGTAGATTGTTGTAAGAGGAATTTGTATCTCTGGGGTCTAGGTAAGGAAACTGTAGTTCTAATGAAATCTCGGAACCCTACATTGCAAGCTTTAACCTTAGAAGCTAAGAATGGACCTCGGATACAAGATATTGATATAGACTGTGAGTTCCTTGATGTCTTTCCTGATGAACTTCCGAGTTTACCTCCGACCCGTGAAGTAGAATTTGGCATTAAAGTACAACCGGGGACTACCCCAGTTTCCATCACACCTTATCGAATGGCTGCAGTAGAATTAAAGGAGCTAAAAGTTCAGATTTAAGAATTGCTTGATAAAGGCTTTATTCGGCCGAGTTCTTCTCCTTGGGGAGCACCGTTCCTTTTTTCGTGACGAAAAAAGATGGTTCCACGAGGTTGTGTATTGATTATCGGCAACTGAATAAGGTGACCATCAAGAATAAATATCCATTGCCTAGAATCGATGATCTATTTGATCAACTCAAGGATGCTTTGGTGTTCTCCAAGATTGATTTAAGGTCTGGGTACTATCAGATGAGAATGAGGGATTGTGATGTATCCAATACTGCTTTTCGCACAAGGTACGACCACTACGAGTTATTGGTAATTCCTTTTGGTCTAACTAATGCTCCGGCGGCTTTCATGGACTTGATGGAATCGAATCTTTCAACCTTATCTTGATAAGTTTGTCGTGGTTTTCATTGATGATATTTTTATCTATTCAAAGACTACTGAAGAGCATCGTGACCACCTTCGCATTGTGCTTCAAACCCTTCGTGAGAAGCAGCTATATGCTAAGTTCTCTAAGTATGAGTTTTGGCTCACTGAAGTTTCCTTCTTAGGGCATATTGTATCGACTTCAGGCATTCAAGTGGACCCGAAGAAAATTCAAGCTATCCTTAATTGGCACCCACCAAAGAACATTGGCGAAGTCAGAAGCTTCCTCGGCCTTGCCGGCTACTATAAAAGATTCGTCAAAGGATTTCCTATGATAGCTGCACCTTTGACTAAGCTTCTACGGAAGGAAAAACCGTTTGTGTGGACCGAGGAATAATAGAGAAGTTTTGATCAGTTGAAACAAGTATTGACTCATGCAACCTTCCTGACCCAACCCGAGTCAAGGAAGGATTACACTGTTTATAGTGATGCCTCGCATCTCGGGTTAGGATGTGTTCTAATGAAAGAAGGAAAAATTGTTGCCTATACATCTCGACAATTCAAGCCACATGAGATGAGTTATCCCACTCACGATCTAGAATTAGCCGCGATTGTCTTTGCCTTGAAAATCTGGAGGCATTATCTCTACGGAGAAAAATGCTATCTTTTTACCGACCATAAGAGCCTTAAGTATCTTATGACGCAAAAGGAGTTGAACCTTCACCATCGAAGGTGGATGGAACTCCTCAAGAAATATGACCTTGTTATCGATTATCACCCAGACAAGGCTAATGTTGTAGCTGGTGTGCTCAGCCGTAAATCGATGCCTTGTAAGTATTATTAATACGATCATAGTTCTTTGATTCATCATATAGTATGGTTTATCATGAATTCCATTCTTTGTAGCTCCTCGAGCTATTAATGCTCATTTCCGTCTTCAAAGGCGTTTTGGCCTTGTAGCTGAACTCCAAGTTCAGTCTACGATCATTTCGAGAATCAAAGCTTTGCAAGATCAAGATCCTGAGCTCAAGCCATTGCTTCGATACTTCAGGATAGTCCTGATTTCAAGGTTAATTCCGAAGGGCTCCTATGTTTCCGTGATAGGATTTGCGTACCCACCGATGAAACCCTTCGTAATGACATCCTTAAGAAGGCTCATTCGAGTTCATTTTCGGTTCATCTGGGGTCTGTGAAGATGTACAAAGACCTCCGTGAATTGTATTGGTGGCCAGGAATGAATCAAATCATAGTAGATTTCTTATCTCGATGTCTCACATGTCAACGTATTAAGGCTGAACATCGTGTCCCTTCTGGGTTATTGCAGCCTATCGATCCATCAAAATGGAAGTGGGAGAAGATCACAATGGATTTTGTCAGTGGTCTACCTCTAACTCCCACGAAACACGATGCTATATGGGTCGTTGTAGACCGTCTCACCAAGTCAGCACACTTCATTCCAGTTCGGATGGATTACGGACTTCCTAAGCTAGCTGACTTGTATATCAAGGAAGTGATTAGACTCCATAGAGTACCATTGTCTATCATATCCGATCGGGATCCACGTTTTTCATCTTGATTTTGGAAGACCTTACAAGGAGCTATGGGTACTAAAGTTAATCTTAGCACGACCTTTCACCCTTAATCTGACGGCCAATCAGAAAGGGTAATTCAGATCATGGAAGACATGCTTCGAGCGTGCATCATTGATTTTGGTGGCACTTGGGAGAAATCCTTACCTCTCATTGAGTTTTCCTATAATAACAGCTACCATGCTTCCATCAAGATGGCACCGTATGAGGCATTATATGGCAGACGATGTCGTACTCCTTTATGTTGGTCTGAGTTGGGTGAAGGTAAAGTTTTGGGCCCTGAATTACTTCGGGAAACTGAAGAACGAGTCATCATCGTTCACGACCGTTTGAAAGATACCTTTGGTAGGTAGAAAGATTATGCCGATCTTCGAAGACAGGATATCGAGTATGAAGTAGGCGAGAAATCTTTCCTCAAGGTCTCACCATGGAAGAAAATTTTGAGGTTTGGCAAGAAAGGAAAGTTAAGTCCCCGATTCATCGGACCTTTTGAAGCCACAGAAAGAGTTGGCCTTGTAGCATATTGTTTGCAGCTACCTTCCGAGCTAAGTAAGATTCATGTTGTCTTTCACGTATCGATGCTTCGGAAGTACCGTTCTGATCCTTCGCATGTTCTAGAACTCGAGTCGGTGGAAATCAAACCAAATCTAACCTACGAGGAGGAACCCATCTAGATTCTTGCAAAAGAAGTCAAGAGACTTCGTAACAAGTCTATATCCTTAGTTAAAGTACTATGAAGGACCCATTCCGTGGAAGAGGCTACATGGGAACCAGAGGAAACCATGAGGAAGCAATATATGCATCTCTTCGTTTCAGGTAAGAATTCGAGGACAAATTCTTTTTAAGGGGGGAAGAGTTGTAACACCCCCAAAACCAGGCTAGTCGAATTTGGGTCTCGGTAATCAGAAACCTTATATCGATTTTTTTTAAATATTGCAAGGACATTGTCTGTGTAGTTAATTGCATTGTTATTAGACTTTAATTGAGTCAAATTAGTCTTTAAGGACCTTATTGAATCTATGAAAAATCATTTAGTGGCCTAATTGGAAAAAATGGAAGTTTAGGAGGCAAAAGTTTAATCTATCAAGAGTTGAGGGACTAATCTTGCGATTAGCCCCTCCTCAAGTTAAGTATTGTCTCCCTAGAAA
This sequence comes from Hibiscus trionum, assembly GCA_030270665.1. Classification (NCBI taxonomy): domain Eukaryota; kingdom Viridiplantae; phylum Streptophyta; class Magnoliopsida; order Malvales; family Malvaceae; genus Hibiscus; species Hibiscus trionum. The sequence goes on along the minus strand of BSYR01000064.1, from coordinate 2,521,026 downwards.
ATGAAATGAAATTCCTTCACTTGAAGGAAAGCCTTTTCGGCTCATTTGATTAAAGAAAAGGGGGGGGTAAAATTGAGTCAACTGAAACAAAAAGAAGCAATTGTCTCTCTTTCTCATCTTCCTCTAAGCACACACCTCCATTGGAGAAAAAGCTTAAATTTTGCTTTTCTTCGTTTTAACGTCATCGAATCATTGTTAGTAATCGAGTAAGCTAAACCCTTCAAGTTATTATTGAATTCCATGGATAAACTAAGCTTAACCTAAGCTAGGTTTTGGTTATCCATGGCCATGGTGTTAGTTTTTGATTATCCTAGTTTAGATATTGAATACGATATCGAAATATTGTCCTAACGACTTTGTATTGATTTTTTCTAGCTCGGGAAATCATTTTGGATCATATGTCGACCCCATCAGAAGCTAGGAATAGAGGCGTAGTAATCCGAGAACCGTAGGAGCCTCAGATTTACAAGGTGAGTGTAGTAGAATCTCGGGTTTAGGCGCGGAGCCTTCCCGAGTTCATTATTGCGAAATTTGATTATATGTCTAACATTAGTTACAAGGGTGATGCATTGAATAGAGAGTCGGATACGTTGGTAAGCCCGGTAAGCATTGCATTGGATATCAATATTGTCATTGATAACAAGTATTGCTTATGTTATTATCGTCGCCTTTGGCAAGATTATTTTTATTGATCATTGAACAAGCATTGATTCATCATTAAGTTAAGCATGAAAACTATGAATATGAATTATCAGATTATGGATATGACTTTTGAATTAACAAGTATATGAATCATTGAATATAACTATTGATAATGAACCTTGGATGTGAATGGATGATGGATACAATTGGCATGCCATAGAATTCATGAGCTCAGTGTACATGTGGACTACAGTCTTATGGCTACGACCTACATTGATTGGCGAGGCGGAGGGATGTGCATTGATATTGGTCATTTGGCGAGGCAAAGGATATGGACCATACATGATTTGGTGAGGCGTAGGAATTTGCGTATCCACTACCATGATTCAATCCAAGGGATAGACAAGAAATCTTATATGTTTAGCATTGAATATTAAAGCATGACATTAAGGTTTAATAAGCATGAGATCATGTGTATGCATCACTTGTTAAGTATTTGCATTATATTTTACTACCTCACTAGGCAATGTATGCCTAACATGTTTCATCATGCATTTTCAGGTTGAAAGGTTGTTTGTGTGGAGATCGGATTGGTCGGGCAAGATAAGTCACTACAAGCCTTTAAGTAACGTATTTTGATCCTATGAATTTGAGCCTATTTTGTTATGTATGTGTTATGCTTGTACCATGTTAAGGCCTATAGCTCAAAATGGTCCTTTTATTGAAGTTCAAAGTAGCTAAAATTACATGTTAGGAGCCTAAAGGTTAAAACTGGGTAATCGTATTCATATGAACGTGAAATTTTGCATGTGGTAGTTTAAGTCATTGAAAAGTTGCATGTGAAGTTTCGTTACATTTGGACATTCTTTGGTTAATTAATTCGACCTTAAACCAACAAAAATCTTTTATTACAAGTCACTCGTATCGAAACGGGAAGGACCGTATCGATAGGATTAAGCATATTTGAACCATGTGATAGAGCGTTTCGATACAGGTTTGAGAACCGTATCGAAACATTTGGCCTTTGAGATCTCCTGTTTTGGTACGAGTTGATGGCCATATCGAAATGTTTTGCCTCTGTGAACCCCCGTACCAATACGTATCTATCCTGTATCGAAACGGGTAAAACCATAGTCAAGTCAAAGTTGGTGAAGTCAACCCGTATCGATACGGTCTGAAAATCAAGTCAACCTGGGTTGACCATCGTGCAACCATATTGAAACGGTTTAGGGGTGTTTCGATACACAATCATTTAAGTTAGTTAAAAGTAACAATTTGAAGTCTGTAAAGTTTACAGTTTAGTCACTAATCCTTGAATGGCCTAATAAATTTGGTAAATGATCTCTAAATTGTACGAAATTTTACAAGCATGCTCAGGTTGCATTGAATTTATTTGTTGTATGTTTTTTGTCCGAAAGGTCCTTAAATTTTCGTGTTTTATAGTTTAGTCCCGGTTACGTCCAATTGTTTAAATTTGACCCTAGATGATTAAATTTTCGTTCCTATTGGACAAATTGGACTAAGCTAGTTATCTAATAAAGTATAAGAGTTTATTTATGATTTCTAATTGATAAGAAATGAAATGGTGTTACATAATTCTTTGATTTGTTCGTCGGTAGCATTCTGCGACCCGGTCTCCGACCAGGCAAGGTAGGGGGTGTTACATTGTCTCAGGCGATTGATAGTAAAGTCAGTGCTGGGCTTTGAAAGCCGATAAGGCTAGCTCGGAGGGGACCACAATTGTCACACTTATTTTCCGCTGATGATATGGTGTTATTTGTTGAGGCATCTATGGAGCAGGTGCTCATTATCAAAGACGTAATGGAATGGTTTTGTGGGATATCAAGACATAAAGTTAGTGTTGTCAAGACACATATTTTCTTTTCCCGGAACTATCAGGCTAATTGTCGTACTAGCATCGGTCAAGATTTTGGATTTGAGGAAGTTGAGGACCTTGGTTGGTATCTTGGGGTACCGTTGTTGCATTAGAGGGTCACTAGAGTAACATACTCGCATCTTCTTGACCAGATGAGTGCGAGATTGTAGTGTCCCAATTTTGGGCTTAGAAGTTAGCCGGGTTCGGCTAAGAGGTTCAAGTGAACCGGTTCGAGCGAGTCATGCTAGTTTTAGGATTAATTTGAAATAAATGGTTTTTGAGGGAGATAAAATATGGAAAAATATTTTATAATCTTAAAATAATGTTTTGAAGGTTTTGGAGAGTTCAATTTGATGAAATTGGATGGATTTAATTGGAATTTTGAAAACGGCGTCTAATTTGTAAAAAATTGCAAAATACGTTTTAATGACTAAATTGAAGAGGGCTAAAACTTAGAATCCTTAGGGAGCTATTACACCAAGGTGTTATTAGCTATTTCCCTTGATTTTGTGTTTTAAAATGATTTAATTAATTGATTTATTAAATGAGAAATGATAAAAAGGATTTTAAAAGGCTAAACATTTTATTATGTAACTACTTTTCTTCTAAACTTTTCTCTCAACTTTCCCAGTAGCCAAACTACCTTTTCATCACTAAAATCTCCAGAGATTTATCTCTTTTCATCCACTTTTGATTTCTAAACGATGCTCATGGATTTCTACATCAACTAGCTAAAGATTTCTTGAAGGATTTTTTCTAAATCATTGCAAATAAGGGGAAAAGCTTGTGTTAGAGGTGATCTTTCTTTTCTCTCTTCTAATAAAGGTTTTTTATTGAAATTCCCAAGAATTTGGCTCTCTAATTATGTTTTCTTAACAAGATTTCATGTTTAATTTGATGAAAATGGTTAAATCAAGCTTAAATGGTGATTTTGAATGATTTTCGTATTTGATCTGATTTGGCTGAGTTATGATTGATTTTAATCATATTTTGGATGTTAAATGATGTTAAAATAAAGGTTTTATAATAGTAATCCCGAAATGAGTTGGATCTCTAATTGTTAGATTGTTAGATTTGAGGGTTTTGTGGTGTTAGTATGAAATCTGAGTTGCTGGAGGTATAATGATGTAATTAGGTTGATTTTGGATGTTGATTGATGTTTAAAAATGGATGAAAGTGATAGGTTTTGGCTGGGCTGAGTTTGTAGTGTGATCGAAGGTATTTTCGGTTGTTTTGGATAGACATTTTGGTGTTTTTAGGCAGAGCAGTGGGTAGCTTTATTTGTTGGAGATTTTAATGCATTGTGATGAATTAATCCTCTGTTCTTGTGTGGTATAAACATGGGAGAACATATAGGTAGCAATCAGTGAAGGTTCTGAGCTTTGATTGCTTGGATTCGCGTCAGCTAATCGAGTTTGTGCGTGTCGGTGAGTGAGAACGCGAATTTCAGTTTTGAAAGCTTTTAAAAGGTGATTTGGGAACTTAGTAGTAAGCTTGAAACACTTAACTAAGTTCGGAAGTAAGTGAAAGGAATTTCCTCTCTCGGCTGTGCTATTATGTGATGATTTATGCACTGTTTTGAATCATTGGTTTTACCTATTGTTAAAGCATGTTTATATGAATGTGGTTACTATTTTTAATGATGAAATGTTGAAGAATGCTCATGTTAAGTGATCCTTGAGGTATATGAATTATACTTGTGATTTTAAGTATGGTTTAATGCTTGGTAATGTGGTTTGTTGATGATGCTTTGAAAATAATGAGTTATGTATTAAATATGAATTATATTGGCAAGTGATGTTTTGAAATAGTTTATAAATGATATCGGATATAGTTAGTCGGCTATAGGATTGAGTGCACTTTAAAAAGTCTCCTTAGATGTCGAGGGGTTGGTGTCCCGTGTCTCCGTCCAAGTACCCTAATGATCGAGGAGGTTGGTGTCCCGTCTCTCGTTAATGGTTGAGCATATAACCGATGATAGGATTGATGTCCCTATGGGTTGTAATTGTACCCGATTGATAGAGTACCTTTGGTTGTGGATGTACCAATTCCGATTAAGATGGCTTGAAGTGTCGGGTAGACACTTGTTGTAATCTGTGTATCCGATATGAGGTTTTGAGTTTTGAACTTGTTTAATGATCACTTGTAAGCCAATATAATTGATGATGTATCATGAAATGGTTTATGTTGCGTAATGTGGTTTATGCATGTTTTACTCTTTAAGCTTTGCATATGGTAGATATGCATAGGAAGGATTAAATTGAGTGTGGTTTGGAATTTTTCGATGATTCATGATACATATGGCATGATGTTTAACATGCTAATTTGATTGAGGAAAGTGCATGGTTTTTTATTTATTTAAGAAAGGGCATGATGGTTTTCAAATGATGTTTTAGCAAATTGAAATGAGATTTCAATGTGGACATGAAAATGGTTTTAACGCATTGATGGTGTTTTGCTTATGAGCCTCCTCACTAAGCCTTGTGTGCTTACACTCTCATTTGTCCATCAATGCAGATAATTGAGGTTTTGGAGGCAACAAGAGGCAAGGGATTCCAAGAGACTTTGCTTAAGAAAGTATGTTTCGGTTTAGACTAAAGTAATAAGGGCAATGAGGGATCCGTTGAATTGTTGAGAGATTTGTGTACACTCCCTTTTGTGCAAGTTTGGTTTGCTGTGTTAGACTTGTAAATGGCCAATGGTTTATGCTTTACTTTGCATTTTGGTATCTTGCTTGGTATGACAATAGGTTGCATGCCTATAGTTTACCTTTGATGCAAATGTTCATGCTATGTTGATGAATATGCCATGGATGCTTGAGGATTGATGCTTATATATGTTGTATGCATATTGGAAGCATGTTGGATTGTTATAGATTGGATTAAAGTACACTCGAGCCTGTACCGAAACAGAGTGCCTGAAATGGCCTTAGGGTTTCGAAACAGGGAGGGGTGTTTCGGTACGTTTGGCTACTAAAAGGTTGTGTTCCGAAACAGGTTTGAGGTAGTATCAAAATGGCCTCGTGTACCAAAAAAAACAACCTTGTTCTGAAACGAACGTTTCGATACAGGGTAACATGTACCGAAACACCCTACAGTTAAGTTGGTTAGTGGAATCTTCTGAAGTTCTGATTCTTTACGTTTTGATCCTTGAATATTGTGGATGCAATTAAATAAGCTTGGGTTGTTGTTTCGAGTTGAGATTTGACAGAGATGCATGTAATGTGATTAATTAAAGGTTGGTAGCTTAAAAAGTGATGAAGTCCCTATATTTTGGAAAAATTACAAAATAGTCCCTAAAATATGATTACATACAATTGAGTCCCTATTTGTTGTCTGATCGAGTTGCAAATTATTCCAATGCGATGTTTATCACATAGGGTGTATAAGAGCATCTAGAAAAGATAAAATGAAAAAAATTAGGATCATTTACTGAGGTAAACTTCCTAGTTTACTTCAGTATTCCCTATGTGACCCGTTCGGTTCGATCTTTCGCCCAGACCGGGTCGAGGGGGTTGCAGAGATTACCAGGGTGGGAGGCGAAATCCTTGAATCTAGATGGAAGGATAACATTGGATAAAGCCGTTTTACAGGCAATTCTGGTTTATGTGATGCAATCCACGTGGATGCCGAAAGGGACTTGCGAGGATATGGAGAAATTGATACGCCGATTTATGTGGGGTTCGAACGATGGTAAGAAGGGCGTTAGTCTTGTACCTTGGAAGATGATTTAACGACCTCTGGACGAGGGAGGTTCATGGTTTAAGGATTTGCATCATCAAAATAGTGCCTTCTTGATGAAGATTGGTTTCCAATTATTGACTGAAGCGAATAAACTTTGGTGCAGGTTCTAAGGGAAAAATACAAGTGGGAGGAGGTCTTGCCTTTGACGATTCATCGCAACAATAGCTCTAGACTTTGTAAGGGTTTGAGTAGCATTTGGGAAGATGTTAAAGAGAGTGTGAATTGGGAGATCCGAGATGGAACTAGTACGGATTTTTGGTAAGATAATTGGCTTGACTCTTCTGGGCGTTTAATTTTCTCTTGCATATCCGATGGTGCTCCACGACCAACAATGGTCTCGGATATGGTGAGTGCCTCGGGGGAGTGGGATTGGGAAAGGTTGTCGTTGCACCTGCATAATGATATCTTGGAGAAAATGGCTGTAATGAATCCTCCGCAAGCTCACCTAGGGCTTGATAGTCCGAGCTATAGATGGGATGATAGACGTGTAATCACACTTCGATCGGCATATGGTTTCTTGCTTAATATAGGGGCTCTGAATCTAGGGACTAAATGGCGAATGATATGTCACTTAAGGGTTCCCTAACGTATAAAAGTGTTCCTCTGGATCGCGGTTCACCAACGCCATCTCACGAATGTGGAGCGTGTACGACGACACCTAGCATTGTCGGAAGAGTGTGAGATTTGTCATGGGGGCTCGGAGGACATGGATCATGTGCTTCGTTATTGTATAATAGCTCGGGGCTTGTGGGAAAGGGTGGTGCGGCATGATCAGCATGGGACTTTTTTCAGGTTCTTTTGATGATTGGATGCAAAGCATCATTACAGGCCACAAGTCGGGCATGTTGAATGGTGTAGTCTGGAGTATTTGGTTTTCTGTATATTACTGGCTAATTTGGAAGACTCGGTGTAGCTTGGTGATGGATGCAGAGTTTGTTCTTCGTGGGGACATCCTAAGTCGCGGTGATCGGTTGTTAGAAGAGTGTTGTCGATTTCTTCCCCAGCCGAGGCGAGATGTGGTTAACCGTCCCCAGTCAACGTTGCATTGGCTTGCGCCTGCATCGAGATGGATAAAGGTATTTGTTGATGCAACAGTGAACACTAGGGATGACCGGGCATCGATCAGTAGAGTGCTTCAGGATGAGGTAGGAGGTTGGTTGTTCGGCTTTTCAAGATATGTGGGTAGATGCTCGGTGCTTCTTGCGGAGCTATGGGCTTTACATGATGGCTTAATCCATGCCTGGTCGTTAGGGTATAGACGTGTTGAGGTGGAGACCGACTGTAAGGAGGTTACTCAAAATATTAATCGTACGTTGAAAGCTTTGGCAAATAGTGCTTTGGTTAATGCCACTTGCGAGATTCTATGACAAGATTGGCACGTGGTGGTTCGTCATGTTAACTGGGAAAGAAACGGTGTTGCAGATAAGCTTACATTGTTGAGCTGTAATGGGACTATAGCGACGTCGACCTTCTTGGAGCCACCAACTGGAGTGGTTGCGTTGGTTGGTAAGGAACGGGAGCGTTGCATGAGAGTTGGCATGGATTTAGAACACATGCAAGGTGTAGTTTCTGGAGCTGGGGCAAGACTGCATGTGGATCCAGGAGGTTGAGTGGTGGGGTTGGTATGTTGGGTGGCTTGTGTTGGGTAAGGTAGAAGTTTGCTTTTTTCTTTTGTTTATGTAGTCGAGATTTTTCTAGTACGTTTTTTTGTTAGTTATTTCTATGGGTACTCTTTTCTCTTATTTAGGTTTATGGGTTTTTAACGATGCCTATAGTTATACCACACCTTCATTATTATAAAAAAATATATATATGTTTTTATCATTTAACTATCACATGAGAATTGAGCAAGCACATTTGGTTGGTTGGCCAAGCTGCTCATCTTTGTTCCTTCGTATTTTCTTAGGTCATGGGTTCTTGTCCCACTAGGAACACTTCCCTTCCTTCCCTAAAGTCCCCTTCCCATTCTCTCTAAGTAGGATCAAAATTAAATTTAAGATTTGTCAAAAAAAATAGTTTGCCTCTTGTCCTTTTTGAGATAGTGCCGCGAAGGATAATGGTCACATTTCCTGATTGCCCCTTCGCCTCTATTAGCTTCCAAGAACTAAAACACATGCTTCAGCTGATGTTCCACATTTCCAGGCTCATCTTGCATGTCCGAAATGAAAAGAAATGTTATGACATTGTTTTTTTCATGACAAATCCTAACGGGAAACGAATGGACCAATGAGCATTAAAACTAAGATACATGTGATGCTTGAGACACTGAATTCTCTGCAACCGGTGGCTTGATTTCGATGATGGCAAACCAAGTACCACCATCTTCTGTTGCACTGAGTTGACTCGTTTCTAGCTCAACCACTTGGAAGCCTTGAGCCGTCAACTGATCCAAGCATTCACCGGTCCATGGCCTCATCTCGGTGGCAGCCCATACTTGGGTGCCTTCTCCACAAACTCTTTTCAGCGTCTTACCTAATCCGATCATAGCTTCTGAATCATACAACACATCGCTCATCAAAACTATATCAAACGTCATTTCACTCACTGACTCATCCGACCCCCAAACTAGTTCTCTCACCCCAATTTTCCCCATAAACCCGTTGGCTTCGACGTTGTTTAAGAGTCCAGGGAGGAGCTGTTGGACGTCAGTGAGTACCACTCGGGTGGCGCCTAGCAAAGCTGCTGTCAAGCCAGGGAGACCGGCACCAGCTCCGAGTTCGATCACAGTCTTGCCTTCAACATTGAGGTGAGTGGACATCCAGTGGGACAAAAGAAGGGACGACTCCCATACCCATGAGCCGGTGAGTGGGCGACCGGTGACCGAGTCATAGACATCATCGAGTTCGTAGACGAAAAGTTTGTGGGCTGCGCTCGCTACTTGAATTTCTCTTATTACACCCATGCACTTGAGGTAAGCAGGCTGGTCTGCCTCACCGTTTGTATTGCCTTGCCGGTATTCTTTCTTGCATTTATATATGAGGGGATTTTATCCTATTATTATTATTACGCTAAATATTGCCTTCCCCTCCATTCTATTCTAAAAACAATAACTAAAAATTTCTCAAAAATCTCTTAAAATACACAACTATTTTTTAGAATGTCAGAATTGAAAACTATTTTTTGGAATTATATATATATATATATATATTTAAAATAAACTATAACTAAGTTTAATTACGTTTAAATTAATTAAAAATAAAATTATAAAAATATCTTTAGAAATTATAACAATCTGAAAAAAAAACACGAGATTCTTTTAATTTTTTCCCATTTTGATTAATTTTATGATTATTTTTAAAATATAAATGATCCTGAACTTTATAAATTTAGGGTCAATTATCTAAACTTTTATTTGGTAAGACTCTAAACTTGATAAGTTCACTTAAATTGGCTCTTGAACTTTTGGGATTAAGCTGATTCTAAAATTGACATTTTAATCAAATTGGCTCTTGAATGATTTTAGGGTCAAATTGAACCTAAACCTGGTAAATTGTTATAAAAATTTTAAGGACTATTTTAATCAAATTTGAAAGTTGCCTCGGTCAAATTGGCCCCTCTAAACTTGATAAATTAGTATAAAACTCAATGACTAGTTTAACCATACTTAATAAACTAAAGAGCCATTGTGTTTTAAACCCTATTTATATTATACTCCGACAAAGAATAAGAGAATAGGGTGCGTCCTTACTGACAAGTTGCTAAAAAAGGTTGGGATTTCTCAGGGTGGCTTTGTTCCAGTTTCTTCTTTCTTGGATGCTTACAAAATTTACTATTACTGATTCGTATCTTTCCAACTTACTTTTAATCAAACGATTTTTTTTTTTGAACAATAATCAAACGACTTTAAGTACTAATATTGGAAGCCTTTGAAATTGTAACAAAGACCGTGTAATTTATGAATCCATTTATAACTTATAAAGAAACTTCAAAATTCAACAAAATATCATTATTAAAGGGGCATTTGTCCATTATCCCAATTTGATTCGGCTCATTTACATACCAAATCACCTGGAATCAAGCGTGTAGCATTTTGGCATTGGTGGAAGCCCGCACCCTACAGGATCGTTTCCATCCTCGTCCAACCAATTGTTGAAGATGCTGCTGCTGCTACTAAGCTCAGAACTAACGAGTGTAAAATGCTCCTCAACCTTTGAGATGATAATACATTTCGTTTTCTCATGCATTGAAGAGCTTTCTGAAAGGTCCGTCTTTACGGTCCTTGGCAGCTTCAGTTAAAGCAAGGAACCTCTTGAACCCTGTAGTTGCAGCACCACGTCCAAGAGCAGCCGCTCTTGTTAGCACATCTTCCCGAGAGGCTATAAATCCAGCTGAAGCAGGATTCGACATGGCTGGAACTGTAGTCGCAGAAGGGGCTTGTGGCATTGCCTGGCTACCTGGTGCTGCTGCACCAGAAGGCTGCGAGATTGTTGACGACCCTTTGTTGAAGTCATCTAAGATACTTTGTTGGTCCGATTTCTTGAGACCCTGAACACAATTTCAAGTTTCTCACTTTAAAGATCTGAAATCATTTAATGACAACCTGAGCTTCAAGCTAAAACAGAAATCAAGCCCCAGGTTATGAAGTTATGGACTTGTGCTCAATTTCACCTTAAGCTCTAGAATACGCTGAAACTCCATTGGTGTTCCCTCTGGGAGCAATGCACGGTATGTATCTGCCACTGAATCGACAGGAGATAGTATAACCTGTGTAATGAAAAGGAACAAACTTGTATTATGATAGATGACCGTAATCTGCCAGAATGAAAGCTGACCTGAATTTTTTATCACAAACCTTCAAAAGTGCTTCGGCTTTGCTCATCTCTCTACTTAAAAATTTTGAATAGCCAGCAGCACCAGATGTCTGCCAATAGAAGTTTATATTTATCAGTTCTTTTTCGTGACCTGATTTTTTCCCTTGTCTTAGGGAAATAGGAGAAAGAGTGAAGATAAAAATGAAAAAGGAGATGAATGAACCATCATGATTCATGCATACAGAAACGAAAGCATACAAAACAGTAATTTAAACAAGGTAATTTCATGATCAAAATTGCAAAACAAATGGAGTACTGCAATAAAGGAATGCAAACCATTCAAATTTTCAATCCAAGGTGTAGATAAGTTTTCAAGCATAAATCATATCTTTACACACACTTCAATAGGTCCATAACACGGTAGTGCATACGATGTCATGCATCTTTCAACAACTTTTTTCCTAACGGAGAGTGGAATAATTATTGGAAATTTAAATAAATAAAATATTAAACAGCAAATGGATTCAATAAGAACTGTAACAAGTGTGATATCATGAATATTGCACCACTCCGCAACTAAAAAGTGATGAAGTCTCATTGAAAACAGAGATGCAAAGCCATGACTTATGTCAGTAATATTAAGAGCCAACTGCACATCAAATGTGACAATTTTTTATGGGAAAGCACCACAATTTATTATTTAATGGATAACATCACTCATAACACTACCCTGAAGTTCAGTAGGATAATTAAAACCAAACTAAAGGTTCATTACAACCAATGCCCATTAAATAATAAATTAAGGGAAAAAATGCTTTAAACCCTGATAAATAGAATATTCACATGCAAAGATGTAAACTGAAAAATTGAAGAAACAATCAATAGAACAAAATGACAATCATGAGTACTCGTTTATACACAAGAAACTATCTTATAAAAAGAGAACGGGAAGAAATTTTCCGTTATTTTTCATCAAGGAATTCTAGGCTATTTATACACAAGAAACTATCTTATTCTAATGCTTAGAATCAGAAAATTACTAGAAATTAGGTAGCAAGAAACCGGGAAAGGATGCTAAGTAACAAAAGTAAAATAATAGCCCTAATCTATCTCCTAAAAATCTGGAAATTTCCTAAATTGATTAACTGTCAACAGAACTCACCTGTCGACCAAGGGAAGGAATTTCCAAAAGAATTGTCTTTACAGCTTGAGTATCCAACAGCATCTGCAATACAATTGTACCATTAAATCACATTCAAATGTATAAATATACATTAATATGTTCCAGAATCAATTATTCCGAATTCTATTGTTTGTTCTCAGAATGCATTCAATCACATTCAAACATTGATACATGGTTGTTAGAAGTAATTGCAAATGTGTTAACATCTCAAATGATGATATTCACCAAAAGTTGATACATGTAGAGTTAGAGACAATGGCAATTATACTTAAACACGGGAACAGAATACTAGCAGAAAGTGAAACAATATGTGAAAACTGAAAAGTACTTGTTGGGCTCCTGTTTCTGATATCTGCTTGCATTTGAAAATGTTCATGTAGAACCGGGGACCAACAGATGATGCAAGCTGCAAGAATAAGCAATAAGCAAGTTGCACAGAATAACTATCTACAAAAGTAAATAGTAAGAGTTAACCATGTTAAGAGGCATGGTGCAAGACCCATCTTTTCTCGTATTTACCTTGTCCAAGAAGAACTGGAAATAAATAGGTGAGAGAAGGCTCCCAAGTGCAGGAATACTGCTGCTAAGGATCATATTTATTCCATTGACATATCTGCAACAAGAAAATGATATAGCGTTTAAAACTTGACTGATGACTCTAGCCTTGGTGAAAACAAATTCATAAAAGGAATGAATCTTACCCTGATTGGTCCCCAACACTTTCAAGGGTACCCCATGGAACTCGGGTCATGGCAGCCATTTCGGCATCAAATTTAGTTTCCAGGCCTTGCACTAAGGTTACTAAAGATTTGGTTATAACTGCTGAAAATTCATCCTGTAAAATTGCAAGATATTGTATGTAACGACCTAATTTCCGGGTTAGCAAATCGGGTCTCGGACTTGGGTTTTGGGCCTTCTAATTTGTGGTTCAAATAAAAAATGTTTAGGTTGGGAGTCGATTTAATGAATTGGTCTAAAATTTGTGATGAATATAAATTTGGAGCAAAGAGGAATATTAAGGTTCAATTAATTGGTTTACCCATTTTGTTGGGGTTCCCGTATTTGAATTAAAGTGAGCTGAATAGTGGGGAAGATATTTTATAAAGGAAACAGGAATGTAAGAGAAAGTGAAGGGGAGAGTTTTGAACTCCGATTTGCCGTGTCCAAGCAGCCATTCGTGATACCATCGGCACCGTTAGATAGAGCTTGCCGAGACGAGTTGGACGGTAGTCGTCGTGTCGGGTGAAGAAAGTGAAGTTTTGGACAGTTGAATCGGGGTTGTTTCGATGGCCAAAACGGAATTGAGGCCACTGGCATCGGGACAGCGGGACCGGAGCTCACGGTCGTCGTCCGACCACCGGACACCATCCCACGCGCCGCCGCCAAGAGTGGGCGTGCGTTTGCCCAGGCAGGTGCATACTGCTATGGTGCACAGCGCCACACTAGAACCCACACTTTGGGTGCACGTGCACTCGCCCACACCGGATAACGCCCCGCGGGTGCACCATTTTACCATGCACCGTGCCGTATATGATCATCTGGAATACTGACCAGCTGTTGACTTTTTTCGGAGAATCTACCGGGGGGTTTTCGATGTTCTGAGTCCGCATGCGCAGTCTGTTTCGCCAAATTCGAACCCAGTATATTGTTTTTATGCATTTGACCTTGTGAATTAGTTAGAAAATGCAAAAAATTAATACATATTGTATTCGTATTTATTTGAGGAATATTCTGGATCGAATATCGAACAAAGTGGAGTAATGGAGAAGCTTGGGTGGGGATTTATTGCTAGTGTTTGAGATTAGTATACCTCAAACTCCGAAATGCTTCATGAGCATCATAAGTGTAATTGCTTTGTTTGCTAGTAGTTGCAAAATAGGTAGACCAGTAGTAAGCATGTTTAGAGACCAATATGACGTGGCATGATATTTGTGAGATGCATTGATGACGTTTAAAAAATATTTGAGACTCGTAGGGAATTTAGAGACCGTCTGGGGTCGTTCAGATATTCGTATAAATATTTGATGACTGATTGAATTATTCATTGCGATGATTGGTTGCTTATGGTATGAGAAGTTACGTGTTCGATGGAAATTATGTCTTAAGGGATTTATAGCGGTAAATATTTGAATAGATGATCATAACGCGGTAATTGATATTAATTAATTAAATACGCTAATAAAAAAACCCTAATAACTTCCAGAAGCTTTAAGGAATCGAATAAAGCCGTGTTATATTATAGTTCGTTTAAATGATACGAACTCATGAGTAGGGTATCGGTACGGACTTAGACCGTACTGGTATGCTGTTCGATGCCGTATCGGACGGGTCGACCCATATTGATACTCAGAGAAATTTAAAATTTTCAATGAGCAGCTTTTGTATCGGTACGCGTGAAAGTACCGATACTGAGAATACCGTATCGATACTCACGTTCGAGTACTAGTACCTACTAGCTAGATATTCAATAATGCTAGCTAAAATGGGAAGCAAGGTGTAAGATTTATAAATTGATTAATGCCTTGATTAATGTGATAATGTGGATTAATGAAAATAATAAATGAGATTAATTCCTCCATAATGAATTAACAACTCGATAATGTAAAAGTAATGATGTGATGACAATTAGCAACAATAAGGAGATCCTTGGGATCACGTTGCTTGTATGTCTAGTAGGCATTTGATTGGTCAAGTCGATGATTGTTGGGATCGGAAATACCCAATGAGAGAGTGTTGCAACACCATTGTTAGGGATGCCGAATGAAGGTTACCGATGTTGTGTGACCCGGGCCTTATTCGAAGATATTGGATGGGAGATTCCGAGTATGGGTGTATGTTCCGATGCTGTGTGATACGATCTCACCCAGGATGTATGTTCTGATGCTGTGTGACTCGATCTCACCCAAAGTGTACATTCCCAAGGCTGTGTGACATCGGGCCTCACTCTACGTTGTATGATTTGTGTGCTTTTGCTTAGATTAGGGATGGGCACGAGTTAGGTCGGGTCAGGTTTTTGTCCCACCCGAAGCCGACCTAAAAATATATACCCTAAATCCGAACCCAACCCGAAAATTATATACTTAAACCCGAACCCGACCCGAGATATTAAAAAAATTAAATTTTAGGAACCTAATTGTAAAAAATATATAAAGAGAAAGTATTATTGCGAATATCCCTAACAAAATATAAGGGAAAATTCAAAAAATCCAAATTTTCTACAAAAAAAAATCCAACCCAATCGGGTCGGGTCAGAACCCGACCAGGTCGGGTAAAATGCTTATCCCTAGGCTAGATGATATGATAATATCTCGGGTATAGTTGGGCCTTGTGTGCCATGTATGATGATTTGCATGATGTGAGCATGCGTTTAGGTGACTAGTGGTAGCGCCAATGATTATTATTCTTACCTTATGAAAAAATATGAGAAGAAATGAATTTCTTACTTTTTTTATTGCTCTAACAGTAACTTACAATTTATAAGGAAGAATTAGTCTAAGTTAGGAAATGATTCCTAAGATCAGGGAATTAGATTAGTGACTATTTACATAAAGCAAACTCCTAGAAATAAGGAAAAAGATTTTGTCCCTTGATTCTAGGAATTCCAACACTCCCCCTCAAGCTGGAGTGTAGATGTTCATCAAACCCAGCTTGCTAGTGAGATCTTCAAACATGTTCTTGTTTAGGCTCTTAGTAAACAAGTCTGCAACTTGTTGTTTAGTTGGTAGGTAGGTTATGCATACTTCCCCTGATTCGACCTTCTCTTTGATGAAATGACGATCTATTTCCACATGTTTGGTACGATCGTGGTGAACCGGATTGTATGCTATGCTCACTGCTGCCTGATTGTCACAGTACAATTTCATAGGTCTGGTGTGAGGCATTTTTAATTCCCCCATTATTCGTTGTATCCAAATTCCCTCGCATATACCATGTGACACAGCTCGATATTCAGCTTCAGCACTACTACGGGCTACAACAGATTGTTTTTTACTTCTCCATGTCACAAGGTTACCCCACACGTAGCTGCAGTAACCGCTTGTAGACCGTCTGTCATTCACCGAACCTGCCCAATCTGCATCCGTGTAGATGTCCACATATCGACTATTTGTTTTCTTGAAGTATAGGCCCTTGCCTGGGGTTCCCTTCAAGTATCTCAACACCCTATGGACAGCCTCTAGATGTTTCTCCCTTGGGTCATGCATATATTGGCTGATAACACTCACACTGAAAGCAATGTCAGGACGAGTGTGAGATAGATAGATAAGTTTTCCCACGAGTCGTTGATATCTCCCCCTGTCTATTTCCTCTCCATATTCATTAGTTCCAAGCTTCAAATTGAATTCCATTGGGGTCTCTACAGGTCTGCAGCCCAACATGCCAGTGTCCTTCAGTAAATCTAGAACATATTTTCGTTGTGAGATGGAGATACCTGTCCGAGACCTTGCTACTTCCATTCCAAGGAAGTATTTTAGATTTCCCAAGTCCTTAAGTTCAAATTCAGTGCTAAGAAACTCTTTTAAGCATCTGATTTCATTTGAATCATCTCCTGTTAGGATGATATCGTCAACATAGACTATAAGGATGGAGCATTTACCTTCCTTCGAGTGTTTGTAGAACATAGTGTGGTCTGCCTGTCCTTGGATATACGCCCTACTGGTCATAGCCTTGGCAAATCGACTAAACCAGGCTCTTGGGGACTGTTTCAGCCCATATAGTGATTTCTTTAACCTGCATACCCGACCTTTTTCTTCTTCGAATCCTGGTGGAAAGTCCATATACACTTCCTCGGCTAATTCACCATTTAGGAAGGCATTTTTAACATCCAATTGAGTCAAGGGCCAATCAAGATTTGCAGCAAGTGACAGGAGAACCCGAATAGTATTAAGTTTGGCAACGGGAGCAAAAGTCTCATCATAGTCGAGCCCATATGTCTGAGTGAACCCCTTTGCCACAAGTCGAGCCTTGTGCCGGTCAATATTTCCATCAGCTTTGAATTTGGTGGTGAAAATCCATTTGCAGCCTACTGTCTTTTTCCCTTTAGTCAGATTTGAAATTTCCCATGTTCCATTGTTTTTTAGAGCACTCATTTCTTCCCTTACAGCATGTTTCCATTCGGGTGATTCAAGAGCTTCCTTCACATCCCTTGGAGTTTTTACATGGTTGATATTTGTCACAAAGTTCTTGTATGACTTGGATAAATTTCCATAAGACACAAACCGAGAGATAGGGTGTTGGGTGCAGGTCCTTATGCCTTTTCTAATAGCAATTGGGAGATCAATAGATGGAGAATCAAGGGTTACCTCTGTTGTAGAACAGTCCTCGGTTGTGGATGAATTTGGCACTGCTATGTCAGTTTCAGGAGAGTAACGACGTCGTGAATAAACAAGGAGTTCAGGAGCACAGTGTTGCTGAGTTTCAGGGGCAAGCTGTTGCTGTTTCTGCTGTTTTTCAGTGGGGAAATCTGAACTTTTAGGACTAGGATTATCATTGTGCTGCTGTGTGGAGGGAATTTGCTGCTCAGGAATTATGAGGATATCATTTGTATGCAAATTTTGTGGTAGATTAGGTTCGGGTGGTGGAGTAATAAGGAGGATATTAAGGGTCTCATCTTCATTGAGAATCTCCCCCTGAAGATGAGTTGCTGAAAAATATGGTTATGTTTCAAAGAAGGTTACATCTCGGGAAACAAATACACGACGCAAAGTAGGTGAGTAACATTTGTACCCTTTTTGCGTAGGGGAGTAGCCAATAAAAACACAAGTATGAGCACGAGGGTCAAGTTTAGATAGGTTAGGTTGGTGACTATGGACAAAGGCTTTGCACCCGAATATTTTAGCCGGTAAGGTAGGAACATGAAAAAGAGGGAAAGCCTTTTGAAGGGTATTTAAAGGTGTTTGAAATTGAAGGACTTTGGATGGCATTCGGTTGATTAGGTAGCATGCGGTAAGGACAGCCTCTCCCCATAGGTATTTTGGGATATTTGTGGTAAACATTAGGGCTCGAGCAACATCTAATAGGTGCCGGTTTTTTCTTTCAGAAATTCCATTTTGTTGTGGTGTGTCTGGGCAGGAGCTTTGGTGTATGATGCCTTGTTCTGCAAGGTAAGGACTTAAAACAGAGTTGAAGTACTCTCTTCCATTATCGGTGCGGAGCGTATGTATGGTGGAATTGAATTGGGTTCTAATCATTGAATGAAAGTTTTGAAATACTTTGGGTGTTTCGGACTTTTCTTTGAGGAGATAAACCCAACAAACTCTAGTATGGTCATCAATAAAAGTTATAAACCATCTAGCTCCCGTAATATTTTTCACTCGGCTAGCTCCCCATAGATCACTATGTATTAAGGAGAAAGGTTGGGATTGGTTGTAAGGTTTTAATGTATAAGGAACACGAGTATGTTTTGAAAGTTGGCAGATTTCACACTTTAGGAAATTTGGATTTTTATTTCGAAATAACAGTGGAAGCAAATGCTTCATGTACAGGAAGTTTGGATGTCCTAGCCTACGGTGCCATAGCATAATTGTGTCCTCGTGTGAAGCAGATAGAGCCAAACCTCCTTGGTTTTTATTGTCTTTATTCCATATGTAGAGTCCATCATCAACCTTAGCAGTGCCAATCATCTTCCCCGATTTCTGTTCCTGTACAACACAACCAAGAGCAGAAAATTCAACAAGAGTTGCATTATCCTCAATTAGTTTACTAACTGACAGTAAATTGCAGGATAAATTTGGGACATGTAAGACTTTGTCTAGAGAGATATTTTCAGTGAGTTGAACTGCCCCAATTCCAGCAACAGGCGAGTATGAACCATCAGCTATTCGGATACGAGATTGGTTGTGACAGGGGATGTAGTTGTGGAACAGGGATGAGTTACCTGTCATGTGGTCGGAGGCACCTGAATCCAGGATGCAAGAGGATTGATTACTGGCTATGAAGCACGGGGACGGCCCTAAGGTGGCGTCCCGCGTCCCCAATACGTCCCCAAGACGGGTACGATGCGGGGACGGCTAGGGGACGTCCCGAAGACGTCTCAATTTTACCGGGGACGGTCAAAATTATATCGGGTATGGTCAACGCTTTTTGGGGACGTACCCGGGGACGTATCCGAATATATTTACTTAAAAAAATGGAAAATAAAACCCCCATCTTCTTTGTGAGCAAGGTTTTAAAAACCATTAAACTTATCCGAACTTAAAAAGCTCAAGGATAATTAAACTAAAAATTTATCCTTAAAAAACTACTAAATTAAACACTCCACCTAAAAACTATAAACTTAACACTTAATCTCAGCCAAAAGGCCAAGACTAGATTGCTTCATTGTTCTATCTGATAAATGCTTATTTATAGGCTGCTTTCTCTCCTTGCTTTATGTATCTTAAGGATGTGGGATATTAGTTGTGTATTGTATTTGTAACCTGTTTTAATGTTTAATCACTCAAGCTTTAAATATGAATGGATAAATATATATTTCAGCCATGTCAGCTTTTAATTTTATTATTTTAGTCATTCATTTTCTCTTTATTTAGAATGTAAAGTTAAATTTTCGTTCAATTAAGTCATTTAATTTTAGTAATCTCTTAATCTAAGTGTTAAAAAGTAATTTAAAATTATTAAAAATGAATTTAAATAACTACAATTATAATTATTGTTTAATACAATTATAATTTTAGTCCATATTGTATTATAAATTTTAATATTTTTTATTATATATATTAAATTTTATTTTATATTTGTCGTACCCTCGCCGTACCCTTACCCTGTAATTTTAAAAATTGCCGTTTTTTGTCCCCGTCCCCGTATCTGTCCCCGTATCTGTATCTGTGCAACTTAGATTACTGGAATCAGAAGTGATATTAAAGGCAGTACCTTGAATAGCCAAGGATCCATGAGCAGTGGATGTTTCAAGTATCTTGTGTAGGGCTTCGAGTTGAGATTTGGTTAGGCGAACATCCAAGGTATTTTCTATAGAGGATGAAGTGTTGGATGACAAAAGAGCCTTGGTATCTCTCTGATTTTTTGTGTTTCCAGGGTACCCATGGAGTTTGAAGCACTTCTCTCTAGTGTGACCAGCGCGGTTGCAGTGGCTACACCAAGGCCGTTCTCCAGTTCGGCTTTGACCTGAGTCACTCCTCTTTTGGAATTGAGGACCCCTAGATACAAGGGCTGAGGTTTCAACAGGACGATGTCCAGTGGTGGTCACTGGTTTTGGGTCCTTATTATCTCCCATCATAACCCGACGACGATTTTCCTCTCTTCGAACTTCTGCAAAAGCTTCACCAATGTCAGGAAGAGGAGTTCTACCCAAAATCCGTCCACGAACTTCATCCAAATCCCGATTCAGTCCTGCAAGGAAATCATAGAGTCTTTCGTTGTTGAGGTGTGTTATAAACTTGGAGTGTTCCAAACCTTCACCCCAGTCTGCTTCATAGTACATGTCGAGTTCTTGCCACAAGATCTTCAAGTTGTTATAGTAATGAGTTACCTCAAGCGTCCCTTGTCGAATGTCCTTCAGTTTTAATTTGATCTCAAATACTTGGGAAGCATTTCCCAGATCAGAATAGTTTTCCTTCACTGAATCCCACATTTCTTTTGCAGTCTTGAATAGGAGATAGGTACGGCTTATGTGGCTTTCCATCGAATTAATTAACCAAGCCATCACGATTGAGTTGTTGAGTTCCCATGTAGCATAAGTAGGGTCTGTGATAGTTGGCTGAGGGATTTCTCCATTGATATACTCTAATTTCCCACGGCCTCGAATAACCATTAGTACTGATTGAGACCACTGTAGGAAATTTTTTCCATCTAAACGGTGGTTGGTGATTATAAGGGAGGAACTCATGTCACCAAGAGGGATTGGCTGATTTATGGTTTGGGTAACATGTGAGGTTTCAGATTCGGAAAGAGTTTCTGGGAGTTTTGCCATAGGAAGAAAATAACACAAGGACGATTTCTAGAGAGTAAGAGCAGATTAGGATCGAATGAGTCCTATAGCTCTGATGCCATGAAAAAATATGAGAAGAAATGAATTTCTTACTTTTTTTATTGCTCTAACAGTAACTTACAATTTATAAGGAAGAATTAGTCTAAGTTAGGAAATGATTCCTAAGATCAGGGAATTAGATTAGTGACTATTTACATAAAGCAAACTCCTAGAAATAAGGAAAAAGATTATGTCCCTTGATTCTAGGAATTCCAACACCTTATTATTCGTACTAGCTTGCATGCTTATATATAATTAACATAAAGTATAGTAAAGTAGATGTGTATCACTAAGATTTATAAGCTCAGTGCTCGGAATCGTTGGATCGCAAGATCAAGAAGCACAGGATTCCAGCAAGCAGTGATTATCTGAGTAATAACACATGTATTTAGTGGGATGTGAATTTATAGGACCTTACGTGGTTGAATATGTAACTCTTATTTTGGAATTGTATTGATCAAGTTGAATGTTCAAATGTTTTAAATTAAATTGGAGCTCCTTTGTAATGATTTAATCATTTATTTATACTTTCAAATGTTGGATTTAAATGTTTTTGAAAAATATTTTGTTTGGGCGTAAACCAAGCTAAGAAATTTTATGGTAACGGGTTAGGCTTAAGGCCCAAATATGACATCCGGGTTTAGGGTGTTATATTGTAGAATTCAACAAAAGAATGGTTGCAAAATGAATTATAGTTAGGAAGCAAGCAGTACCTGTACTTCAGACATATCCACTTGGTCTGCATATTGAGTATCAATGATTTTGGCTACACTTTCAGCCAGTTCACCGGACTGTTAAAAAAGTAAACTTGGATTAATAAAACTCTAAAATCTGCCTTCATTATCAATCTAAGCATGAACAGAAGTTTGCATATAAGAACAACAGCATAACCAACAACCGCCTGCTAGAAATGTGTGATATTGCTAGCTTAGGATAAGAAAAGCAACTGATAGATTATGATCCCATTAAACAGGCGGACAAAAATGCAATTGCGTCAAAATTTAAAACTGATGTATGACCACTGTGATCTTCACACATGCATTAGCTATGGTGCAGTTTTATTATGCTTAAACTAAGCAAAAAAGACATCAAAGTTCTAGCTCTGATTCACCCATAATATATCACAAAGAAAGCCAGTACCCCTTACCAAAGTTTCAACTGAATAATGGTATCGCATGCAATGCACATAGAAACATACAGGAGGAGTAACATGGTAGTAGCACATTCCAATATTTTATAACCAAGGAAGCCATGATTAGAGAAACTGACCGTTTTATGACAATATTCAGCTGAATTTACAATATAACATATCACCCTTTGATCCCTGTCAGATGTCTGTCAAATGTTGCCCATAAATGCAAAATAAACATTAGCATTTGGCATAGAGAACAAGAGATTTCAACGAACACCTCAAAGGTTGGCACACTGGGACTATACCTTTATCTGCCCATCCATACCAGTGGCTGCAGCAACAATCCCTGTACCACCCTTTGGCAGTTTTGCAAAAAGTCTTGTAGCATAGGCTTTAAGGACTCTTTGAAACACCTAAGGATGGGGAGATAAGTTAAGATTGCATTAACCAACCACCTCGTCTGATTCTTAAGATTCACTTGTATATAGTTCTTGACATGTAAGAGTTTTGTATAACTGATAAAATTACCTACAAAAGGATCATGCATCTGTAGCAACTTTATCCACTACTTTCCAATACACTAATCATGACCATTCAAATGTGTAGGACCCATCCATGAACTCTGGAACTCATGCTTGTGAATGGTAGTAATGGATACAAAAATAGTTATGTTTGGTTCAGTAGTTCTAAGAATGATCTGGTTGGCCTTCTTGATAAGTGAGGGTTTTATTGTCACATCCAGCAAAATGTAAGACAAAGATCAAGGAATCTACATGTCCAATCCATTTTAATTTATGAAACATCCCTAGTTTTCATTATTATTGAATATATTTTTTCCATTCTACAATAGAATAAATGTTACTCCAATGCAAGAAAAAACAAAAATAATGAATTTCAAAAACAAAATACCTTGAACAAATTATATAAAGTCTGGCTCTTTGTCAGAGCACTGCATCGTTTTAAGCTCCTCTTGATAATAAGAAACAACTAGCACAAGAAAGACCAAGTCAATACAAAAACTATACTAAATATGACTGTCAATACATTATTAAGCAACATTCTGCAAATTTGAATACAAGCACATAGTTGTTCCCAAAACAATAGTGTACCCATTGTATAAAACTAGCAAAGGACATAAACAATCAACTTGAGTTGTAAGAAGAAAAATACTTAGCATTGTTTACTAAAGCATGATGGATCAATATGCGGGTAAGTTGGAATAAGTTGTTGCTTACCTGCATACTACTGGAAAGAACATTATTTTGACTTCCTTCCTCAACATCCCATGTTTCTTCCTGTCATAACAACAATGGTTGAATGAAATATAAGCACCAAAAGCCCAACAGAAAGTATTATGCCTGAACTACCTGAACAAGTTTCTCAAGATTCTCCATCAGTGTCTTTTCCTCTAATTCTGTATATACAGTCAAGTGAGGCTCAAAGCAAGATGAAATAATCCCATGGAAGTTGAACTGCCAGGAAATGAGTTAA
This sequence comes from Hibiscus trionum, assembly GCA_030270665.1. NCBI lineage: Eukaryota > Viridiplantae > Streptophyta > Magnoliopsida > Malvales > Malvaceae > Hibiscus > Hibiscus trionum. Next base: position 2,497,228 of record BSYR01000064.1, on the reverse strand, counting down.
ACACCATTTCATTAGCAACATTACAGGACAAAAGCTAAAAGCCAAAAACTATGGTGTAATGCATTGGACAATGCAAAAAAATGGAAAATATGTTTCCCTACACACTAAATTAGAAAAATCATAGGCAGATACTGTTTCTCAGAATGTAAATTCAAAGTGTGAAATTAGATAACTTCTTAGTTATAGCACATTCAAACTACAATACAACAAAACAACCATGAGAAGGCAATTACATCTATCCATTTTGAAATAGACAGTGACAAGTTACTCTAGTATTTCAATAAGACCCATAAAGACAGCCGAATGAGATGATGTGCATGCCTCAGGATAAAAGTGGTTTTACAGAAAAAACATGTAGGCATCACCAATAAACAATTTCTTTAGGTACCAATCACCATCCAGTTTCACAAGGAAATACGAAAGATCTCAGGTGTGACATGTTAACGAAGTGATCAAATTTTCCAATATAAAGTTTCTGCCTTGCATAGGCTCTGCATTTGACTCAAGCCAGTTCTTTGAGTGAACTATATGTAAAAATACTCTTACAGAAGGTTAAAATTTTACCCCAGCTCCAGGTGCAGACAAATCTTTGTTTTCATCCTTTTCCTGTCAACAAAATGTCATAAGAGAAATTGATAACATAATTCTGTAATTCACTAGCAGAAAGATATTTCTATAACAGAGAGAAGTGATCATTGTGTGGAGCTTACTTCATTTTCACTTACTTGATGTGCAGCAAGTTTTTTCTCATACTTCTTTCTAATATCTGACGCACTTTGACTATTACTCTGCCTACCAATTTCTTCAATTTCATTTCCAATCTCTCTACTCTGAGTACCACCACCAAATTTCTCAGCCAGCTCATCCTCAAATTCTAAAGTTCTCTGCAATGCCTGCACAACCCAAAGCATAAAAAACTTCACAAGTAAAACTGGCATGCGGAAAGACACTGGTAAGGAAGTGTGGAATAGAGATTTACCAAACTACATTGTCATATGATTATTCAAAAACAGAAAATAAGTAAATGAACAAAGGTAATAATGATAGTATAAGTCTACCCTAGAAGAAACTATCCTAGGCTGAGATTGACTATAATCAGCAAAACTGTATCAAGAACAAATTGCAGAGCTTTCACGGTAATGAAAAATAATAAAACACTCTCTCTAGTCCACTTCCCTGTCGTCAATTTTGTACGAAAAATCAGCACTATAATCAGCATTGCAATATATAATAAAAATCAAGGAGCAAGTTTACAGTGGCATCTATAGTTAAGTAAATTTTGTTAAAAGAAAACATAAAACATTTGTGCTAAATAACAATGCAGTGACTGAGCTTTGATCCTTGATAATGTACCCAAACTAAAAACAACGAGTGTCAAACACACTAAAGTAGGTTGCCGCTTTCTACTTAAACCAAAGAGTTACAAGTATTTTTGCAAGACTCTTTCTGAAGATCTAGAAAATATGGCTTACCATCAACAATGTTGCAACATCAGGCTTCTCTTTCATGTTGTCAAGGATCCCCTCCAATTGTTTCCTGGAAGTAAAATCCCAAGTAAGATGGTCTAAATCATTTATAATATTATCCTGCAGCTCCCCGCCCCACTTTGGACAACCAAGAATTCATTAGTAGTATAATTTGATATCATCTCATTAAAACCTTTCAAGAAAAAATATAGTTGAAAAACTCTTTTTGTCATTTCTTTACTCAGAAGATAGTTTTCTAGAATCTTTTCTGGAGAAAAAAATTAGAATTTAACTTGACCACTATTTGAACAGAGAAAAAGTTCCAGATGCTTGAAACTGTTGCTTCAATTAAATAAAGAATGAAAATTATATAAGTTATTGAAGCACCCTAGAAGTATTTTTATAGCACATAATTAATGAAATTTATGCTGTCCTGGATAATGCATACCTTGTCTTCTTACAGAACTGGATACAGAGACGATAAGGGACAAGCCATGAGGTAGGGAAGATTTGCCAAATCTCCTCGTTTGTCCTCATTCGACGCTTGATCCATGCGTATCTTCGTTCCGTTTTATCCAGTTTAGCTAGTTCTAATTAGAGAGAAAACAAAAATCAAGACTAGTAATCATGAAAACTTTGTGAAAGCTTAATGCATAAAGAATGTATAAAAAGATGGGAGGATGGAGCCACACAAACCAGCTCCTTCAAAGATCTGTTCATATGAAGTAAGCTCCCTGCTGCAAAAGTTATTTACTAATTCTTCTCGCACAGATGGTTCCAAGGCATCAACAACTAAACAAGCATCAGATAAGTGCTGCAGCAAATTTGTTTCTTCGGACTCTTTTCCAGTTCCTAAACTGCAATTAAAATGTAAGGGAGATATAAAACATTAATTTAGCGGAAAAAGAATGAACAAATGTAACTAGATAAACACAGTAATCTTTCTTATTTGATTGTACAAGAAGCAGGAGTTCTATGGTTCTCTAACCCTCCCCCCAACTACCATGGCACTAGGGGTGGGAATCGGGTGGGGCGGGGACGGTTTTGCATTCCCCACTCCGTCCCTAATACTTGCAGTTACAGTTTCGGGAAATTCCCATTAAATGCTTCGGGGATTTTTCCGTCCCCATACCCTCCCAGAGTAGATCCCCGCGGTTTTCGGGGAATCCCTATCCCAAAAAACTTAAACAAAATTATTATTTTACTGGCCAAAATAAATGGCAAATTCAGTTCAAAATATAAAGTTTGGATACTTCGATTGTAAGCAGTTACGAGATGATGAAGACTGAAAGGGTGTTGTGTTGGGGGAAGATTTAGACAAGGGTTTTAGCTTATATCTAAAAACTAAGCTAGAAACATGTTAAGAAATTTGAGTGTGGCTAGGTTTGAGAGAAGGTTGAAGTGATAATAATATAGTTAGGGTTTTTTTATTAAGATATATATTAGGGGTATATAGATAAATAAGTATATATTTTTTAAAAATCTAGTAAAATATCCGGATCCTTACGGATATTTTTTGGGATCCCAAGGTTATTTATACGGTTACGGTTCGGTTATCCCCACGGTTCGGATATAGCAATCCCCGTCCTCATCCCCATTTGAGCTTCGGTGATAAAACTCCCCCCATCCCCATGGGAGAAGATTTCGATTATTCCCCGTCCCCATCGGTTTGGATCCCCACGGTTTTCGGATATTCCCCACCCAATTCCCACCCCTACATGGCACCACCCCCTACATCATGAGATATTCTTCCAAAACAACATTTAAAAAGATAAAATTAAAAAAAATAAAAGATTACCTTGCAGCAAAGTTCAGCAATAATGTGAACAATTACCTTTAAAACTTATAGTACTATGCTCGCAAGACCAATTTTGTTCCACTTATTTAATTTTTTATTCAATTTGCTTAATACTAATTGAGAACTTGCAGACTATAAGTTCCACATTTCATCATTTCTACAAATACATAACCACTTTAATTCTATTTTATTAATTTCACTGAGATTGCTTAATCAAGATCAAGATTTTGATCATGTTCAAAAAAAAAGATCAAGATTTTACAATGTCTCAAAAAACTAGATTGATTATTAGCTTCTAAATTAGCTACTTGTAGTTTCATGCCAAAGAAAGACAGCATCAAATTTATATACCACGTACCTTGAGAAATCAGAGAAGACATGAGATTTTAGTATTTGTTTTATATTCTTAAACTTCTCCCTCAGCTCTGTGATTTTTGGAATATCCCTGTAGGCTTCAAAATGATTGCATAGCTGGTTTACAGCCTGAAATGCACGATAAATTCGACTTCTTAAGATAAACCGAATCTCGTAAGGGCAATGAAAAGAAAACTTCAGAAAAAGAAAACAAACAAAGAGGCAAAAAGGACCCCTTTTAGGAAACAATTATTATGAGTAAATGAAACATTGCAAAAATAGAATTTTACTTGGTACCTGTTAGTTATGTAGGAATATACGTGTAGAGTAAATTAAGAATTACGAGAATATTTCTTGTATTTACAATCCCTTACTTTAAGGGATTATATCTTGAAGAAACTGATGAAAACAGTATGTTTTCTCAGTGTATTATATTTCTCATATACGTAAAACTTACAGTGATAGTCTTTTAAAGACTTCAATACAAGAGTTAAACTATAACTAGGAGTTCTAAGTATTTACAACTCTAATCTCTTATCTCTTAGAGTTAGGATAGGATTAATCTAATCTATTTACATTCAAATTATAGAATCCTAATCTTATATAACTTACACTCCCCCTCAAGCTGGTGAATATACACTGTATAATCCCAGCTTGGATATAAATTCATCGAAAATCTGTTTAGGCAGTGCTTTAGTAAGTAAATCAGCTAGTTGCTCTTCAGTAGGAACATAAAACAGATCTGCTATACCACCATTCACTTTTTCAGAAATGAAATGTCTGTCTATTTCAACATGCTTAGTTCGATCATGGTGAACTGGATTTTTGGCAATCTGAATAGCAGATTGGTTATCACATAGAACTTCAAATTTTCCTCCTTGTTCCATCTCTAACTCTTTTAGTAATCTCAGTAACCACATTCCTTCACACATCCCAAGCGCTAGAGCCCTGTACTCTGCTTCTGCACTGCTCCTAGACACCACTGTTTGCTTCTTGCTTCTCCAAGTTACAAGATTTCCCCACACAAATGTGCAGTAACCACTAGTTGACTTCCTTTCAGTGAGTTCTCCTGCCCAACTGGAATCTGTGTAGACTTTAACAGACCTGTCTTCTGATTTTTTAAAGAACAAACCGTGACCTGGAGTTCTTTTTAAATACCTCAGAATCCTATGTGCTGCTTCAAGGTGTTCCTCTCTCGGGTTTGTCATGTGCTGACTAATAATATTAACAGGATAAGCTATATCAGGTCTGGCTAAGGACAAATATATCAGCTTCCCTACTAACCTTTGGAAACTTTCTTTGTTTACTTGAGCACTCATCTCTTTCTTATTAAACTTCAAGTTAGTCTCCATAGGTGTGTCTGCAAGTTTACAGCCCAGCATGCCAATTTCAGCTAATAAATCCAGTACATACTTCCTCTGGTTTATCACAAGTCCCTTACTGGATCTCGCAACTTCCATACTCAGGAAATACCTAAGTTTTCCCAAGTCCTTTGTTTCAAATTCACCATTCAACAAACTTTTCAACCTATTAATCTCGCTGTAATCATCTCCCGTAATCACTATGTCATCAACATACACAATTAAAATAACTCTTTTCTGTTCAGAAGTTACCTTGATGAAAAGTGTATGATCTGCTTGGCACTGTTTATAACCATCTTGAATGATGACCTTAGTGAATCTATCAAACCAGGCTCTTGGTGATTGTTTCAACCCGTAAAGTGATTTGTCAAGTTTGCACACCTTTTGAGCTCCCAAATCACCCTTCAATCCAGGAGGCATTCTCATATAAACCTCTTCTTTTAACCGACCATTCAGAAATGCATTTTTATCACTGCTAAGCTGAGTAAGACCCTAACAGTATTGAGCTTCGCCACAGGTGCAAATGTTTCCTTGTAATCAATCCCATATGTTTGAGTGAAGCCCTTAGCTACAAGCCTTGCTTTGTACCTCTGAATGCTGCCATCAGAGTTATATTTAATGGCAAACACCCATTTACAGCCAACAGGTTTCTTTCCTTGTGGTAAATTTGTTACAGTCCAAGTACCATTTTTTTCTAGTGCCTCGATCTCCTCTTCAACTGCCTTCCTCCATCTAGGATCTTGCAAAGCTTCCTCAATGGTTGCTGGAATTTTATGGCTATCTAAATTGACTGTGAAAGCTTTAAATGAAGGCATTAGATGTCCATAAGCAACAAATCTCTCTATTGGGTGCTTAGTACAATGTCTCACACCCTTTCTTTTAGCAATGGGCAAATCATCAATATCCAAAGTAGGTACATGAATTTGAGAAGTTTCATTACCTTCATTACCTTCTGGAGCACATGGACTCAGTTCCAACTCTTGGCAAATGTCAGACTGCAAAATGTCCTCAGGAATAACTTTCTTTCTTCTTGTATAAACACTTAGGTTTTTGGTAGGAGTTTGCGTATGTAAAGGAACTGTTAAAGGAGAGTTTTGAGGGGCTGCAGGGGAAGTAATAGGTAATGGAACACAAGGATTTATAGGAGTTTTAGGTTCTGGTGATGACAGATTATTAGAAGGAGTTGTAGGAAAGGTATGTAAAGGTTTAGTAGAAGATATAAGGGGTGAAACCTGATTATAACTTGAACAGTTTAAGGGCTGAAATTCATCCCAAGTCTCCCCCTGAATGACAGCCTTGGTGAAGTAAGGGTCCTGTTCAAAGAAAGTCACATCTAAAGAGACAAAAAACTTTTTAGTGGGAGGATGGTAACATTGTAGCCCTTCTTAAGAGAAGAATAACCCAACAAAACACACTTGAGGGATCTAGGATCAAGTTTTGACCGAGAAGGATTATTATTATGAACAAACACTACACAACCAAAAATTCTCAAGGGAAGTACAGAGGACAGGTTTAAAATGAGGATAATTCTCCAAAAACACAGACCTAGGTGTTCTGAATTTTAAGACTTTACTAGGCATTCGGTTGATCAAATATGTAGCAGTTAGTAAAGCCTCACCCCAGAAATGTTTAGGAACATTATTTGAAAACAGTAAGGACCTAGTAACTTCCAACAAGTGTCTGTTTTTTCGCTCGGCAATCCCATTCTGTTGTGGTGTATCAACACAAGAACTAATTTGCACAATCCCTTTCTCTTTGAAAAAATCACCTAAAGACTTAGCAAAATACTCTCCCCATTATCAGATTTAAAAATCTGAATTTTACTAGCAAATTAGAGAAATTATATCATGGGTGATTCCCATCACGTCATCCATGGGACCAACCAATGGAAACCACCCACTTCATCATTTTTTTTCCATGTCATTAATTTAATAATAGAATAACTTTCAAAAAACAGTTTTTAAAATGACATGGAAAAACTTTAGTGAAGATTCATTGGTTGGAAAAAATGACATGGAAAAATCATGGTAAAGTGGGTGGTTTCCATTGGTTGGTCCCATAGATGACGTGGTGGGAATTACCCATAATATAATTTTTCAGCAAATTGGGTTTCAATCATAGTATAGAATCTCTGAAAAATAGAAGCAGTTTCAGATTTGTCTCTCATTAAATAGGTCCAAGTAGTTTTACTGTGATCGTCTATAAACGAGATAAACCATCGACAACCATTTATATTCTTTAATTTAGAAGGGCCCCAAATATCACTATGAATAAGAGAAAAAGGTTGCGAAGGTTTATATATAGATGGTGAATATGTAGTCTTTGTGTGTTTAGCAAGTTGGCAGACATGGCATTTAAAGAACTTTGGCTTTTTATTAATAAATAATGCAGGAAAAAGTTTAGCAAGATAAAAGAAACTTGGGTGGCCTAACCTAAAATGCCATAGCATAACATCATCAAGCTCTCCTAAGGAAGAAATAGAACTACTAAAAAGAGCTGGAGGAAACAAAGGTTGTTGGCTATGTAGAATGTAGAGCCCATGATGCAGCCTAGCATTGCCAATCATCTTCTCCGAGTCCATTGCCTGCAATACACACTTATTATCAGTAAACTTTGAAACACACTTCAAATCTCAAGAAAGTTTACTAACGGACAGAAGATTGCAGTCCAACTTGGGAACAAAAAGAACATCATTAACAACATATTCTCATTTATAAACACAGAACCACTTCCTGTTATAGGAGACAAAGAGCCATCTGCTGTCTTTATTGATCTCTTGGGAGAGGTAGGCACAAAAGTATGAAACAAATCTCTATTCCCAGTCATATGATCAGATGCTCCTGAGTCTATGATCCATGCTGGAGCAGTTTGTGCAGAAAGTAGGACAGTATGAAAAGAATTGCTCTTTATACCTTATGGTTCTGTTAAGGCTAGATTAGCCTCACTAGATGCACCAAATTTGCCAAATAGCTGCTGCAATTCCTCAATTTGCTTCTTGGTGAAACTACTAACACTACCAGCCGTTGCCAAATTGGATTGGGAATCCCGAGAGCCCTTTGGTTGAGGGGGCTTCCAATCTGCTGGCTTTCCATGGAGCTTCCAACACTTCTCTCGATAATGACCAACCTTCTTGCAATAATCACACCACGGCTTCCCTTTTCTGTTATTACTGGAAGAAGAAGATTGGGTGATTAGGACAGATCCATCATGTGAAGGGGGATCATGAAGCATCAGAGTCCTCCGACTTTCTTCCCTTCTTACAGCAGAAAACACTTCTCGAAGGGATGGGAGAGTCGTGCTACCAAGTATTCTGCCCCTCACCGCATCCAAGTCTTTATTCAGTCCATTAAGAAACTGAAAAATCCTTCTTTGAGCAGTAATCTTCTTGTATAAGGCTGCATCATTCGGAGTCTCCCACTCGTTTGCCTCATAGAGATCGATCTGCTGCCACAAATTAGTTAGAGTGTTATAATATAAAGTAACACTCATGCTTTCCTGTTTCAGATTTGATGCTTGACTCTCAATTCCAAAGAGTTCAGAGGTATTATCAGTGCTAGAATAGGTTTCCTGGACAGCACGCCAAATTTCAGAGGCTGACTCATACAAAAGAAAATTTTTCCCCACTGTAGGAGCCATAGAATTCAACAGCCAAGACATAACTCTGCCATTCTAATGAAATAAGAGAATTACTCTAATTTACTACATGGTATCAGAGCGGGTCGATCCTCTCTTCCAAATTTCAATTTTTTTTTCTTTTTTCCCTCTTCTCTCGACCTTTCTTCCCTATTTAGAAAATATGGGTACAGCAGAACCTGCTGCTTCTGCAATTATAGCTCTCCAGTGAGCCCTCGTCCATCTAATTTTACCCTTTCGGATGCGTCTCTTTCTCCCATTTCATCTCAATCAGCGAGACCAGTAGATGTTACTGTAAGCTTATTTACCTTCCACTCTTGTACCTACTGATGTTTCTTTTGAACCTCAAACTTCTTTCAAACCTGCTTCTCCTTCACCTAAAAATTCCTCACCTAAAAATACAGCTCTGCCTTCTTCACCTACTATTACACCTACAATCCCTCATACTTCACCTAAATCTATTGTTCAGCCTCCTAACCAATTGCAGGTTTATACCAGAAAGAAAAAAGTCATTCCGGAGACTGTTTTGCAATCTGACATCTGCCGAGAATTGGACTTGAGTCCAGCTGCTTATGAGGATGAGGGAGGTAATATTGTTGATGAAATTCCTTCTCACTTACTTGAACCTGAGTTTTTGCCTATTGCTAAAAGGAAGGGGGTAAGGCAGTGTACAAAACACCCTATCCAAAGATATGTTGCTTATGGAAATCTAATGCCTTCTTTTAAGGCTTTTACAGTTTGCCTAGATGGAGAACAGATTTCAAATTCTATTGAAGAGGCCTTAAAAGATTCTAATTGGAAGAAAGCTGTTGAAGAAGAGATTAAGGCACTAAAAGAAAATGGTACTTGGACCATAACAGATCTCCCACAAGGCAAGAAACCAGTGGGATGCAAATGGGTGTTTGCCATTAAATACAATTCTCATGGAGTAGACTACAAGGAGACGTTTGCCCCTGTAGCTAAATTGAACACTGTAAGAGTTCTATTAAGCTTGGCTGTTAATTATGACTGGAAACTCCATCAGCTTAACATTAAGAATGCATTTCTTAATGGAAAATTGGAAGAGGAGGTTTATATGAAGATTCCACCAGGTTTAGAATCCGAAGAGACTAAGCAGAAGGTTTGCAAGCTTGACAGATCACTCTATGGGTTAAAGCAGTCACCTAGAGCATGGTTTGATAGATTCACCAAAGTTGTTTTGACAGGTGGATACAAGCAGTCATTGGCAGATCATATTCTATTCTCTAAGGTAACCTCCAATAACAAAAAGGTTATCTTAATAGTATACGTCGATGACATAATTTTGACAAGGGATGATGAGGAAGAAATAAACTACTTGAAAGCTTTATTGAGCAAGGAGTTTAAAATGAAAGACCTAGGAAAGCTCAGATATTTTCTAGGCATGGAGGTAGCAAGATCAAGCAAAGGTTTGGTTATTAACCAGAGGAAATATGTTCTGGACCTACTTACTGAGACTGGAATGTTGGGCTGTAAACCAACTGACACTCCCATGGATGCAAGTTTAAAATTCAGCAAAGAAGAGTTGAGTCCTAAAGCTGACAAGGGACTTTATCAAAGGTTGGTGGGAAAATTGATCTATTTATCATTGACCAGACCAGATATTGCATTTTCGGTAACCATTATCAGCCAGTATATGACAGATCCTAGACAAGAACATATGGAAGCTGCTACTAGAATTCTGAGATACCTTAAGGGTACACCGGGACATGGCTTAATGTTCAAAAAGGCTCTTGACAGATCAGTAAAAATTTTCTCAGATGCAAGCTGGGCAAGTGAGTTGACAGATAGACGGTCAACAAGTGGTTATTGTTCTTTTGTTTGGGGAAATCTAGTGACTTGGAAGAGCAAAAAGCAAACTGTTGTGTCAAGAAGTAGTGCAGAAGCTGAGTACAGAGCTTTAGCTCTTGGAATGTGTGAAGGAATTTGGCTGATGAAGCTACTCAAAGAGCTAGGAATGGTTCAAGAAGAGAAGTTCGAAGTGTTCTGTGATAACCAGTCTACTATACAGATTGCCAAGAATCCTATTCAACATGACAGAACCAAACATGTTGAAATTGATAGACACTTTATTGCAGAAAAACTGACAAATGGAATATCTTCCTTAAACTATGTTCCTACAGAAGAGCAAGTAGCAGATGTTCTTACAAAAGCTCTGCCAAAAGCACTTTTCGATAAGTTTTTATTCAAGCTGGGATTATACAATGTATACCCACCAGCTTGAGGGGGAGTGTAAGCTTATCCGAAAAGTATTAGAGTTTTACTTAATGTGTAATTACAGTTTTTACTTGTTGTAAATAGTCAATCTAGAGTTAATCTCCTAAGAGGATTAGAGTTAAAAGTCTATTGTAAGTAGGACTCCTAATGTACTAAAAGTCCTATTCTTTAGTCTTTAAATAGTCTGTAAACTAGTTGTAATTTTTTCATGACAGAATTCTTTTAATAACAGAAACTACTTTTCTGTTTTTCTTCTTGTTCTGTTTCTCTACAGTTACTGCACATGACAGTCCTTCCAGCAATTTCAGTAAGCAACAGATTGTGGAGCTCCAACAGATGTTTGGTCCAATTTCCTCCCAATCAAATTCTACTGCATTTCCTGCTACAAAAGGTAGAATTTCCTGTTTGGCCACTTCTAATCTTCTCTCCTGGATTATAGATTCTGGTGCCTCTGACCATATGACAAGCAACCTTCAGTTATTTCGCACCTTTAACCATTGCAACATAAAAACCTCCATCAAAGTTACAGATGGGTCTCTCTCCCAAGTAAAAGTGGCACTATTCAAGTGGGTGATAAACTGGTTTTGCCTAATGTGCTATATGTTCCTAATCTTGCATGTAACTTGTTATCAGTTAGTAAGTTAGTTCAAGATATTAAATGTGATGCTCACTTTGAAATTAATGGGTGTGTATTTTAGGAACAGGGCTCGAAGAAGGTGATTGGCAGTGCTAGGCTATCCAATGGTCTCTATGTCCCTGATGAATTACCAACTCAGATTTCTTCAGTTTCACATTGTTTTAAGACTTCATCTAATTCTTTAAGTAACCCTGATGAGATTATGTTGTGGCATCGTAGGCTAAGACATCCAAATTTTGTGTATCTTTCAAAATTGTTTCCCGATTTATTTAGCCATAAAAAGCCTCATTCTTTTAAGTGTGAAGTTTGTCAAATTGCTAAACATACCAGGCAAACATATGCTCCTTCCTCATTTACACCCACATCTCCTTTTTCTATAATCCACTGTGATATTTGGGGTCCATCTAAGGTCAGAAGCTTATCTGGGTCTAGGTGGTTTATTACCTTTATTGATGACTATTCTAGGACTACTTGGACTTTTTTAATGAGGGAAAAGACGGAAATTGAGTTAATTTTCAAAACTTTTTATCAAATGATTGAAAATCAGTTTGACAAACGTATTAAGGTTGTGAGAAGTGATAATGGGCGTGAATACCTTAGTCAATCTCTTGGGTGTTATTTTCGAGAAAAAGGTATTGTCCATCTTACTTCCTGTGTCAACACTCCACAACAAAATGGAGTTGCCGAAAGAAAAAACAGACATCTACTAGAGGTTACGAGGTCTCTTCTTTTTTCAGCCAAAGCACCTAAATATCTTTGGGGGGAAGCCTTACTTACTGCCACCTACCTTATCAACAGAATGCCCAGCAAAACCTTGGGTTTTGTAGCACCAACAGAAGCCTTTTTCGAACATTTTCCTCACTTTAAACCATTGTCATCTGTTCTTCCTCTTAGGGTATTTGGCAGCACAGCTTTTGTTCACGTGCATGATAAAAATAGAAGTTGGACCCTAAATCAATCAGGTGTGTGTTTATAGGATATTCCTCTAGTCAAAAGGGTTACAAATGCTATTATCCTATTTCTAAAAAGACCTATGTCTCTTTCGATGTCACTTTCTTTGAGGACAACCCATATTTTGCAGGGACTGAACTTCAAGGGGAGAAAAAGGAATTTCAGCCCTTTGTTTTTCCACCTTCCATCATTTCTCCTTTACCAGACATTCCTCTCACATCCCATCCTGAAACCACCAGAAAAGAAAACACTATGCCGACAGAAATGCACTCTCCTCAGACCAACAAATCACCAAGTCCTTGTACAACACCTCTTCCAGCACCTAGGGCTGTAGCACAAATTTCCCCTACTTCTGTGCATCCACAACCGGCAGACAATCAAATTAAGGTGTATACCAGGAGAAGAAGAGCCCCTAATGAAGTAAATAACCAGCCTAGCACTTGTCAAGAACCAGACTCAAGTCCTGTTGCTGTTGAACCGGGCTTAAATCCTGCTACTGCTGAGATTGAAGGTAACATTACTCCTCAAGATTCTAGTGACCTTGGTGACTTTCCTATTGCTATTACAAATGGAGTACGAAAATGTACTATGCACCCAATTAACAAATTTACTACCTATGGTAGACTTCAACCCACTTTTAAGGCCTTTACAGCCAGCCTAGACAGTGTGAAGATTCCTAAAATCGTGGAGAAGGCCTTAAAGAATCCCAAATGGAAGAAAGCTGTAGAAGAAGAAGTAAGGGCACTTGAGAAAAATGAGACATGGTGTTTGACAGATCTACCAGAGGGAAAAAGGGTTGTTGGATGCAAGTGGGTGTTCACCATCAAGTACAACTCAGATGGGAGCATTGAGAGGTATAAGGCAAAGCCGGTGGCTAAAGGTTTTACACAATCCTATGGGGTGGATTATCAAGAAACCTTTGCACCAGTGGCTAAATTGAATACCATTAGAGTCTTGTTGTCCATAGCTGTGAACAAGGACTGGAAATTACACCAACTAGACATCAAAAATGTCTTTCTCAATGGGAGGCTCGAGGAGGAAGTATATATATGCAAATACCACCTGGTTTAGAAGGTAAAACAACTAGAAATACACTGTGCAAACTCAACAAATCACTGTATGGACTTAAGCAATCTCCAAGAGCCTGGTTCGAGAGGTTTGCAAAGGCTATGGTAAAGAATGGATTCAAACAAAGTCAGACTGATCACACCCTGTTCAGAAAGGTTGCAGCAACTGGTAAAATGACCTTATTAATTGTGTATGTTGATGACATAATTATTACAGGGGATAATAGTAGAGAAATTGAGAATTTGAAGGTTGTTCTTGCTCGAGAGTTTGAAACAAAGGACTTGCGGAGTCTAAGGTACTTTCTGGGTATGGAAGTAGGAAGGTCAAGTGAAGGTTTAGTCATCAACCAAAGGAAGTACATCCTAGATCTTCTTATAGAAATTGGGATGCTTGGGTGCAAGACAGCCAAGACACCCATGGACCCAGGGTTGAAGTTCAACAAAGAAGAAGCTGGTAATCCAGTTGACAAAGAACCCTATCAAAGGTTAGTTGGAAAACTGATTTATCTTTCTCTAACAAGGCCATACATTGCATACTCAGTGAGTGTTATAAGCCAGCACATGAGTGATCCTCGAGAAGAACATTTGGAGGCTGTTAACAGAATTTTGAGTACCTAAAATTCACACCTGGTGCTGGGCTAATTTTCAAGAAAAATTCAGACAAAACAGTAAAGGTATACACGGATTCAAGCTGGGCAGGAGAGCTCACTGATAGAAGGTCAGTTAGTGGATATTGTGCTTATGTTTGGGGCAACTTGGTTACTTGGAGAAGCAAAAAACAGGATGTGGTGTCAAGGAGCAGTGCTGAGGCAGAATTTAGAGCATTAGCTCTTGGAATATGTGAAGGAATGTGGATAAAGATGCTTCTCAAAGAGCTAGAGTTGGATGAAAAGACTGAGTTTGAGGTCTATAGTGACAGCTAGTCGGCAATGAGTATTGCTAAGAATCCAGTGCAACATGACAGAACCAAACACATTGAAATAGATAGGCACTTTATCTATGAGAAAGTGAATGGTGGTATTGCACAGCTAAATTATATTCCTACCAGGAGCCAGATAGCTGACATCTTTACTAAAGCACTTCCAAAGGTTATTTTTGATGAGTTTACATCCAAACTGGGTATATACAACATATACACAGTTTGAGGGGGAGTGTTAGTTATGTAAGAATATACGTGTAGAGTAAATTAAGGATTACGAGAATATTTCTTGTATTTACAATCCCTTACTTTAAGGGATTATATCTTTTCCTAGAATTAGTCTCTTCCCTAACTTAGAGTTTCCTAAGATAGATATATAGCTTGTATATAAATATGTAACAAATTTTTCTAATGAAATAAGAGAATTACTCTGATTTACTACAATACCAAAGAAACTACCCTAAAGAAAAGGCACTAATGGAAACTAAAGCAACCAATGTTGATCAAGGTAAAAGCATCTCTAAGCAAAGAAGTCCTAAACTGATGCATTTATCTAGTGCCGTCCAGAATGCCTTGGGTTTTTGGTTTTCCTTCTTATAGAAATTCTTGACATAAGAGGTAACTTATCCACCTTAGACTTCTGATAAAAGTTTGACACCTAAGAAAAAGTTTAACTCCTCCAAAACACCAAAAACAGAAGAGATGATAAATGCAGATGAATAAGACAGAGAAAAGTGAATTGTTCCATCTTTCTTCCATGATGCGGCCATGGGTAGATTCAGCAATTCAACAAACCATGGCAGAATTATTTTCACCAAAAACCATAAATATTCGGCCATTTCTACTAGCCATCAATCTCAAATAAAAAACCAAAATAAATGAAATAGTTTTGACACAAATTGAAGTAGATCACCAATAAGAAGTAGAGCATTTTCAAATTTCAATGACGGAGCACCACTTAGCTTCTGAAGAGATGGCAAACAAACTATACATTCAGAACTGAGATACCTCTAACTGGGCAGCTGCCTCTTTATATTGTCGTTTTGAAGCCATAATTTGAAGTTGCTCTACAGCAGAGACTGCCATGACATAGAGAAGGAACTAATATCAAAAGGCATGCTGTTTTAAATTCTAATAACCGAAGTCAGCCAAAAGGTTAGAATCAATATAATCTTCAGTAAGCATGTTTTACTGCTGATCACTAACTACAATACTAAGACTTGGGTGAAGTTCCAGGTATCATTCAAGAACGGATAAAGAAGAGCCCCAAAAAATGACGGACCTAGCATGGTTAGACGATGAAGAGCTGTAATTGTAGTGGTTATATGCTTCTTAGCAAAGTCCAGCTTCTTGATATCACGGCATATTTCTTGAACCATAATCTCGCTTTGCTCAGCTTTTGTTTTTATTTCACGGATTTTATATGTTAGTTCCTGTTTAGTAAAAAAAATGAGTTCGAAAAGAAACAAGAAAAATGACCCTAAAGGGGAGAGGGGAGAAATTTCACATTCTTTTCCAAGTTACCGATCAGAAGCAGCACAATTATTTTCAGTAATGCAACTGGAACCCTATAGAATCGCTTGTAAGTAGAAAAGATTGTGCAAATAATAAGAAAGATTTCATCCGTAGCATCTACAAAATTCAAACAAGCTAACCTCCACAGCATGCGTAGCAGCGGCGAGATCTTCCTTAGCTTTGGTTCCCGAATTACTCTGTAATCAAAATAGCTTGTCACCTTTTACAGATACCTCAACTTTCCCAAAGGGCAAACTGCAATATATCCTAATTTAAATGTTAGATAAATTCTCTTGACATTTAATTTTTACATGAGTGAGATGCAAAACCTATAAAACAAGCCCACTTCATAAAGGAATAAGAAAGATTTGTAACCTGCTGGCGAACAGCAGCCAATATTCCAGCATCAACACGACGGATCTCACTTTGTATTTTTTGCATTAGTGGCTCAACACCAGATAAAGAAACCTCTGAACAACAAACAATATATGCAGCATCAGTTCCAGAACAAGATAAATTCTAATAAATTAAACAAATTGCATAACTTCGGGGTGATATCTAAGGCATTAATTATTGAAAATCCTGTTGAAATTTAACCGTGTTTAGATTTTCAATAATCCTTTTTTATCAGTTACCTGTCTGGTTGATGTACTCTAGAGTACTCATTTTATCCATTACGTCTAAAATTCCGATCCTATCGACCTGGAAGCCACAGAAGCAGTTTTAACCCAAGCTTAAAAGATGGATCCAACAATAAAGAAAGGAAATGAAAAAAAAAACAACAAAAGCAAGTACGAGCTATATGTTCTATTTTTGTTAATTTTTTCAACAAAAATTGAAGAATGAAATAACATTACTAGAATTTCAACAGTATGGAGGAGAACATAAAGTGAGCATAGAAATTATAATGAAAATCGAAAGCCATTTGTTAGATCAAGATTGGATAGGTAATGATCTATAAATCACTAATTCTTCCTTAAAAATCAACTTAAAAATGGGTTATGAATGCAATACCTAAATGAAATTCTGTAGAAAACAAACAAAATTGAAGAAGTGAGGGAAATGAGGCAAATATTTCTTTCTCACCGCTAACAATTTGATCGCCGATCCGCCAGACCAACTGAAGAGAAACTTTCTCGTTTGGATAGCTATGGGCTGGATTTTAAATATATTTTGGGTTTCACCTTACGCGCTAGCCTGTTAAAAAACTGAAAATAGAGTTCACTGACATATGGTATCGAAAAACAGGACTAAACGGTAGGCAATTGGTCCGAGAAAATTTGGTCAATGCTTTGATAATCGTACCAAAAAAATTAACAGTTAAACAAAACGATTAGAATTATGATTTTTAGTGAAACTGTTCATGAAAAAATATTTCGAATAAATTGGTAGTGATAAATATCTACATTACTTATAATACTAAATGTAAAACGGTAAGATCCGGCTAAAGCCTACACTATTGTATTGTTAGCTTTTATTATAAATATTGAAAATTTTATTTAAATTTTTGTGCGTTAATATTTTTAAGCTATTAAAATTAGTAGTAATATATATATATATATATATTATTTATAGTAGTAGATGTAAAATGGTTCATGGTTAATCAAGTAACCGTATTGAATAAACGATTAATCACTTAGGCGTTAACATGTTTAAATAGGACGATTATGGTTCATCAAAATGTAAGTAATATTTTCGTCAACATATTAGCACAACTATCATCATTATCAATTTTCTCAAGATCTAACAATTTAACCTCAAGAATGTAACACCTAGACAACTTGAAATATCTGATAGATCCGAGAGTGTCACATTGGGTCACTAAAACAACAGACGAATTAAGTAATTGTAAAGACCCGATTTCTAGAATAGTAGTTCGAGTTAGGTAATTGGGTTTTGAATTTTTAAGATTTAGGACTAAATTGAAAGAATGTAAAGGTTGGAAGCTTAATTTGAGGAATTTATGGACCATTTTGCAAATGTTTTAAAGCTAGAGGCCTAAAGTGTAAACTTGCAAAAGGTAGGTTGGATTTCGAGTGAAAATGGGAAAAGTAATAAGATAAATAAATGAGGAAAGAGAGAGAAGAAAAGATAAATTTTAGAGGGATAATCTTCAATTGGAGATTCATTATTGTTAGGGTCGCGGTGGTCGACACTGTAGGCACCATCGGCTTCAACACGTCGTCTCGGATCGACTGGTGGTCTTCTCCTTACTGTCACTGCCACTATCATTGCCACTACCGCCACTGCCACTATCTGCCAGAGTGAGGCTTGAGAATGTTCAGATGTTGTAAAATACGTTTTTCTACCGTTCTTCATATCAAGACAATAGCCCCCACCAAATTTCTCAGCTTAAGAGAAGAATTTATGCAGCTCATCGTCATTTTTTGATCGCTAGAGGCCGTTGTCGCCTACGAGTGGGCGAGCTCCACCACATGTTATGTAACACCCCGATTTTAGGCCTAGGAGTCTTTATGGTTGACTTGAGGCTCGTAAGACCTAGACTAGAGATCCGGGTTACTTCGGGAGTGGTTCAGGAAAAACAAGGTTCGGGATATGATAAAATTATGAGAAAATTCCTAAAATCCTCTCTATTTGATGAAAATGGTTAGACCAAGCTTTGAAAGATGATTTCTCAAGATTTTCATAATGGTTTTGTTTTGGTTAACTTGAGATTGATTTTAATCATGATTTACATGCTAAATGATGTTAAAATAAATGTTTTATCGTAGTAATCCCGAAATGAACTGGATCTATAGTTGTTAGATTGTTAGATTTTGGGTTTTGTGGTGATAATGTGGTTTTGGTGTTGCTGGAGATACAAGGATGCAAATAGGTTGTTTTTTTATGTTAATTGATGATTAAAATTGAATGAAAGTGTTAGGTTTTGGCAAGGTTAAGTTTGTAGAGTAATCGAAGGTGTTTTCGGTTGTTTCAGATAGGCGTTTTGGTGTTTTTGGGCAAACAACGAAGTGGCTTTGGTTGCTGGTGCTTTTAATGCCTTGAGATGCATTAATCCTCTGTTCTTGTGTGGTATAAATAGGGGAGAACGTATCAGAAGCAATCAGTGAAGTTCTGGGAGCATCAGTGTAACACCCAGGTTTGAGGGTCGGGTGAAAATAAAATATTAAAATAATGTTTCGGGTTTTCCCTTTTCATTTTAAAATTCATTTGATATGTTGGACCCGATTTTAATTTAAAGCCCAAGTATCCATGGATTTTAGAATGTGGGTTGATGGCCATTCTCATTAATGACAGTTTTGTAAATATTTGGTCTTGTAAAATAAAAACCCTTTTTTTATTTTAAAACACCCATTTTACTCATCTTCTTCCTCTCTCTCATTCAAATACAACGACAACTTCTCTTCTCCATTGTTGTTCACTATTCCATCACCATACTCTCTCATCTTTGAAGTTTTTTTAAAGGTAAACATGTTTTTGACTTGTCCTCACCTTCCTCTTCATGTTTGTACCGTTAGATTTCATTAAAACCCATTGTTTTGATTTTGAGTTTTTCAAGTTCAAAGTTAAAAATCCAAACTTTAATGTCCATTGTTAAAGTTTTTTATTCCTTATCATTATTTGTGTTATTAGAACCCCAAATGGTCCAACATATGTGATTTTTACTTGGTTTTATAATGATTCATGGATTTGGGTTTTAGGGAGTTCAAAGGTTGGTTTTTGGGGCTGTTTTTGTGTTAGAAATTGTTGGCTGATGGTTGGTTGATAGTTATGGGTTATTTTGGAAGCTATTAGGTGTGTTAAAAGTGTTGGAATCGATGGTTTTTGGCTGTGCTTTTGGGCTGCTCGAAAATGTGGGTTTTGGGAATGTATTGGCTTTATTTTGATGATTGGTTTGTGTTTCGGGTTTGCTACAGTGATTGTGGGCTGAAATGTGGTTGTTTTGATTGTGTTGGATTGTTTAGAAGCAAGGAATTGTGTTGGTGAAGTCTTGGGAACGAATCCGAATAGCTTGGTGGATTGATCGGCTAGAGTTGTTGAGCTTGGAGTAGTCGGTGAGTGGTTAATGATTTCAACTTGGTTTAAATGGTTTCCAAACATTTTTGGTTCAAGCATGTGGACCTAGGTCGGGCTTGGTAAACCCACCTAGAGTTGGGATTAGATTGGTAGTCTAATCTCAAGCTTAGTTTAGAAGACTTTGGTTGAACTTCTAAATGTTGATATGCCTCTTGATTCATTATTAATTGTGATTAATGTTGTTATGTATATTGTGATATACATGTGTCTTGAGGCATGATGTTTGATGCATTGTGATATGCATGTGGTTGATGTAATGTTGTTATGTATACCGGTGGTTGGAGTAGAGGCTCCTGTGGAAGAGCCTGCTATTGGAGTCGGAGCTCCTCCACCACCACCACCTCCTCAGCCTGATGTGGAAGGCGAGGCTGGAGCTAAGGGAGCGGGTCCTCAGGTTGGCCAGGGTGGCCAAGGTCCAGCAGGGATAGACATGGCTCCGCTAGTTCAAGCTATAGCGGGAGCGTTTCAGGCTGCAGCTCAGTCGAGAGGTGATGATGCTAGCTTACCGCTAGAGAGGCTCCGTAGCCTAGGAGCAGACGAGTTCAGGGGATCTACGCCTGAGAGATCAGAGTTGTGGCTGGAGAAGACAATCCATATTTTAGCTTAGATGGGATATGTTGGGGCTCGTAAGTTGGGTTGTGTGGTTTCGTTGCTTCAGGGTGATAACTACACCTGGTGGGTCACCATTACTACCGGTGTACCTGAGGCCGAGATCAGTTGGAATTTCTTTGAGACTGCTTTCAGGAAGAGGTATTTGGGCCTGAGATACTTGGATGAGAATAAGTGGAAGTTCATGGCTCTTGTTTAGGGAGACACCTCAGTGACAGATTATGAGATCCGCTTTGTCCGACTGAGTCAGTATGCTCCGGAGTTGGTTCCTACTGAGAGGGACCGTTGTGATCGGTTCAGGTATGGACTCCATGAGGAAGTCAAGAGGTACACCTTAGCTTCAGATTATTCTGATTTTGATGTCTTGGTCGCTAGAGCCAAGGACATCGAGCATAGCTTGGGGCTGACCAAGTGTTCAGGAGGATCCAGTTCAGGGAAGAGGCACAACAACTTTGATTGTGGTGATGCCAAGAGGCATCGGAGCAGTGGACATCAGTTTGATCATAGGCGTGGCGGTGGCCACCATGGTAGAGGCCATCAGGGCCAGAGAGCCGGAGGGCATTTGCCCGAGTGTGCCCGATGTGGGAGACAACATTCAGGAGAGTGTTGGGGAAACTATCATGCTTGCTGGAACTGTGGATCGAGAGACCACTTCAGGAAAGAGTGTTCGCATCATGCGGCACAGGCACCGATTCAGGCACAAGCTCCTGCAAGAGAGATCGACTATCAGAGAGGCCGTGGGCGCGGTCGTGGTTACTTCCAGCCGAGAGCTGATGCACCTAGGATAGAGGCACAGAGGAACCTTGCTCATGTTGTGGCAGTTCAGCCAGAGGCCGATGGACCAGCTAGAGTCTACGCATAGAGAGAGGCATGGAATGACACAAATGTGATAGCAGGTAATTTTGAGTTACAGTCCATTTCTTTGCTTTCCTTAGTTGATTCGGGTTCCACACATTCTTACATTTTGAGTGAGCATGCAAAGAAGTTAGACATACCTATTGAGATTTTAGATGTAGGGATGCAGGTGACTAGTTCCTTCGGTGAGACAGTTGTAGTTAGACGGATGTATAGGAGGTGTCCGCTGAAGATTCAGGGTCATGTGTTTCCTGTTGATATGATAGAGCTTCCGTTCTATGGTTTTGATATTATTCTGGGTATGGATTGGTTGGTTGAGCATAGAGCTAGTGTAGATTTTGAGACAAAGAGAATTTCGTTGAAGCTTTCTGATAGCTACGAGGTAGTAGTTGTAGGCGAGAACGTTAAGTTCTTGTCGAACGTTGTGTCAGCTTTAGAGGCTCATAGGTTGATGGACTCTGGTTGTGGGGCTTATTTAGCGTATGTGATGAATCCGAATATGAGTGAGGTTAGACCGAAAGATATTAGGACAGTTTGTGATTATCCGAATGTGTTTTCAGAAGAGTTACCAGGTTTGCCTCCTGACAGAGATGTAGAGTTTGTGATTGAGACTGTTTCAGGGTCTACTCCAGTTTCTATTGCTCCGTACCGTATGGCTCTGAAAGAGTTGAAAGATTTGAAAAGTCAGCTTCAGGAGTTGTTAGACCGAGGTTTTATTAAGCCTAGTAGTTCACCTTGGGGTGCTCCTGTGTTGTTTGTGAAGAAGAAGGATGGCAGTATGAGGATGTGTATCGACTATAGACAGTTGAACCAGTTGATAGTGAAGAACAAGTATCCGTTGTCGCGTATAGATGACTTGTTTGATCAGTTGAGAGGTGCCTTAGTGTTTTCGAAGATAGATTTGAGATCATGGTACTATCAGTTGAAGGTTAAAGAGTGTGATGTTTCGAAGACAACTTTTAGGACTAGATACGGTCACTATGAGTTCATTGTGATGCCGTTTGGGCTCACGAATGCACCAGTAGCTTTCATGGATATGATGAACAGAGTTTTCCAAGACTATCTAGACCGGTTTGTAGTTGTTTTCATAGACGACATCCTTGTGTACTCGAGATCAGAAGGAGAACATGATGAGCACTTGAGACTTGTTTTGCAGAGATTGATGAGTAATCAATTGTATGCTAAACTAAGTAAATGTGAGTTCTGGATTAGAGAGGTTGTGTTTATTGGCCATGTGGTATCAGCTGAAGGTATCCGTGTTGATCCGACGAAGATTAAAGCCATTGTTGAGTGGAAACAACCTAAGTCAGTGACAGAGATTAGGAGTTTCCTAGGATTAGCTGGTTACTATAGGAGGTTCATTGATGGTTTCTCTAGAGTAGTTGCTCTGTTGACTAAATTGTTGCAAAAAGGAGTGAAGTTTGAGTGGTCAGATGCGAGACAAAAGGCCTTTGAGAAATTAAAAGAAGCTTTGACGAATGCTCCAGTGTTAGTACAACCAGTTTCAGGGAAAGAGTTCGTGATCTATAGCGATGCTTCTTACCTAGGTTTAGGTTCTGTTCTGAGGCAAGAAAGGAGAGTCGTTGCTTATGCTTCGAGACATTTGAAGATGCACGAGAAGAACTACCCTACGCACGACATTGAGTTAGCAGCAGTTGTGTTTGCGTTGAAGATTTGGCGTCACTACTTGTATTGTGAGAAGTGCACGGTTTACACTGATCATAAAAGCTTGAAGTATTTGATGACTCAGAGAGAGTTGAACTTGAGACAGAGAAGATGGCTTGAATTGTTGAAAGACTATGATTTGACTATTGTGTACCATCCGGGTAAAGCAAATATAGTGGCCGATGCGTTGAGCAGAAAAGTTGCAGTTGAGTTGCGAGCTATGTTTGCTAGACTGAGTGTATCAGGGGATGATGGTTTGATTACAGTGTTGCAAGTAAAGCCTTCGTTGATTCAGATGATCCGAGAGAAATAGTTACAAGACGTATCTTTAGTTTCTCATGTTCAGGACATTGCCGAAGGTAGACCGACAAAGTACAGTTTCAGTGATGAGAATGTCTTGTGTTTCAGAGACAAAGTTGTAGTACCTGAAGATGTTGAGTTGAGACGTACGATTCTGAGCAAAGCACATTCGAGTCCCTTTTCTATGCATCCGGGCAGTACTAAGATGTACTGAGATCTGAAGAATGACTATTTTTGGGTTGGTTTGAAGAAGGATGTAGCCGAGTATGTGAGCCGTTGCATGGTTTGTCAGAGAGTAAAGGCAGAACATCAGGTTCCTTCAGGTTTGTTACAGCCTTTGAAATACCCGGAATGGAAGTGGGAGAGAATCACTATGGACTTTATGTCAGGGTTGCCGTTGTCCCATTCGAAGAAGAATTTTGATTGGGTGATAGTTGATAGGTTCACTAAGTGTGCTCATTTCTTAGCAGTGAACACCACAGATTCTTTAGACAAGTTGGCAGATTTGTACATCCGCGAGATTGTAAGGTTGCATAGAGTTCTGAAGTCTATTGTATCAGACAAAGATTCGAGATTCACAGCAAGGTTCTGGGGTTGTTTGTATAGTGCCCTAGGTAGCCGTTTGCATTTCAGTACTTCTTATCATCCGCAGTCAGATGGCTAGTCAGAGCGAGTGATACAAGAATTAGAGGATATGCTCCGTTGTTGTGTGATTGACTTCCAGGGTTCTTGGGAGAAACATTTACCCTTAGTCGAGTTTGCTTACAACAACAGTTACCAGGCTAGTATACAGATGGCTCCTTATGAGGCATTGTATGGTAGGCGATGTAGGACTCCGATCTGTTGGGCCGAAACGGGTCAGAAATTGTTACATATGCCAGATTTGCTTAAGGGGACTATTGATAAAGTGAAGTTGATTTGTGATCATTTGAAGGCAGCTTCCGATCGTTAGAAATCTTACGCAGATTTGAAGAGAAAAGAGATTGAGTTTTCAGTGGGTGAGAAAGTGTTTCCGAAAGTATCTCCGTGGAAGAAGGTAATGCGTTTTGGCCGGAAAGGCAAGTTGAGTCCGAGGTTTATTGGTCCGTATGAGATAGTTGAGCGGATTGGGCTAGTAGCTTACCGTTTGAGATTGACTTCTGAGTTAGAGAAGATCCATGATGTCTTTTATGTGTCGATGCTTAGGAGATATATATCAGATCTGTCTCATTTTATGCCCGTTGAGGAGATAGAAATGAATCCAGGTTTGTCTTACAATGAAGAACCTGTTGAGATACTTGCTTCTGATAGCAAGGTGTTGCGTGGCAAGACCATAGAGTTGGTCAAGGTGTTGCAGAGACATAGAGATGTGGAAGAGGCCACGTGGGAGAGGAAAGCTGATATGCTTGAGCAGTTTTCGTACTTGTTTTTGTCAGGTAATTTCGGGGACGAAATTCCTTAAGTGGGGGAGAGTTGTAACACCCAGGTTTGGGGGTCGGGTGAAAATAAAATATTAAAATAATATTTCGGGTTTTTCCTTTTCATTTTAAAATTCATTTGATATGTTGGACCCGATTTTAATTTAAAGCCCAAGTATCCATGGATTTTAGAATGTGGGTTGATGGCCATTCTCATTATTGATAGTTTTGTAAATATTTGGTCTTGTAAAATAAAAACCCTTTTTTTATTTTAAAACACCCATTTTACTCATCTTCTTCCTCTCTCTCATTCAAATACAACGACAACTTCTCTTCTCCATTGTTGTTCACTATTCCATCACCATACTCTCTCATCTTTGAAGTTTTTTGAAAGGTAAACATGTTTTTGACTTGTCCTCACCTTCCTCTTCATGTTTGTACCGTTAGATTTCATTAAAACCCATTGTTTTGATTTTGAGTTTTTCAAGTTCAAAGTTAAAAATCCAAACTTTAATGTCCATTGTTAAAGCTTTTTATTCCTTATCATTATTTGTGTTATTAGAACCCCAAATGGTCCAACATATGTGATTTTTACTTGGTTTTATAATGATTCATGGATTTGGGTTTTAGGGAGTTCAAAGGTTGGTTTTTGGGGCTGTTTTTGTGTTAGAAATTGTTGGCTGATGGTTGGTTGATAGTTATGGGTTATTTTGGAAGCTATTAGGTGTGTTAAAAGTGTTGGAATCGATGGTTTTTGGCTGTGCTTTTGGGCTGCTCGAAAATGTGGGTTTTGGGAATGTATTGGCTTTATTTTGATGCTTGGTTTGTGTTTCGGGTTTGCTACAGTGATTGTGGGCTGAAATGTGGTTGTTTTGATTGTGTTGGATTGTTTAGAAGCAAGGAATTGTGTTGGTGAAGTCTTGGGAACGAAGCCGGATAGCTTGGTGGATTGATCGGCTAGAGTTGTTGAGCTTGGAGTAGTCGGTGAGTGGTTAATGATTTCAACTTGGTTTAAATGGTTTCCAAACATTTTTGGTTCAAGCATGTGGACCTAGGTCGGGCTTGGTAAACCCACCTAGAGTTGGGATTAGATTGGTAGTCTAATCTCAAGCTTAGTTTAGAAGACTTTGGTTGAACTTCTAAATGTTGATATGCCTCTTGATTCATTATTAATTGTGATTAATGTTGTTATGTATATTGTGATATACATGTGTGTTGAGGCATGATGTTTGATGCATTGTGATATGCATGTGGTTGATGTAATGTGAGTACATGATTATGAATCATGGTGGCTACGTGCTAGGCACGAGAAATGGTAAGAAATTGTGTTGTGAAAGATTGTGAAATGAGTTAAGTATTGGCACTAGTATGCTTGGGTACAATGATCGATCATTAGGATGTTTAGTGTGCACACGAGAGTCGAAATGCGCGCGTGGTCTTGGTGATGGTAGTCATCAAGATGGAGTATGGGTACGCCCGAAAATCTTCTTTTATATGTTAGTCGGTGATGAGTGGAATCCCATCGACGAGGCGTGAGGATGAGTGGAATCCCCTCCGCGTGTAACGGTGATGAGTTTAATCCCACCGTAAGGTAATGGTTGTATTGTTCGGATGTGAGTTCCAATGTTTTTTATCCGCGTATTCGGGTCATAGCTAGGTGCCAATACGTTTGATATATGTGTTTCCATATGGATGTATTTATGGACTTGTTGAGCATGGCATGATATCGATATTATGTTCATGCATCATTTATATTTGACTCTTATGGCTTCAAAGGTAAGAACATGCATTCTTCCTTGGTTGTGTTGTTTGTGCTTGGACCTTGCATTGTCGAGGTTGTTTTATGAGCTTACCCTCACTAAGCTTTATGCTTACGCTCTCTTTTGTTCGACAATGCAGATCCGTAGTTCGTGGGTTGCTTGTGCAAGGAGAGGGCCTCCAAGTGTGCTAGTTGTGCTTTTGCTATCCTCAAGTATGAATTTTTAAGTTATAAATGTAATAGACGAGCAATGGGATTTATGTTGTTGTTTTGTGTTAGGAGCTTGTTTAGACTCCTTTGATATGTGGACGTTTTGTTTATGGCTTGCTTATGCTTGTATGATGGCCTTGTGGCCTTGACTCTATGCTTTTGACATGTTTATGTTTAAACCTTAGTTTCCCATATGGTTTGTTAAGAGAATGTTGTTGATTGCTCCTTGTTCGTTTTAAAATGACTCGTATGCTGTTCCATGGATGTTGAATGTTGTATGTATGTTTGCTTTAGGCTAGGTGAGTCTTAATTTACATCTAGAGTCGAGTCTTGTTGCATTTTACTGCAAATTTGAGTGCTGCAGTGCAGGGCGTATCGGTACGCTCAAGGGCCGTATCGATACGGTCATACACTTTGGGACTCAAGTTTGGCCTAGCGTACCGGTACACGGGGGTGTATCGATATGCCAAAACCTCTCTGGAAATCTGAGATATTGACGAGATATTGGCGTATCGGTACGGGTCTAGGGTGTATCGGTACGGTCTTGTATCGTTGACCGTGAGAAGTTGACCAAGTGAGGGCGTATCGGTACGGTCAACCAGTGTACCGATACGGTCTCCCTGGTTTGACCTTGGAGCGTTGACCTAGTCAAGGCGTATCGATACCCTCTTCTAATGTATCGATACGACCTGCTGTTTTATCTAAAATGGGCTGTTTTAATTGTATGTTCGTTTGTTTCGCCTCACTTGTTGCTTCCGCTGTCATGGTTTCACATAGGATGAGTTAAAGCATCTAGACAAGATAATAAATAAAAGAAAAATATTTCTTGGGTCATTAACCGAAGTGGAGCCTTAAAGGGTTTCGCCTCGGTTTTCCCCGTGTAGCCTACTCGGATCGGTCAGCCGCCCGGACCGGGACGAGGGGGTTACAATCAGAAGCTTGATTTCATTTCAGCAAAGCAAGCGAGGCGTTGTCGGTGAGTGGAATTGGTTTTAAAGCCTTTCAAAGACTTGAAAGCAAGGTTTGGGGGTTTAGATTGAGTTTGAAACACTAATTTAAGCCCGAAAGTAAGTTTAAGATGTTTCGCTCTCGTTTCTCGGGTTTTATCCCATTGATTTTTATGATCATGCTCATGTTTTAAAGATAGAATTACACATACTATTTTATGCATGTTTTGAGAAATGATATGATGATTTATATGATCCCATGAGATAGATTTGTTATTTGAAAGAGATTGAACTTATTTAAGAAATGCTATGCATTGTTTATGCTTTTGAAATGGGATGAAAAATAATTTATATGATGCATTGAAAAACAATAGGTAATGGATGTTAAAAATGATTATATTGGCATAAGATAAGATTATTGTTACAGGATATAATTGGTCGACCAATAGGATGAGAAGTGCACTATAATATACAAAATTCGTATGTGCTCTTTGGTTCGGGCAATGGGGGTAGTGCCATCCCATTCCAAAGTGAGAGTGTGGTGATGAGAGATTCCACCACGGTAGGTCTTGATGATGTGAGATTCCGTCAAGCTTTGTGGCGATGAGAGATACCACCATGAGAGTTCAGTGATGTGAGATTCCACCGAGGTAGGACTTGACGATGTGAGATTCCGCCAAGCTATCCGCATATCCGAGTAATGTTGCCTAAATGCCAATATATGAGATTCACATGTACCTTGTTTATAAATGATTAAATGAAATGAGATTTGCATATGAGATCATGTTTTGAGAAATGCTATATGAGAAACAAGCATGAATGACTTTGCTTTGAGACTTTGCATTTTAAGTAATGCATGAGATAGATGGTACATATGGTTTAAATGATGTGGTTTTTGCTTTGAAAATTGTTTCAAGAATGAGATAGAAAGAGCATGATGAGATAGAGTTTTCTACTTGACAAATGGTTTTAAAATGCATTGTTGTTGTTGGTTTGTTTTGAGCATCCCTCACCAGGCATTATTGCTTACGCTCTCTTTTTTCAACAATGCAGAGAAATAGCATATTTGGGAAGCAAAAAGGCAAGAAGGATTCCAAGGAGTGAGACTTAGCTCTAGTTTTATAATTACCTATTAGTAATAATAGTTGGCAATGAGAGGATGCCTTAATGTTTTGGGAGAATGTGTTTGAAACTCCATGTTTTGTGGCAAGTTTGTTATGCCTTTGATGACTTTTAAATGGCATTTACTTGTTGATAATTGCCTTGGTTTGTGTTTTGGATTTTGAGTGGCTATTATGCATAGGTAGCATGCCTATAGATTTCCTTTATGCTTATTGCCATACTATAATGTTGGAATTGCCATGTATGATTGAGGTTTGATGTTTAGATATGTTGTACGCATGATTGAAGCATGTTGGAATGACTTTGGTTGGATTAAAATGCGAAAAACCAGCAAAAAGTGTCATTGTAGGCCCATGTGTTTCGGTACACCTAAGCCTGTACCGAAATGGTGAGCCTGAAATGGCTTGGAGGTTTCGAAACGGGGTAGAGTGTTTCGATACGCTTTGCTACTGGAATCCCCTATTCTAAACACCATAGAGGTTGTTTCGATACGAGCCCGAGCTTTGAGACGCTCTAACCTGTTCCAAAACGGGCGTTCTGATACAGGGTAACCTGTACCAAAACATCCAGATGTTAAGTTAGTTAATGGAATCTTCTGAAGTTCTGTTTCTTTACGTTTTGGTCCCTGAATGTTGTGGATGCAATTAAATAAGCTTGGATGATTGTTTTGAGCTGCGATTTGACAGAGATGCATGTAATGTGACTAATTAAAGGTTGGTAACTTAAAAAAGGGAATAAGTCCTTGTAATTTGGTAAAATTATGAAATGGTCCCTAAAATATGTTAGTATGCAATTGAGTCCCTAAACGTTGTCTGATCGAGTTGTAAATTGTTCCACTACGATGTTTATCACATAGGATAATAATGAGCATCTAGAAAAGATAGAATGGAAAAAATTAGGGTCATTTATTGAGGTAAACTTCTCGATTTACTTCAATATTCCCCGTGTGATCCGTTCGGTTCGGTCTTTCGCCCAGACCCAGTCGAGAGGGGTACATGTTAAGATGACCAGCATGTTGGGCCAAAGTCGTGGGCTTGGTTGTAGATGCAAGTTGCCGAGCTGGTTCATAAGCCTTTGACCCAAGTTGTGTTGATTGTTGGTCGAGCTGCGTTGGTCATTTGACTGAGTTGTTGACTTTTTGATTGGGCATTGAATTTTTCTAGAAGACCCTACTCGAGGAGTTTTAGACGTCCTAGGTACTATTCCGTAGTCTGTTTCGCCAAATTTGAACATGATAATACTTTTTTCATGTTTTATTCAAATAATTACTTTATTTTTCGCGTTTCAATGTCATTTATGATGTAATTTGCATTGTTTTGCATATGAGGATTGATGGACATTGAATATTGGATCGAGAGTGATTGAAGATGCATCGAAGGCCGATCATGGTTGCTCGGATTCAAGGTAATACTTAAATACTTCTTTGAATTTATATAAAATAGATTTTGCATGCTTGATTAGATTATAAATTATTACATGACATTTGTGTATGGTTATTAAATCCATTTGTACGATAAATGGTTGCCGTAAGTCTGATTAGATGTTGATATTAATGTTTTAGGCCTTTGGGAACTGGATTAAGGATTTAGAGAGCCTTTTTCTGAATTAATTTGTAATGTTTCAGATAAAGGTTTCCTTATCAAGAAACCTTCAATTAAAGTTAGTATTGTGGGATTTCAGATTTAGTTTGGGTTTTGATGTCTGTATAGATATTTCGATACTCTGGTCTAAGATTCAAAAGACTAAAAAGAGTTTTGATACTCTAGGTACTCGAAACTTAGGATTTAAGTCATTATGACCATTAGGACTTCTGAAATAAAATGAAGACTTCTGTAACTGTTAGGATAATGCGATAATCCATTTTTTTACCTTTGAAACCTCTAAATTAGTTGTCTTTACTTTTGGAAACCAAAACTTTCGTAATTAAGAGAAGTTTAAAAAATGCATTTTTCTGGTAAATGACTAAAATACCCTCGTATGGTAAATGAACAAAATGCCTTTGTTTGTAATTGACCAAAATACCTATTTTGGGTGGCAATTACCAAAAACAACCTTTTTGTTCTAAGTGATTAAATGACCCCGGTCTATCAAATTATGAAATTACCCTTGTGAGGATTTATACTTCCCAACTACCTTTGTAAAGTCGAATTCTGATATACCTTATGAATATTCGATAATTAGGATGCCTTAAGTTGGAAAATTTTCAATTAGGAGTTCTAGGGGTATGATTTCGAGTTCTGTTGTTTTGAGCGTACCTCGAGATCGAGTGAAACTCAAACTTCAGTTATTCATTGTTTCAAGGATCTTAGGATCCTTTGTAAGGCTTTACAGTCATAGTTTGACTCGAGTGGTTTTTGCTCGGGGCTAGGTAAGTTCTGTAGTTCTACAATTCTGAGTATGTAGATCCGTGGTTTTCAGTGAAAGTAGGTGGATGTATGACGTACACACGTACGCTATTTGATTTGATGCCCATGTAATGGCGCCGACTTATATATATTATGTTCCAATATGTCGATGATGGCTCATGATCATTTATCGCTTATTGTATATCATTCAATTCAAGCATTTTGCAATAACCTGCTATTCAGGTATGTTTTACATTTTGATATTTCGTTGATTTATGGGTTCAGGATTACTGAGTCGATTGACTAGAGATCAAATCTGCCCTTTTCACTTTGAATGATTTAATTATACTGTAGTTTATTTTGCTCTATTTATTTTATTTCATTCATATTGACATGCTTTATATTAATTCATTTTGGTATTTTCGTATTATTAGGCTCTCAAGCTCATTAAAAATTATTATTCCTTATAGGTCAGTAGGTTTGAGCTTTGTTTGGGATATCAAAATTAGTTCAAAGAGTTTCAAAAACATCTCATTATAGAGTACGATACTTTACTTTTAGTGGGCATGTAAGTCTCAACACTTTGTTTGTGTATTCGACTATGAGTTCTGTTTTTGGTTTTTGAAATTCATTTTTTTAAATTGCATTGGTTTAAAGAAATTTCAATTTAATCATATTTTGTATTTGTGAGTCACTCTTTTGACTTGAAAGTGGCATCTCAGGTCAGATCAGGTCGTTTGTACCAATCTAAGGTTTTAAATTTAGTGGTATTAGAGCTTTTATGTTGAGTCATTTTTGGGAAGTTGATCAATCGCCTGTTATAAGGTCTTTAGTGAATACATTCCTCTAGATTATAATCATACTCTTCCAAGTTGAAATTCTGATGTCTTTTCTCTTTCTATTCTTAATGTTTCTAATTGTCTAGTCCATTAAGACTTGATTTTTTGTTTGACAAAGTTCGTAAGTATTCGCTTGAACATTCAAGGTTTGTTGCTTATGTTTGTTCGAAATTTGAGAATTTGTGTTTCGTACTGTTGCGTGTAAAAGGTGCTCCGCAATTAGTGCAAGTTTACACGTCTCAAGTAATATAATGATAAGTATCAGAGTATCATCTCCACAGGGATTGAGATGGCTTCCTTCAATTATCTTCTCGTACAGAAAAAGAAAAAGAAAAAGTAAAAACACAAGTAAAGGAGTTTTGGATTTTAACTAAACTAAAAATCATAACTAAAGCAAGTAAGTAAAAGTAGAGAAATCAAGATGAGAGAATGGGTCGGATTAGATTGCGTCATAGTGTGGAATCCAATTGACTTGTCTCGGTCTTTAAATGCAATGATCACCAATATGCCTAAGCAGTGTCCTTCGTTCCTGCCGCGACAATAAGATGTGCTGCCTCGGCAATCTCTTGTTGGTTGGCAGATAATGTTAAGGTTCGACAAAACGTCCTTCGATAGCTCCTCCTTATCTCTAAGTCGAAATCGTGCTGATGAATGGGCCTTGATAATACCTCTTGACGTAAACCAAAGATAAACACCAACCAATCTCACGCTTCTTTTAGCCGTGGAAACTCTAACTTATCTCTAAGCCGAGTTAGCTTCCACTGTTGGGGATGAAAACCATACTTATTCATTTCGCGAGTCTAACTCTCTCGATGCTAGACAAATAAATAACCTCATAATCATCTCTCTCGATGAGATTACAAGAATGAATTCAATGCCAAGAATAAGCAAACGTTGAACTAAATTGCATTAAAAACTTAAACAAAGTACAATTGTTTTCTCACAACTATTAAGCAAAATAATCCTAACCCTAAGAAAACTTAGAACATGATAGACATGGAGAACGCACGACTAAACCCTAATCTCAAGCTCTTGACTCTTCAGTCTCGATCTCCCTTGATGTGTGCGCCAAGCCTTGCTTAAATAGGAAGAGAAGTCGGGCAAAGTCTTTCTTAGATAGGAAGTTAAGTTGGCTTGGACTTGTCTTTATTAAAGAGGTGAATCTCTTTAATTTTAATGCCTTTGTCCACTTTTCTAAATTCCATCTTTAACCTTCCATCCATGTTTTCATCATCTTCTAGTGTTCTGATTGCCATGCAAAGTGTGTAGAAAAATTCAGCGTTTTATGCTCTTCAAATCGGCTATGACTTTGCATGCTTTGCCCTCCGGTAGATTGGTATGAGCACTGCCTCGACAAAGAATTTCTGCTGCCTCGGCATAAGTCTGTCACTAGATCTACTCTGTAAGGCTTCCTCTTTATAATTCAGCTTCCTTCAATAGAAGCTATCATATTTGGCTGGGCTTGATTTGGGTCTATCTCGAGCTCGATCTGCACCATCTTTCCTTTTCTTCATTGCCTGCTCGACATCACCTGCCCCGACAGTGGGTAAATCTGCGCAAATACCAAACATGCATTTCAACACCTTTTCATCAAATAAATCAAATATCAGGATCAAAGGTAAAGGCAATATAATTAATACATATAAGGCCATAATGCCACTCGTATGGGTGTAGGTTAAGCCATAATTGCAATATAAAAGGGTGAAAACATAAGACTTTTGGGCACTTATCACACCCCCAAACTCGAACTATTGCTTGTCCTCAAGCAATGCAAACCATCAATTGCAAACCTTAATTCTCATGAAAATTCTCCTTAGTCTTTGTAAAGTGCGTAAAAGTCCTATATTTTATGCCCATTTTAGCTCATATTGTCACTGTTATTAAGCTCATTTTTGTTCATATTTAGGTTTCCATGAATATTTTACAATATCTTTCCTTCACTAAACTTATTATAGTATTTAAGATTATTTGTGGAGAAAAGACATTGTTTTTGGTTGCATTTGTATTACAGGTTACAGGAGACTGCCACTGGCACCCGCTGCGGCAGTAGAGCAGAAAAATGATCAAAGAGGAGGAGGAAACAAAACGATCACATCCAGTCACACAGAACCAACCATCATTGCATAGAAGAACTGTACTGACGCAATTCAAAGAATGGGCCGTCGAGACAGACTGCCACCAGAACTACAGTCGCAGCGGCACATTGAAGATTGACCAAAAAGGTGTGCGATATGAAAAGGAGAATTTCTTGAATCAGCAGAACCAAACCACGTGAAGAATAGAGTCTAGGAGCACCCAAAGATGACGTGAGAAGACCTAAACAAGGAAGAAGCTTGCGGCCCAAGAAAATCAAAAGAGGAGTTATTTTGGAATAAAATACTCAGACGTTTAATAACATTTAATTCCAACTCAACTTCCTCCCAAAGAGAGACTTCTTCCCCAAATAGGGTTTTCACATGTAACCGCCTATAAAAAGGCAAGGCTTGATCGATTGGAGGACATAAGGAGAGAGATTAGGATTTATAATTTATTTTTGTGTTTTCTTATTTACATTATGTTCTAAAATTTCTTTAGGGTTAAGATTGTTTTGTTTAGTAGTTGTGAGAACGGTTGTAATTAGTTAAAGTTTTTATGCAATTCAATTCAAGGGTTGTTTATCCTATGTTCTCCATCTTTGTTTGCAATAAAATCGAGAGATCCTTGTGAGCACATCTATTTGTTTCAATTCTAGATAGTTAAAACTCAAGAAAGGGATAACACGATTCCCTCCAATTAAAGGTGAGAATCAACTTAGCTTAGAGATAAGTCTAGGTTTAAGGCATCTAAGAAGGAACGTGGGAAAGTTGTCGTTCAACCTAGGTTTACGCTGAGAGGTATTGTCAAAGAGTGGGCATCAACAATATTCAACTTAGAGATAAGTTAGAATCATACCAGAACGTTATGCTGAACCTTGAAGGCTCGCCAAGTTCCCCGCTGTGGCAGTGTTCTACCCATCACCCGCCGTGGCAGAGATAACGACTTTGCATGATAAGACTTTTATGAGTTCAATGCAGTTTCACACTACGGCGTAGCTCAATCTGACCCATCTTATTATTTTGATTTCTCAATCTTTTTATTATTCGTTTACTTTTAAGTTTATGCAACTTTCTCAAACAAATCCAAATCAATTGTGTTTTTACTTTTTCTTGTGCAGGAATTTAGTTTTGAAGTAGCATTCCAGTCCATGAGGAGACGATAATCTTTTATATTACAACCAGGCATCACTGTACACTTGCACTTAAACAAGACTGTTTTACAGCCTACACGTTTTTGGCGCCGTTGCCGGGGACACACACTGGATCAGTACCCCGCCGAGCACTGTTACTAAATGCCAAACTTTGGAACACATTTATTAAGCACCGGCTGCTGCCCACTTCCCATAATTCTACCGTCGACCGCCCACGCCTGGCAATGATTGATTCTATATTGAAGCAACGAAAAATCAATGTGGGAGCCGTCATCTGTCAAGAAATATATGCGTGCCATCCGAGGCCCAAGGGCCGTCTTTTCTTTCCAAACCTCATCACCGGGCTATGACGAACTTCAAGGTGCCTACCGACGAAGCATACATGATGAAACCCCACAGGCAGGGGTGGACAAAGGAATTTATATACAAGATGATGGAGCTGACAGAAGCGGTGCCGGAAAACGAGTATGATCCAACTACCGCGGCGGCAGGTACTTCAGCCCAGGGCGAGCGTAGAGATCAGCCCTTCATCGACCCCACCAAGATGCTCCAGGATATATACAGGAAGCTACAACAGATAGAGCATAAAAACCTAAAATTTATGAGGTTTGTGCGAAAGTACAACACACAGGGTTTAAGATATTCCTCAAGGAGACATTCCCAGGGGATGAACTCCATTTTCCATCCTTCCCTGTTGAAATCACGGAAGCCGCCATGGCAAGCTACCCTATCCCGGACTCCCCCGTCGCGGCATCACTTGTAGCCACCGGGGAATCCCATCAAGGCTCCTCCTCAGCCGCCAACACTCCACCTTCCTCTCCAACAAATTCGTAGGGCCACCGCTCTCCGTCTAACAATTCTTTCGACGATTCTAATGACGACTCCTCACCCGTCACGGCAGCACCACCTGCGGCGGTAGAAACAACTAGGAAATGGAGGTATCATTACATCTCGACTGACTCAGACGAGGAAGAGTCCGATGATACTGTTCTAGTGACCAAAAACACGCCGCCCTCCAAAATCCAACCACGAAGGACTTCAAAACTTGTCCAACCATCTTCTTTATAGAGGCGGCGGCTGGACCTATCCGATGATGAAGACGAAGTGGCCCAAAATTCATCCTCTTCTTTTGAAATGTAACCTGTTTCTTTTTCCTTTTATTTTCAGTTTTTTAATTTCCATGTTATGTATTTTTATTTTGTGTTGCATTGAGGGTAATGCCCGCCTCGAGTTTGGGGGAGGGAGAGTCCACCTTAGTGTAGTTCATATGTAGTTGCATATTAGTTAACCATCTTAGTTGCATTGTACTTATCTCTTCTTTAATGAAAAAGAACTTGTTAAACAACTTGTGCCTATGATAGAATAGCCAACAACTCGCACCATTAAAAAGTACCTTTAATTCTTGGGTAGCATGAAGATGACTTAGAAATCTACTATAGTGCTATTTATCCTTAACACAATTGTGGCATGTTGATTGATAGAATAAAGTAGTGAACATAGATTTTTTAATTATTTGGTGCTTTTAATTCACATGCATTACAGGACGCCACCACGACAACTGAAGTTGTCAATATTGCAAGGAAGACTGTCGCGACAGGTAAGAAAAAAAAATAAAATCCTAGAGGTGCCCGAAACAGGCTCTAGGCGGCTGGAGGAGCCCGAAATTGGCTCTAGTCATAAAAAAAGAAAAGACAAAAAACCATCACTGCTATGTTGCATAGAGGTACTCGAAATTAGCTAAGTCTTTTGTTCACTTAAAAAGTTCTTGAAGATCAACTTGTACACAATTATGCACACATTTGATCACAAGCATTATAGTTTGTTTCTGAGAAAATTCTTGCCATCCTATACACTAAAATGATATAGGTGCGAAGGCCTTGAGGCATGAAATCAAGTTAAGGACGGGTTCCTTTTGTTGAAGTAGGGGTAAGTACTTATTAGGTTTTGCATCGCTTGAGGACAAACAATAGTTTGAGTTTGGGGGTGTGTAAAGTTCTTAAAAGTCCTATATTTTATGCCAATTTTAGCTCATATTGTCACTGTTCTTAAGCTCATTTTAGTTCATATTTAGGTTTCCATGCATATTTTACAGTATCTTTCCTTCACCTAGCTTATTTCAGTTTTTACGATTATTTGTGGAGAAAAGACACTGTTTTTGTTACATTTGCATTACAGGTTATATGAGACTGCCCTCGGCACCCGTCGCGGCAGCAGAGCAGAAGAATGATAGAAGAGGAGGAGGAAACAGAACGATCACATCCAATCACACAGGACCAACCATCGTTGAGAGAAGAACTGTACTGACGCAGTTTAAAGAATGGGCCGCTGAGACAGACTGCCGCCAGCACTACCATCGCGGCGGCACATTGGAGATGAACCAAAAGGGTGTGCGATATGAAGAGCAGAATTTCCTAAATCAGCAGAACCAAACCACATGAAGAATAGAGTCTTGGAGCACCTAGAGATGATGTGAGAAGACCCAAACAAGGAAGAAGCTTGCGGCCCAAGAAAGCCCAAAAGAGGAGTTATTTTGGAATAAAATACTTAGACATTTAATAGCATTTAATTCCAACTCAATTTCCTCCCAAAGAGAAACTTCTTCCCCAAATAGGGTTTTCACATGTGACTGCCTATATAAAGGCAATGCTTGACCGATTGGAGGACATAAGGAGAGAGATTAGGATTTAGAATTTATTTTTGTGTTTTCTTATTTACATTATGTTCTAAACTTTCCTTAGGGTTAAGATTGTTTTGTTTAGTAGTTGTGAGAACGGTTGTAATTAGTTAAAGTTTTTATGCAATTCAATTCAAGGTTTGTTTATCCTATGTTCTTCATCTTTGTTTGCAATAAAATCGAGAGATCTTTGTGAGCACATCTATTTGTTTCAATTCGAGAGAGTTAAAACTCAAGAATTGGATAAACACGATTCCCTCCAATTAAAGGTGAGAATCAACTTAGCTTAGAGATAAGTCTAGGTTTAAGGCGGCTAAGAAGGAACGTGGGAAAGTTGTCGTTCAACCTAGGTTTACGCTGAGAGGTATTGTCAAAGAGTGGGCATCAATAGTATTCAACTTAGAGATAAGTTAGAATCAGATTTGGGACGTTCTGCTGAACCTTGAAGGCCTGCCGAGTTACCCGCCGTGGCAGTGTTCTACCCGTCATCCGCCGTGGCAGAGATATCGACTTTGCATTACAAGACTTTTACGAGTTCAACGCAGTTTCAAACTACGATGCGGCTCAATCTGACCCATCTTCTTATTCCGATTTCTCAATCTTTTTATTATTCGTTTACTTTAAGTTTATGCAACTTTCTCAAACCAATCTAAATCAATTGTGTTTTTAATTTTCCTTGTGCAGGAATTTAATCTTGAAGTAGCATTCCAGTCCCTGAGGAGACGATAATTTTTTTATTACAACTAGGCATAAGTGTACACTTGCACTTAAAGCATGACTGTTTCACAGCCTACAATCTTACTTTTCTTTCTTCTCTCCAAACCATGACAAAGAATGCTCGACCATTAGGAATTCCCTAGAATCAAACTATAAGATTTGTGAGTGTGTGCATGCATTGTGAATAAGATGATTATTTGGGTTCTAAGTAAACACTTAAGCATTAACCTACTTAACTTGTGTATTTTTATTTTTTTATAAGCATTCTAACCTATTAGAGCCAATTTTGGGCACCTCTAGTGATTAGCCTAGAGCCGGTTTCAGGCACCTCTAGGGCTTCCTTAACCTAGAGCCAGTGTTAGGCACATCTAACTTTTTACCCAAAATTTTATTTCTAAGCAAGTCTATGTCATAAGAGTACTAGAACTCCTTAAATCATACAAGTCACAAAGGTGTTTTAAATTTCTAATCTCATAGTATGATTCTATGTTATCTTTCTTAAGCATCCTAAAATTAAAGGCTCTAAATAGTTCAAAGCTATGGTAAGAAGAGAGATATCTATGGCCAAGGTAGAAAGTTCAATTAAATTAAACTAAGGCAATTGATAAAGAGCATTGCCGAGGCATAAGCTTCATTTAGCTAAGGAAATATGTACGGTAAAAAATTGGACAAGTAAGAAACAAAACTGCATAGCAATAGTATTAATATATCACAGCAGAATAATGCCTCTTGGTAGCATAACCTACACCCCCAAACTCAAGACAAGCATTGTCCTCAATGCATTAAAATCATATGCAAATAATAGAAAAAAATAATCACAACAATAAAGGCATTAAAATAAAGGCAATAGAGAAAAAATTTAGATGGACTCGGATGATGAGTCATCGTCATCACTTGAAAGGATCAATTTTCTCCATTTGCATGATGTATGCTTGACTTTCTTTGTTTCTCGTGGCGGTTGGATGCGCGTGAAGGGGGGTTGGATTGGCTTGGCCAGAGCATTCACTTCCTCCTCTCCATCCGTGTCGATGTGTAGCTCCTTCGTAGCCTCCAAGGCGGATACCTTGCGTTTGGCAGTTGCGAATGTTTGGAGGACTGATTGAGAAGTCTCGGTCCAATGGGAGAAGTTTTCTGTCCCAACTAGCGAACCTTGAGGAGTGTCTAGATGTGCTTTTCCCTTAGCTTTCCTGGCCGCGGTAGAGGAGGTGGCGGTAGAGTGCCTTGGTGAGGCTTGGACAATAGCGGTGGCAGGATTGGCTTCGGCATGGGGCGCTAGGGCAGCTGCGACATGTGGCTCTCGGGTGGCTGCGGCAGGGAACAAAGGGAACTGGACGGTGTGGTCATAGAACTTCTCTTGAATTACTTGGACGATAGAGGAGGTGAAGTCCCTTGAGAATGCTATAAATAGGCATTGTCGTTTGTCCATGTCCTCCAATTTCTCGACAAATTTGCTGGAGGGTGGCTACCGGGGCAGTGGATTGTGGCGTTTCTGAAATATTTGTCGTGGATGCTGCCACGACAGTGTCCTGCATTGGCGCAGATTGCCATGGTTCTGCCTCCGTGATCTGCATGAGCTGGTAGTAGGTTTTTTGGTCCCATCCTTTCCTTGGAGGTGTGTACTCGTTGACATCGTCGGTTGGTACCTCATGTTCGGTGCATAAGCCAGTGATGAGTGATAGAAAGTAGAGAGGGTCGCGGTACTTTTGGCTGCACTGGTGAATTTCCTGGCAGATAATGTCACCCACATTAATAATACGATTTTTTAAAATAGAGTAAATGAGTGCAAGCCTGGGTCGATCGATAGTCCTTTTGTGCGAGGTGGGCATAAGGTGGCGTTTGACGAATGTGTTCCATAGCTTTGCTTTGGGCCGTAACTGTCGTCAATTGACCGAACCCTTGTGTGCCCCGGCATTCCATGCCGTGCCGGCATAGCAGAGTTCCTCTTTTGATGCGTTCGTAATCTTCCTCTGTCAAGGACTCAACGAATTCTGCATGCTCGTCCCTTTTTATGTGGATGCCATAAAAGAAATTTATGGCATCGGCATCCACCTTAATCGCCTTATCCCGAACATGTACAAAAAGTGTGGTCGGGCTTGGGTTGTACGCATAGAATTCTTGGACCACCATTATGTTGGCTCATTCGGGTTGGAAGCAAA
Organism: Hibiscus trionum; assembly: GCA_030270665.1. Lineage (NCBI taxonomy): Eukaryota > Viridiplantae > Streptophyta > Magnoliopsida > Malvales > Malvaceae > Hibiscus > Hibiscus trionum. Next base: position 2,456,433 of record BSYR01000064.1, on the reverse strand, counting down.
ATATTTGCCACTTTTGGTGATCAACCTTGTTGAAGAGATAGTGGCCGAGGCCGAAATCTGGCTCATCGGAGCATTGAAATCCTTGATCCTCCCATACTTGACGGGCAATGAAGTGCTTATTGAATCGCCGCTCGACCTCAAGCGGTGCGAAGCGTTTGTACGTTGATGCCTCGGCCGTGCGTGAGCTTTCTCCTTTCTTTAATTTGAGTGCCATCTAGAAAATAGTTGTGTGAGTTGTGAGAGAGCAAAAGAAAATTCTAAACTTTGGAGAATGCAAGAGAGTAGAAGAGAATATTGAAGTGAAGAAGAATGGAGAATAGTGGCCTTTATATAGAGGTTTGGCCAACAATGTTGTTGCGGCAATAAATGCTGCCGCGACATTCTCTAGTTGTTCCTGCCTGTTGCGGGTTCCTGCCCGTTGGAAATATAGCTGTTACGGCTTTTCGGTCGTTGGGCATGAGATGTCTTGGCAGCGAACGTTTCTCCTCCTAGCCGTTAGGTCTTCTATTCTCTTCTCTTCTTTCTTTCTTTATCTCCATTCTAAAAACAAAATAAAACAAAATAAAATAAAACTTTATTCCTAAAAGAAAAATATAAAAATGTGGAAAAACTTTAAAAAATTGCAATATATATATATATATATATATAAGGTAGAGAGAAAAGGTCAAGTCACTAGAGGAGTGCATGTGTATGCATCTTCTAAAGTGATTTCGCCCTTATCCCCCATGGCATGTAGTCCCAAGTTTGGTTTCAGCTTGTGTTCAGATTCTCTTGTCAGACTGCCGAGGCAGTTGCCCATGTTGCTGCCGCGACAGTGTACAGCTTCTCTTTCGGGGCAGTGCATTTCTAGGTTGATGTCCGTCTTAGTTTGAGCCTGAATTTCTTGACATTTTTCGGGGTCGTCAGCATGTTTCCTGGTGTTGAGTTTAACGTGCTGGTCATTTATTCTCATTGTGAGCTCTCCTTTTTCAACATCAATTAGAGTTCTCCCGGTGATGAGGAATGGCATTCCAAGGATGATTGGAGATTTTTCATCTGCATCACAATTTAAGATGAGAAAACCAACAGAGAAAATAAATTTATTGACTTTTACCAATATATCCTTAATTTTCCCTTCAGGTTGCACATGAGATCCATCAGTAAGTTGTAGCATCATGGTGGTAGGTCTGGCCGTTCCAATCTTCAATTTCTGGAAGACTGACTGTAAAGTGTCCACAAGTCCTATATTTCATACACACTCCACCTCTTATTATTACTGTTTTAAGCATATTTTAGGCATAAGTAGGTGCATGCATGGCATTTTACAGTATTTCCTTATTTTACCTTGCTTTTATAGATTATCGTTTATTTAGTAAACAAGAGATATTGTTTTAGTGTATTTTTGTACTAAAGGCTGAAAGAGGAAACTAAAGAGCTGAGGACACAATGATGATGGAACAAACTTAGGAGCTGTACTGATGTAGTTCCAGCAGAAGGCAGTTGCTGCCGACCTTGCTGCAGAGTAGAGTTGCCACCAACCTTGCTGCCCACGGCAGCTGACAATGGAAGTTGGAGAACCGGAGTGCGATCTGTAGAGCTAAAAACCCTGATTCTATCACCGACATCCATTTGATTTTCCGACGTCTGTAGCAGCAGCCGGAGCCGTCGAAGCAAAAATCTCAAGGTTACTTGCGGGCTATGGCAAACGAGATAAAGTCCATAATCCACACAAAGAAGTCAAAATTTAAAGTCATATTAAAGATGGAAAGCTATTTTCGAGGACTTCTACTTTAAGGAGGACTTAACCTAGTCATTAGTCTATAAATACTCATTATACTCCTAGTTCAAATCATCTTAGGTTTTCTATAGACTTTGGTAGTGTTCTCTGCCGCCGTCATGTTCTAAACTCCATTTGGGTTAGGGTTATGTTGTAAATTAGTTGTGAAATGGTTGTTTTAGGTTTTGAGTTATTTTTCAATAAAATATTCCAAGTTTGCTTAATCTGTGCACTTCATTCTTTCAATAAGTCTACACCAGTCAGTTGAGAAAATCCATTTGTCGGGCACGAAAGTGCAATGCTCACGAAAGGGTTAAGTACGATCACAACGTGTTGAGGCGTGACTAACTTGGTTCCTAACCAATTCACAAGTTTTAGCAGGTAAAAGGGATCACCAGCTGAGTTGACTAGCCTGTGTTAGGTTTATGCTGAGATTGCTAGATATTGCCTACGTCACGTTAGCTCTCGAGCATCCTTGCCTAGAAATAGGAAGGATCACTGTCGACTATCCCGCCGAACTTGGAGTATCTGCCAGATCTGCCGCCGAGACTTATTTCCGTTCCACCTGCTGAGACAACGAAAGTTGCAGGGGTAGTGACCCGCTGCGGCCGCGTGACAGGGTCGTAGCCTGCCGCCTGCCATACCCGCCGGGGCAGCATATCGTGGCAGCACAAAATAACTCAACCTTTACAACGCAGTTTCACACTAAATGGCATCATAACCCTGCCTGCTCTATCAACATGACTACCTCTTCTATTATTTGTGCTTTACTTTACTTTACTCTTCAATCCAACAAACAATTCACTCGTGCTTTTATTTTACCTTGTGCAGGGACTACGAAACGAACCAAGCAGTCCAATCCTCGTGGGATTCGACATCTTTTATACTATAACTTGGCGGGAGTGTCCAATTGCGCTCTCACAAAAAGGGAACACCTACACGCCCTACAAGATTTTGGCGCCGCTGCTGGGGATTGGTAACAACGAATTTTGTTTTTCAATTTCTGCACTTTTCACTTACTTTTTATTTTATCTTTATTTTTAATCGAATTTTTTTACCATGTCCTTTGTGAGTGCACGACTAGGGCAAACCCTAAAGGAAACCTTATCATCTATGACGATCTCGAGCGTGAAACAAGAATGATTAAGAGGGAGCTTAGGGAAGTCCTAAAGAGAAACAAAGAAGACAAGGGAAAAGCAAAGGAAGAAACAATGGTAACTGAGGACCCCGCAAATGATGCCGCAAACGGCAGGGGCAGGCAGAAAGACTTGGCGCCCAGAGGTCCGCAAGACCTACCACGACAGGATCCCCCTGATCTGCCTAGGCAACCCCAACCAACTCGAACTACTAGAGAATATCTCGAGCATGACTTCCTAGGGTTCGACCCAATAGTGACAGAACCTGACATAGTGGCAGACCATTTTGAATTAAAGCATGTCATGTTCAACATGATAAACACACTAGGGCACTTCGGAGGGACTGCCACAGAAGATGCTCGACAGCATTTGCGAGGATTCCTGGACATTTGTCGAGCATTCAAGATACACGGGGTCCACCAAGATGTATTGAGGTTGAGGCTATTTCCCTATTCACTGAGGGATAGGGCTAAACAATGGTTGAATAACCAGCCAGCCAGAACTTTTAATACATGGACGGAGCTATGCAAAGATTTTCTAGACCGTTTCAGCCCGTCCAACGTCACTGATAGGCTGAGGAATGAGATCACAGCCTTTAGACAAGGGGATGACGAGCCGATGTACGAGGCATGCGAGCGGTACCCGTAGATGCTGAATAACTGCCCACTACATGGACTACCGACTTGGACTCGGGTATCCATATTCTATAACGGGGTTAACTACCCAACTCGGATGATGATAGATGCCTCGATCAATGGGATCATTCTCGACAGACCCCTAGATGATGCATTGCAGTTGCTGAACATAGCCGCTAAAAATGATTACAAGTACTTGACAACCCGTCGAGGCGTCAAAAGGCGGCCAACCACTACAAATGAGGTAGAAGCCTCAGACTCTGTTAACGCCCGCCTCGACACACTGACGGAGCTGGTAATGAAGATTGTGAACCCCCCTGGGAAGGCCTATGAAGTAAAAGCTGTGGAACCGTTCTGTGACGAATGTGAAGGCAACCATGATTCCTCTGTCTGCACTGCATCTGCAAATTACATGGGAGGATACGAGAGGAATAGCAGGCCCGCATAGAACACATGCAATCCTGGATTGAAGAACCATTCCAACTTCTCCTAGAGCAACCCAAAGACAGCTACAAACAACACAGGGAGGCTACCAGCAGAATCAGTCCCGACAACAGACTCAGCAGCCACAAAACAATAACTCACTAGAAGCAACCCTTCAAACCTCTATGACTAGAACTAGTGAATTTATTGTTCATACAAATAAATTTATTGAAAAAAATGAGTCTTTTATGGACAGGACGGAGATGAAGATGAACAACCAGGAGGCTGCCATTAAGAACCTAGAGACCCAATTTGGGCAGTTCACTGAAATCTACAACAGCAGCTCACAAGCAGTAGCCAAACCCACTTATGAACATTGCAAGGCTATATCTACAAGAAGTGAGAAGCAGTTGGATGAACTCGGGATGGTGGAACAACCAGAAGTTCAGTCAGACCAGAAAAGTAAGCCTACCACAGTAGAACCAACACTAGCCGCCCCAGAGGCAAAGCACGACAACAGCCCTGAAACGGATGATCCTCCCCAGACTAAGCCCCCAAGCAAGGAGCACATAGAGGACATCCGTCTGCCAGCACCATTCCCCCAAAAGCTCAAGTAACAACAACAAGAGCACCAATTCAGAAAGTTCCTGGATATTCTGAAGCAGGTGCATATTAATATACCTCTGATAGAAGCCATTCAAAGCATACCAAACTATGCCAAACATCTTAGGGACATGATTTCTAAGAAGAAAAGGATTGGGGAATTCGAGAAAGTGGTTGTCACTAAAGAGTGCATGGCTATGCTACATAACAAGCTGTCCCCAAGTAGACAAATCCGGGCAGCTTTGTTATCCCATGCAGTATAGGAAGCATACATGAGACCAGAGCCCTGTGTGACTTGGGAGCCAGTATCAACCTGATGCCCAAATCTATCTTCGATAAACTAGGTATTGGGCCTGCCAAACCTACCTTCGTCATGCTTAAACTTGCTGACCACTCATTTGTACAACCGGAGGGAAAGATCAAAGACATCCTGGTAAAGTGGGCAACTTGATTCTCCCTGCCGACTTCCTCATCTTGGATTGTGAGGCTGACGAAAAAGCCCCTATCATCCTTGGGCGACCATTCTTGGCCACGGGCAGAACACTTATAGATGTGGAACTTGGGGAGCTGACAATGAGGGTAGAGGACCATAGCATAAAGATGAACGTGCTACAACCCTCAGAGGAAGGAAAAGGAAGCCCGGACGTAAGATCTGCCAAAATCAGCATTGAAACAGGCCAGGGCAGCAGCTGCCGCGATAGGCCTAGGGGCAGACTTTAGGACCCAATAACGCAACATCTGAAGGAACAGGAGGACCCCCCCCCCCCCCCCAGGAGGGAAGAAAAAGTCAAACCACCTTAGGAAGTGGTTATGTTTGGGAGATGCACCCAAATGCACTCCCAACATAACTTATTTTTTTTTTAATTTTATGCATTAGGATTAGAATTTATTTTATTTTAGGATTAGATTAGTTTTCAGAATTTTATTTTTCAGAAATCATTTAATTATTTTTGCTATTTCTATCTTATTTTAGGTTTAAGAATAAAAGAGCAAGATCACAAAAAGAGGCCCAACTAGAAGCCCACCCACCATTCTACCGAGACAGCTGCCAGCGCAGCAACGCGTAACGGCTATTTGGTCGTCAACAACTCTGAAAATAACGGGCAGAAAATCCCGTAACGTTTGCAAGAAAATCATACTATTGGGCATTTAATGCCGCCCCGGCACCTCTTGGCAGCTCCTATATATACCCCACTCACTCACCTCATTTTATTTTATTTTCACCTTTTTTTTATCTTCTTTCTGATTCCTCTACTCTCTCATAACTTTTCTTTCTAGTTTCAGTCAAGTACAACCATTCACATTGCATCAGCATCGAACCAAAAACCTATCTATCCGAGATTTTGCTACAAGGAGGACGAGGAGAGATACAGAAACAAGTTCTCTAAGCAGGTAGTATGGGAGGAGCAAGGCTTCCATTACACACAACAAACGGGAAACCGTGGTCTAGAGCCAGCCTTGTTCCTATCCGTCCACAATAGGGGATGTGAGATGTTCGCTCAGCAGCCAGAGATAGCAAACATCACCATTGTCAGGGAATTCTACTCCCATCAGCCCTGCCCAAAGAAGCCATTCGTCTATGTTCGCGGGGAGCCGGTAAAACTAAATGTTGCTATCATCAACAGATACTATTGCCTTGATATGTACGACAACCCTCACGAGGAGTGGAGGCAGTCACTGACAGCTACCGATTATGAGAAAATCAAGGCCAAACTCTACAAGCCCAACACGCCATGGCTGGGAGGAAAACATGTGGGATCTGTCCAGCACCGCCATCTGCTGCCCGAAGCCATGTTATGGAACACGTTTGTAAAAAGGCATCTGCTGCCCACATCCCACAACTCAACCGTTGATCGGTCGCGCCTCGCCTTAATTCACAGTATCCTACTAAACCGACCAATAAACGTAAGGGAAATCATCTACATGAAAATCCATAACTGTTTCAAAAAGAAGTAAGGCAAGTTGTACTTCTCGTTCGTCATCACAGGTCTCTACACCAACTTCGGTGTCCCGGAAGAGCCCACAGATGAGCGAACGACTGCCAAAGAGAGCTGGACCAAAAAGGTCCGCATTCAGATGATGCAGGACGCAGAGAAAGAACCAGCAACGCCCAACCAGCCTGAAACTCCAGCCACCCCCGGCAGTACTGAAGCTGCCCTAGAAAAAAAAAGTCCTCCCACTGCTGCATTCACTTCTAGACAGCATAAAGCGCATCGAGTAGAATCAGTTGGCCTTCATGAACTATGTGAGGGAGGCCCAAGAAGCCCTTGTGGCCTATTTTCTGCAGAAATTTCCCGGTTATGTGCCCACCATGCCGCCATACCCTACAGAGCTTGCAGCAACAGCCCAAGCACATAGCACTACACCAGCCGTCGCTGCCCGCCAGGTGCCCTCTCCTACACATTATCCGACTTACTCAGCCACCACCCCATCCAACACAGTGGCAGACTCGCCTGAGAGGCACCGGCAACATCTCTCCCCTGCTTGCATAGCAAAGACAGTGGCAGACGCCTCCTCATCAGAGGAGATTGAGCAGCCGCCGCCGAAGCCAGAAACATCAGTGGTAGCAGCAACAACAACCATCCTAATGGCATTTATCCCTTCGGCAGCACCCACGGAGGAAGAAACTAGGAAGAGAAAGCGGCACATCATCGCCGCTGAGCCTATGGACTTCGAGACAGAGTCAGAAGAGAGCGACATATCTCCTGCTGCTCCCTCTGCCGAAACTCCAGAAGAGCCACACCATACGACGAAAAGAGTCCAGCCGCCGCGGAAAGAAAAAACCTCACCTGCTAAAATAGCCGCCAGGACATCTGCCGGCTGTCGCTTCGTCATCCAAACATCTTCCTCCTCCTCAACTGAAAAGACTCCAACATCCTCTTAACCCTCAACAAACTTTTAGTTTATTTTATTTTCTTTTCTTTCTCTTTTCTTTTATTTTTATTTTTAACTTGTATATTTTATTTCTCTTTGTATCTTATTTGTTTTGTGCATTGAGGGCAATGCCCATCTCGAGTTTGTGGGGGATAGCTCTCGCATCATTTGTCTAGACATTTTTAGTTGCATTTTTAGGTTGCATTGTACTTGCCTTAGTAATAATCGGAAAAGAAAAGTTTGTTATGACTTGTGCCTATGATAGGTTAGCCGATCAATTTATTTTCGCACCTAACTAAAAATGAACTTAATCTTGGGAGAAAAGCATGAAATATAACTTAGATTTTTTTTTTCTTTTTGCCTAAAAATGTTAAACACCTCTGTTACTTGCTGATTGTGTTAGAATATTTGATGAAAATTGCCTGTTTGTTTTTAGAATTCTTTGCAAAATTCTAACGATGATTGTAGGTAGTCGCCGAGGCAGGCAAAAGAAACAGAAAAATGCAGTACTGCCACGATAGTAAAATCAAAAACAAGGAACAATGTTGTCTTGCTCTAGAGGTGCCCGCAATAGGCTATAGGAAGAATCATGTGCGAGGACACTCCGCTGCTATCAATGTCCATGAATCTGAAAGCCTTAAAGTGACAGACAAATCAACATGAGTGAATGAAAGTCTTCACAGGATGACTCTACTCCAAGGGTTCGGGGTTTTGTAGTTTGCTCCTATCTTAACTTCAGATCTAAAAGAGTAGTTGTGATAAGATGAAGCCCTCATTGCCACGATTGAAAAATATTATGCTTAACTGTGTTGCCCCGACAACAACCTTTAAATCACAGCAACATCTTTGTTTAATTATTTATTCTGCATATTCAGCCTGTTTACAGATATGCACACACCGTACATGCATGAGAATTTTAATTCTGAGTTATTTTCTTGCTTATTTCCCTCACTAATTTAATATAGGTGCCACGGCCTTGAGGCCTAGAATCAAGTTAAGAACAAGTTTTTCCTTCTGATTATTATTAGAGTAAGTATTTTAGGTTGCATTGTTTGAAGGCAAGCAATAGTTCGAGTTTGGGGGGTGTGTAAAGTGTCTACAAGTCCTATATTTCATAAACATTCCACCTCTTATTATTACTGTTTTAAGCATATTTTAGGCATAAGTAGGTGCATGCATGGCATTTTACAGTATTCACATATTTTACCTTGCTTTTATAGATTATCGTTTAATTGGTAAACAAGAGATATTGTTTTAGTGTATTTTTGTACTAAAGGCCGAAAGAGGAAACTGAGGAGCTGAGGACACAATGATGATGGAACAAACTTAGGAGTTGTACTGATGCAGTTCCAGCAGAAGACAGTTGTTGCCGACCTTGCTGCCGAGTAGAGTTGCCGCCAACCTTGCTGCCCACGGCAGCTGACTATGGAAGTTGGAGAACCGGAGTGCGACCTGTAGAGCTAAAAAACCCGATTCTATCACCGACATCCATTTGATTTTCTGACATTTGTAGCAGCTGCTAGAGCCGCCGAAGCAAAAATCTCAAGGTTACTTGCGGGCTAAGGCAAACGAGATAAAGTCCATATTCCACGAAAAAAGAAGTTAGAATTTAAAGTTATATTAAAGATGGAAAGCTATTTTTGAGGACTTCTACTTTAAGGAGGACTTAACCTAGTCATTAGTCTATAAATACTCATTGAACTCCTAGTTCAAATCATCTTAGGTTTTCCATAGACTTTGCTAGTGTTCTCTGCCGCCACCATGTTCTAAGCTCCATTTGGGTTAGGGTTATGTTGTAAATTAGTTGTGAAACGGTTGTTTTAGGTTTTGAGTTATTTTTCAATAAAATATTTCAAGTTTGCTTAATATGTGCATTTCATTCTTTCAATAAGTCTACACCAGTCAGTTGAGAGAATCCATTTGTCGGGCATGAAAGTGCAAGGCTCACGAAAGAGTTAAGTACGGTCACAACGTGCTGAGGCGTGACTAACTTGGTTCCTAACCAGTTCACAAGTTTCAGCGGCTAAAAAGGATCACCAACCGAGTTGACTAGCATGTGTTAGGTTTACGCTGAGATTGCTAGGTATTGCCTACGTCACGTTAGCTCTCAAGCATCCTTGCCTAGAAATAGGAAGGATTACTGTCGACTATCCCGCCGAACTTGGAGTATCTACCAGATCTGCCGCCGAGACTTATTTCCGTTCCACCTGTCGAGACATCGAAAGTTGCAAGGGTAGTGACCCGCTGCGGCCGCGTGACAGGGTCGTAGCTTACCGCTCGCCATACACGCCGAGGCAGCATATCATGGCAGCACAAAATAACTCAACCTTTACAACACAGTTTCACACTAAATGGCAACATAACCCTGCTTGCTCTATCAACCTGATTACCTATTCTATTATTTGTGCTTTACTTTACTTTACTCTTCAATCCAACAAACAATTCACTTGTTCTTTTATTTTACCTTGTGCAGGGACTACGAAACGAACCAAGCTGTCCAATCCTCGTGGGATTCAACTTATTTTATACTATAACTTGGCAGGAGTGTGCACTTGCGCTCTCACAAAAAGGGAACACCTACACGCCCTACACTGACTTAGGCATTATGTTTATGCTTGCTCCTAGGTCACATAGTGCTCTCCCCTCGTAGCTAGCTCCGATTTCACATGGTATGAGAAAACTTTCGGGATCCTTAAGCTTGGGTGGTGTCTAATTGTGTAGCATTGCCATGCATTCTTTTGTCACAACCACAATTTCAAATTCCCCAATCTTTTTCCATTTTGAGACAATATCCTTGAGGAATTTGGCATAATTTTGGATTTTCTTGATTGCTTCCACAAATAGGATATTAATTCGTACCTTCTTTAAGATGTCTAGGAATTTCTTAAATTGGTACACTTGGTTTTGTTGCTTCAGTCTTTGTGGGAATAATGGAGTTTGTCGGGTATCTTTTATGCTTTCTGTGCATGTGCCTTTGGTAGCATCGATATTGGGCTTTGTCGTTGGTGCTGCCATAGGTTCTACCGGGGCAGAGTCTTCAGGGATTGCTACCGCGACATTGTTGTTGGGCAATGTTGCGGCAGTTGGCTCCTTTGGCTTTTCCTGATTTGTTTCCTTAACTCGGGGCTCCTTGAGCTGAATACCACTTCGAGTGGTTATGGCAGTGCATTACTCATACAATGTTCTCTTAGATGCTTCTGTGTCACTAGGTAAACCTCCCGTTGGCCTTGTGTTTAGGATCTGTGCGATTTGCCCAACTTGAGTTTCTAGGGATTTCATTGTTGCCTCATTATTTTGCAGCCACATCTCGATCTTGTACATAAAAGCTTCAGTTTTCTTTATGAACTTATCAGTATTGGCCATATATGCACTAGTCTGAGACATAAAAGAATTAAGAGTGTTTTCTAAATAACTAGTTAGCATAGACTATTGTTGCGGCATGGTCTGCTATTGCGACATGTTCTGCTGAGGCATGTTTTGTTAAAATCCTGCTACTAGAGCATTCTAATTGTTCGGATTGAGTGCGTTGTTGGGGTTGCTCCATGAGAAATTCAGGTGCTTCTTCCAGGCCGGATTTTAGTTGTTGGAGATCATGTTGTTATTCCGGTTGTAATTTCCGACAAAACAGCCCGACTCTGTATTCTGTGGACATTCAGAAGAAACATGGTTACCTCCACAGTTTTCACAAAATAAATCCATTACCTTGACCTCCTGGTGATTGTTCTGTGAATTGCATGTTCATGACCAGCTTTGTCAAGGTGGCAATTAGGGATGAAATTGTAACGCCCTGGTTTTGAGCCTAGATGGTTTAGACATCGGATCGGACCGGTCGAGAACAGTTCGAATCGCGTAAGGTGATTTAAGGATCATGATAGGATAAAAATGTGGTAAAAATTGCTAAAATCCTCTAAAAATATGTTTAAGAGGTTGGTCAAGTCAATTTTACAAAATGGATTTCAAAAATGGGACATTTTGAGTAGTGACCATATTGTAAAGTTTCAAAACTGGGAAATATGTGATTTTTAATGTGGAAGCCAAAATCTTAGAATCTTTAGGGGGCTTTAAGTTAATTTGACATTTCCTCAATATGACATGTGTTTTAAAAGGTTTTTAATTAAATGGATTTAATTGGGTTTATATTAATTAATTAATAAAGTTAGTTAATGTGAGATTTTCAATTACGTAACTACCAACTCTTTCTCATTTTCAGCCAAACACTAATTCACTCATCTTTTTCCGGAATTCTTTCTCCCAAAAAAAACTCTCTCAACATTTTCTAAACCATTTTCAAGAAATCTGTTCTAATCCTTCAAGATTTTGCTAAGGAAAACTTGTCATTCATTGAGGGAAGCAAGGATTGGAGGTAAATCCCGTTTTCAACCTCTAATCTAAGTTCTTTATTGAAATTCCCAAGATATTTGGCTTCTAAATACTATTTTTGGTTGATTTTTCATTATAGTTTTGATTGGAGATCAAAATCTTGTAAAAACATGGTTGAAATCTTAATTTTCGGACTTGATGAGTTAAGCTTTGTTTTGTGTTGATTTTAATTGAGTTCTAAGTTGATTAATATGTTAAAATAATGTGTTGATAACATAGACCCCGAAGACCTTGAGATCCTTGAGTTTCTTGTTAGTTTTAAGTGAGTTTTTGAGGTGAAATGGTGGAATCTTGCTTGTTGGAGGTATAAGGTTGGGTTAGGTTGTTTATTAGATGTGTTTTGATGTTTATTGTGGTTTGTAAGTGATGTATGTTGGCTGGGCTTTGTTTAGGAAGCAATCAATTGAGTTTTCGGTTGTTTTAGTTGGGTAAATTGGTGTAGTTTGGGTGAGCAACGAGTTTGTGAATTGTTGTTGGTGTTGGAATGCATTTTAATGTATTTAGATCTCTGTTTTGATGATGTGAAAATAGGGGATCTTGATCCGGAAGCAAACAAGGTGTTTTTGGAGGCTTCGGAAGGGTAATTTCTGTGTCGGCGAGCAAGGCTTCGCGTATCGGTGAGTGGAAATGCAATTTTCTGCTTTGTAACGCTTTGGGCGTGGTCTTGGGAGCTTAGTGTAAGTTTGAAACAATTAGCTAAGCTCAAGAGTAAGTGGTTCGAATGTTCTCTCTTGGAAATGTGCTATGTTTTGGATTAAAATGCACTTGAGATAAATTCGATTTTGTTTACTGTTTTTAAGCATGTTTAAGCATGGTTTAATGCTGGATTTTAATGCCATTATGTTAAGGATGCACTAGGTAAGTGATCTATGGTTTTCATGTGTTGATTGCTGTTGAGTGTGTAAAAGTTCTATTATTTACACCTTTTTTAACCCATATTTCTGCTGCATTCAAGCATCATTGCATTGCATTTAGGTTAGTTTACAGTAAAACATCACAAATGGATTAAAGGCACGGATTCTACTAAAAGATGGCTTATTTTGCAGGTAACTGCCATCGTAGACGGTGAAGGAAGGCGCAGGGCAGAGAAGCAGGAGAGCTGAACTAGACAAGCAGACGACGAGGAAGAAGCTGCCATGGATCTGTCGTGACAGCAAGGTGACAACAGCCTTATGAAGAGGAAAAGTAAAGTGGACCTCGATAGATAGAGAAAAATCTGCTCGTCTGTCGTGTGAAAGCCAAATATTTTTCCAAGCCCCGGATCAAAAGATATGTCAAGCCAAAGCTCAAGGAGAGGAATTCTCATGAAACAAGGAGGCGGCTGAAAAGTAGGAATCCTTAGAGATTAAGCATTCATTAGAATCTTACTTTTCATTAAAGTTGTAATCCTTGTTAACTTAGAATACTTGAGCCCAAAGCTTATATAAGGGCATAGATTTAACCTAGGAGGCATAATACCCCATAACCGATAACCTAAACCCCTCTGCCGTTTACCCGTCGTCGACATGTTCTAAATTCCCCTTAGGGCCACGGGTTGTTTTGTAAAGTAGTTGCAAGGGTTGTTTTGTTTTAGGATTTTCCAAGTTCAATAAAATAAACTTCAAGTTCTCTTATTTTGGTTTTAATATCTTGCAAGAGCATCGGGAGAGCATTGTGAGGTTATCTATTTACTTAGCATCGGGAGAGTTAAGTATACGAAAGAAATAAGAGCGAGTTCTCTAGTTTATAGTTGAACTATCTTGTGCCTAGGGATAGGGCAAGGTTAAGTGGCTAAGGAAGAATTCATACACATCGGTGTTCATCCTTCGATTCACGCCGGGAGGTATCGTCAAAGAAGTGATCATCGACAGACTTGGACCTAGGGATAGGCCAAGGCAGATTTGGGATTCTTGCCAAACTTGAACGTACTGAGTTGGTATGTTTGCTGCCGCGACGACCAACGGACAGCTGCCGCGACAGGTGCTGTCAGCGACAGGCGTGACGACAGAACTGGAATTCCTAAGCAATACAATACCTGCACTACTGAGCAATTCAATACCAGCCCGTTCTCTCTATCTTGATTATTCTACTCTTTTATTTAAGTTTACTTTATTATTCTCGTGACAACTCTCAATTATTTCCTTTACTTCGTGCATTGAAATTAGGTGAAGCTATTAGCCCAATCCCTGTGGAGACGATATCCGATAGTTCGTATCACTTTACTACTTGCGTCGTGTACACTTGCACTACAATTGCGATAGACTCTTTTACACGCAACAAGTTTTTGGCGCCATTGCCGGGGATTGGCAACATAACTACACCTTTCTTTTATTGCACTTTTCGTTTTTGTTTTTGTTTTTTTCTTTTAATTTTTCTTTTTCTATTTTTTGCTTTAAACTCTTGCTTTTCACAAGGTTATCTTGTTTATGCACAGATCTAAAAGAGGCGAAGATCCTGAGTATAAATTAGATCCGGAAATCGAACGTTCCTTCAATCTCAAGAAACAACTTCGCCACCTTTTAGACAGGAACGAGTACCTTGAGGAACAGCTAGAGAAGATGGCCCGTAATCCGCCCGCTGGTGATGGTGTACCGCCTGTCGGCGACCCGCCCGCAGCAGCTGGACGACAGTCATGTCGTGACTACATGCTGAACGATCATGTAGAGCTGGAGACCACACTGCCGGATATTGATGTTGATAACTTCGAACTCAAGCCTGTCATGTTTAGTATGATCAACAACGCCGGGCAGTTTAGTGGTGCTGTGACAGAAGATGCTAGGGAGCATCTCAAAACGTTCCAGGAGATCTGTGGTTCGTTTAGACTGCCAGGAGTTAATCCGGAGATACTGAGGCTTCTGTTATTTCCCCATTCATTGAGGGACAGAGCTAAGACTTGGTGGAATAAACTAACACCGGGTTCAATCATAACTTGGGTAGATTTGTCTCGTGAATTCTTATCTCGTTTTAATCCTTCGCATTTATCTGAGCGATTACGTAACGAAATTGCTACTTTTCAGCAGGAAGATGACGAGCCAATGCACGAGGCCTGGGACAGATTTACTACTCTTCTTCGAAACTGCCCCATGCATGGATTCCCCGTCTGGAATCAGGTAACTAAGTTCTATAATGCTGCTAACTTACAAACTCGCATTCGAATTGATTCTGCAGCAAATGGATTATTATTGGATAAAGATCCAGACGAGGCATTGCAAGTTTTGAAAAATCTGGCTAAGAATGAGGATCAGTTTCCGACTGCAAGAAGAGGGGGTAAACGGGTACTTGCTGTCAAGGATTATGAAGCCGACAGCACTATGAAATCACAGGTAGCATTCCTTACTAAAGCAATGAAAAGGTTGTTGAATGATGATGGATTACAAGGATTTGCTGTTGAGGAAGTATGTGATATTTGTGAGGGAAATCATAGTAGGGATGAGTGCCCAATACAAGTAGAAGAAGGAAAATATGTTGGAAATTACAAGCCAAATTACAATTCCAACAATTATAACCCCAATTGGAGGAAGGATCCCAAATTTTCCTGGAGTAATCCCAACAACGCCCTGAATCCGCAAGCACACAATCAGAATCAGGGAGGACCTAGATTGCTGACGCGACAGCAACTGCCGCAAAACCTGCCACCACAGCAGCAACAACAGCCACCACCTGCCACGAGCAGTATATTGGAACAGACTCTGGCCACCTTTATGTCTCAAACCGGTACTTATATTGAGAATATGAATCAGTTTGTTAAGAAGACAGAGAACTTCATGGATAAGACAGAGATGAGAATGACAAATCATGAAGCTACTTTGAAATCTCTGGAGACACAAATGGGTCAAGTTTCTCAACATATTAAGCCGAGGCAGAATGGAGGATTCCCTAGCAATACTGAAAGTGCTAGACCACCCACACATGAGCAATGCAAGGCAATTACTACTAGGAGTGGGAAGAAACTACCAGGGCCGGAAAAAGAAGCTGAAACAGAAAAGGAACCAGCCGTAGATAAACCTGCCGAGGAAGCTGCCCCGACAGGTGATAAACAGACTGCTGCCGATGAACCTGTCACGACAGCAGAAGCGACAGAGGAGAAAAATGAAGAACATCGTCCTCAGATTCGTATGCAGTGGGAATGACGTATTGCTGATTACCGTCCCCCACCACCTTTTCCTCAACAGATACAGCAAACTAAACAGGAATCTCAACTTAAAAAGATTTATGATATTTTTAAGCAGGTTCAAATTAATATTCCACTGTTAGATGCCGTTAGGGAGATGCCTGGTTACGCCAAATTTCTCAAGAATGTCATGTCAAAGAAATATAAATTTGGGGAATTTGAAACGGTAAGGATGGCAGATGGTTGCATGAGTATTCTTCATCGGCAGCCACCCCAGAAAAAGAAGGATCCGGGGAGCTTCATCATACCTTGTGTAATCGGAGATAAATTTGTGGGTAAGGCACTTTGTGATCTTGGTGCTAGTGTTAATTTAATGCCAAAATCTGTTTTTCAGAAATTAGGTATTGGAAAGGCGCGGCCCACGACAGTAACTCTGCAGTTGGCAGACCGCTCTTACGTTCATCCAGAGGGAAAAATTGAAGATATTCTGGTAAGAGTGGATAAGTTTATTTTTCCTACTGACTTTCTTGTTTTAGATTGTGAGGCAGATGAAAATGCACCAGTCATCCTTGGGCGACCCTTCTTAGCCACGGGAAGATCACTGATTGATGTGGAGAAAGGAGAACTCACTATGCGCGTGAACGATCAAGAGATTAAATTAAATGTTCTCCAAGCAATGAAACATGCTGATGTGGATGAGGAATGCAAGGCTATCATTGAAGTAACCCTTGATCATCCATACATTAGGTCAGGCTGTCATGATATAAATTTTGGCCACTGCTGCGACAACCACTTACAAGCCTGTCACGACAGCAACGAAGACAGCTCCGACGACAGCAACTCCTCTGACTCCGATACATCTGATACTGAAGATCAGGAGGAGGTAAACTGGTTAGGCCATCGTCCAGGTAAGTTATTCGAACCTTTGAATTACACTTCGGATAACCATTTAATCCAAAAGCCATCTACTATTGAACCACCTGCCTTAGAACTGAAGCCTCTGCCAGGGCAGCTTAAATATGCTTTTCTTGGTTCAAATGATACGTTGCCCGTAATCATCTCTTCTAAGCTGCCGCAGGAACAGGAACGACAGCTAATCGACATGCTAAGGCAGCACAAGAAGGCGATTGGATGGACGATAGCAGACATTCAAGGCATTAGTCCAGCGTTATGCATGCACAAAATCCTCCTAGAGAAAGACCATAAGCCGACTATTGATGCCCAAAGACGGCTAAACCATGCGATGAAAGAGGTGGTGCGTAAAGAGATAATCAAATGGTTAGATGCTGGTATTATTTACGCCATCTTCGACAGCAAATGGGTAAGCCCGGTGCAATGCGTTCCCAAGAAAGGAGGAATGACCGTGGTGACCAATGAAAACAATGAGTTAATCCCAACCAAGACTGTGACCGGTTGGAGGGTTTGTATGGACTATCGGAAGCTTAACAAAGCTACCCGAAAGGACCACTTTCCTTTACCCTTTATTGATCAAATGCTTGATAGATTAGCGGGTAAACCTTACTATTGTTTTCTTGATGGTTATTCAGGTTATAACCAAATTGCTATTGCACCAGAGGATCAAGAAAAGACGACCTTCACATGCCCCTACGGAACGTACGCTTTTAGGAGAATGCCATTTGGACTCTGTAATGCACCTTCCACTTTCCAAAGGTGCATGATGGCCATATGCTCCGACATGGTAGAGGACTTCCTAGAGATTTTTATGGATGACTTTTCTGTCTTTGGAGACGATTTTGAAAGCTACCTTGGCAATCTTCAAAAGGTACTTGAAAGATGTGAAAAAGCTAATCTTGTTTTGAATTGGGAAAAATGGCACTTTATGGTGGATGAAGGGATAGTCCTTGGCCATAAGATTAGCTGCCGTGGGATAGAAGTCGACAGGGCCAAAATAGAAGTCATAGAGAAGCTGCCGCCGCCAACCACAGTCAAGGGCATAAGGAGATTTTTTAGGGCATGCTGGTTTTTATCGAAGATTTATCGCAAATTTCTCAAAAATCACCAAGCCCCTATGCCATCTCTTAGAGCAGAACCGACCCTTTGACTTTAATGATGAATGTACTGAAGCATTCAAGGTTCTGAAGGAAAAACTAGTGACAGCCCCCATAGTACAGCCACCAGACTGGACACAGCCATTTGAGATAATGTGTGATGCTAGTGACTATGCTGTCGGGGCAGCACTTTTGGCAGCGCAGAAATAAGCTGTTTCATGTCATATACTACGCCAGCAAGACATTAAATAACGCCCAAGTGAACTACACCACCACAGAAAAGGAGCTATTAGCTGTGGTGTTCTCCATTGACAAGTTTCGTTCTTACATACTTGGGACGAAGGTGATAGTGCACACAGACCATTCTGCCCTGAAATATTTGTTCGCAAAGAAGGATGCAAAGCCTAGATTGATACGGTGGATCTTGCTATTACAAGAATTCGACCTAGAGATCAAGGACAAAAAGGGGACAGAAAATCAGGTGGCAGACCACTTGTCAAGATTGGAGAAGGGACAGAGTCTACCAATTGATGAGACAAACATACTGGAGACCTTCCCAGATGAGCAGCTCTTTGCTGCCGCAATCGCTGCCGCGACAGCCATGGCGGCAGGTAAGTCTTCTGAACTCCCCTGGTATGCTGATTTCGTTAATTTTATAGTTAGCGGAATATTCCCTTCTGATCTTAATTATCAAGCCAGGAAGAGGTTCCAAAATGATGTCAAGCATTATTATTGGGACGAACCTCTTCTTTTCAAATTATGTGTAGATCAGGTTATAAGGAGGTGTGTACCACAAGAAGAGCAAGAAGACATTCTCCATCACTGCCATGCTTCTCAATATGGAGGTCACTTAGGAGGCAACAAAACTGCTGCCAAGGTGCTGCAGTCAGGGTTCTACTGGCCGACACTGTATAAAGATGCACAGGACTTTTACAAGAACTGTGACAGGTGCCAGCGAACAGGTAACATCTCGAGGAGAAACGAGATGCCACTGCAGAACATTCTGGAAGTCGAGATCTTCGACGTTTGGGGGATTGATTTTATGGGACCTTTCCCATCTTCATGTGGAAATTTATACATCCTCCTAGCAGTAGATTATGTCTCTAAGTGGGTTGAAGCTATCGCCACACAAAAGAATGATGCCAAGACGGTCCAAAAGTTTTTACACAAAAACATTTTTTCGAGGTTTGGCATCCCTAAGGCGATTATCAGTGATGAAGGGAGACATTTTGATAATAGGGTAATTGCTGCCGCCTTGAAGAAATATGGTGTCAAGCACAGGATCGCGACAGCATACCACCCACAGACCAATGGACAGGCTGAGATATCCAATAGGGAAGTGAAGAACATTCTTGAGAAGATGGTTAAACCAACTAGGAAAGATTGGTCTCTACTTCTGAATGATGCACTATGGGCATATAGGACAGCTTTTAAGACTCCGTTGGGCATGTCTCCATACCGACTGATTTATGGAAAAACCTGCCACTTGCCTGTCGAGATCGAGCACAAAGCATACTGGGCAATCAAGGCAGTGAATATGGACTTGGACAAGGCAGGCCAGAAAAGGCTGTTAGATCTGAACGAGCTTGAGGAAATACGGACAATGGCCTATGACAACGCAAGAATCTACAAGGAAAAAACAAAGAAGTGGCATGATAAGAAGTTGCTGCCACGACAGTTCTGCCCAGGGCAGCTTGTGTTGTTGTTCAATTCTAGACTGAAACTCTTCCCAGGAAAGCTAAAGTCTAGATGGTCTGGCCCATTCCAAGTGGTACAATTTTTTCCCCATGGTGCCATCACAATTCAATCATTAAAAGACGGGCACCAATTCAAAGTTAATGGACATCGCCTCAAGCATTATCAAGGGACTGAAGCCCCAGGAATACAGGAAGTGGTTACTTTAGGAGATGCCCCACAAGGCATCCCTAATTTAACCTAAGTTTTATTATTTATTTATTTACATTATTTATTATTTATTAGGAAATTAGATTTATTTTAGTCGAATAATGTCTTTATTTTTCTGTCTTTAGGAAATAAAGGAGTCAAGAAGAAAAGGAGAAGTGACCCAAGCCCACCATCCATCCATCAGCCCAACAGAGCCCATTTATTGAAGCCTGTCGTTTCGGCTGCCGCCGCAGACGGATAAGACAGGCTGTCAACAGACTGACACGGCAGACGTAGAAGCGTGTGGCAGACGCGTAGCAGACGTATAAATACGCGTCAGACACGCTAAATCCCAACAGTCGCTCCGTTATTCACGCCTGCCGTTACAGCATTAAACGGGCAGCACCTCGACCGCTATAAAACCCCGTTTTCATTTTCATTTTTCTCACTTCTGCTTCTTCTTCCTTGCTTCCCCCTCTAGTTGTTATTTGCTTTCTTTATTTCTACAACCCTTGCAACTAATATGTCTACTAGATAGACCCGCCGCAGCGCTGCCTCAGCCTCCTCATCCGCAGCAGCATCACCGTTCGCCAACAAGGAGTTATGGGAAGAGAGGGGCTTTATCTACATTCGCGAAGCACCTAACATGGGGCTCCGACCGTTCATTGCGAAAGCTATAAGAACCCAACTATGGGAGCAGTTCGCCGAACAACCGGCAGAACTAAACGACACATTAGTCCGGGAGTTCTACGCGGCCGTCGACAGCAGAACGGCAACATCTGTCACCGTCCGAGGAGTAAAGGTTCCATTCACGGTTGACAGCATCAACCACATGTTTGGCCTTTTCTTTGGCCCCGATGATGATGCCCACCAGAAATTTCTTGACACCCTCGATTCTGCCGCCTATGGTGCTGTCATGGCGGAGGTAACAGAGGAAGGAACAACTTGGACAACCAGCAAAAAGAACCCCCACTCTATAAAAAGGGGGCAGCTCCTACCTGAAGCAAAACTCTGGAACGCTTTCATCAAAAAGTGTATCATGCCATCTTCCCATCATACGACAGTGAACCAGCAGCGGCTCGCACTCATCCATTCAATCATGCACGACAGGCCTATCAACGTGGGCCGTTATATGAGGGAGAGCATTTTGGATTGTGCCCATCGAACAGACTCTCGCCTCTGCCTGCCGTTCACGATAACTTCTCTCTGCCGCTGTGCTGCTGTCCCCGAGGTATCCACCGACAAATTAGTCAATGGTCGTGGCTGGACTGACAACAAC